>JAPDPM010000005.1:22163000-22801500 GCA_032173925.1 Heritiera fomes
ATAAGAAAGTTGAGAGTATTTTGATTGTTATTATTGTTGAAGTGAATACTTTCTAAAGAATTTATGTGAGTTCATGATTAAATATGATTGATCATATGATATTGATAATGTGATTAGTTCATTGAAGTTGGTATAAGCTAAGGATAAATAGACAAGAACAAAAAAAAAACATAAAAAGGGAAGAAAAATAGAGGTTGAAAGCTTTAAATTCTACTCCAATGTTTTGAGTTACTCGATCTTGTTGATTAAATTCTTGAAGTGACTTAAAATATGAGTATGCAAAGCACTCTAAAAGAGGGCTTACTTGTTGAGTAACCGGGTGTTGGTATCACCAATATTAACATTCGCGTAAAAAGGCAAGTAAGTACTTAGGGAAACCATTATTGAAACCTCAAAAGAAAAAAAAAAAGAAAAAGAAGGAAGAGAAAATAGAAAAAAAAAGTTCTTGATCTATTGACTTTGTTTGTAGTAATGTAAATTGGATAATTGCAAAGTTGATATTATATGTTTCAATTGTATTGATTGTGAATTTTGCATGAATTTATTTAGAAGTATGCAAGAATATGAGAAGTAATGATTAGAATATGATTGACTTGATTATTTGACTCTTGTTGAAGTTATGAGTTAAAGAATTGAAAGATTTGAAAATATGTTCATGATCTTAATCTTGTTTTGAGTCTTAATTTTTAATTTTTGAGTCTTATTTTGAATTTTTAGGATTGAGTCTTGAGTAAAAGATTTTGTGGGTATATCTTCTGAAAGCCCTCACGAGACACAACTCGTCCACTAGGGGTGACCTAGGGGTTTAAAGGCTTATTGCATAAGCTAAATGCAATCGTGATTCCTACGAAAGTGAGTTAGGTTTTAGGAAAATGATTTTAAGATTAGGACTTTAGGATTTAGTTCTTTAGGAAGTTAGTTTAGGTTTGCTAGAGGACTAGCAAAAGCTAAGTGTGGGGGAATTTGATAGGATGATATTTTGTGAATTTATATGCGCTAATATATTTGCTTTATCGATGTTTTATGCCTAAAAGAGCTTACTAATGTTTATTTTATGTTTTAGGTATTAAATATCAAAGTTGGAATAAGAAGGAGCTAAAAGGAGCAAAGTGCAGTATTTTCTGTCCAGCTTGAAAGATTGACGTTTTTGACCAATTTAACGACCTGATCTCAAGATGTGTCCTTCATGAAAGTTGTAGATGACTTCTCAAGCTTTCCAGAATGCACAAGATCACAAAAATCGGAGTTCATTTGGTGGGTCAAACGTCTGGACAAAATCAGTACAAAATTCTGGGCAGAAAAACGAGATTGAGAAGAAATTCCAACAAAGCAAGTTCAAAGACCAGATTTTGTTGAGAGAAGATAATTTCTTAATTTTATTTTGTCTTAGATCTGTAATTAATTAATAAAAATAGGCCTTAGGAATTTTACTTAGAAAATAATTGTAAAAAGATGATGAGATAAAGGTAAGAGTTTGACTAGTCAAATTACTTGTTTTCCAAGTAAACTCTTATCTGAATCCCACATTGCTTAGGAAAGTCTTTTAAACTCTTCCTTAGGCCTATATAAAGAGCACAAGGCTCTCATAAACAGCATCCCTCTTAGCCCTCAAATCCCTCTCCTCCCTCTTCTCTTTTAGTCTTGTAGGATTTTCTTTAGGGTTTTTAATAAAATTTTATTTTTTTTCTTTATTTTTAATTAGTTGCTGATTTCTTTATTATTTTTAATTCTGATTTTGTTTTCTTTATTTAAATTAAAATTATTTGTGTGTTCTTGCTTGCTAGTTTATAATCTTGATTAGTAATTCTGATTTTATATTATTAAAGATTGCTTCTTTGATTGTTTCTTGCATGATATTTGTAATCTTTATAATATTAAACTTGAATTTTATGATCTTGAATATGTCTAGTGAGTAGTTTTCTTATTCAGTTATGAGGTAAATTGATTATTCTTGGGAAAAGCATGTTGTGAGATTCTTGAACCTATAATATAATTGTTGATTAAATATCCAAGATTCTCTGAGCACATTATAATGATTGTTTGTTTGATTAGATAGGGTGCACACTATTTAGTTAAATTAAATAATCTACCGCCAGATTAAAAACATAAGTCCGTAATTGCTTGTGGAGTTAATCACTAGGGATGGAGGAGAATTAAGGTTTAGATTAAATGAACCGAGCTTATGTGTTTGTTATCTAATGTCAACCCATATCTTTCTTGTTGTTAATGCTGCTACAACTTATATCTAGAGAGCTTGTTCTAGGTAGGTTAAGTAGTTAGAGATTAGTTAAAGAGCTTGTTTTAACTAACGACTCAGTAAGGAAAGATGGTGTAACAGAGCTTGTTGTTATGCTACGGTTGACTATTTAATTGACAGTGATATTTTGTAATCAATGATCAACATCAAAATCCAAGAATGATTGATTGCCTCGTAACTGAAGCTTTTTGCTATTTGTTTTTTTATATTTAATAATTCTTGTTTTCTTTATTTTGGAATAGTTTACCAAAACCCCCAAACTTCTTCTTTCCCTAAACCCTAAGATTAGATTTTTAATTTAATAATTAACTTAAAAAATTCAGTCTCTGTGGGTTCGACCCTTACTCCGCTATCTACATAGTAGAGTTAGGAAATTTTATTTTTGGTGACTGACGACAGTCATCAAATTTTGGCGCCGTTGCCGGGGACTGAAATTTGTTTAGGTTAATTATTTTAATTTAAAGTCTAATTTTTTTTCTTTTCTTTTTCTTTTGTTTTTCAGGGATTGCTTGTCTGACAAGGATTCTAGTCACAAACTTCCAAAGATTAGGGACTATATACAAGCAACCCAAAGCGCAGTGGCACAAGCACTACAACATCCACCACCACTACCTCCCAAGACGAGAAGTGAGGGGACTCCATGGAGCAAGCTTATGAACCATACTATGATCCTGACCCATACTATAATTATGAACCACACTACGATACCTACTATCAAGGATGGTGGGATCATTCTAATTTTAGTTATGGGAATCAATATGAGGTTTACAATATGCCATTCCAAGATACATACCAAGCTCCACCTCAAGACTCAGGTATGCCTCCACCTCAAGAATCAAGTATGTCTCTTGAAGATATTGTTAAGACTCTTGAGATTAAAACTTTACAATTGTCACAAGAGGCTGATGTTTATATTAAGAATATTGATCACCATGTGAGTCAAATATTGAATTCTTTAAGTAACATTGAAGCTATGACCTCTCAACCTGTGGAGAATCCAAGAGATAATGTTACTAACATCACCTTGAAAAGTGAAAGGGAAATTGATTCCAAGGAAAGTGCACATGAAGATGTCGATGACTTTATAGAAAGGGAGGATGAAACTGATTTCAATATTAAAGGTGGAGTTGTTGACATGCACAATGTAAAAGGGAGAGAGAATTTCAACAATTTTATAAAGAACTAGGAGGATGTTGAAATCAAAGAATTCAAAGCTGAGCCAAGATTCTCTGAGCACATTATAATGATTGTTTGTTTGATTAGATAGGGTGCACACTATTTAGTTAAATTAAATAATCTACCGCCAGATTAAAAACATAAGTCCGTAATTGCTTGTGGAGTTAATCACTAGGGATGGAGGAGAATTAAGGTTTAGATTAAATGAACCGAGCTTATGTGTTTGTTATCTAATGTCAACCCATATTGATATGGACCTCACCGAAAGAAGATGAGGTTCATATGAAGAAGACGAAGAATACTTGAAAAAAAAACAATAACAAGTTAAAAACGCAGCAAAAGAAAATAAAAATTAGAAGTAAAACCAAGACCCGTTGTGTAGAAACACAAGAACCTATGGTATTGGACCAAGACCCGTTGCCTAGAAAAGCAAGAACCTATGGTATATATTGGTGGAAGGTAGAAGAACGCCACAAGGAAGACCTTGATAAGTTCAAGAGTTCTCAAGAGAACCAAAGAGAAGAAGTCTCTCAATTTTATTGCTAAAATCAATTGTGTTCTCCCCAAAGGGTTACATAACTATTTATAGGCAAATAGATAACTTGCAGCACAAGTAATAGGAATCCTACTTTCCTAACTTGCAGAATAGGAAATAGCAAACTTGCAGAACAAGCAATAGGAATCCTACTCTCCTAACTTGCAGAACAAGTAATAGAAGTCTTACAAAATCTATTATTTAAAAAGGAATTGGGCTTAAATTAAATTAAGACAATGTTCAGCCCAATAATACTTAACTAGATAAAATATGCATCTAGCCTAATTTGCATTTCGGCCCAATACTTGTGTGTCTTCAAGAAGGTTGAACTTGGGCTTGGATCATGTTGTAGAAGACTTTATCATCCTCCATGCTCAAGCTTTGTTGGGCTTTCTCTCTAGCAATATCAATGAAACCAGCCAAGGCTTGTTGCATCATCTTTGATTTAGCTCTTGTAATTGGACCTCCATGGATACTCAAAGGATCACGATCATCACGAACATGACTTGAGCTTTGTGAGCTTGGATCTCCATCATTCCCCCTCTCCTCGAAAGGATTTGTCCTCAAATCAGAATCACCTACATCAATATCAAAGGGAGAAAGATCAGAAACATTAAATGTAGTACTAACATTATACTCACCTGGAAGATCTAACTTATAAGCATTGTCATTGATCTTCTTAATCACTTGGAATGGTCCATCTCCTCGAGGTTGCAACTTGGAGCGACGCTGAGCAGGAAATCTCTCTTTACGCATATGTACCCAAACCCAATCACCAGGTTCAAAGACAACTTTCTTGCGATGCTTGTTGGCTTGAGTAGCATATTGCTCAGTCCTCTTTTTAATGTTTTGACGTACCTTCTCATGTAGTTGCTTAACAAAATCAGCTTTCTTTTCCCCATCCAAACTAGCTCTCTCCTCAATAGGTAGTGGTAAAAGATCCAATGGAGTGAGTGGATTAAAACCATAGACAACTTCAAATGGAGAATAACTAGTAGTGGAATGCACACTTCTATTGTAAGCAAACTCCACATGAGGCAAACAATCTTCCCAATTCTTCAAATTCTTTTGAATAATGGACCTCAACAAAGTAGACAAAGTACGATTGACTACTTCAGTTTGACCATCGGTTTGTGGATGACAAGTAGTTGAAAACAATAGCTTTGTTCCTAACTTTCCCCATAATGTTTTCCAAAAATAGCTAAGGAACTTCACATCACGGTCAGAAACAATGGTCCTCGGAACCCCATGTAGACGAACAATTTCCTTGAAGAATAAATCGGCAATGTTACTTGCATCATCTGTCTTGTGACAAGCAATGAAGTGAGCCATCTTAGAGAACCTATCAACAACAACAAAAACAGAATCTCTACCTCTCTTTGTTCTTGGTAACCCCAAAACAAAGTCCATAGAAATGTCAGTCCAAGGAGCAGTAGGAATAGGCAATGGAGTATAAAGACCATGATTCATAACTTTAGACTTAGCTTGTTTACAAGTGACACATCTCTCACACAATTTTTCAACATCTCTTTTCATGTTAGGCCAAAAGAAGTGATCATGCAATATATCTAAAGTTTTCTTTACTCCAAAATGTCCCATTAACCCACCACTATGGGCTTCTCTAACAAGTAATTCTCTTAAAGAACTCCTAGGCACACATAATCTATTTTCCCTAAATAAGAATCCATCATGCCTATAAAACTTTCCAAAACCAGTTTTCTCACATGCAATGAACACATTTTCAAAATCCTCATCAGTAGCATACAAGTCTTTAATATACTCAAATCCAAGTAGTTTTGCATTAAGAGTAGTGATTAGAGTATACCTTCGAGATAATGCATCAGCCACGACATTTTCTTTACCTTGTTTATATTTGATCACATATGGAAATGTTTCAATGAACTCCATCCACTTGGCATGACGCTTGTTCAACTTGCTTTGTCCTTTCAAGTGCTTCAAGGACTCATGATCAGTGTGGATGACAAATTCCTTGGGCCATAAATAGTGTTGCCATGTTTCCAAGGCCCTCACTAATGCATACATCTCTTTATCATATGTGGGATAGTTAAGGGCAGCTCCACTTAACTTCTCACTGAAAAAAGCAATGGGGCGCTTCTCCTGCATTGAAACAGCTCCAATACCTATACTTGAAGCATCACACTCAATCTCAAAAGTTTTAGAAAAGTCAGGTAAGGATAATAAAGCTGCAGAACAAAGCTTCTCTTTAAGCAAGTTAAAAGCATGATCTTGCTCAAGACCCCATTTAAATCCAACATTCTTTTTAACAACATCAGTTAGAGGTGCAGCTATTGTACTGAAGTCTCTAACAAACCTACGATAGAAACTAGCTAATCCATGAAAACTACGCACCTCAGAGATATTCTTAGGTATAGGCCAATCTTTAATTGCCTTGACCTTTTCATCTTCTACTGCTATACCCTTAGAAGAAATAACATATCCAAGAAATGTAATCTTATCAGTGCAAAAGGAACATTTCTTAAGGTTAGCATACAACTTTTCCTTTCTCAAGACATTAAGCACATTCTTTAAATGTTCAATATGTTCATGCAAACTTCTACTATAGATCAAGATATCATCAAAATAGACAACTACAAATTTTCCAATGAAAGCACGCAAGACATGGTTCATTAATCTCATGAAAGTGCTAGGTGCATTAGTTAATCCAAAAGGCATAACTAACCATTCATACAAACCATGCTTAGTCTTAAATGCAGTTTTCCATTCATCACCTTCTCTCATGCGAATTTGATGATAACCACTTTTCAAATCAATTTTAGAAAAGATGCAAGAACCATGTAACTCATCAAGCATATCATCTAATTTAGGAATGGGATAGCGATACTTTACAGTGATTTTGTTGATGGCACGACAATCAACACACATCCTCCACGTCCCATCCTTCTTAGGAACAAGTAACACAGGAACAGCACATGGACTCATGCTCTCTCTAACGTAGCCTTTCTTCATGAGCTCGTCAACTTGCCTTTGAAGCTCCTTTATCTCCTCGGGATTACTTCTATAGGCAGGTCTATTGGGAATGGCAGCTCCAGGAACAAGGTCTATTTGATGCTCAATTCCCCTAATAGGTGGCAAACCATTTGGAATCTCCTCGGGGAATATATCTCCAAATTCCTTCAAAAGAGACACAACATTAGTAGGCAAAGAAGATTTAAGATCATTAGAACTAAAACAAGATTCTTTATATAAAAACAAAAGGATTGGGCACTTAGCTAAAAAAGCAGCCTTTACATCACTTTGCTTTGCATAGAAGCTCACGTCCTTTCTTTCTTTCTTTGCAATATCTTTGCCTTTATCTAGATTCTTCGACCTTTGTTGTGATTCATTCTGCTCTTTCAACCTCAATTGATCCTCATAAATCTCCGTAGGACTCAAGGGTGCAAGTGTGAATTTCTTACCAGCCATGGTAAATGAATAACGGTTTGTAAATCCATCATGTATGACATGTCTATCAAATTGCCATGGTCTTCCTAAAAGCAAATGACCAGCATGCATAGGCACAACATCACACAACACTTTATCATTGTACCTTCCAATTGAAAATAGCACCAATACTTGCTTGGTCACATTTACTTCTCCACAATTATTGAGCCATTGAAGTTTGTATGGTTTGGGATGTTTTGTAGTGGGCAAACTCAATTTGTCAACCAAATAAGTGCTAGCAACATTAGTGCAACTACCACCATCAATAATCAAAGAGCATACCTTATTGTTGACGTGGCATCTAGTATGAAAAATATTTTCTCGTTGCACTTCATCTTCATCCTTAACTTGGGCACTTAATGCATGACGAGCTACAAGTGCTTCACCATGTGCAGCAAACTCAACATAGTCATCATCCTCATTAATGTCCTCCAATGGTGGCATCTCATCATCAACATCAGAATCTTCACTTACAACATCACCATCATCACGCATAATCATGACTCGTTTGTTTGGGCATTGTGATGCAATGTGTCCTCTTCCCAAACATCTAAAACACTTAATGTCTCTACTCTTACCTTGGGATGCTTGGATAGCCTCGGGTTTGGGCTTTTGGACACTCTCACCCTTAGGCTTGAATGAGGATTCAGTCTTAAGTTTGAATGTAGTCTTATCATCCCTTCGAAAGGTGTTCGGTTTCCAAGAAGAAGATGAACTAGAACCTTGCATAAAACGAGATGAATAACCTTTTCTCTTGAGTTGCCTTTCAACCTTGATAGCCATATGCAACATATCATCAAACTCCACATAGTGATGTAACTCCACTACATTAGCAATCTCACGATTCAATCCTTGTAAGAATCGAGCCATAGTAGCTTCACTATCCTCTTCAACATTAGCTCTGATCATGATAATTTCCATTTCTTTATGATAATCCTCAACACTCTTAGAACCTTGAGTGAGACCTTGTAACCTTTGATAAAGCTCTCTATAGTAATGATTAGGAACAAACCTTTTTCTCATAACACGTTTCATTTCATTCCATGTAACTATAGGTGGCTCTCTATTCCTACGTCTACCAAGCATGAGTTGGTCCCACCAAATGATTGCATAATCCGTGAACTCTACAGCAGCAAGTTTCACCTTTTTTTCTTCGGAATAGTTATGGCAATCAAAGACCATCTCCACTTTCTTTTCCCATTCTAAGTAAGCCTCAGGATCATTCTTACCTTGAAAGGAAGGAATCTTCAATTTGATACTTCCTAAATTTCCATCTATCCTATCATAATACCTATCTCCTTTATACCTATCTCCACGACCTCCTTTATTACCATGGTTACCTTTAACACTTCTACTAAACTCATCATCATCAAACTCATCATCAACTTTATCATCAAAGTCATTATTCACAACATTGCCATTCTCATGAGAAGTATCACTTGGCTTTACCTTGGCTAGGACAGCTTCATGTTCCTCCAACTTATCATGAATATTATTAAACCTCAACTCTATCCTTGAAAATTGTTGTTGCATAGCTTGGAACATGAACTCGATCTTACTCAAATTAGGCTTTTCACTATTAGAAGACATGATTTTATCCTGCAAGAAACGTTAGTAAAAGAAAAGGACCTCACAAGTATGACCTCACGTGTTTACACTCAATACAACAAGACTGTAACACACACTCGTGTTTCACACAATTTTAATATGGCTTTTCTCTACTAATGTTACTCACACACTCTTGCCTTTTTCCCTCACACAACTTTTCTCTATAGGTTCTATATTGAACTCAAGACTTAATCAAAAATCAGCTTATGGAATTCAACTATCAACCAACAATAAACAAGATGAGCACAAGATTTTAATCAAGGAAAAACAAAACAATGAATACTCAACAAGACTTAGCAAGACTCAGCAAGACTCAATAAGACTTAAGAAGACTCCAATGAAACTAAACCTTGAAGGAAATTTGTGTATTTTGGGGTGTTTAATTAAGGTAGGGTTTAGCCAAAGGTGGGGTAGTTTTGTCCTTTTATGTGGTAGGGTCAAAAAGGTAATTTTAGACAGTAGGGTAAAATGGCAGTAATGAATTTTCAAATTAGGCAAATAAGAAATTGCAAAGCTCAAGAAAGAATGACTACCTCAAGATTTTCATGAAGCACACCTCCACGAATTACCTTTGATATTGCACTTGCTACACACGATGTAATAAAATCCCCTCTTGAATTGATTTTTCTTTTCTCTTTTTTTTTCTTTTCTTTTTTTTTCTCTTTTTTCTCTTTTTTTTTTATATTTTACTAAACTAAACGAACAATGAAGAAAAAAAAATCTAAATAATAAGAAGAGGTTTACTTGGGGAACAAGGCAACTTTTTGACAAAAACAAGCTAGTTTTGGTAGCAACTTGTGTACCAAGGAATGAGAGGAAACGGTGGCTTGTGAAACAAGTAGTCTTTATGTGATGTAGAGTTTTTTGAAGGTTTCTTGGTGAGCAAGAAAACCTTTGGGATTTGGTTGCTTGGAGAACAAGATAGGGTTTACTTGGTGGCTAAGTAAAGACAATAGGTTTGAGGGACAAACAATATTAGTGATGGCTTGGAAAAGGATTCAAGATCAAGGTTTGTCCATGACAAGAAGACAAAGAAAAAAAAACAAAAACGAAACTCCCACGAATTAAACCTAAGCTCTGATACCAAATGATATGGACCTCACCGAAAGAAGATGAGGTTCATATGAAGAAGACGAAGAATACTTGAAAAAAAAACAATAACAAGTTAAAAACGCAGCAAAAGAAAATAAAAATTAGAAGTAAAACCAAGACCCGTTGTGTAGAAACACAAGAACCTATGGTATTGGACCAAGACCCGTTGCCTAGAAAAGCAAGAACCTATGGTATATATTGGTGGAAGGTAGAAGAACGCCACAAGGAAGACCTTGATAAGTTCAAGAGTTCTCAAGAGAACCAAAGAGAAGAAGTCTCTCAATTTTATTGCTAAAATCAATTGTGTTCTCCCCAAAGGGTTACATAACTATTTATAGGCAAATAGATAACTTGCAGCACAAGTAATAGGAATCCTACTTTCCTAACTTGCAGAATAGGAAATAGCAAACTTGCAGAACAAGCAATAGGAATCCTACTCTCCTAACTTGCAGAACAAGTAATAGAAGTCTTACAAAATCTATTATTTAAAAAGGAATTGGGCTTAAATTAAATTAAGACAATGTTCAGCCCAATAATACTTAACTAAATAAAATATGCATCTAGCCTAATTTGCATTTCGGCCCAATACTTGTGTGTCTTCAAGAAGGTTGAACTTGGGCTTGGATCATGTTGTAGAAGACTTTATCATCCTCCATGCTCAAGCTTTGTTGGGCTTTCTCTCTAGCAATATCAATGAAACCAGCCAAGGCTTGTTGCATCATCTTTGATTTAGCTCTTGTAATTGGACCTCCATGGATACTCAAAGGATCACGATCATCACGAACATGACTTGATCTTTGTGAGCTTGGATCTCCATCACATATCTTTCTTGTTGTTAATGCTGCTACAACTTATATCTAGAGAGCTTGTTCTAGGTAGGTTAAGTAGTTAGAGATTAGTTAAAGAGCTTGTTTTAACTAACGACTCAGTAAGGAAAGATGGTGTAACAGAGCTTGTTGTTATGCTACGGTTGACTATTTAATTGACAGTGATATTTTGTAATCAATGATCAACATCAAAATCCAAGAATGATTGATTGCCTCGTAACTAAAGCTTTTTGCTATTTGTTTTTTTATATTTAATAATTCTTGTTTTCTTTATTTTGGAATAGTTTACAAAACCCCCAAACTTCTTCTTTCCCTAAACCCTAAGATTAGATTTTTAATTTAATAATTAACTTAAAAAATTCAGTCTCTGTGGGTTCGACCCTTACTCCTCTATCTACATAGTGGAGTTAGGAAATTTTATTTTTGGTGACTGATGACACTCATCAACCTTTCTTCATGAACTCCTCAACTTGCCTTTGAAGCTCCTTCGTCTCCTCGGGATTACTTTTATAGGCTGGATAGCTAGGAATGGTAGCTCCGGAGACAAGGTCAATCATGTGTTCGATCCCACGAATCGGTGGTAATCCACTTGGGATCTCCTCAGGGAATACATCCTCAAACTCCTGCAACAATGAGACAACACCAGTAGGCAAAGTATCATGGAGTTCAGCATCAATAAAATAAGAATCTTTAAATAAGAGTAAAAAGATAGGAGACTTTGCAAGAAATGCAGTCTTCACATCTCGAGGTTTGGCATAGCAGCTCACTGTTTTGCTTTCCTTGTTTTCCTTCTTTTCTTTAGCTTGCTTTCTTAGCTCGTCATGTTGCTCCTTTAGCCTTAATTGGTCCTCATAAATCTCCTTGGGGCTAAGGGGAGCGAGAGCGATCTTCTTGCCATCCATAGTAAAGGAGTAACGGTTAGTGTAACCGTCGTGGATGACTCTCCGATCATACTGCCACGGTCTACCCTGCAATAGGTGGCTAGCTTGCATGGGCACCGCGTCACACAACACCTCATCTTGATACCTTCCAATATGAAAAGGAACCAAGACTTGCTTCACCACGTTCACTTGACCACAGTCATTAATCCACTGCAACTTATATGGGTGGTGATGCTTGGTAGTGGGCAACTTTAATTTATCAACAAGGTATGTGCTAGCAACATTAGTACAGCTCCCACCATCAATGATTACAGTACATACCTTGACACTAATATGGCATCTTGTATGGAAGATGTTCTCGCGTTGTGCCTCATCTTCAAACTTCACATGAGTAGTAAGAGCACGCCTAGCAATAAGTGCTTCACCATGAGAAGCATACTCAACAACTTCTTCTTCGTCGACATCTTCTAACGCAGGCATCTCATCTTCTATACCAATTTCAGAACCTTCACTCTCAACATCTCCATTCCCAAGCATGATCATAACTCCACGGTTGGGACACTGATAGGCAATATGTCCATGAGCTAAACACTTGAAACACTTAATGTCACGTGTCCTGCTTTAGGATGCTTAGGCAGATTCAGTCTTGGGCCCTCAAGCTTGGGCTTAGCAAAGCTCTCTGACTTAGGCGTAGACACAGGCTTATCATCCCTATGAAAGGTGTTAGATTTCCAAACGGGAATTGAACTAGAAGTAAAACGGGATGTACCTTTCCTTTTGAGTTGCCTTTCCACTTTGATGGCCACATGCAGCATCTCCTCTAAATCCACGTAATGCTGCAACTCTACTACATTAGCAATCTCACGATTTAAGCCTTGGAGAAAACGAGCCATAATAGCTTCTACATCCTCCTGGATATTGGCTCGGATCATGGTTATTTCCATCTCTTTGTAGAAATCCTCAACACTCTTTGAGCCCTGGGTAAGACCTTGGAGCTTTTGGTATAACTCTCTGTAGTAATGAGTAGGAACAAATCTCTTCCTCATGATGCGCTTCATCTCATCCCATGTAGACACTGGAGGATCACCATCACCACGTTGACTTCACCACAGTTATTAATCCACTGCAACTTATATGGGTGGTGATGCTTGGTAGTGGGCAACTGTAACTTATCAACAAGGTATGTGCTAGCAACATTAATACAACTCCCACCATCAATGATTACAGTACATACCTTATCACTAATATGGCATCTCGTATGGAAGATGTTCTCGCGCTGTGCCTCATCTTCAAACTTCACATGGGTATTAAGAGCACGCCTAGCAACAAGTGCTTCACCATGAGCAGCATACTCAACAACTTCTTCTTCGTCAACATCTTCTAACTCAGGCATCTCATCTTCAACCCCAACTTCAGAACCTTCACTCTCAACATCTCCATTCCCAAGCTTGATTATCACTCTACGGTTGGGACACTGTGAGGCAATACGTCCACGACCTAAACACTTGAAACACTTAATGTCACGTGTCCTGCTTTGGGATGCTTGGGCAGGTTCAGTCTTGGGCTTTGGAGGGCCCTCAGGCTTGGGCTTAGCAAAGCTCTCTGACTTAGGTGTAGACACAGGCTTATCACCCCTACGAAAGGTGTTAGATTTCCAAACAGGAACTGAACTAGGAGTGAAACCGGATGTACCTTTCCTTTGAAGTTGCATTTCGACTTTGATGGCCACATGTAGCATCTCCTCTAAATCCATGTAATGCTCTAACTTTACTACATTGGCAATCTCACGGTTTAAGCCTTGAAGAAAACGAGCCATAGTAGCTTCTGCATCCTCCTGGATATTGGCTCGGATCATGGTTATTTCCATCTCTTTGTAGTAATCCTCAACACTCTTTGAGCCCTGGGTAAGACCTTGGAGCTTCTGGTATAATTCTCTGTAGTAATGAGTAGGAACAAATCTCTTCCTCATGATGCGCTTCATCTCATCCCATGTATACACTGGAGGATCACCATATCTTCTTCTACTAGTGACTAACTGATCCCACCAAACCATAGCATACTCTATGAACTCAATTGTTACAAGTTTGACCTTCTTTTCCTCAGAGTAGTGGTGGCAGTCAAACACCATTTCAATCTTCCTTTCCCACTCCAAATATGCCTTAGGATCATTTTTGCCTTGGAAAGGAGGAATCTTCAATTTTATACTGTCAAGGTTTCCATCCATCTTCTCCTTGCCTCTATCACGGGCTCTATCAACTCGATCTCTATACCCATGGTACCTTCTATGATGTCTATCTATCCCAGACTCTTCGTTCGAATCATACCCAACATTATCATCATACTCGTCATTGGCAACAACCTTACTTGTTAGACGAGAAGTATCACCTTGCTGGATCTTTGCAAACCGAACTTCATGTTGGTTCAACTTATCATGAATGTCATTGAATTTCACGTCCATCCGTTGGAATTGTTGTTGCATTGCCTGAAGCATGAATTCAATCTTTTTAAAGTCGGACTTATCACCTTCAGAAGACATTTTCAACAAAGATATCCTCACATGTTTACACTCGTGTTTCACTCAAGTAATTTGGCTTTTCTCTACTAATGTCTCTCACACACTCATGCCTTTTTTCCTTACTCTACCTTAACTCTATAGGTTCACAATCGCACTAGAGACTCAGTCAAAGATTCAACCTCGTAGAATCAACTAATTCACCAAGTATTGTCACCAAGAAATTTTTTTTTTGTGAATTCTTTTTTTTTTTGTTTTTTTTCCACAAAAAGGTGTGGCTAGGGTGACTCAAAGAAAGAAAAAAAAGAAAAATAGAAGAAAAATAAAAAAAATCACTAGGACCCAAAAAAATGAAAAATGGCCTAAAACTATAGGAAAACAATGGAATTTGGCCAAAAGATAGGGTATGGCCCGTGAAGCAAAGCTTGACGGGTTCGTTTTCTTTCGTCATTTTCTTTAAAATGGGTACTCGCACACCTCCTAACTCAACCAAAATTTTCTGTTTGAACAGTACTGCAACAATTTTTTTTCGAATTCTTCTTTTTTTTTTGAATTCTTTTTTTTCTTCCTCTTTTTTTTTGAGGGGTGCGGCTAGGGTTTTTTTTGAAGGGGTGCAACAGGGTTTTTTTTGAAGGGGTGCGGCTAGGTTTTTTTTTTGAAAGGGTGCGACAGGGTTTTGAGGAATTGCGGCTAGGGTTTTTTTTGAAGGAAGGGGTGCAGCTAGGGTTTTGAGGAATTGCGGCTAGGGTTATGAATTCAACTCAAACACAATAACTAAGGTGGCGGAATTCAACTCAAACATGACAACAAACCAGAAATCGAAACCAACAAGAGAGAAAAAAAATCGAAACCAACAAACCAAAAATCGAAACTTGAGCTCTGAATACCAACTGATTGGCATGGACAAGAGAAAACATAGCTTGGAATTTGAAGGAGCTGAAAACACAACAGGACAGAAGCAAGGTTGATGAATGACAACTTCTGAAACCTAGACCCGAAGCCTAAAGAGACTCAAACCCAAAGGTATTGGACCTTGACCCTACGAATAAGAATTTGAGAACCTAAGGTATAGTAATGGTGGATGATAAAGAAGGAGGCGCCACAAGGAAGAAGACCTTGATAAGCCTAGTAGAGAGGGAACCCAAGAGAAAGGCACACTCAAATTCTAAAAATTCAATTTACTGATCTGTTCATCAATAGCGTTTACAAGGTATTTATAATAATACCTAGCACTTAAGCCCATAAACAAGTGGCCTGGAATTAACACCAATAGAAAATAAGATTAAACCCAAATTCATGCCTAAACCTAGTTACATAAAATAAATAGTCCAAGACACAACAAGACTCAAACGTGGGCTATCCAAACACTTAGCCCATCTTATTGTTAAGCTAAAATAAGACAGTAAACCATGCTTATGTCGTTTGGGCTTCCAAGCAAGTATAGATGTCTTGGGACTCTTCATGGAAGCTTCCTTGACACTTCAATGATGCCAGAGCTTGTTGCATTAATGAGGCTAGGGCTTGTTGCATCTTCTTAGCTCGAGCTCGGTTAATTGGACCTCCTTAGATGACCAATGGATCCTTAGCATCACAAGCAAGTGGATCTCCATCATTTCTATTGGGAAGACAAAAAAGAAAATAATTTTATAACTTAAAAGAAAGAAATCAATAAGACCAATGATAAAGAAATGAAGAAAAATAAAATTTTTAAAGAAAAAGAAATCATAAATATAAAATTAAAAGAAAGAAAATAAAACTTTTATTAAAACCCTAAAGAAAACCATTCAAAAGACTAAGAGGGAAGAGGGATGAGGGGGATGTGAGGGACGCGGTTTATGAGAGCCTTGTGCTCTTTATATAGGCCTAAGGAAGAGTTTAAAAGACTTTCCTAAGCAATGTGTGATTCAGATAAGAGTTTACTTGGAGAATAAGTAATTTGACTAGTCAAACTCTTATGTTTATCTCATCATCATTTTATAATTATTTTCTAAATAAAATTCCTAGGGCATATTTTTATTAATTAATTACAAATCTAAGACATAATAAAATTAAGAAATTATCTTGTCTCAACAAAATCTTGTCTTGAACTTGCTTTGTTGGAATTTCTTTTCAATCTCGTTTTTCGGACCAACATTTTGTACTGATTTCGTCCAGACATTTGACCCTCCAAATTAACTCCAATTTTTGCAATCTCATACATTCTGGACACTTTGAGAAGTCCTCTACAACTTTCATGCAGGCCACTTCTTAATATCAAGTCGTTAAGTTGGTGAAATTCATCAATCTTTTGAACTGGTCAGAAAAATCTGCAATTTGCTCTTTTTAGCTCTTTTTAATTCTAACTTTGATATTTAATACCTAAAACATATAATAAATATTAGTGATATGGACCTCACCGAAAGAAGATGAGATTCAATGAAGAAGACGAAGAACACTTGAAGAAAAACAATAACAAGTTAAAAACGCAGCAAAGGAAATTAAAAATTAGAAGTAAAACCAAGACTCGTTGTGTAGAAACACAAGAACCTATGGTATTGGACCAAGACCTGTTGCTTAGAAAAGCAAGAACCTATGGTATATATTGGTGGAAGGTAGAAGAACGCCACAAGGAAGACCTTGATAAGTTCAAGAGTTCTCAAGAGAACCAAAGAGAAGAAGTCTCTCAATTTTATTACTCAAAAGCAATTGTGTTCTCCCCAAAGGGTTGCATAACTATTTATAGGCAACTAGCTAACTTGCAGCACAAGTAATAGGAATCCTACATTCCTAACTTGCAGAATAGGAAATAGCAAACTTGCAGAACAAGCAATAGGAATCCTACCCTCCTAACTTGCAGAACAAGTAATAGAAGTCCTACAAAATATATTATTTAAAAAGGAATTCGGCTTAAATTAAATTAAGACAACGTTCAGCCCAATAATACTTAACTAAAAAAAATATGCATCTAGCCTAATTGCATTTCGGCCCAATGCTTGTGTGTGTGTCTTCAAGAAGGTTGAACTTGGGCTTGGATCATGTTGTATAAGACTTTATCATGCTCCATGCTCAAGCTTTGTTGAGCTATGTGAGCTTGATGGGTCTCCATCATTCACCCTCTCCTCGAAAGGATTTGTCCTCAAATCAGAATCACCTATATCAATATCAAAGGGAGAAAGATCAGAAACATTAAATGTGGCACTAACATTATACTCACCTGGAAGATCTAACTTATAAGCATTGTCATTGATTTTCTTAATCACTTGGAATGGTCCATCTCCTCGAGGTTGCAACTTAGAGTGATGTTGAGCAAGAAATCTCTCTTTACGCATATGTACCCAAACCCAATCACCAGGTTCAAAGACAACTTTCTTGCGATATTTGTTGGCTTTAGTAGAATATTGCTTAGTCCTCTTCTTAATGTTTTGACGTACCTTCTCATGTAGTTGCTTAACAAAATCTGCTTTCTTTTCCCCATCCAAACTAGCTCTCTCCTCAATAGGTAGTGGTAAAAGAACCAATGGAGTGAGTGGATTTAAACCATAGACAACTTCAAATGGAGAATAACTAGTAGTAGAATGCACACTTCTATTGTAAGCAAACTCCACATGAGGCAAACAATCTTCCCAATTCTTCAAATTCTTTTGAAAAATGGACGTCAACAAAGTAGACAAAGTACGATTGACTACTTCAGTTTGACCATCGGTTTGTGGATGACAAGTAGTTGAAAACAATAGCTTTGTTCCTAATTTTCCCCATAATGTTTTCCAAAAGTAGCTAAGGAACATCACATCACGGTCAGAAACAATGGTCCTCGGAACACCATGTAGACGAACAATTTCCTTGAAGAATAAATTGGCAATGTTGCTTGCATCATCTGTCTTGTGACAAGCAATGAAGTGAGCCATCTTAGAGAACCTATCAACAACAACAAAAACAGAATCTCTACCTCTCTTTGTTCTTGGTAACCCCAAAACAAAGGTCATAGAAATGTCAGTCCAAGGAGGAGTAGGAATAGGCAATGGAGTATAAAGACCATGATTCATAACTCTAGACTTAGCTTGTTTACAAGTGACACATCTTTCACACAATTTTTCAACATCTCTTTTTTTGTTAGGCCAAAAGAAGTGATCATGCAATATATCTAAAGTTTTCTTTACTACAAAATGTCCCATTAACCCACCATTATGGGCTTCTCTAACAAGTAATTCTCTTAAAAAACTCCTAGGCACACATAATCTATTTTCCCTAAATAAGAATCCATCATGCCTATGAAACTTTTCAAACTAGTTTTCTCACATGTAATGAACACATTTTCAAAATCCTTATCAGTAGCATACAAGTCTTTAATATACTCAAATCCAAGTAGTTTTGCATTAAGAGTAGTGATTAGAGTATACCTTCGAGACAATGCATTAGCCATGACATTTTCTTTACCTTGTTTATATTTGATCACATATGGAAATGTCTCAATGAACTCCATCCACTTGGCATGACGCTTGTTTAACTTGCTTTGTCCTTTCAAGTGCTTCAAGGACTCATGATCAGTGTGGATGACAAATTCCTTAGGCCATAAATAGTGTTGCCATGTTTCCAAGGCCCTCACTAATGCATACATCTCTTTATTGTACATAGGATAGTTAACGGCAGCTCCACTTAACTTCTCACTGAAGAGATCAATGGGGCACTTCTCTTGCATTAAAACAACTTCGATACCTATGCTTGAAGCATCACACTCAATCTCGATTGTTTTCTCTTTTTGCTTAACCTCAGCTTCACTCACTATTTTTTTCTCACTCTCTTTTAATCTTAATTGATCCTCATCTTTCACTAGCATACTTAAAGCTTGATATGCTACAGTTACCTTTTCATCCATAGGTAATTCCATGCTATCCTCATCATCTTTTAATGGCAGCATAGAATCATCATTGGATTCTTCTCCATAGTAGCTATCCAACTTACTATTACCAACATTACCACATGCATGAAAAGTATTACCTTGGTTTACCTTAGCTAGGGCAATGTCATGTTGCTCCACCTTATCATATTTAACCAACTTCGACTCTATCCTTGAAAGTTGTTGTTGCATGGCTTGGAACATGGCCTCAATCTTACTCAAATCAAGCTTTTCACTATTAGAAGACATAATTGTAACCTGCAAGAAACGTTAGTAAAAGAAACAGACCTCATAAGTATGACCTCACGTGTTTACACTCAATACACACAAGAATGTAACACTCACACTCGTGTTTCACACAATTTTAATATGGCTTTTCTCTACTAATCTTACTTACACACTCTTGCCTTTTTTCCCTCACACAACTTTTCTCTATAGGTTCTATATTGAACTCAAGTCTCAATCAAAAATCAGCTTATGGAATTCAACTATCAACCAACAATAAACGAGTTGAGCACAAGATTTTAATCAAGGGAAAACAAAACAATGAAGACTCAACAATACTTTGCAAGACTCAATAAGGCTTAAGAAGACTCTAATGAAACTAAACCTTGAAGGAAATATGCACGTTTTGGGGTGTATAATTAGGGTAGGGTCTAGCCAAAGGTCGGGTAGTTTTGTCCTTTTATGTGATAGGGTCAAAAAGGTAATTTTTGACAGTAGGGTAGAAGGGTAACAATGAATTTTCAAATTAGGCAAATAAGAAATCTCAAAGCTCAAGAAAGAATGACTACCTCAAGATTTTGATGAAGCACACCTTCACGAATTGCCTTTGATGTTGCACTTGCTACACACGATGTAATAAATCACCTCTTGAATTGATTTTTCTTTTTCTCTTTTTTTTTCTTTTCTTTTTTTCTCCTTTTTTCTTTTTTTTTATATTTTACTAAAGTAAACGAACAATGAAGAAAAAAACAAAAAGTCTAAATAATAAGAAGAGTTTACTTGGGGAACAAGGCAACTTTTGACAAAAATAAGCTAGTTTTGGTAGTAGCTTGTGTGGCAAGGAACGAGAGGGAACAGTGGCTTGTGAAACAAGTAGTCTTTATGTGATGTAGAGCTTTTGAAGGTTTCTTGGTGAGGAAGAAAACCTTTAGGATTTGGTTGCTTGGAGAACAAGATAGGGTTTACTTGGTGGCTAAGTAGAGGTAGGTTATTTTAATGAAGACAATAGGTTTGAGGGACAAACAATATTAGTGGTGGCTTGGAAAAGGATTCAAGATCAAAGTTTGTCCAAGACAAGAAAACAAAGAAAAAAAAACAAAAACGAGACTCCCACGAATTGAACCCAAGCTATGATGCCAAATGAAATGGACCTCACCGAAAGAAGATGAGGTTCAATGAAGAAGACGAAGAACACTTGAAGAAAAATAATAACAAGTTAAAAACGCAGGAAAGGAAAACAAAAATTAGAAGTAAAACCAAGACCCGTTGTGCAGAAATACAAGAACCTATGGTATTGGACCAAGACCGGTTGCTTAGAAAAGCAATAACCTATGGTATATATTGGTGGAAGGTAGAAGAACGCCACAAGTAAGATGTGAAATCCCCAATTCCATGTAATTCCTCCATAATTGTAAAATGTTGCAAGCTGAAAGAATTTAATAAACATGAAAATTTGATGTATAAAGATTATATGAGATATAGATGGAATAAAAAGGAATTGAGAGTCAAAGGGTCAATGGCTGAGATAAGATGGAAAAGGGGATAATCATGCATTAAATGCATTAAATGAAAGGTAGCTTAGTCATCTTCACCATCAAGGATCGGCAACAACCTCATTTCCAGCCCTTCTTCCTCTTATTTCCTCTCCAAATTCCTTTTAAGTGTTCATTTTCTGACCTTGACAAACCACCATTTCCTGTCATCAAATCGCTAAGTTTCCTTAACGAAAAACGATCCTCATCACTAGCTCTCTATATGTCTGTAATATGGAAGGCTGAAACAAAGTCGTTGAGGAGATCAGAAATCCTGTAAATTTGGCTATTGACAAAGGTAAGAAACGAAATTGATTCATTTGATTTTGTCCATAATTTGGAGTCATGTGATGTTGGTATAGCATACTTATGGTGTTGAAATGAAAGAAAGTTAAAGGTTTCAATTTATATGAATTATGCAGTTTTGAAGAAGTGAAGGAAAGAATCGGTGCAACCAAGGGATTTCGTATTATTTGGCTATTTGAGGTAAGGAATATATGTAATGGACGTAGGGTGACTATGTCCGCATGTTTTAAATATTTTGGGATGAAACAAAAGCTGGTGTGAGTGCAGAAGATGTAAAATTTACGGATTTTGCCCAGTTACGATTTGGCTCGGGGCAGCCGACTGCCCAAAATAGCAGCCGACTGCTCAGAGACAGTCGTGACGTAACTTTTTCCGAAACCGACTTAGAGCAGCCGACTACCCTATATAGCAGTCGACTGCCATTTTTCCAGAAGCTTTCTGTTTGCAAACCAGTCGACCGCTAAAGAGCCAGTCGACTGCATTTTTCAGAGAAACATTCTGTTTGCGGGCCAGTCGACTGCCCCATTTTAGCAGTCGACTGCCCTACTTGCATCCGAAAATTAAATATTTTAAATGCAAAAAGGAAAATAAAATTTATTGAATATTTTTATACTAGAGCAGTCGACTGCCCTAAAAGAGCAGTCAACTGCCCCCTTTGAAAAATAATAATTTTTAATTTATTTATATAAATGTATTTGGATTATCATTAAAGTATATAAAATTGTCGAAATTCTCTCTCCCTTTTACATTGTGCATGTCAACAACTCCACCTTTAATATAGACATTGGATTCATCCTCCCTTTTTATAAAGTTGTCGACATCTTCATGTGCACTTTCCTTCGATTCAATTGCCCTTTCACTTTTCAAGGTGATGTTAGTAACATTATCTCTTGGATTCTCCACAGGTTGAGAGGTCATAGCTTCAATGTTACTTATGGAATTCATTATTTGGCTCACATGGTGATCAATATTCTTAATATAAACATCAGCCTCTTGTGAAAATTGTAAAGTTTTAATCTCAAGAGTCTTAACAATATCTTCAAAGACATACCTGATTCTTGAGGTGGAGGCATACCCGAGTCTTTAGATGGAGCTTGATATGTATCTTGGAATCGCGCATTGTAAACCACATATTGATTCCCATAACTAAAATTAGAATGATCCCACCATCCTTGATTGTAGATATCATAGTGTGGTTCATAATTATAGTATGGGTCATGATCATAGTATGGTTCATAAGCTTGCTCCATGGAGTCCTCTTCTTGTCTTAGGTGGTAGTGATGGTGGATGTTGTGGTGTTTGTGGCACCACGCTTTGGGTTGCTTGTATATAGTCCCTAATCTTTTGAAGTTTGTGACTAGAATCCTTGTCAGACAAGAAATCCCTAAAAAAGAAAAGAAAAGGAAAAGAAAAAAATTAGAATTTAAATTAAAATAATTATAACCTAAACAAATTTCAGTCCCCGGCAACGGCGCCAAAATTTGATGAGTGTCGTGAGTCACAAAAATAAAATTTCCTAACTCTACTATGTAGATAGTGGAGCAAGGGTCGAACCCACAGAAACTGAATTATTTAAGTTAATTACTAAATTAAAAATCTAATTTTAGGGTTTAGGGAAAGTAAAAGAAATTTTGGGGTTTTGTAAACTATTCCAAAATAAAGAAAACAAGAATTATTAAATATAAAAAACAAATAGCAAAAAGCTTCAGTTACGAGGCAATCAATCATTCTTGGATTTTGATGTTGATCATTGATTACAAACTATTATTGTCAATTAAATAGTCAACCGTAGCATAACAACAAGCTCTGTTACACCATCTTTCCTTACTGAGTCGTTAGTTAAAGCAAGCTCTTTAACTAATCTCTAACTACGTAACCTACCTAGAACAAGCTCTCTAGATATAAGTTGTAGCAACATTAACAACAAGAAATATATGGGTTGACATTAGATAACAAACACATAAGCTCGGTTTATTTAATCTAAACCTTAATTCTCCTCCATCCCTAGTGATTAACTCCACAAGCAATTAGGGACTTATGTTTTTAATCTGGCGGTAGATTATTTAATTTAACTAAATAGTGTGCACCCTATCTAATAAAACAAACAATCATTATAATGTGCTCAGAGAATCTTGGATATTTAATCAACAATTATATAATAGGTTCAAGAATCTCATAACATGCTTTTCCCAAGAATAATCAATTTACCTCATAACTGAATAAGAAAACTACTCACTAGACATATTTAAGATCATGAAATTCAAGTTTAATATTATAAAGCAGACAATTATCATACAAGAAACAATCAAAGAAGCAATCTTTAATAATATAAAATCAGAATTACTAATCAAGATTATAAAGTAGCAAGCAAGAACACATAAACAATATTAATTTAAATAAAGAAAAAAAATCAGAATTAAAAATAATAAATAAATCAGCAACTAATTAAAAATAAAGAAGAAAAAATAAAATTTTATTAAAAACCCTAAAGAAAATCCTACAAGACTAAAAGAGAAGAGGGAGGAGAGGGATGTGAGAGATGTTGTTTATGAGAGCCTTATGCTCTTTATATAGGCCTAAGGAAGAGTTTAAAAGACTTTTCTAAGCAATGTGGGATTCAAATAAGAGTTTACTTGGAAAACAAGTAATTTGACTAGCCAAACCTTTATCTCATCATCTTTTTACAATTATTTTCTAAGTAAAATTCCTAAGGCTTATTTTTATTAATTAATTACAGATCTAAGACAAAATAAAATTAAGAAATTATCTTCTCTCAACAAAATCTGGTCTTGAACTTGCTTTGTTGGAATTTCTTCTCAATCTCGTTTTTCTGCCCAGAATTTTGTACTGATTTTGTCTAGACGTTTGACCCATCAAATGAACTCCGATTTTTGCAATCTTGGACATTCTGGAAACCTTGAGAAGTCCTCTACACCTTCCATGAAGACGACTTCTTGAGATCAGATCGTTAAATTGGTCAAAAACGTCAATCTTTCAAGCTGGACAGAAAATACTGCACTTTGCTCTTTTTAGCTTCTTTTTATTCCAACTTTGATATTTAATACCTAAAACATAAAATAAACATTAGTAAGCTCTTTTAGGCATAAACATCAATAAATTAAATATATTAGCACATATAAAATTCACAAAATATCATCCTATCAAGAACAATGATTTGTCAACTTGCATTTTCCGTAAGACACACTTAAGCATGAGTTTTGACGAACTTATTCATGCATACACATGCACGAACATAGTAGAACATCTAATATCACTTAGCGTATGTTTTCTTATTGGGCTTTCCCTAAAGCTCACCCCCTTCCACCTCAGATTATTTCAGGTAGACTCGGCTTGAGCGTGGTGATATGAACCTCACCGAAAGAAGATGAAGTTCAATGAAGAACAGAAAGAACACTTGAAGAAAAACAAGAACAAGTTAAAAATGCAGCAAAAGAAAACAAAAATTAAAGATAAAACCAAGACCCGTTGTGTAGCAACACAAGAACCTATGGTATTGGACCAAGACCCGTTGCTTAGAAAAGCAAGAACCTATGGTATATATTGGTGGAAGGTAGAAGAACGCCACAAGGAAGACCTTGATAAGTTCAAGAGTTCTCAAGAGAACCAAAGAGAAGAAGTCTCTCAATTTTATTACTAAAATCAATTGTGTTCTCCCCAAAGGGTTACATAACTATTTATTGGCAAATAGATAACTTGCAGCACAAGTAATAGGAATCCTACTTTCCTAACTTGCAGAATAGGAAACAGCAAACTTGCAGAACAAGCAATAGGAATCCTACTCTCCTAACTTGCAGAACAAGTAATAGAAGTCTTACAAAATCTATTATTTAAAAAGGAATTGGGCTTAAATTAAATTAAGACAATGTTCAGCCCAATAATACTTAACTAAATAAAATATGCATCTAGCCTAATTTGCATTTTGGCCTAATACTTGTGTGTCTTCAAGAAGGTTGAACTTGGGCTTGGATCATGTTGTAGAAGACTTTATCATCCTCCATGCTCAAGCTTTGTTGGGCTTTCTCTCTAGCAATATCAATGAAACCAGCCAAGGCTTGTTGCATTATCTTTGATTTAGCTCTTGTAATTGGACCTCCATGGATACTCAAAGGATCACGATCATCACGAACATGACTTGAGCATTGTGAGCTTGGATCTCCATCATTCCCCCTCTCCTCGAAAGAATTTGTCCTCAAATCAAAATCACCTACATCAATATCAAAGGGAGAAAGATCAGAAACATTAAATGTAGCACTAACATTATACTCACCTGGAAGATCTAACTTATAAGTATTGTCATTATCTTCTTAATCACTTGGAATGGTCCATCTCCTCGAGGTTGCAACTTGGAGGGACGTTGAGCAGGAAATCTCTCTTTACGCATATGTACCCAAACCCAATCACCAGGTTCAAAGATAACTTTCTTGCGATGCTTGTTGGCTTGAGTAGCATATTGCTCAGTCCTCTTCTTAAAGTTTTGACGTACCTTCTCATGTAGTTGCTTAACAAAATCAGCTTTCTTTTCCCCATCCAAACTAGCTCTCTCCTCAATAGGTAGTGGTAAAAGATCCAATGGAGTGAGTGGATTAAAACTATAGACAACTTCAAATGGAGAATAACTAGTAGTAGAATGCACACTTCTATTGTAAGCAAACTCCACATGAGGCAAACAATCTTCCCAATTCTTCAAATTCTTTTGAATAATGGACCTCAACAAAGTAGACAAAGTACGATTGACTACTTCAGTTTGATCATCGGTTTGTGGATGACAAGTAGTTGAAAACAATAGCTTTGTTCCTAACTTTCCCCATAATGTTTTCCAAAAGTAGCTAAGGAACTTCACATCACGGTCAGAAACAATGGTCCTCGGAACCCCATGTAGACGAACAATTTCCTTGAAGAATAAATCGGCAATGTTACTTGCATCATCTGTCTTGTGACAAGCAATGAAGTGACCCATCTTAAAGAACCTGTCAACAACAACAAAAATAGAATCTCTACCTCTCTTTGTTCTTGGTAACCCCAAAACAAAGTCCATAGAAATGTCAGTCCAAGGAGCAGTAGGAATAGGTAATGGAGTATAAAGACTGATGCGCACGGACAGAAGAACTCGTAGGTTGGAGTTTGAAGGAACTGAAACGCAACTGGATAGAAGCAAAAGACGATGAAGGATACCTTATGAAACCTAGACCCAAAGCCTAAAGAGACTCGAACCCAAGGTATTGGACCTTGACCCTACGAATAAGAATTCGAGAACCTAAGGTATAGCAATGGTGGATGGTGAAGAAGGAGGCGCCACAAGGAAGAAGACCTTGATAAGCCTAGTAGAGAGGGAACCCAAGAGAAAGGCACACTCAATATCTGAAAACTCACTTAACTGATCTCCATCAATAGCGTTTACAAGGTATTTATAATAATACCTAGCACTTAAGCCCATAAACAAGTGGGCTGGAATTAACACCAATAGAAAAATAAAACTAAACCCAAATTCATGCCTAAACCTAGTTACATAAAATAAATAGTCCAAGACACAACAAGACTCAAACGTGGGCTATCCAAACACTTAGCCCATCTTATTGTTAAGCTAAAATAAGATAGTAAACCATGCTCATGTCGTTTGGGCTTCCAAGCAAGTATAGATGTCTTGGGACTCTTCATGGAAGCTTCCTTGACACTTCAATGATGCCAGAGCTTGTTGCATGAATGAGGCCAGGGCTTGTTGCATTTTCTTAGCTCGAGCTCGGGTAATTGGACCTCCTTGGATGACCAATGGATCCTTAGCATCACGAACATCACGAGCAAGTGGATCTCCATCTGGATCTCCATCATTCCCCCTCTCCTCAAAAGGATTTGTCCTCAAATCGCATATACCTTCATCAAAAGAAAAGGGAGAAAGATCAGAAACATTAAAAGTAGCAGATACACCATACTCACCAGGAAGATCCAATTTGTAGGCATTATCGTTGATCTTCGCTATGACTTGGAATGGTCCATCTCCTCGGGGATGCAGCTTGGTTCGTCGCTGAACAGGAAACCTCTCTTTTCTCATATGCACCCAAACCCAATCACCGGGCTCAAAGACTACTTTCTTTCGATGCTTATTTGCTTGGGTGGTATACTGCTCAGTCTTCTTTTCAATAGCTTGACGAACTCTCTCATGGAGTTGCTTCACAAACTTAGCCTTCTGTTCTCCATCCAAGTTAAGCTAGGGTTTTTTTTTTTTGAGGGGTGCAGCTAGGGTTTTTTTTTTTTTTTGAGGGGTGCGGCTAGGGTTTTATTTTTAAGGGGTGCGGCTAGGGTTTTATTTTGAGGGGTGCGGCTAGGGTTTTATTTTTAAGGGGTGCGGCTAGGGTTTTTTTGTGTAATGAAATAAGTGGTGGCTAGGGTTTTAGGGTTAAGAAATAAGTGGCGGCTAGGAACACACAAACAAACCAGAAAGTGGAACGAACAAAAGAAAAAAAATTGAAACCAAAAAAAAAATCGAAAAGTGAGTGACGCACAAACAAACCAGAAAATCGGAACTGGAGCTCTGATACCAACTGATGCGCACGGACAGAAGAACTCGTAGGTTGGAGTTTGAAGGAACTGAAACGCAACTGGATAGAAGCAAAAGACGATGAAGGATACCTTATGAAACCTAGACCCAAAGCCTAAAGAGACTCGAACCCAAGGTATTGGACCTTGACCCTACGAATAAGAATTCGAGAACCTAAGGTATAGCAATGGTGGATGGTGAAGAAGGAGGCGCCACAAGGAAGAAGACCTTGATAAGCCTAGTAGAGAGGGAACCCAAGAGAAAGGCACACTCAATATCTGAAAACTCACTTAACTGATCTCCATCAATAGCGTTTACAAGGTATTTATAATAATACCTAGCACTTAAGCCCATAAACAAGTGGGCTGGAATTAACACCAATAGAAAAATAAAACTAAACCCAAATTCATGCCTAAACCTAGTTACATAAAATAAATAGTCCAAGACACAACAAGACTCAAACGTGGGCTATCCAAACACTTAGCCCATCTTATTGTTAAGCTAAAATAAGATAGTAAACCATGCTCATGTCGTTTGGGCTTCCAAGCAAGTATAGATGTCTTGGGACTCTTCATGGAAGCTTCCTTGACACTTCAATGATGCCAGAGCTTGTTGCATGAATGAGGCCAGGGCTTGTTGCATTTTCTTAGCTCGAGCTCGGGTAATTGGACCTCCTTGGATGACCAATGGATCCTTAGCATCACGAACATCACGAGCAAGTGGATCTCCATCTGGATCTCCATCAAAGACCATGATTCATAACTCTAGACTTAGCTTGTTTACAAGTGACACATCTTTCCACAATTTTTCAACATCTCTTTTCATGTTAGGCGAAAAGAAGTGATCATGCAATATATCTAAAGTTTTCTTTACTCCAAAATGTCCCATTAATCCGCCACTATGGGCTCTCTAACAAGTAATTCTCTTAAAGAATTCCTAGGGACACATAATCTATTTTCCCTAAATAAGAATCCATCATGCCTATAAAACTTTCCAAAACCAGTTTTCTCACATGCAATGAACACATTTTTAAAATCCTCATCAGTAGCATACAAGTCTTTAATATACTCAAATCCAAGTAGTTTTGCATTAAGAGTAGTGATTAGAGTATACCTTCGAGATAATGCATTAGCCACGACATTTTCTTTACCTTGTTTATATTTGATCACATATGGAAATGTTTCAATGAACTCCATCCACTTGGCATGACGCTTGTTCAACTTGCTTTGTCCTTTCAAGTGCTTCAAGGACTCATGATCAGTGTGGATGACAAATTCCTTGGGCCATAAATAGTGTTGCCATGTTTCCAAGGCCCTCACTAATGCATACATCTCTTTATCATATGTGGGATAGTTAAGGGCAGCTCCACTTAACTTTTCACTGAAAAAAGCAATAGGGCGCTTCTCCTACATTAAAACAACTCCAATACCTATACTTGAAGCATCACACTCAATCTCAAAAGTTTTAGAAAAGTCAGGTAAAGATAATAAAGCTGCGGAACAAAGCTTCTCTTTAAGCAAGTTAAAAGCATGATTTTGCTCAAGACCCCATTTAAATCCAACATCCTTTTTAACAACATCAGTTAGAGGTGCAGCTATAGTACTGAAGTCTCTAACAAACCTATGATAGAAACTAGCTAATCCATGAAAACTACACACCTTAGAGATATTCTTAGGTATAGGCCAATCTTTAATTGCCTTAACCTTTTCATCTTCTACTGCTACCCTTAGAAGAAATAACATATCCAAGAAATATAATCTTATCAGTGCAAAAAGAACATTTCTTAAGGTTAGCATACAACTTTTCCTTTCTTAAGACATTAAGCACATTCTTTAAATGTTCAATATGTTCATGCAAACTTCTACTATAGATCAAGATATCATCAAAATAGACAAATACAAATTTTCCAATGAAAGCACGCAAGACATGGTTCATTAATCTCATGAAAGTGCTAGGTGCATTAGTTAATCCAAAAGGCATAACTAACCATTCATACAAACCATGCAGTTTTCCACTCATCACCTTCTCTCATGCGAATTTGATGATAACCACTTTTCAAATCAATTTTAGAAAAGATACAAGAACCATGTAACTCATCAAGCATATCATCTAATCTAGGAATGGGATAGCGATACTTTACAGTGATTTTGTTAATGGCACGACAGTCAACACACATCCTCCACGTCCCATCCTTCTTAGGAACAAGTAACACAGGAACAGCACATGGACTCATGCTCTCTCTAACGTAGCCTTTTTTCATGAGCTCATCAACTTGCCTTTGAAGCTCCTTTGTCTCCTCGGGATTACTTCTATAGGCAGGTCGGTTGGGAATGGCAGCTCCAGGAACAAGGTCTATTTGATGCTCAATTCCCCTAATAGGTGGCAAACCATTTGGAATCTCCTCAGGGAATATATCTTCAAATTCGTTCAAAAGAGACACAACATTAGTAGGCAAAGAAGATTTAAGATCATTAGAACTAAAACAAGATTCTTTATATAAAAACAAAAGGATTGGGCACTTAGCTAGAAAACAGCCTTTATATCACTTTGCTTTGCATAGAAGCTCACATCCGTTTTTTCTTTCTTTGCAATACCTTTGCCTTTATCTAGATTTTTTGACCTTTGTTGTGATTCATTTTTCTCTTTCAACCTCAATTGATCCTCATAAATCTCCTTAGGACTCAAGGGTGCAAGTGTGAGTTTCTTACCATCCATGGTAAATGAATAACGGTTTGTGAATCCATCATGTATGACACGTCTATCAAATTGCCATGGTCTTCCTAAAAGCAAATGGCCAGCATGCATAGGCACAACGTCACACAACACTTTATCATTGTATCTTCCAATTGGAAATGGCACCAATACTTGCTTGGTCACATTTACTTCTCCACAATTATTGAGCTATTGAAGTTTGTATGATTTTAGATGTTTTGTAGTGGGCAAACTCAATTTGTCAACCAAATAAGTGCTAGCAACATTAGTGCAACTACCACCATCAATAATCAAAGAGCATACCTTATTGTTGACGTGGCATCTAGTATGGAAAATATTTTCTCGTTGCACTTCATCTTCATCCTTAACTTGGGCACTTAATGCATGACGCGGTACAAGTGCTTCACCATGTGCAGCAAACTCAACATAGTCTTCATCCTCATCAATGTCCTCCAATGGTGGCATCTCATCATCAACATCAGAATCTTCACTTACAACATCACCATCATCACGCATAATCATGACTCGTTTGTTTGGGCATTGTGATGCAATGTGTACTCTTCCCAAACATCTAAAACACTTAATGTCTCTACTCTTACCTTGGGATGCTTGGACAGCCTCGGGTTTGGGCTTTTGGACACTCTCACCCTTAGGCTTGAATGAGGATTCAATCTTAAGTTTGAATGTAGTCCTATCATCCCCTCGAAAGGTGTTCGGTTTCCAAGAAGAAGACGAACTAGAACCTTGCATTAAACAAGATGAATAACCTTTTCTCTTGAGTTGCCTTTCAACCTTTATAGCCATATGCAATATATCATCAAACTCAACATAGTGATGTAACTCCACTACATTAGCAATCTCATGATTCAATCCTTGTAAGAATCGAGCCATAGTAGCTTCACTATTGATGCGCACGGACAAGACAAAACGCAGCTTGGAATTTGAAGGAACTGAAACGCAACAGGGCAGAAACAAAGTTGATGAATGACAACTTTTGAAAACCTAGACCTGAAGCCTAAAGAGACTCGAACCCAAAGGTATTGGACCTTGACCCTACGAATAAGAATTCGAGAACCTAAGATATAGCAATGATGGATGGTGAAGAAGGAGGCGCCACAAGGAAGAAAACCTTGATAAGCCTAGTAGAGAGGAAACCCAAGAGAAAGGCACACTCAAATTCTAAAAATTCAAATTACTGATCTGATTATCAATAGCGTTTACAAGGTATTTATAATAATACCTAGCACTTAAGCCCATAAACAAGTGGGCTGGAATTAACACCAATAGAAAATAAGACTAAACCCAAATTTATGCCTAAACCTAGTTACATAAAATAAATAGTCCAAGACACAACAAGATTCAAACGTGGGCTATCCAAACACTTAGCCCATCTTATTGTTAAGCTAAAATAAGATAGTAAACCATGCTCATGTCATTTGGGCTTCCAAGCAAGTATAGATGTCTTGGGACTCTTCATGGAAGCTTCCTTGACACTTCAATGATGCCAGAGCTTGTTGCATCTTCTTAGCTCGAGCTCGGGTAATTGGACCTCCTTGGATGACTAATGGATCCTTAGCATCACGAACATCACGAGCAAGTGGATCTCTATCATTCCCCCTCTCCTGCAACAATGAGACAACATCAGTAGGCAAAGTATCATGGAGTTTAGCATCAATAAAATAAGAGTAAAAGGATAGGAGACTTAGCAAGAAATGCAGTCTTCACATATCGGGGTTTGGCATAGCAGCTCACTGTTTTGCTTTCCTTGTTTTCCTTCTTTTCTTTAGGTTGCTTCCTTAGCTCATCATGTTGCTCCTTTAGCCGTAATTGGTCCTCATAAATCTCCTTGGGGCTAAGGGGAGCGAGAGCGATATTCTTGCCATCCATAGTAAAGGAGTAACGGTTAGTGTAACTGTCATGGAGGACTCTCCGATCATACTGCCACGGTCTACCCAGCAATAGGTGGCTAGCTTGCATGGGCACCACGTCACACAACACCTCATCGTGATACCTTCCAATACGAAAAGGAACCAAGACTTGCTTCACCACGTTGACTTCACCACAGTCATTAATCCATTGCAACTTATATGGGTGGTGATGCTTGGTAGTAGGCAACTTTAATTTATCAACAAGGTATGTGCTAGCAACATTAGTACAACTCCCACCATCAATGATTACAGTACATACCTTGTCACTAATATGGCATCTCGTATGGAAGATGTTCTCGCGCTGTGCCTCATCCTCAAACTTCACATGAGTAGTAAGAGCACGCCTAGCAACAAGTGCTTCACCATGAGCAGCATACTCAACAACTTCTTCTTCGTCGACATCTTCTAACGCAGGCATCTCATCTTCTATACCGATTTCAGAACCTTCACTCTCAACATCTCCATTCCCAAGCATGATCATAACTCTACGGTTGGGACACTGAGAGGCAATATGTCCATGACCTAAACACTTGAAACACTTAATGTCACATGTCCTGCTTTGGGATGCTTGGGCAGGTTCAGTCTTGGGCTTTGGAGGGCCCTCAGTCTTGGGCTTAGCAAAGCTCTCTGACTTAGGCGTAGACACAGGCTTATCATCTCTATGAAAGGTGTTAGATTTCCAAACAGGAACTGAACTAGAAATAAAACGAGATGTACCTTTCCTTTTGAGTTGCCTTTCCACTTTGATGGCCACATGCAGCATCTCCTCTAAATCCATGTAATGCTGCAACTCTACTACATTGGCAATCTCACGGTTTAAGCCTTGGAGAAAACGAGCCATAGCAGCCTTTGCATCCTCCTGGATATTGGCTCGAATCATGGTCATTTCCATCTCTTTGTAGTAATCCTCAACACTCTTTGAGCCCTGGGTCAGACCTTGGAGTTTCTGGTATAACTCCCTGTAGTAATGAGTAGGAACAAATCTCTTCCTCATGATGCGCTTCATCTCATCCCATGTAGACACTGGAGGATCACCATATCTTCTTCTACTAGTGACTAACTGATCCCACCAAACCATAGCATACTCTGTGAACTCAATTGCAGCAAGTTTGACCTTCTTTTCCTCAGAGTAGTGGTGGCAGTCAAACACCATTTCAATCTTCATTTCCCACTCCAAATATGCCTCAGGATCATTCTTGCCTTGGAAAGGAGGAATTTTCAATTTTATACTGCCAAGGTTTCCATCCATCTTCTCCTTGTGATATGGACCTCACCGAAAGAAGATGAGGTTCATATGAAGAAGACGAAGAACACTTGAAAAAAAAAACAATAACAAGTTAAAAACGCAGCAAAAGAAAATAAAAATTAGAAGTAAAACCAAGACCCGTTGTGTAGAAACACAAGAACCTATGGTATTGGACCAAGACCCGTGGCCTAGAAAAGCAAGAACCTATGGTATATATTGGTGGAAGGTAGAAGAACGCCACAAGGAAGACCTTGATAAGTTCAAGAGTTCTCAAGAGAACCAAAGAGAAGAAGTCTCTCAATTTTATTGCTAAAATCAATTGTCTTCTCCCCAAAGGGTTACATAACTATTTATAGGCAAATAGATAACTTGCAGCACAAGTAATAGGAATCCTACTTTCCTAACTTGCAGAATAGGAAATAGCAAACTTGCAGAACAAGCAATAGGAATCCTACTCTCCTAACTTGCAGAACAAGTAATAGAAGTCTTACAAAATCTATTATTTAAAAAGGAATTGGGCTTAAATTAAATTAAGACAATGTTCAGCCCAATAATACTTAACTAAATAAAATATGCATCTAGCCTAATTTGCATTTCGGCCCAATACTTGTGTGTCTTCAAGAAGGTTGAACTTGGGCTTGGATCATGTTGTAGAAGACTTTATCATCCTCCATGCTCAAGCTTTGTTGGGCTTTCTCTCTAGCAATATCAATGAAACCAGCCAAGGCTTGTTGCATCATCTTTGATTTAGCTCTTGTAATTGGACCTCCATGGATACTCAAAGGATCACGATCATCACGAACATGACTTGAGCTTTGTGAGCTTGGATCTCCATCATTCCCCCTCTCCTCGAAAGGATTTGTCCTCAAATCAGAATCACCTACATCAATATCAAAGGGAGAAAGATCAGAAACATTAAATGTAGCACTAACATTATACTCACCTGGAAGATCTAACTTATAAGCATTGTCATTGATCTTCTTAATCACTTGGAATGGTCTATCTCCTCGAGGTTGCAACTTGGAGCGACGCTGAGCAGGAAATCTCTCTTTACGCATATGTACCCAAACCCAATCACCAGGTTCAAAGACAACTTTCTTGCGATGCTTGTTGGCTTGAGTAGCATATTGCTCAGTCCTCTTTTTAATGTTTTGACGTACCTTCTCATGTAGTTGCTTAACAAAATCAGCTTTCTTTTCCCCATCCAAACTAGCTCTCTCCTCAATAGGTAGTGGTAAAAGATCCAATGGAGTGAGTGGATTAAAACCATAGACAACTTCAAATGGAGAATAACTAGTAGTGGAATGCACACTTCTATTGTAAGCAAACTCCACATGAGGCAAACAATCTTCCCAATTCTTCAAATTCTTTTGAATAATGGACCTCAACAAAGTAGACAAAGTACGATTGACTACTTCAGTTTGACCATCGGTTTGTGGATGACAAGTAGTTGAAAACAATAGCTTTGTTCCTAACTTTCCCCATAATGTTTTCCAAAAATAGCTAAGGAACTTCACATCACGGTCAGAAACAATGGTCCTCGGAACCCCATGTAGACGAACAATTTCCTTGAAGAATAAATCGGCAATGTTACTTGCATCATCTGTCTTGTGACAAGCAATGAAGTGAGCCATCTTAGAGAACCTATCAACAACAACAAAAACAGAATCTCTACCTCTCTTTGTTCTTGGTAACCCCAAAACAAAGTCCATAGAAATGTCAGTCCAAGGAGCAGTAGGAATAGGCAATGGAGTATAAAGACCATGATTCATAACTCTAGACTTAGCTTGTTTACAAGTGACACATCTCTCACACAATTTTTCAACATCTCTTTTCATGTTAGGCCAAAAGAAGTGATCATGCAATATATCTAAAGTTTTCTTTACTCCAAAATGTCCCATTAACCCACCACTATGGGCTTCTCTAACAAGTAATTCTCTTAAAGAACTCCTAGGCACACATAATCTATTTTCCCTAAATAAGAATCCATCATGCCTATAAAACTTTCCAAAACCAGTTTTCTCACATGCAATGAACACATTTTCAAAATCCTCATCAGTAGCATACAAGTCTTTAATATACTCAAATCCAAGTAGTTTTGCATTAAGAGTAGTGATTAGAGTATACCTTCGAGATAATGCATCAGCCACGACATTTTCTTTACCTTGTTTATATTTGATCACATATGGAAATGTTTCAATGAACTCCATCCACTTGGCATGACGCTTGTTCAACTTGCTTTGTCCTTTCAAGTGCTTCAAGGACTCATGATCAGTGTGGATGACAAATTCCTTGGGCCATAAATAGTGTTGCCATGTTTCCAAGGCCCTCACTAATGCATACATCTCTTTATCATATGTGGGATAGTTAAGGGCAGCTCCACTTAACTTCTCACTGAAAAAAGCAATGGGGCGCTTCTCCTGCATTAAAACAGCTCCAATACCTATACTTGAAGCATCACACTCAATCTCAAAAGTTTTAGAAAAGTCAGGTAAGGATAATAAAGCTGCAGAACAAAGCTTCTCTTTAAGCAAGTTAAAAGCATGATCTTGCTCAAGACCCCATTTAAATCCAACATTCTTTTTAACAACATCAGTTAGAGGTGCAGCTATTGTACTGAAGTCTCTAACAAACCTACGATAGAAACTAGCTAATCCATGAAAACTACGCACCTCAGAGATATTCTTAGGTATAGGCCAATCTTTAATTGCCTTGACCTTTTCATCTTCTACTGCTATACCCTTAGAAGAAATAACATATCCAAGAAATGTAATCTTATCAGTGCAAAAGGAACATTTCTTAAGGTTAGCATACAACTTTTCCTTTCTCAAGACATTAAGCACATTCTTTAAATGTTCAATATGTTCATGCAAACTTCTACTATAGATCAAGATATCATCAAAATAGACAACTACAAATTTTCCAATGAAAGCACGCAAGACATGGTTCATTAATCTCATGAAAGTGCTAGGTGCATTAGTTAATCCAAAAGGCATAACTAACCATTCATACAAACCATGCTTAGTCTTAAATGCAGTTTTCCATTCATCACCTTCTCTCATGCGAATTTGATGATAACCACTTTTCAAATCAATTTTAGAAAAGATGCAAGAACCATGTAACTCATCAAGCATATCATCTAATCTAGGAATGGGATAGCGATACTTTACAGTGATTTTGTTGATGGCACGACAATCAACACACATCCTCCACGTCCCATCCTTCTTAGGAACAAGTAACACAGGAACAGCACATGGACTCATGCTCTCTCTAACGTAGCCTTTCTTCATGAGCTCGTCAACTTGCCTTTGAAGCTCCTTTGTCTCCTCGGGATTACTTCTATAGGCAGGTCTGTTGGGAATGGCAGCTCCAGGAACAAGGTCTATTTGATGCTCAATTCCCCTAATAGGTGGCAAACCATTTGGAATCTCCTCGGGGAATATATCTCCAAATTCCTTCAAAAGAGACACAACATTAGTAGGCAAAGAAGATTTAAGATCATTAGAACTAAAACAAGATTCTTTATATAAAAACAAAAGGATTGGGCACTTAGCTAAAAAAGCAGCCTTTACATCACTTTGCTTTGCATAGAAGCTCACGTCCTTTCTTTCTTTCTTTGCAATATCTTTGCCTTTATCTAGATTCTTCGACCTTTGTTGTGATTCATTCTGCTCTTTCAACCTCAATTGATCCTCATAAATCTCCGTAGGACTCAAGGGTGCAAGTGTGAATTTCTTACCAGCCATGGTAAATGAATAACGGTTTGTAAATCCATCATGTATGACATGTCTATCAAATTGCCATGGTCTTCCTAAAAGCAAATGACCAGCATGCATAGGCACAACATCACACAACACTTTATCATTGTACCTTCCAATTGAAAATAGCACCAATACTTGCTTGGTCACATTTACTTCTCCACAATTATCGAGCCATTGAAGTTTGTATGGTTTGGGATGTTTTGTAGTGGGCAAACTCAATTTGTCAACCAAATAAGTGCTAGCAACATTAGTGCAACTACCACCATCAATAATCAAAGAGCATACCTTATTGTTGACGTGGCATCTAGTATGAAAAATATTTTCTCGTTGCACTTCATCTTCATCCTTAACTTGGGCACTTAATGCACGACGAGCTACAAGTGCTTCACCATGTGCAGCAAACTCAACATAGTCATCATCCTCATTAATGTCCTCCAATGGTGGCATCTCATCATCAACATCAGAATCTTCACTTACAACATCACCATCATCACGCATAATCATGACTCGTTTGTTTGGGCATTGTGATGCAATGTGTCCTCTTCCCAAACATCTAAAACACTTAATGTCTCTACTCTTACCTTGGGATGCTTGGATAGCCTCGGGTTTGGGCTTTTGGACACTCTCACCCTTAGGCTTGAATGAGGATTCAGTCTTAAGTTTGAATGTAGTCTTATCATCCCTTCGAAAGGTGTTCGGTTTCCAAGAAGAAGATGAACTAGAACCTTGCATAAAACAAGATGAATAACCTTTTCTCTTGAGTTGCCTTTCAACCTTGATAGCCATATGCAACATATCATCAAACTCCACATAGTGATGTAACTCCACTACATTAGCAATCTCACGATTCAATCCTTGTAAGAATCGAGCCATAGTAGCTTCACTATCCTCTTCAACATTAGCTCTGATCATGATAATTTCCATTTCTTTATGATAATCCTCAACACTCTTAGAACCTTGAGTGAGACCTTGTAACCTTTGATAAAGCTCTCTATAGTAATGATTAGGAACAAACCTTTTTCTCATAACACGTTTCATTTCATTCCATGTAACTATAGGTGGCTCTCTATTCCTACGTCTACCAAGCATGAGTTGGTCCCACCAAATGATTGCATAATCCGTGAACTCTACAGCAGCAAGTTTCACCTTTTTTTCTTCGGAATAGTTATGGCAATCAAAGACCATCTCCACTTTCTTTTCCCATTCTAAGTAAGCCTCAGGATCATTCTTACCTTGAAAGGAAGGAATCTTCAATTTGATACTTCCTAAATTTCCATCTATCCTATCATAATACCTATCTCCTTTATACCTATCTCCACGACCTCCTTTATTACCATGGTTACCTTTAACACTTCTACTAAACTCATCATCATCAAACTCATCATCAACTTTATCATCAAAGTCATTATTCACAACATTGCCATTCTCACGAGAAGTATCACTTGGCTTTACCTTGGCTAGGACAGCTTCATGTTCCTCCAACTTATCATGAATATTATTAAACCTCAACTCTATCCTTGAAAATTGTTGTTGCATAGCTTGGAACATGAACTCGATCTTACTCAAATCAGGCTTTTCACTATTAGAAGATATGATTTTATCCTGCAAGAAACGTTAGTAAAAGAAAAGGACCTCACAAGTATGACCTCACGTGTTTACACTCAATACACACAAGACTGTAACACACACTCGTGTTTCACACAATTTTAATATGGCTTTTCTCTACTAATGTTACTCACACACTCTTGCCTTTTTCCCTCACACAACTTTTCTCTATAGGTTCTATATTGAACTCAAGACTTAATCAAAAATCAGCTTATGGAATTCAACTATCAACCAACAATAAACAAGATGAGCACAAGATTTTAATCAAGGGAAAACAAAACAATGAATACTCAACAAGACTTAGCAAGACTCAGCAAGACTCAATAAGACTTAAGAAGACTCCAATGAAACTAAACCTTGAAGGAAATTTGTGTATTTTGGGGTGTTTAATTAAGGTAGGGTTTAGCCAAAGGTGGGGTAGTTTTGTCCTTTTATGTGGTAGGGTCAAAAAGGTAATTTTAGACAGTAGGGTAAAATGGCAGTAATGAATTTTCAAATTAGGCAAATAAGAAATTGCAAAGCTCAAGAAAGAATGACTACCTCAAGATTTTCATGAAGCACACCTCCACGAATTACCTTTGATATTGCACTTGCTACACACGATGTAATAAAATCCCCTCTTGAATTGATTTTTCTTTTCTCTTTTTTTTTTCTTTTCTTTTTTTTCTCTTTTTTCTCTTTTTTTTTATATTTTACTAAACTAAACGAACAATGAAGAAAAAAAAAATCTAAATAATAAGAAGAGGTTTACTTGGGGAACAAGGCAACTTTTTGACAAAAACAAGCTAGTTTGGGTAGCAGCTTGTGTACCAAGGAATGAGAGGGAACGGTGGCTTGTGAAACAAGTAGTCTTTATGTGATGTAGAGCTTTTGAAGGTTTCTTGGTGAGCAAGAAAACCTTTGGGATTTGGTTGCTTGGAGAACAAGATAGGGTTTACTTGGTGGCTAAGTAAAGACAATAGGTTTGATTCAAGATCAAGGTTTGTCCATGACAAGAAGACAAAGAAAAAAAAACAAAAACGAAACTCCCACGAATTAAACCTAAGCTCTGATGCCAAATGATATGGACCTCACCGAAAGAAGATGAGGTTCATATGAAGAAGACGAAGAACACTTGAAAAAAAAAAACAATAACAAGTTAAAAACGCAGCAAAAGAAAATAAAAATTAGAAGTAAAACCAAGACCCGTTGTGTAGAAACACAAGAACCTATGGTATTGGACCAAGACCCGTTGCCTAGAAAAGCAAGAACCTATGGTATATATTGGTGGAAGGTAGAAGAACGCCACAAGGAAGACCTTGATAAGTTCAAGAGTTCTCAAGAGAACCAAAGAGAAGAAGTCTCTCAATTTTATTGCTAAAATCAATTGTGTTCTCCCCAAAGGGTTACATAACTATTTATAGGCAAATAGATAACTTGCAGCACAAGTAATAGGAATCCTACTTTCCTAACTTGCAGAATAGGAAATAGCAAACTTGCAGAACAAGCAATAGGAATCCTACTCTCCTAACTTGCAGAACAAGTAATAGAAGTCTTACAAAATCTATTATTTAAAAAGGAATTGGGCTTAAATTAAATTAAGACAATGTTCAGCCCAATAATACTTAACTAAATAAAATATGCATCTAGCCTAATTTGCATTTCGGCCCAATACTTGTGTGTCTTCAAGAAGGTTGAACTTGGGCTTGGATCATGTTGTAGAAGACTTTATCATCCTCCATGCTCAAGCTTTGTTGGGCTTTCTCTCTAGCAATATCAATGAAACCAGCCAAGGCTTGTTGCATCATCTTTGATTTAGCTCTTGTAATTGGACCTCCATGGATAGTCAAAGGATCACGATCATCACGAACATGACTTGAGCTTTGTGAGCTTGGATCTCCATCACCTTGCCTCTATCACGGGCTCTATCAACTCGATCTCTATACCCATGGTACCTTCTATGATGTCTATCTATCCCAGACTCTTCGTTCGAATCATACTCAATATTATCATCATACTCGTTATTGGCAACAACCTTACTTTTTGGACGAGAAGTATAACCTTGCTGGATCTTTGCAAACCGAACTTCATGTTGGTTCAACTTATCATGAATGTCATTGAATTTCACATCCATCTGTTGGAACTATTGTGGCATTGCTTGAAGCATGAATTCAATCTTTTTGAAGTCGGACTTATCACCTTCAGAAGACATTTTCAACAAAGATATCCTCACGTGTTTACACTCGTGTTTCACTCAAGTAATTTGGCATTTCTCTAATAATGTCTCTCACACACTCGTGCCTTTTTCCCTTACTCTACCTTAACTCTATAGGTTCACAATCGCACTAGAGGCTCAGTCAAAGATTCAACCTCGTAAAATCAACTAATTCACCAAGTATTGTCACCAAGAATTTTTTTATGAATTCTTTTTTTTCACAAAAAAGGTGTGGCGAGGGCTAGGGTGACTCAAATAAAGAAAGACAGAATAAAAAAAATAAGAAAAAGAAATAAAAAAATCACTAGAATGACAAAAAAAATAAAAAATGGCCTAAAACTATAGGAAAACGATGGAATTTGGCCAAGATAGGGTGGGGCCCGTGGAATAAATTCCACGGGTTTGTTGTCTGATGCGCACGGACAGAAGAACTCGTAGGTTGGAGTTTGAAGGAACTGAAACGCAACTGGATAGAAGCAAAAGACGATGAAGGATACCTTATGAAACCTAGACCCAAAGCCTAAAGAGACTCGAACCCAAGGTATTGGACCTTGACCCTACGAATAAGAATTCGAGAACCTAAGGTATAGCAATGGTGGATGGTGAAGAAGGAGGCGCCACAAGGAAGAAGACCTTGATAAGCCTAGTAGAGAGGGAACCCAAGAGAAAGGCACACTCAATATCTGAAAATTCACTTAACTGATCTGATCTCATCAATAGCGTTTACAAGGTATTTATAATAATACCTAGCACTTAAGCCCATAAACAAGTGGGCTGGAATTAACACCAATAGAAAAATAAAACTAAACCCAAATTCATGCCTAAACCTAGTTACATAAAATAAATAGTCCAAGACACAACAAGACTCAAACGTGGGCTATCCAAACACTTAGCCCATCTTATTGTTAAGCTAAAATAAGATAGTAAACCATGCTCATGTCGTTTGGGCTTCCAAGCAAGTATAGATGTCTTGTGACTCTTCATGGAAGCTTCCTTGACACTTCAATGATGCCAGAGCTTGTTGCATGAATGAGGCCAGGGCTTGTTGCATTTTCTTAGCTCGAGCTCGGGTAATTGGACCTCCTTGGATGACCAATGGATCCTTAGCATCACGAACATCACGAGCAAGTGGATCTCCATCTGGATCTCCATCATTCCCCCTCTCCTCAAAAGGATTTGTCCTCAAATCGCATATACCTTCATCAAAAGAAAAGGGAGAAAGATCAGAAACATTAAAAGTAGCAGATACACCATACTCACCAGGAAGATCCAATTTGTAGGCATTATCGTTGATCCTCGCTATGACTTGGAATGGTCCATCTCCTCGGGGATGCAGCTTGGTTCGTCGCTGAACAGGAAACCTCTCCTTTCTCATATGCACCCAAACCCAATCACCAGGCTCAAAGACTACTTTCTTTCGATGCTTATTTGCTTGGGTGGTATATTGCTCAGTCTTCTTTTCAATAGCTTGACGAACTCTCTCATGGAGTTGCTTCACAAACTTAGCCTTCTGTTCTCCATCCAAATTACTCTGCTCCGCACTAGGTAATGGCAATAAATCCAAAGGAGTAAGAGGATTGAAGCCATAAACAACTTCGAATGGAGAGCAACTAGTAGTGGAGTGGACACTGCGGTTATATGCAAACTCCACATGGGGCAAGCAATCTTCCCAATTCTTCAAATTTTTCTGAATAATGGACCTCAATAATGTAGATAGGGTTCGGTTGACGACCTCAGTCTGTCCATCAGTCTGGGGGTGACAAGTGGTGGAGAATAACAATTTAGTTCCCAACTTTCCCCATAACGTCTTCCAAAAGTAACTAAGGAACTTTGCATCTCGATCAGAAACAATGGTCCTTGGTACACCATGTAGACGTACTATCTCTTTGAAGAAAAGGTCAGCAACGTTGCTCGCGTCATCCGTCTTGTGGCAAGCAATGAAATGAGCCATCTTAGAGAACCTGTCAACCACAACAAAAACAGAATCTCTACCGCGTTTTGTTCGAGGCAAGCCCAAAACAAAATCCATAGAGATATCAGTCCACGGAGTAGTAGGAATGGGTAAAGGAGTATATAAACCATGATTATGAACTCTAGACTTAGCTTGCCTACATGAAATGCATCTAGCACATAACCTCTCTACATCTCTCCTCATGTTAGGCCAAAAGAAATGTTCTTGCAAAACATCTAGAGTTTTCCTAACCCCAAAGTGACCCATTAATCCTCCACTATGGGCTTCTCTAACGAACAGCTCGCGCAATGAACTCCTAGGCACACATAATTTATTTTCTCTAAATAAGAACCCATCATGCCTAAAGAACTTGCCAAAACCAGATGTAGCACATGCATCATAAACATTGCCAAAATCAACATCATCAGCATACTGTTCTTTGATATACTCAAATCCTAAAAGTTTAGCATCAAGAGTAGTGATAAGAGTATACCTACGAGATAACGCATCAGCTACGACGTTCTCTTTACCTTGTTTGTACTTGATCACGTACGGGAACATCTCAATGAACTCTATCCACTTGGCATGACGCTTATGCAGCTTACTCTGTCCTTTCAAATGCTTCAAGGACTCATGATCAGTGTGGATGATAAATTCTTTGGGCCACAAGTAATGTTGCCATGTTTCCAAGGCCCTCACTAACGCGTACATCTCCTTGTCATATGTGGGATAGTTAAGTGTTGCTCCACTTAACTTCTCACTAAAGAAAGCAATTGGGCGTTTTTCCTGCATAAGCACAGCGCCAATACCTACACCTGAGGCATCACACTCAATCTCAAAAGTTTTAGTAAAGTCAGGCAGAGATAACAAAGGAGCAGAACAAAGTTTATCTTTAAGCAAATTAAAAGCATGCTCTTGTGCAGGACCCCAATGAAATGCAACATTCTTTTTGACCACTTCGATCAAAGGTGCGGCTATAGTGCTAAAATCTCTAACGAATCGACGATAGAAACTAGCTAAACCATGGAAACTACGCACCTCAGAAACAGACTTTGGTACAGGCCATTCTTTAATTGCCTTTACCTTCTCAATATCAACAGAAATGCCATGTGAAGAAACGACATACCCAAGAAAAACAACCTTATCAGTGCAGAATGTACATTTCTTAAAATTGGCATACAAACTTGCATTCCTCAAAACAGTAAGAACATTCCTAAGATGCTCAACATGCTCATGCTGGCTCTTACTGTATATCAAAATATCATCAAAATAGACAACCACATACTTACCAATGAAATCACGTAAAACATGGTTCATTAAACGCATGAAAGTACTGGGTGCATTAGTCAAGCCAAAAGGCATAACTAACCACTCGTAGAGACCATGTTTAGTCTTGAATGCGGTTTTCCATTCATCACCTTCTCGCATACGAATTTGGTGATATCCGCTCTTTAAATCAATTTTAGAAAACAGGCATGCACCATGCAACTCATCAAGCATGTCATCTAGCCTAGGAATAGGATAGCGATACTTTACAGTGATTTTGTTGACGGCTCGACAGTCAACGCACATCCTCCACGTCCCATCTTTTTTTGGCACAAGCAGCACTGGCACGGCGCATGGACTCATGCTCTCTCTCACATAACCTTTCCTCATGAGCTCCTCAACTTGCCTTTGAAGCTCCTTCGTCTCCTCAGGATTACTTCTGTAGGCTGGACGGTTAGGAATGGTAGCTCCGGGGACAAGGTCAATCATATGCTCGATCCCACGAATCGGTGGTAATCCACTTGGGATCTCCGCAGGGAATACATCCTCGAACTCCTGCAACAATGAGACAACATCAGTAGGCAAAGTATCACGGAGTTCTGCATCAATAAAATAAGAGTCTTTAAATAAGAGTAAAAGGATAGGAGACTTAGCAAGAAATGCAGTCTTCACATCTCGGGATTTGGCATAGCAGCTCACTGTTTTGCTTTCCTTGTTTTCCTTCTTTTCTTTCTTTTCGTTACCTTGCTTCCGTTGCTCTTCATGTTGCTCCTTTAGCCTTAATTGGTCCTCATAAATCTCCTTAGGGCTAAGGGGAGCAAGAGCGATCTTCTTGCCATCCATAGTAAAGGAGTAACGGTTAGTGTAACCGTCGTGGATGACTCTCCGATCATACTGCCACGGTCTACCCAGCAATAGGTGGCTAGCTTGCATGGGCACCACGTCACACAACACCTCATCGTGATACCTTCCAATACGAAACGGAACCAAGACTTGCTTCACCACGTTGACTTCACCACAGTCATTAATCCACTGCAACTTATATGGGTGGTGATGCTTTGTAGTGGGCAACTTTAACTTATCAACAAGGTATGTGCTAGCAACATTAGTACAACTCCCACCATCAATGATTACAGTACATACCTTGTCACTAATATGGCATCTCGTATGGAAGATGTTCTCGCGCTGTGCCTCATCCTCAAACTTCACATGAGTAGTAAGAGCACGCCTAGCAACAAGTGCTTCACCATGAGCAGCATACTCAACAACTTCTTCTTCGTCGACATCTTCTAACGCAGGCATCTCATCTTCTACACCGAGTTCAGAACCTTCACTCTCAACATCTCCATTCCCATGCATGATCATCACTCTACGGTTGGGACACTGGGAGGCAATATGTCCACGTCCTAAGCACTTGAAACACTTAATGTCACGTGTCCTGCTCTGGGATGCTTGGGCAGGTTCAGTCTTGGGCTTTGGAGGGCCCTCAGGCTTGGGCTTAGCAAAGCTCTCTGACTTATGCGTAGGCACAGGCTTATCATCCCTATGAAAGGTGTTAGATTTCCAAACAGGAACTGAACTAGAAGTAAAACGGGATGTACCTCTCCTTTTGAGTTGCCTTTCCACCTTGATGGCCACATGCAACATCTCCTCTAAATCCATGTAATGCTGCAACTCGACTACATTGGCAATCTCACGGTTTAAGCCTTGAAGAAAACGAGCCATAGTAGCTTCTGCATCCTCCTGGATATTGGCTCGGATCATGGTTATTTCCATCTCTTTGTAGTAATCCTCAACACTCTTTGAGCCCTGGGTAAGACCTTGGAGCTTCTGGTATAACTCCCTGTAGTAATGAGTAGGAACAAATCTCTTCCGCATGATGCGCTTCATCTCATCCCATGTAGACACTGGACGATCACCATATCTTCTTCTACTAGTGACTAACTGATCCCACCAAACCATAGCATACTCTGTGAACTCAATTGCTGCAAGTTTGACCTTCTTTTCCTCAGAGTAGTGGTGGCAGTCAAACACCATTTCAATCTTCCGTTCCCATTCCAAATATGCCTCAGGATCATTCTTGCCTTGGAAAGGAGGAATCTTCAATTTTATACTGCCAAGGTTTCCATCCATCTTCTCCTTGCCTCTATCACAGGCTCTATCAACTCGATCTCTATATCCATGGTACCTTCTATGATGTCTATCGATCCCAGACTCTTCGTTCGAATCATACCCAGCATTATCATCATACTCGTCAGTGGCAACAACCTTACTCTTTAGACGAGAAGTATCACCTTGCTGGATCTTTGCAAACCGAGCGTCATGTTGGTTCAACTTATCATGAATGTCATTGAATTTCACGTCCATCCGTTGGAACTGTTGTTGCATTGCCTGAAGCATGAATTCAATCTTTTTAAAGTCGGACTTATCACCTTCAGAAGACATTTTCAACAAAGATATCCTCACGTGTGTACACTCGTGTTTCACTCAAGTAATTTGGCTTTTCTCTACTAATGTTTCTCACACACTCCTGCCTTTTTCCCTTACTCTACCTTAACTCTATAGGTTCACAATCGCACTAGAGACTCAATCAAAGAATCAACCTCACAGAATCAACTAATTCACCAAGTATTGTCACCAAGATTTTTGTTTTTTTTTTTTGAATTCTTCTCTTTTTTTTTTTTTCTGAATTTTTTTTTTTTTTTCGAATTCTTTTCCCTTTTTTTTTTTGCACAGAAAGGTGTGGCTAGGGCTAGGATGACTCAAAGAAAGAAAGACAGAATAAAAAAAAAATTAAGAAAAATCACTAAAATGACAAAACAAAAAAAAAATAAAAAAATGGCCTAAAACTATAAGAAGACGATGGAATTTGGCCAAGATAGGGTGGGGCCCGTGGAGTAAACTCCACGGGGTCGTTTTCTTTCGTCGTTTCCTTTAAAACGGGTACTCGCACGCCTCCTAACTCAACCAAAATTTTCGGTTTGAACAGTACCGCAACAAATTTTTTTTTTCCGAATTCTTTTTTTTTTTCTGTTTTTTTGAATTCTTTTTTTTTTTCTGTTTTTTTTTTTTTCAACTCTGAGTGTTGCGGTTTCCTTGAAAAGAGGAGGAGCGCGGCTAGGGTTTTTTTGAAGGAGTGCGACAGGGTTTTGAGGAATTGCGGCTAGGGTTTGTTGAAGGGGTGCGACAGGGTTTTGAGTAATTGCGGCTAGGGTTTTTTTTTTTTTTTTTTTAGGGTGCGGCAAGGAGTTTATTTTTGAGGGGTGCGGCTAGGGTTTTTTTGTGTAATGAAATAAGTGGTGGCTAGGGTTTTTTTGTGTAATGAAATAAGTGGTGGCTAGGGTTTTTTGTGTAATGAAATAAGTGGTGGCTAGGGTTTTAGGGTTAAGAAATAAGTGGCGGCTAGGAACACACAAACAAACCAGAAAGTGGAACGAACAAAAGAAAAAAAAAATTTTAAAAAAGTGAGTGACGCACGAACAAACCAGAAAATCGGAACTGGAGCTCTGAATACCAACTGATGCGCACGGACAGAAGAACTCGTAGGTTGGAGTTTGAAGGAACTGAAACGCAACTGGATAGAAGCAAAAGACGATGAAGGATACCTTATGAAACCTAGACCCAAAGCCTAAAGAGACTCGAACCCAAGGTATTGGACCTTGACCCTACGAATAAGAATTCGAGAACCTAAGGTATAGCAATGGTGGATGGTGAAGAAGGAGGCGCCACAAGGAAGAAGACCTTGATAAGCCTAGTAGAGAGGGAACCCAAGAGAAAGGCACACTCAATATCTGAAAATTCACTTAACTGATCTGATCTCATCAATAGCGTTTACAAGGTATTTATAATAATACCTAGCACTTAAGCCCATAAACAAGTGGGCTGGAATTAACACCAATAGAAAAATAAAACTAAACCCAAATTCATGCCTAAACCTAGTTACATAAAATAAATAGTCCAAGACACAACAAGACTCAAACGTGGGCTATCCAAACACTTAGCCCATCTTATTGTTAAGCTAAAATAAGATAGTAAACCATGCTCATGTCGTTTGGGCTTCCAAGCAAGTATAGATGTCTTGTGACTCTTCATGGAAGCTTCCTTGACACTTCAATGATGCCAGAGCTTGTTGCATGAATGAGGCCAGGGCTTGTTGCATTTTCTTAGCTCGAGCTCGGGTAATTGGACCTCCTTGGATGACCAATGGATCCTTAGCATCACGAACATCACGAGCAAGTGGATCTCCATCTGGATCTCCATCATTGTCTTTCGTCGTTTTCTTTAAAATGAGTACTCGCACACCTCCTAACTCAACCAAATTTTTCTGTTTGAACAGTACCGCAAAAAATTTTTTTTTTCGATTTCTGCTTTTTTTTTTTAATTCTTCTTCTTTTCTTTTTTTTTCTTTCTCTCTTTTTTTTTTTGCTCTGAGTGTTGCGGTTTCCTTGAAGAGAGGAGGGTGCGGCTAGGGTTTTTTTTTTGAGGGGTGCGGCTAGGGTTTTTTTTTTTAAGGGGTGCGACTAGGGTTTTTTTTTGTGAGGGGTGCAACTAGAGTTTTTTTTTTAAGGGTGCAGCTAGGGTTTTTTTGTGAGGGGTGCGGCTAGGTTTTTTTTTTAGGGGTACTGCTAGGGTTTTTTTTTGTGAGGGGTGCGGCTAGAAATCAAAACCAACAAGAGAGGAATAAAATCGAAACCAACAAACCAAAAATTGAAAAGGGAGTGACGCACAGACAAACCAGAATCGAAACTTGAGCTCTAAATACCAACTGATGCGCACGGACAAGACAAAACGCAGCTTGGAATTTGAAGGAACTGAAACACAACAGGGCAGAAACAAAGTTGATGAATGACAACTTTTGAAAACCTAGACCCGAAGCCTAAAGAGACTCGAACTCAAAGGTATTGGACCTTGACCCTACGAATAAGAATTCGAGAACCTAAGATATAGCAATGGTGGATGGTGAAGAAGGAGGCGCCACAAGGAAGAAAACCTCGATAAGCCTAGTAGAGAGGGAACCCAAGAGAAAGGCACACTTAAATTCTAAAAACTCAAATTACTGATCTGATTATCAATAGCGTTTACAAGGTATTTATAATAATACCTAGCACTTAAGCCCATAAACAAGTGGGCTGGAATTAACACCAATAGAAAATAAGACTAAACCCAAATTTATGCCTAAACCTAGTTACATAAAATAAATAGTCCAAGACACAACAACATTCAAACGTCGGCTATCCAAACACTTAGCCCATCTTATTGTTAAGCTAAAATAAGATAGTAAACCATGCTCATGTCGTTTGGGCTTCCAAGCAAGTATAGATGTCTTGGGACTCTTCATGGAAGCTTCCTTGACACTTCAATGATGCCAGAGCTTGTTGCGTCTTCTTAGCTCGAGCTCAGGTAATTGGACCTCCTTGGATGACTAATGGATCTTTAGCATCACGAACATCACGAGCAAGTGGATCTCCATCAACTATCCTCTTCAACATTAGCTCTGATCATGATAATTTCCATTTCTATATGATAATCCTCAACACTCTTAGAACCTTGAGTGAGACCTTGTAACCTTTGATAAAGCTCTCTATTGTAATGATTAGGAACAAACCTTTTTCTCATAACACGTTTCATTTCATCCCATGTAACTATAGGTGGCTCTCTATTCCTACGTCTACAAAGCATGAGTTGGTCCCACCAAATGATTGCATAATCCGTGAACTCTACAGCAGCAAGTTTCACCTTTTTTTCTTCGGAATAGTTATGGCAATCAAATACCACTTCCACTTTCTTTTCCCATTCTAAGTAAGCCTCAGGATCATTCTTACCTTGAAAGGAAGGAATCTTCAATTTGATACTCCCTAAATTTCCATATATCCTATCATAATACCTCTCTCCTTTATATCTATTTCCACAACCTCCTTTATTACCACGGTTACCTTAAACACTTCTATTCATACTAAACTCATCATCATCAAACTCATCATCAACTTTATCATCAAAGTCATTATTCACAACATTGCCTTTCACATGAGAAGTATTTTCTTGCTTTACCGAAAGGAAGGACAGCTTCATGTTCCTCCAACTTATCATGAATATTATCAAACCTCAACTCTATCCTTGAAAATTGTTGTTGCATAGGTTGGAACATGAACTCGATCTTACTAAAATCAGGCTTTTAACTATTAGAAGACATGATTTATCCTGCAAGAAACGTTAGTAAAAGAAAAGGACCTCACAAGTATGACCTCACGTGTTTACACTCAATACACACAAGAATGTAACACTCACACTCGAGTTTTCACACAATTTTAATATGGCTTTTCTCTACTAATGTTACTCACACACTCTTGCCTTTTTCCCTCACATAACTTTTCTCTATAGGTTCTATATTGAACTCAAGACTCAATATAAAATCAGCTTATGGAATTCAACTATCAACCAACAATAAACAAGCTGAGCACAGGATTTTAATAAAGGGAAAACAAAACAATGAAGACTCAACAAGACTTTGCAAGACTCAATTAGGCTTAAGAAGACTCGAATGAAACTAAACCTTGAAGGAAATATGAGTGTTTTGGGGTGTTTAATTAGGGTAGGGTTTAGCCAAAGGTGGGGTAGTTTTGTCCCTTTATGTGGTAGGGTCAAAAGATAATTTTAGGCAGTAGGGTAGAATGGTAACAATGAATTTTCAAATTAGGCAAATAAGAAATCTCAAAGCTCAAGAAAGATTGACTACCTCAAGATTGTGATGAAGCACACCTCCACGAATTGCCTTTGATGTTGCACTTGCTACACACGATGTAATAAATCCCCTCTTGAATTGATTTTTCTTTTCTTTTTTTTTCTCTTTTTTTTTACTAAAGTAAACAAATAATGAAGAAAAAGAAAAAGTCAAAAAAATAAGAAGAGGTTTACTTGGGGAACAAGGCAACTTTTGAGAAAAACAAGCTAGTTTTGGTAGTAGCTTGTGTGGCAAGGAACGAGAGAGAACGGTGGCTTGTGAAAAGGATTCAAGATCAAGGTTTATCCAAGACAAGAAGACAAAGAAAAAAAACAAAAAAAAACAAAAACGAGACTCCCACGAATTGAACCTAAGCTCTGATGCCAAATGATATGAACCTCACCGAAAGAAGATGAAGTTCAATGAAGAACACAAAGAACACTTGAAGAAAAACAAGAACAAGTTAAAAACGCAGCAAAAAAAAAACAAAAATTAGAGATAAAACCAAGACCCGTTGTGTAGAAACACAAGAACCTATGGTATTGGACCAAGACCTGTTGCTTTGAAAAGCAAGAACCTATGGTATATATTGGTGGAAGGTAGAAGAACGCCACAAGGAAGACCTTGATAAGTTCAAGAGTTCTCAAGAGAACCAAATTCCTTTTAATTCTTCTACTTACCCTCCTCCTTTTCCTGGTAGGTTTGCAAGAGCTACAAACGAAGAGCAAGACAAGGAGATATTGAAGACATTTAGGAAAATGGAAGTCAATATTCCTCTCCTTAATGAAATTAATGATCAAGTGCTTTGCGATGCCAAGTTTTTAAGGGAACTATGCACTTCCAAGAGGAAATTAAAAGGTGATGAAAAGCAGGTTCTTAAAGATGAGCTAGAAATAGCCATAAGTAAAAATCTTGAGAATGAGGAACTCAAGAGACCGATAAAAAAATTGAGGGAAAGGAAGATTGAAATGGTGTTTGACTGCCACCACTATTCTGAGGAAAAAAGGTCAAACTTGCAGCAATTGAGTTCACAGAGTATGCTATGGTTTGGTGGGATCAGTTAGTCACTAGTAGAAGAAGATATGGTGACCCTCCAGTGTCTACATGGGATGAGATGAAGCGCATCATGAGGAAGAGATTTGTTCCTACTCATTACTACAGAGAGTTATACCAGAAACTCCAAGGTCTTACACAGGGCTCAAAGAATGTTGAGGATTACTACAAAGAGATGGAAATAACCATGATTCGAGCCAATATTGATATGAACCTCACCGAAAGAAGATGAAGTTCAATGAAGAACACAACGAACACTTGAAGAAAAACAAGAACAAGTTAAAACGCAGCAAAAGAAAACAAAAATTAAAGATAAAACCAAGACCTGTTGTGTATATACACAAGAACCTATGGTATTGGACCAAGACCCGTTGCTTAGAAAAGCAAGAACCTATGGTATATATTGGTGGAAGGTAGAAGAACGCCACAAGGAAGACCTTGATAAGTTCAAGAGTTCTCAAGAGAACCAAAGAGAAGAAGTCTCTCAATTTTACTACTAAAATCAATTGTGTTCTCCCCAAAGGGTTACATAACTATTTATAGGCAAATAGATAACTTGCAGCACAAGTAATAGGAATCCTACTTTCCTAACTTGCAGAATAGGAAATAGCAAACTTGCAGAACAAGCAATAGGAATCCTACTCTCCTAACTTGCAGAACAAGTAATAGAAGTCTTACAAAATCTATTATTTAAAAAGGAATTGGGCTTAAATTAAATTAAGACAATGTTCAGCCCAATAATACTTAACTAAATAAAATATGCATCTAGCCTAATTTGCATTTCGGCCCAATACTTGTGTGTCTTCAAGAAGGTTGAACTTGGGCTTGGATCATGTTGTAGAAGACTTTATCATCCTCCATGCTCAAGCTTTGTTGGGCTTTCTCTCTAGCAATATCAATGAAACCAGCCAAGGCTTGTTGCATCATCTTTGATTTAGCTCTTGTAATTGGACCTCCATGGATACTCAAAGGATCACGATCATCACGAACATGACTTGAGCTTTGTGAGCTTGGATCTCCATCATTCCCCCTCTCCTCGAAAGGATTTGTCCTCAAATCAGAATCACCTACATCAATATCAAAGGGAGAAAGATCAGAAACATTAAATGTAGCACTAACATTATACTCACCTGGAAGATCTAACTTATAAGCATTGTCATTGATCTTCTTAATCACTTGGAATCGTCCATCTCCTCGAGGTTGCAACTTGGAGCGACGCTGAGCAGGAAATCTCTCTTTACGCATATGTACCCAAACCCAATCACCAGGTTCAAAGACAACTTTCTTGCGATGCTTGTTGGCTTGAGTAGCATATTGCTCAGTCCTCTTTTTAATGTTTTGACGTACCTTCTCATGTAGTTGCTTAACAAAATCAGCTTTCTTTTCCCCATCCAAACTAGCTCTCTCCTCAATAGGTAGTGGTAAAAGATCCAATGGAGTGAGTGGATTAAAACCATAGACAACTTCAAATGGAGAATAACTAGTAGTGGAATGCACACTTCTATTGTAAGCAAACTCCACATGAGGCAAACAATCTTCCCAATTCTTCAAATTCTTTTGAATAATGGACCTCAACAAAGTAGACAAAGTACGATTGACTACTTCAGTTTGACCATCGGTTTGTGGATGACAAGTAGTTGAAAACAATAGCTTTGTTCCTAACTTTCCCCATAATGTTTTCCAAAAATAGCTAAGGAACTTCACATCACGGTCAGAAACAATGGTCCTCGGAACCCCATGTAGACGAACAATTTCCTTGAAGAATAAATCGGCAATGTTACTTGCATCATCTGTCTTGTGACAAGCAATGAAGTGAGCCATCTTAGAGAACCTATCAACAACAACAAAAACAGAATCTCTACCTCTCTTTGTTCTTGGTAACCCCAAAACAAAGTCCATAGAAATGTCAGTCCAAGGAGCAGTAGGAATAGGCAATGGAGTATAAAGACCATGATTCATAACTCTAGACTTAGCTTGTTTACAAGTGACACATCTCTCACACAATTTTTCAACATCTCTTTTCATGTTAGGCCAAAAGAAGTGATCATGCAATATATCTAAAGTTTTCTTTACTCCAAAATGTCCCATTAACCCACCACTATGGGCTTCTCTAACAAGTAATTCTCTTAAAGAACTCCTAGGCACACATAATCTATTTTCCCTAAATAAGAATCCATCATGCCTATAAAACTTTCCAAAACCAGTTTTCTCACATGCAATGAACACATTTTCAAAATCCTCATCAGTAGCATACAAGTCTTTAATATACTCAAATCCAAGTAGTTTTGCATTAAGAGTAGTGATTAGAGTATACCTTCGAGATAATGCATCAGCCACGACATTTTCTTTACCTTGTTTATATTTGATCACATATGGAAATGTTTCAATGAACTCCATCCACTTGGCATGACGCTTGTTCAACTTGCTTTGTCCTTTCAAGTGCTTCAAGGACTCATGATCAGTGTGGATGACAAATTCCTTGGGCCATAAATAGTGTTGCCATGTTTCCAAGGCCCTCACTAATGCATACATCTCTTTATCATATGTGGGATAGTTAAGGGCAGCTCCACTTAACTTCTCACTGAAAAAAGCAATGGGGCGCTTCTCCTGCATTAAAACAGCTCCAATACCTATACTTGAAGCATCACACTCAATCTCAAAAGTTTTAGAAAAGTCAGGTAAGGATAATAAAGCTGCAGAACAAAGCTTCTCTTTAAGCAAGTTAAAAGCATGATCTTGCTCAAGACCCCATTTAAATCCAACATTCTTTTTAACAACATCAGTTAGAGGTGCAGCTATTGTACTGAAGTCTCTAACAAACCTACGATAGAAACTAGCTAATCCATGAAAACTACGCACCTCAGAGATATTCTTAGGTATAGGCCAATCTTTAATTGCCTTGACCTTTTCATCTTCTACTGCTATACCCTTAGAAGAAATAACATATCCAAGAAATGTAATCTTATCAGTGCAAAAGGAACATTTCTTAATGATGGAGATCCAAGCTCACAAAGCTCAAGTCATGTTCGTGATGATCGTGATCCTTTGAGTATCTATGGAGGTCCAATTACAAGAGCTAAATCAAAGATGATGCAACAAGCCTTGGCTGGTTTCATTGATATTGCTAGAGAGAAAGCCCAACAAAGCTTGAGCATGGAGGATGATAAAGTCTTCTACAACATGATCCAAGCCCAAGTTCAACCTTCTTGAAGACACACAAGTATTGGGCCGAAATGCAAATTAGGCTAGATGCATATTTTATTTAGTTAAGTATTATTGGGCTGAACATTGTCTTAATTTAATTTAAGCCCAATTCCTTTTTAAATAATAGATTTTGTAAGACTTCTATTACTTGTTCTGCAAGTTAGGAGAGTAGGATTCCTATTGCTTGTTCTGCAAGTTTGCTATTTCCTATTCTGCAAGTTAGGAAAGTAGGATTCCTATTACTTGTGCTGCAAGTTATCTATTTGCCTATAAATAGTTATGTAACCCTTTGGGGAGAACACAATTGATTTTAGCAATAAAATTGAGAGACTTCTTCTCTTTGGTTCTCTTGAGAACTCTTGAACTTATCGAGGTCTTCCTTGTGGCGTTCTTCTACCTTCCACCAATATATACCATAGGTTCTTGCTTTTCTAGGCAACGGGTCTTGGTCCAATACCATAGGTTCTTGTGTTTCTACACAACGGGTCTTGGTTTTACTTCTAATTTTTATTTTCTTTTGCTGCGTTTTTAACTTGTTATTGTTTTTTTTTCAAGTGTTCTTCGTCTTCTTCATATGAACCTCATCTTCTTTCGGTGAGGTCCATATCATTTGGTATCAGAGCTTAGGTTTAATTCGTGGGAGTTTCGTTTTTGTTTTTTTTTCTTTGTCTTCTTGTCATGGACAAACCTTGATCTTGAATCCTTTCCAAGCCATCACTAATATTGTTTGTCCCTCAAACCTATTGTCTTTACTTAGCCACCAAGTAAACCCTATCTTGTTCTCCAAGCAACCAAATCCCAAAGGTTTTCTTGCTCACCAAGAAACCTTCAAAAGCTCTACATCACATAAAGACTACTTGTTTCACAAGCCACCGTTCCCTCTCATTCCTTGGTACACAAGCTGCTACCAAAACTAGCTTGTTTTTGTCAAAAAGTTGCCTTGTTCCCCAAGTAAACCTCTTCTTATTATTTAGATTTTTTTTTCTTCATTGTTCGTTTAGTTTAGTAAAATATAAAAAAAAAGAGAAAAAAGAGAAAAAAAAAGAAAAGAAAAAAAAAAGAGAAAAGAAAAATCAATTCAAGAAGGGATTTTATTACATCGTGTGTAGCAAGTGCAATATCAAAGGTAATTCGTGGAGGTGTGCTTCATGAAAATCTTGAGGTAGTCATTCTTTCTTGAGCTTTGCGATTTCTTATTTGCCTAATTTGAAAATTCATTACTGCCATTTTACCCTACTGTCTAAAATTACCTTTTTGACCCTACCACATAAAAGGACAAAACTACCCCACCTTTGGCTAAACCCTACCTTAATTAAACACCCCAAAATACACAAATTTCCTTCAAGGTTTAGTTTCATTGGAGTCTTCTTAAGTCTTATTGAGTCTTGCTGAGTCTTGCTAAGTCTTGTTGAGTATTCATTGTTTTGTTTTCCCTTGATTAAAATCTTGTGCTCATCTTGTTTATTGTTGGTTGATAGTTGAATTCCATAAGCTGATTTTTGATTAAGTCTTGAGTTCAATATAGAACCTATAGAGAAAAGTTGTGTGAGGGAAAAAGGCAAGAGTGTGTGAGTAACATTAGTAGAGAAAAGCCATATTAAAATTGTGTGAAACACGAGTGTGTGTTACAGTCTTGTGTGTATTGAGTGTAAACACGTGAGGTCATACTTGTGAGGTCCTTTTCTTTTACTAACGTTTCTTGCAGGATAAAATCATGTCTTCTAATAGTGAAAAGCCTGATTTGAGTAAGATCGAGTTCATGTTCCAAGCTATGCAACAACAATTTTCAAGGATAGAGTTGAGGTTTAATAATATTCATGATAAGTTGGAGGAACATGAAGCTGTCCTAGCCAAGGTAAAGCCAAGTGATACTTCTCATGAGAATGGCAATGTTGTGAATAATGACTTTGATGATAAAGTTGATGATGAGTTTGATGATGATGAGTTTAGTAGAAGTGTTAAAGGTAACCATGGTAATAAAGGAGGTCGTGGAGATAGGTATAAAGGAGATAGGTATTATGATAGGATAGATGGAAATTTAGGAAGTATCAAATTGAAGATTCCTTCCTTTCAAGGTAAGAATGATCCTGAGGCTTACTTAGAATGGGAAAAGAAAGTGGAGATGGTCTTTGATTGCCATAACTATTCCGAAGAAAAAAAGGTGAAACTTGCTGCTGTAGAGTTCACGGATTATGCAATCATTTGGTGGGACCAACTCATGCTTGGTAGACGTAGGAATAGAGAGCCACCTATAGTTACATGGAATGAAATGAAACGTGTTATGAGAAAAAGGTTTGTTCCTAATCATTACTATAGAGAGCTTTATCAAAGGTTACAAGGTCTCACTCAAGGTTCTAAGAGTGTTGAGGATTATCATAAAGAAATGGAAATTATCATGATCAGAGCTAATGTTGAAGAGGATAGTGAAGCTACTATGGCTCGATTCTTACAAGGATTGAATCGTGAGATTGCTAATGTAGTGGAGTTACATCACTATGTGGAGTTTGATGATATGTTGCATATGGCTATCAAGGTTGAAAGGCAACTCAAGAGAAAAGGTTATTCATCTCATTTTATGCAAGGTTCTAGTTCATCTTCTTCTTGGAAACCGAACACCTTTCGAAGGGATGATAAGACTACATTCAAACTTAAGACTGAATCCTCATTCAAGCCTAAGGGTGAGAGTGTCCAAAAGCCCAAACCCGAGGCTATCCAAGCATCCCAAGGTAAGAGTAGAGACATTAAGTGTTTTAGATGTTTGGGAAGAGGACACATTGCATCACAATGCCCAAACAAACGAGTCATGATTATGCGTGATGATGGTGATGTTGTAAGTGAAGATTCTGATGTTGATGATGAGATGCCACCATTGGAGGACATTAATGAGGATGATGACTATGTTGAGTTTGCTGCACATGGTGAAGCACTTGTAGCTCGTCGTGCATTAAGTGCCCAAGTTAAGGATGAAGATGAAGTGCAACGAGAAAATATTTTTCATACTAGATGCCACGTCAACAATAAGGTATGCTCTTTGATTATTGATGGTGGTAGTTGCACTAATGTTGCTAGCACTTATTTGGTTGACAAATTGAGTTTGCCCACTACAAAACATCCCAAACCATACAAACTTCAATGGCTCAATAATTGTGGAGAAGTAAATGTGACCAAGCAAGTATTGGTGCTATTTTCAATTGGAAGGTACAATGATAAAGTGTTGTGTGATGTTGTGCCTATGCATGCTGGTCATTTGCTTTTAGGAAGACCATGGCAATTTGATAGACATGTCATACATGATGGATTTACAAACCGTTATTCATTTACCATGGCTGGTAAGAAATTCACACTTGCACCCTTGAGTCCTACGGAGATTTATGAGGATCAATTGAGGTTGAAAGAGCAGAATGAATCACAACAAAGGTCGAAGAATCTAGATAAAGGCAAAGATATTGCAAAGAAAGAAAGAAAGGACATGAGCTTCTATGCAAAGCAAAGTGATGTAAAGGCTGCTTTTTTAGCTAAGTGCCCAATCCTTTTGTTTTTATATAAAGAATCTTGTTTTAGTTCTAATGATGTTAAATCTTCTTTGCCTACTAATGTTGTGTCTCTTTTGAAGGAATTTGGAGATATATTCCCCGAGGAGATTCCAAATGGTTTGCCACCTATTAGGGGAATTGAGCATCAAATAGACCTTGTTCCTGGAGCTGCCATTCCCAACAGACCTGCCTATAGAAGTAATCCCGAGGAGACAAAGGAGCTTCAAAGGCAAGTTGACGAGCTCATGAAGAAAGGCTACGTTAGAGAGAGCATGAGTCCATGTGCTGTTCCTGTGTTACTTGTTCCTAAGAAGGATGGGACGTGGAGGATGTGTGTTGATTGTCGTGCCATCAACAAAATCACTGTAAAGTATCGCTATCCCATTCCTAGATTAGATGATATGCTTGATGAGTTACATGGTTCTTGCATCTTTTCTAAAATTGATTTGAAAAGTGGTTATCATCAAATTCGCATGAGAGAAGGTGATGAATGGAAAACTGCATTTAAGACTAAGCATGGTTTGTATGAATGGTTAGTTATGCCTTTTGGATTAACTAATGCACCTAGCACTTTCATGAGATTAATGAACCATGTCTTGCGTGCTTTCATTGGAAAATTTGTAGTTGTCTATTTTGATGATATCTTGATCTATAGTAGAAGTTTGCATGAACATATTGAACATTTAAAGAATGTGCTTAATGTCTTGAGAAAGGAAAAGTTGTATGCTAACCTTAAGAAATGTTCCTTTTGCACTGATAAGATTACATTTCTTGGATATGTTATTTCTTCTAAGGGTATAGCAGTAGAAGATGAAAAGGTCAAGGCAATTAAAGATTGGCCTATACCTAAGAATATCTCTGAGGTGCGTAGTTTTCATGGATTAGCTAGTTTCTATCGTAGGTTTGTTAGAGACTTCAGTACAATAGCTGCACCTCTAACTGATGTTGTTAAAAAGAATGTTGGATTTAAATGGGGTCTTGAGCAAGATCATGCTTTTAACTTGCTTAAAGAGAAGCTTTGTTCTGCAGCTTTATTATCCTTACCTGACTTTTCTAAAACTTTTGAGATTGAGTGTGATGCTTCAAGTATAGGTATTGGAGCTGTTTTAATGCAGGAGAAGCGCCCCATTGCTTTTTTCAGTGAGAAGTTAAGTGGAGCTGCCCTTAACTATCCCACATATGATAAAGAGATGTATGCATTAGTGAGGGCCTTGGAAACATGGCAACACTATTTATGGCCCAAGGAATTTGTCATCCACACTGATCATGAGTCCTTGAAGCACTTGAAAGGACAAAGCAAGTTGAACAAGCGTCATGCCAAGTGGATGGAGTTCATTGAAACATTTCCATATGTGATCAAATATAAACAAGGTAAAGAAAATGTCGTGGCTGATGCATTATCTCGAAGGTATACTCTAATCACTACTCTTAATGCAAAACTACTTGGATTTGAGTATATTAAAGACTTGTATGCTACTGATGAGGATTTTGAAAATGTGTTCATTGCATGTGAGAAAACTGGTTTTGGAAAGTTTTATAGGCATGATGGATTCTTATTTAGGGAAAATAGATTATGTGTGCCTAAGAGTTCTTTAAGAGAATTACTTGTTAGAGAAGCCCATAGTGGTGGGTTAATGGGACATTTTGGAGTAAAGAAAACTTTAGATATATTGAATGATCACTTCTTTTGGCCTAACATGAAAAGAGATGTTGAAAAATTGTGTGAGAGATGTGTCACTTGTAAACAAGCTAAGTCTAGAGTTATGAATCATGGTCTTTATACTCCATTGCCTATTCCTACTGCTCCTTGGACTGACATTTTTATGGACTTTGTTTTGGGGTTACCAAGAACAAAGAGAGGTAGAGATTCTGTTTTTGTTGTTGTTGATAGGTTCTCTAAGATGGCTCACTTCATTGCTTGTCACAAGACAGATGATGCAAGTAACATTGCCGATTTATTCTTCAAGGAAATTGTTCGTCTACATGGGGTTCCGAGGACCATTGTTTCTGACCGTGATGTGAAGTTCCTTAGCTATTTTTGGAAAACATTATGGGGAAAGTTAGGAACAAAGCTATTGTTTTCAACTACTTGTCATCCACAAACCGATGGTCAAACTGAAGTAGTCAATCGTACTTTGTCTACTTTGTTGAGGTCCATTATTCAAAAGAATTTGAAGAATTGGGAAGATTGTTTGCCTCATGTGGAGTTTGCTTACAATAGAAGTGTGCATTCCACTACTAGTTATTCTCCATTTGAAGTTGTCTATGGTTTTAATCCACTCACTCCATTGGATCTTTTACCACTACCTATTGAGGAGAGAGCTAGTTTGGATGGGGAAAAGAAAGCTGATTTTGTTAAGCAACTACATGAGAAGGTACGTCAAAACATTAAAAAGAGGACTGAGCAATATGCTACTCAAGCCAACAAGCATCGCAAGAAAGTTGTCTTTGAACCTGGTGATTGGGTTTGGGTACATATGCGTAAAGAGAGATTTCCTGCTCAGCGTCGCTCCAAGTTGCAACCTCGAGGAGATGGACCATTCCAAGTGATTAAGAAGATCAATGACAATGCTTATAAGTTAGATCTTCCAGGTGAGTATAATGTTAGTGCTACATTTAATGTTTCTGATCTTTCTCCCTTTGATATTGATGTAGGTGATTCTGATTTGAGGACAAATCCTTTCGAGGAGAGGGGGAATGATGGAGATCCAAGCTCACAAAGCTCAAGTCATGTTCGTGATGATCGTGATCCTTTGAGTATCTATGGAGGTCCAATTACAAGAGCTAAATCAAAGATGATGCAACAAGCCTTGGCTGGTTTCATTGATATTGCTAGAGAGAAAGCCCAACAAAGCTTGAGCATGGAGGATGATAAAGTCTTCTACAACATGATCCAAGCCCAAGTTCAACCTTCTTGAAGACACACAAGTATTGGGCCGAAATGCAAATTAGGCTAGATGCATATTTTATTTAGTTAAGTATTATTGGGCTGAACATTGTCTTAATTTAATTTAAGCCCAATTCCTTTTTAAATAATAGATTTTGTAAGACTTCTATTACTTGTTCTGCAAGTTAGGAGAGTAGGATTCCTATTGCTTGTTCTGCAAGTTTGCTATTTCCTATTCTGCAAGTTAGGAAAGTAGGATTCCTATTACTTGTGCTGCAAGTTATCTATTTGCCTATAAATAGTTATGTAACCCTTTGGGGAGAACACAATTGATTTTAGCAATAAAATTGAGAGACTTCTTCTCTTTGGTTCTCTTGAGAACTCTTGAACTTATCGAGGTCTTCCTTGTGGCGTTCTTCTACCTTCCACCAATATATACCATAGGTTCTTGCTTTTCTAGGCAACGGGTCTTGGTCCAATACCATAGGTTCTTGTGTTTCTACACAACGGGTCTTGGTTTTACTTCTAATTTTTATTTTCTTTTGCTGCGTTTTTAACTTGTTATTGTTTTTTTTTCAAGTGTTCTTCGTCTTCTTCATATGAACCTCATCTTCTTTCGGTGAGGTCCATATCACTTAAGGTTAGCATACAACTTTTCCTTTCTCAAGACATTAAGCACATTCTTTAAATGTTCAATATGTTCATGCAAACTTCTACTATAGATCAAGATATCATCAAAATAGACAACTACAAATTTTCCAATGAAAGCACGCAAGACATGGTTCATTAATCTCATGAAAGTGCTAGGTGCATTAGTTAATCCAAAAGGCATAACTAACCATTCATACAAACCATGCTTAGTCTTAAATGCAGTTTTCCATTCATCACCTTCTCTCATGCGAATTTGATGATAACCACTTTTCAAATCAATTTTAGAAAAGATGCAAGAACCATGTAACTCATCAAGCATATCATCTAATCTAGGAATGGGATAGCGATACTTTACAGTGATTTTGTTGATGGCACGACAATCAACACACATCCTCCACGTCCCATCCTTCTTAGGAACAAGTAACACAGGAACAGCACATGGACTCATGCTCTCTCTAACGTAGCCTTTCTTCATGAGCTCGTCAACTTGCCTTTGAAGCTCCTTTGTCTCCTCGGGATTACTTCTATAGGCAGGTCTGTTGGGAATGGCAGCTCCAGGAACAAGGTCTATTTGATGCTCAATTCCCCTAATAGGTGGCAAACCATTTGGAATCTCCTCGGGGAATATATCTCCAAATTCCTTCAAAAGAGACACAACATTAGTAGGCAAAGAAGATTTAAGATCATTAGAACTAAAACAAGATTCTTTATATAAAAACAAAAGGATTGGGCACTTAGCTAAAAAAGCAGCCTTTACATCACTTTGCTTTGCATAGAAGCTCACGTTCTTTCTTTCTTTCTTTGCAATATCTTTGCCTTTATCTAGATTCTTCGACCTTTGTTGTGATTCATTCTGCTCTTTCAACCTCAATTGATCCTCATAAATCTCCGTAGGACTCAAGGGTGCAAGTGTGAATTTCTTACCAGCCATGGTAAATGAATAACGGTTTGTAAATCCATCATGTATGACATGTCTATCAAATTGCCATGGTCTTCCTAAAAGCAAATGACCAGCATGCATAGGCACAACATCACACAACACTTTATCATTGTACCTTCCAATTGAAAATAGCACCAATACTTGCTTGGTCACATTTACTTCTCCACAATTATTGAGCCATTGAAGTTTGTATGGTTTGGGATGTTTTGTAGTGGGCAAACTCAATTTGTCAACCAAATAAGTGCTAGCAACATTAGTGCAACTACCACCATCAATAATCAAAGAGCATACCTTATTGTTGACGTGGCATCTAGTATGAAAAATATTTTCTCGTTGCACTTCATCTTCATCCTTAACTTGGGCACTTAATGCACGACGAGCTACAAGTGCTTCACCATGTGCAGCAAACTCAACATAGTCATCATCCTCATTAATGTCCTCCAATGGTGGCATCTCATCATCAACATCAGAATCTTCACTTACAACATCACCATCATCACGCATAATCATGACTCGTTTGTTTGGGCATTGTGATGCAATGTGTCCTCTTCCCAAACATCTAAAACACTTAATGTCTCTACTCTTACCTTGGGATGCTTGGATAGCCTCGGGTTTGGGCTTTTGGACACTCTCACCCTTAGGCTTGAATGAGGATTCAGTCTTAAGTTTGAATGTAGTCTTATCATCCCTTCGAAAGGTGTTCGGTTTCCAAGAAGAAGATGAACTAGAACCTTGCATAAAACGAGATGAATAACCTTTTCTCTTGAGTTGCCTTTCAACCTTGATAGCCATATGCAACATATCATCAAACTCCACATAGTGATGTAACTCCACTACATTAGCAATCTCACGATTCAATCCTTGTAAGAATCGAGCCATAGTAGCTTCACTATCCTCTTCAACATTAGCTCTGATCATGATAATTTCCATTTCTTTATTGTAATCCTCAACACTCTTAGAACCTTGAGTGAGACCTTGTAACCTTTGATAAAGCTCTCTATAGTAATGATTAGGAACAAACCTTTTTCTCATAACACGTTTCATTTCATTCCATGTAACTATAGGTGGCTCTCTATTCCTACGTCTACCAAGCATGAGTTGGTCCCACCAAATGATTGCATAATCCGTGAACTCTACAGCAGCAAGTTTCACCTTTTTTTCTTCGGAATAGTTATGGCAATCAAAGACCATCTCCACTTTCTTTTCCCATTCTAAGTAAGCCTCAGGATCATTCTTACCTTGAAAGGAAGGAATCTTCAATTTGATACTTCCTAAATTTCCATCTATCCTATCATAATACCTATCTCCTTTATACCTATCTCCACGACCTCCTTTATTACCATGGTTACCTTTAACACTTCTACTAAACTCATCATCATCAAACTCATCATCAACTTTATCATCAAAGTCATTATTCACAACATTGCCATTCTCATGAGAAGTATCACTTGGCTTTACCTTGGCTAGGACAGCTTCATGTTCCTCCAACTTATCATGAATATTATTAAACCTCAACTCTATCCTTGAAAATTGTTGTTGCATAGCTTGGAACATGAACTCGATCTTACTCAAATTAGGCTTTTCACTATTAGAAGACATGATTTTATCCTGCAAGAAACGTTAGTAAAAGAAAAGGACCTCACAAGTATGACCTCACGTGTTTACACTCAATACACACAAGACTGTAACACACACTCGTGTTTCACACAATTTTAATATGGCTTTTCTCTACTAATGTTACTCACACACTCTTGCCTTTTTCCCTCACACAACTTTTCTCTATAGGTTCTATATTGAACTCAAGACTTAATCAAAAATCAGCTTATGGAATTCAACTATCAACCAACAATAAACAAGATGAGCACAAGATTTTAATCAAGGGAAAACAAAACAATGAATACTCAACAAGACTTAGCAAGACTCAGCAAGACTCAATAAGACTTAAGAAGACTCCAATGAAACTAAACCTTGAAGGAAATTTGTGTATTTTGGGGTGTTTAATTAAGGTAGGGTTTAGCCAAAGGTGGGGTAGTTTTGTCCTTTTATGTGGTAGGGTCAAAAAGGTAATTTTAGACAGTAGGGTAAAATGGCAGTAATGAATTTTCAAATTAGGCAAATAAGAAATCGCAAAGCTCAAGAAAGAATGACTACCTCAAGATTTTCATGAAGCACACCTCCACGAATTACCTTTGATATTGCACTTGCTACACACGATGTAATAAAATCCCCTCTTGAATTGATTTTTCTTTTCTCATTTTTTTTTCTTTTCTTTTTTTTTCTCTTTTTTTCTCCTCTTTTTTTTTTATATTTTACTAAACTAAACGAACAATGAAGAAAAAAAAAATCTAAATAATAAGAAGAGGTTTACTTGGGGAACAAGGCAACTTTTTGACAAAAACAAGCTAGTTTTGGTAGCAGCTTGTGTACCAAGGAATGAGAGGGAACGGTGGCTTGTGAAACAAGTAGTCTTTATGTGATGTAGAGCTTTTGAAGGTTTCTTGGTGAGCAAGAAAACCTTTGGGATTTGGTTGCTTGGAGAACAAGATAGGGTTTACTTGGTGGCTAAGTAAAGACAATAGGTTTGAGGGACAAACAATATTAGTGATGGCTTGGAAAAGGATTCAAGATCAAGGTTTGTCCATGACAAGAAGACAAAGAAACAAAAACGAAACTCCCACGAATTAAACCTAAGCTCTGATACCAAATGATATGAACCTCACCGAAAGAAGATGAAGTTCAATGAAGAACACAACGAACACTTGAAGAAAAACAAGAACAAGTTAAAACGCAGCAAAAGAAAACAAAAATTAAAGATAAAACCAAGACCCGTTGTGTAGATACACAAGAACCTATGGTATTGGACCAAGACCCGTTGCTTAGAAAAGCAAGAACCTATGGTATATATTGGTGGAAGGTAGAAGAACGCCACAAGGAAGACCTTGATAAGTTCAAGAGTTCTTAAGAGAACCAAAGAGAAGAAGTCTCTCAATTTTACTACTAAAATCAATTGTGTTCTCCCCAAAGGGTTACATAACTATTTATAGGCAAATAGATAACTTGCAGCACAAGTAATAGGAATCCTACTTTCCTAACTTGCAGAATAGGAAATAGCAAACTTGCAGAACAAGCAATAGGAATCCTACTCTCCTAACTTGCAGAACAAGTAATAGAAGTCTTACAAAATCTATTATTTAAAAAGGAATTGGGCTTAAATTAAATTAAGACAATGTTCAGCCCAATAATACTTAACTAAATAAAATATGCATCTAGCCTAATTTGCATTTCGGCCCAATACTTGTGTGTCTTCAAGAAGGTTGAACTTGGGCTTGGATCATGTTGTAGAAGACTTTATCATACTCCATGCTCAAGCTTTGTTGGGCTTTCTCTCTAGCAATATCAATGAAACCAGCCAAGGCTTGTTGCATCATCTTTGATTTAGCTCTTGTAATTGGACCTCCATGGATACTCAAAGGATCACGATCATCACGAACATGACTTGAGCTTTGTGAGCTTGGATCTCCATCAAATATCCAGGAGGATGCAGAAGCTACTATGGCTCGTTTTCTCCAAGGCTTAAACCGTGAGATTGCCAATGTAGTAGAGTTGCAGCATTACATGGATTTAGAGGAGATACTACATGTGGCCATCAAAGTCGAAAGGCAACTCCAACGGAAAGGTACATCTCGTTTCACTCCTAGTTCAGTTCCTGTTTGGAAATCTAACACCTTTCGTAGGGATGATAAGCCTGTGTCTACGCCTAAGTCAGAGAGCCATGCTAAGCCCAAGACTGAACTTGCCCAAGCATCCCAGAGCAGGACACGTGACATTAAGTGTTTCAAGTGTTTAGGTCGTGGACATATTGCCTCACAGTGTCCCAACCGTAGAGTGATGATCATGCATGGGAATGGAGATGTTGAGAGTGAAGATTCTGAAATCGGTGTAGAAGATGAGATGCTTGCATTAGAAGATGTTGACGAAGAAGAAGTTGTAGAGTATGCTGCTCATGGTGAAGCACTTGTTGCTAGGCGTGCTCTTACTACTCATGTGAAGTTTGAAGATGAGGCACAGTGCGAGAACATCTTCCATACGAGATGCCATATTAGTGACAAGGTATGTACTGTAATCATTGATGGTGGGAGTTGTACTAATGTTGCTAGCACATACCATGTTGATAAGTTAAAGTTGCCCACTACCAAGCATCACCACCCATATAAGTTGCAGTGGATTAATGACTGTGGTGAAGTCAACGTGGTGAAGTAAGTCTTGGTTCCGTTTCGTATTGGAAGGTATCACGATGAGTTGTTGTGTGACGTGGTGCCCATGCAAGCTAGCCACCTATTGCTGGGTAGACCGTGGCAGTATGATCGGAGAGTCATCCACGACAGTTACACTAACCGTTACTCCTTTACTATGGATGGCAAGAAGATCGCTCTTGCTCCCCTTAGCCCTAAGGAGATTTATGAGGACCAATTAAGGCTAAAGGAGCAACATGACGAGCAAAGGAAGCAAGGTAACGAAAAGAAAGAAAAGAAGGAAAACAAGGAAAGCAAAACAGTGAGCTGCTATGCCAAATCCCGAGATGTGAAGACTGCATTTCTTGCTAAGTCTCCTATCCTTTTACTCTTATTTAAAGATTCTTATTTTATTGATGCAGAACTCCATGATACTTTGCATACTGACGTTGTCTCATTGTTGCAGGAGTTCGAGGATTTATTCCCTGAGGAGATCCCAAGTGGATTACCACCGATTCGTGGGATCGAGCATATGATTGACCTTGTCCCCAGAGCTACCATTCCTAACCGTCCAGCCTACAGAAGTAATCCCGAGGAGATGAAGGAGCTTCAAAAGCAAGTTGACGAGCTCCTGAGGAAAGGTTATGTGAGAGAGAGCATGAGTCCATGCGCCGTGCCCGTACTGCTTGTGCCAAAAAAAGATGGGACGTGGAGGATGTGCGTTGACTGTCGACCCGTCAACAAAATCACTATAAAGTATCGCTATCCTATTCCTAGGCTAGATGACATGCTTGATGAGTTGCATGGTGCATGCATGTTTTCTAAAATTGATTTAAAGTGCGGATATCACCAAATTCGTATGCGAGAAGGTGATGAATGGAAAACCGCATTCAAGACTAAACATGGTCTCTACGAGTGGTTAGTTATGCCTTTTGGCTTGACTAATGCACCCAGTACTTTCATGCGTTTAATGAACCATGTTTTACGTGATTTCATTGGTAAGTATGTGGTTGTCTATTTTGATGATATTTTGATATACAGTAAGAGCCAGCATGAGCATGTTGAGCATCTTAGGAATGTTCTTACTATTTTGAGGAATGCAAGTTTGTATGCCAATTTTAAGAAATGTACATTCTGCACTGATAAGGTTGTTTTTCTTGGGTATGTCGTTTCTTCACATGGCATTTCTGTTGATATTGAGAAGGTAAAGGCAATTAAAGAATGGCCTGTACCTAAATCTGTTTCTGAGGTGCGTAGTTTCCATGGTTTAGCTAGTTTCTATCGTCGATTCTGATGGAGATCCAAGCTCACAAAGCTCAAGTCATGTTCGTGATGATCGTGATCCTTTGAGTATCCATGGAGGTCCAATTACAAGAGCTAAATCAAAGATGATGCAACAAGCCTTGGCTGGTTTCATTGATATTGCTAGAGAGAAAGCCCAACAAAGCTTGAGCATGGAGGATGATAAAGTCTTCTACAACATGATCCAAGCCCAAGTTCAACCTTCTTGAAGACACACAAGTATTGGGCCGAAATGCAAATTAGGCTAGATGCATATTTTATTTAGTTAAGTATTATTGGGCTGAACATTGTCTTAATTTAATTTAAGCCCAATTCCTTTTTAAATAATAGATTTTGTAAGACTTCTATTACTTGTTCTGCAAGTTAGGAGAGTAGGATTCCTATTGCTTGTTCTGCAAGTTTGCTATTTCCTATTCTGCAAGTTAGGAAAGTAGGATTCCTATTACTTGTGCTGCAAGTTATCTATTTGCCTATAAATAGTTATGTAACCCTTTGGGGAGAACACAATTGATTTTAGCAATAAAATTGAGAGACTTCTTCTCTTTGGTTCTCTTGAGAACTCTTGAACTTATCAAGGTCTTCCTTGTGGCGTTCTTCTACCTTCCACCAATATATACCATAGGTTCTTGCTTTTCTAGGCAACGGGTCTTGGTCCAATACCATAGGTTCTTGTGTTTCTACACAACGGGTCTTGGTTTTACTTCTAATTTTTATTTTCTTTTGCTGCGTTTTTAACTTGTTATTGTTTTTTTTTCAAGTGTTCTTCGTCTTCTTCATATGAACCTCATCTTCTTTCGGTGAGGTCCATATCATTTGGCATCAGAGCTTAGGTTTAATTCGTGGGAGTTTCGTTTTTGTTTTTTTTTCTTTGTCTTCTTGTCATGGACAAACCTTGATCTTGAATCAAACCTATTGTCTTTACTTAGCCACCAAGTAAACCCTATCTTGTTCTCCAAGCAACCAAATCCCAAAGGTTTTCTTGCTCACCAAGAAACCTTCAAAAGCTCTACATCACATAAAGACTACTTGTTTCACAAGCCACCGTTCCCTCTCATTCCTTGGTACACAAGCTGCTACCAAAACTAGCTTGTTTTTGTCAAAAAGTTGCCTTGTTCCCCAAGTAAACCTCTTCTTATTATTTAGATTTTTTTTTTCTTCATTGTTCGTTTAGTTTAGTAAAATATAAAAAAAAAAGAGAAAAAAGAGAAAAAAAAGAAAAGAAAAAAAAAAGAGAAAAGAAAAATCAATTCAAGAGGGGATTTTATTACATCGTGTGTAGCAAGTGCAATATCAAAGGTAATTCGTGGAGGTGTGCTTCATGAAAATCTTGAGGTAGTCATTCTTTCTTGAGCTTTGCAATTTCTTATTTGCCTAATTTGAAAATTCATTACTGCCATTTTACCCTACTGTCTAAAATTACCTTTTTGACCCTACCACATAAAAGGACAAAACTACCCCACCTTTGGCTAAACCCTACCTTAATTAAACACCCCAAAATACACAAATTTCCTTCAAGGTTTAGTTTCATTGGAGTCTTCTTAAGTCTTATTGAGTCTTGCTGAGTCTTGCTAAGTCTTGTTGAGTATTCATTGTTTTGTTTTCCCTTGATTAAAATCTTGTGCTCATCTTGTTTATTGTTGGTTGATAGTTGAATTCCATAAGCTGATTTTTGATTAAGTCTTGAGTTCAATATAGAACCTATAGAGAAAAGTTGTGTGAGGGAAAAAGGCAAGAGTGTGTGAGTAACATTAGTAGAGAAAAGCCATATTAAAATTGTGTGAAACACGAGTGTGTGTTACAGTCTTGTGTGTATTGAGTGTAAACACGTGAGGTCATACTTGTGAGGTCCTTTTCTTTTACTAACGTTTCTTGCAGGATAAAATCATGTCTTCTAATAGTGAAAAGCCTGATTTGAGTAAGATCGAGTTCATGTTCCAAGCTATGCAACAACAATTTTCAAGGATAGAGTTGAGGTTTAATAATATTCATGATAAGTTGGAGGAACATGAAGCTGTCCTAGCCAAGGTAAAGCCAAGTGATACTTCTCGTGAGAATGGCAATGTTGTGAATAATGACTTTGATGATAAAGTTGATGATGAGTTTGATGATGATGAGTTTAGTAGAAGTGTTAAAGGTAACCATGGTAATAAAGGAGGTCGTGGAGATAGGTATAAAGGAGATAGGTATTATGATAGGATAGATGGAAATTTAGGAAGTATCAAATTGAAGATTCCTTCCTTTCAAGGTAAGAATGATCCTGAGGCTTACTTAGAATGGGAAAAGAAAGTGGAGATGGTCTTTGATTGCCATAACTATTCCGAAGAAAAAAAGGTGAAACTTGCTGCTGTAGAGTTCACGGATTATGCAATCATTTGGTGGGACCAACTCATGCTTGGTAGACGTAGGAATAGAGAGCCACCTATAGTTACATGGAATGAAATGAAACGTGTTATGAGAAAAAGGTTTGTTCCTAATCATTACTATAGAGAGCTTTATCAAAGGTTACAAGGTCTCACTCAAGGTTCTAAGAGTGTTGAGGATTATCATAAAGAAATGGAAATTATCATGATCAGAGCTAATATTGAAGAGGATAGTGAAGCTACTATGGCTCGATTCTTACAAGGATTGAATCGTGAGATTGCTAATGTAGTGGAGTTACATCACTATGTGGAGTTTGATGATATGTTGCATATGGCTATCAAGGTTGAAAGGCAACTCAAGAGAAAAGGTTATTCATCTCGTTTTATGCAAGGTTCTAGTTCATCTTCTTCTTGGAAACCGAACACCTTTCGAAGGGATGATAAGACTACATTCAAACTTAAGACTGAATCCTCATTCAAGCCTAAGGGTGAGAGTGTCCAAAAGCCCAAACCCGAAGCTATCCAAGCATCCCAAGGTAAGAGTAGAGACATTAAGTGTTTTAGATGTTTGGGAAGAGGACACATTGCATCACAATGCCCAAACAAACGAGTCATGATTATGCGTGATGATGGTGATGTTGTAAGTGAAGATTCTGATGTTGATGATGAGATGCCACCATTGGAGGACATTAATGAGGATGATGACTATGTTGAGTTTGCTGCACATGGTGAAGCACTTGTAGCTCGTCGTGCATTAAGTGCCCAAGTTAAGGATGAAGATGAAGTGCAACGAGAAAATATTTTTCATACTAGATGCCACGTCAACAATAAGGTATGCTCTTTGATTATTGATGGTGGTAGTAGCACTAATGTTGCTAGCACTTATTTGGTTGACAAATTGAGTTTGCCCACTACAAAACATCCCAAACCATACAAACTTCAATGGCTCAATAATTGTGGAGAAGTAAATGTGACCAAGCAAGTATTGGTGCTATTTTCAATTGGAAGGTACAATGATAAAGTGTTGTGTGATGTTGTGCCTATGCATGCTGGTCATTTGCTTTTAGGAAGACCATGGCAATTTGATAGACATGTCATACATGATGGATTTACAAACCGTTATTCATTTACCATGGCTGGTAAGAAATTCACACTTGCACCCTTGAGTCCTACGGAGATTTATGAGGATCAATTGAGGTTGAAAGAGCAGAATGAATCACAACAAAGGTCGAAGAATCTAGATAAAGGCAAAGATATTGCAAAGAAAGAAAGAAAGGACGTGAGCTTCTATGCAAAGCAAAGTGATGTAAAGGCTGCTTTTTTAGCTAAGTGCCCAATCCTTTTGTTTTTATATAAAGAATCTTGTTTTAGTTCTAATGATCTTAAATCTTCTTTGCCTACTAATGTTGTGTCTCTTTTGAAGGAATTTGGAGATATATTCCCCGAGGAGATTCCAAATGGTTTGCCACCTATTAGGGGAATTGAGCATCAAATAGACCTTGTTCCTGGAGCTGCCATTCCCAACAGACCTGCCTATAGAAGTAATCCCGAGGAGACAAAGGAGCTTCAAAGGCAAGTTGACGAGCTCATGAAGAAAGGCTACGTTAGAGAGAGCATGAGTCCATGTGCTGTTCCTGTGTCACTTGTTCCTAAGAAGGATGGGACGTGGAGGATGTGTGTTGATTGTCGTGCCATCAACAAAATCACTGTAAAGTATCGCTATCCCATTCCTAGATTAGATGATATGCTTGATGAGTTACATGGTTCTTGCATCTTTTCTAAAATTGATTTGAAAAGTGGTTATCATCAAATTCGCATGAGAGAAGGTGATGAATGGAAAACTGCATTTAAGACTAAGCATGGTTTGTATGAATGGTTAGTTATGCCTTTTGGATTAACTAATGCACCTAGCACTTTCATGAGATTAATGAACCATGTCTTGCGTGCTTTCATTGGAAAATTTGTAGTTGTCTATTTTGATGATATCTTGATCTATAGTAGAAGTTTGCATGAACATATTGAACATTTAAAGAATGTGCTTAATGTCTTGAGAAAGGAAAAGTTGTATGCTAACCTTAAGAAATGTTCCTTTTGCACTGATAAGATTACATTTCTTGGATATGTTATTTCTTCTAAGGGTATAGCAGTAGAAGATGAAAAGGTCAAGGCAATTAAAGATTGGCCTATACCTAAGAATATCTCTGAGGTGCGTAGTTTTCATGGATTAGCTAGTTTCTATCGTAGGTTTGTTAGAGACTTCAGTACAATAGCTGCACCTCTAACTGATGTTGTTAAAAAGAATGTTGGATTTAAATGGGGTCTTGAGCAAGATCATGCTTTTAACTTGCTTAAAGAGAAGCTTTGTTCTGCAGCTTTATTATCCTTACCTGACTTTTCTAAAACTTTTGAGATTGAGTGTGATGCTTCAAGTATAGGTATTGGAGCTGTTTTAATGCAGGAGAAGCGCCCCATTGCTTTTTTCAGTGAGAAGTTAAGTGGAGCTGCCCTTAACTATCCCACATATGATAAAGAGATGTATGCATTAGTGAGGGCCTTGGAAACATGGCAACACTATTTATGGCCCAAGGAATTTGTCATCCACACTGATCATGAGTCCTTGAAGCACTTGAAAGGACAAAGCAAGTTGAACAAGCGTCATGCCAAGTGGATGGAGTTCATTGAAACATTTCCATATGTGATCAAATATAAACAAGGTAAAGAAAATGTCGTGGCTGATGCATTATCTCGAAGGTATACTCTAATCACTACTCTTAATGCAAAACTACTTGGATTTGAGTATATTAAAGACTTGTATGCTACTGATGAGGATTTTGAAAATGTGTTCATTGCATGTGAGAAAACTGGTTTTGGAAAGTTTTATAGGCATGATGGATTCTTATTTAGGGAAAATAGATTATGTGTGCCTAGGAGTTCTTTAAGAGAATTACTTGTTAGAGAAGCCCATAGTGGTGGGTTAATGGGACATTTTGGAGTAAAGAAAACTTTAGATATATTGCATGATCACTTCTTTTGGCCTAACATGAAAAGAGATGTTGAAAAATTGTGTGAGAGATGTGTCACTTGTAAACAAGCTAAGTCTAGAGTTATGAATCATGGTCTTTATACTCCATTGCCTATTCCTACTGCTCCTTGGACTGACATTTCTATGGACTTTGTTTTGGGGTTACCAAGAACAAAGAGAGGTAGAGATTCTGTTTTTGTTGTTGTTGATAGGTTCTCTAAGATGGCTCACTTCATTGCTTGTCACAAGACAGATGATGCAAGTAACATTGCCGATTTATTCTTCAAGGAAATTGTTCGTCTACATGGGGTTCCGAGGACCATTGTTTCTGACCGTGATGTGAAGTTCCTTAGCTATTTTTGGAAAACATTATGGGGAAAGTTAGGAACAAAGCTATTGTTTTCAACTACTTGTCATCCACAAACCGATGGTCAAACTGAAGTAGTCAATCGTACTTTGTCTACTTTGTTGAGGTCCATTATTCAAAAGAATTTGAAGAATTGGGAAGATTGTTTGCCTCATGTGGAGTTTGCTTACAATAGAAGTGTGCATTCCACTACTAGTTATTCTCCATTTGAAGTTGTCTATGGTTTTAATCCACTCACTCCATTGGATCTTTTACCACTACCTATTGAGGAGAGAGCTAGTTTGGATGGGGAAAAGAAAGCTGATTTTGTTAAGCAACTACATGAGAAGGTACGTCAAAACATTAAAAAGAGGACTGAGCAATATGCTACTCAAGCCAACAAGCATCGCAAGAAAGTTGTCTTTGAACCTGGTGATTGGGTTTGGGTACATATGCGTAAAGAGAGATTTCCTGCTCAGCGTCGCTCCAAGTTGCAACCTCGAGGAGATGGACCATTCCAAGTGATTAAGAAGATCAATGACAATGCTTATAAGTTAGATCTTCCAGGTGAGTATAATGTTAGTGCTACATTTAAAGTTTCTGATCTTTCTCCCTTTGATATTGATGTAGGTGATTCTGATTTGAGGACAAATCCTTTCGAGGAGAGGGGGAATGATGGAGATCCAAGCTCACAAAGCTCAAGTCATGTTCGTGATGATCGTGATCCTTTGAGTATCCATGGAGGTCCAATTACAAGAGCTAAATCAAAGATGATGCAACAAGCCTTGGCTGGTTTCATTGATATTGCTAGAGAGAAAGCCCAACAAAGCTTGAGCATGGAGGATGATAAAGTCTTCTACAACATGATCCAAGCCCAAGTTCAACCTTCTTGAAGACACACAAGTATTCGGCCGAAATGCAAATTAGGCTAGATGCATATTTTATTTAGTTAAGTATTATTGGGCTGAACATTGTCTTAATTTAATTTAAGCCCAATTCCTTTTTAAATAATAGATTTTGTAAGACTTCTATTACTTGTTCTGCAAGTTAGGAGAGTAGGATTCCTATTGCTTGTTCTGCAAGTTTGCTATTTCCTATTCTGCAAGTTAGGAAAGTAGGATTCCTATTACTTGTGCTGCAAGTTATCTATTTGCATATAAATAGTTATGTAACCCTTTGGGGAGAACACAATTGATTTTAGCAATAAAATTGAGAGACTTCTTCTCTTTGGTTCTCTTGAGAACTCTTGAACTTATCAAGGTCTTCCTTGTGGCGTTCTTCTACCTTCCACCAATATATACCATAGGTTCTTGCTTTTCTAGGCAACGGGTCTTGGTCCAATACCATAGGTTCTTGTGTTTCTACACAACGGGTCTTGGTTTTACTTCTAATTTTTATTTTCTTTTGCTGCGTTTTTAACTTGTTATTGTTTTTTTTTCAAGTGTTCTTCGTCTTCTTCATATGAACCTCATCTTCTTTCGGTGAGGTCCATATCAGATTCGTTAGAGATTTTAGCACTATAGCTGCACCTTTGATCGAAGTGGTCAAAAAGAATGTTGCATTTCATTGGGGTCCTGCACAAGAGCATGCTTTTAATTTGCTTAAGGATAAACTTTGTTCTACTCCTTTGTTATCTCTGCCTGACTTTACTAAAACTTTTGAGATTGAGTGCGATGCCTTAGGTGTAGGTATTGGAGCTGTGCTTATGTAGGAAAAATGCCCAATTGCTTTCTTTAGTGACAAGTTAAGTGGAGCAGCACTTAACTATCCCACATATGACAAGGAGATGTACGCATTAGTGAGGGCCTTGGAGACATGGCAACATTACTTGTGGCCCAAAGAATTTGTCATCCACATTGATCATGAGTCCTTGAAGCATTTGAAAGGACAGAGCAAGCTACATAAGCGTCATGCCAAGTGGATAGAGTTCATTGAGATGTTCCCGTACGTGATCAAGTACAAACAAGGTACAGAGAATGTCGTAGCTGATGCGTTATCTCGTAGGTATACCCTTATCACTACTCTTGATGCTAAACTTTTAGGATTTGAGTATATCAAAGAACAGTATGCTGATGATGTTGATTTTGGTAATGTTTATGATGCATGTGCTACATCTGGCTTTGGCAAGTTCTTTAGGCATGATGGGTTCTTATTTAGAGAAAATAAATTATGTGTGCCTAGGAGTTCATTGCGCGAGCTGTTGGTTAGAGAAGCCCATAATGGAGGATTAATGGGTCACTTCGGGGTTAGGAAAACTCTAGCTGTTTTGCAGGAACATTTCTTTTGGCCTAACATGAGGAGAGACGTAGAGAGATTATGTGATAGATGCATTTCATGTAGGCAAGCTAAATCTAGAGTTCATAATCATGGTTTATATACTCCTTTACCCATTCCTACTACTCCGTGGACTGATATCTCTATGAATTTTGTTTTGGGCTTGCCTAAAACAAAGCGCGGTAGAGATTCTATTTTTGTTTTGGTTGGCAGGTTCTCTAAGATGGCTCATTTCATCGCTTGCCACAAGACGGATGATGCGAGCAACGTTGCTGACCTTTTCTTCAAAGAGATCGTACATCTACATGGTGTACCAAGGACCATTATTTCTGATTGAGATGCCAAGTTCCTTAGTTACTTTTGGAAGACATGATGGAGATCCAAGCTCACAAAGCTCAAGTCATGTTCATGATGATCGTGATCCTTTGAGTATCCATGGAGGTCCAATTACAAGAGCTAAATCAAAGATAATGCAACAAGCCTTGGCTGGTTTCATTGATATTGTTAGGGAGAAAGCCCAACAAAGCTTGAGCATGGAGGATGATAAAGTCTTCTACAACATGATCCAAGCCCAAGTTCAACCTTCTTGAAGACACACAAGTATTGGGTCGAAATGCAAATTAGGCTAGATGCATATTTTATTTAGTTAAGTATTATTGGGCTGAACATTGTCTTAATTTAATTTAAGCCCAATTCCTTTTTAAATAATAGATTTTGTAAGACTTCTATTACTTGTTCTGCAAGTTAGGAGAATAGGATTCCTATTGCTTGTTCTACAAGTTTGCTATTTCCTATTCTGCAAGTTAGGAAAGTAGGATTCCTATTACTTGTGCTGCAAGTTATCTATATGCCTATAAATAGTTATGTAACCCTTTGAGGAGAAGGCAATTGATTTTAGTAATAAAATTGAGAGACTTCTTCTCTTTGGTTCTCTTGAGAACTCTTGAACTTATCAAGGTCTTCCTTGTGGCGTTCTTCTACCTTCCACCAATATATACCATAGGTTCTTGCTTTTCTAAGCAACGGGTCTTGGTCCAATACCATAGGTTCTTGTGTATCTACACAACAGGTCTTGGTTTTATCTCTAATTTTTGTTTTCTTTTGCTGCGTTTTTAACTGGTTATTGTTTTTCTTCAAGTTTTCCTCGTCTTCTTCATTGAACCTCATCTTCTTTCGGTGAGGTCCATATCATTTGGTATCAGATCTTAGGTTTAATTCGTGGGAGTTTCGTTTTTGTTTTTTTTCTTTGTCTTCTTGTCGTGGACAAACCTTGATCTTGAATCCTTTTCCAAGCCACCACTAATATTGTTTGTCCCTCAAACCTATTGTCTTTACTTAGCCACCAAGTAAACCCTATCTTGTTCTCCAAGCAACCAAATCCCAAAGATTTTCTTGCTCACCAAGAAACCTTCAAAAGCTCTACATCACATAAAGACTACTTGTTTCACAAGCCACCGTTCCCTCTCATTCCTTGCCACACAAGCTGCTACCAAAACTAGCTTGTTTTTGTCAAAAAGTTGCCTTGTTCCCCAAGTAAACCTCTTCTTATTATTTAGACTTTTTTTTCTTCATTGTTCGGTTACTTTAGTAAAATATAAAAAAAAAAGAGAAAAAAAAGAGAAAAAAAAGAAAAAAAAAGAGAAAAGAAAAATCAATTCAAGAGGGTATTTATTACATCGTGTGTAGCAAGTGCAACATCAAAGGTAATTCGTGGAGGTGTGCTTCATCAAAATCTTGAGGTAGTCATTCTTTCTTGAGCTGTGAGAATTCTTATTTTGCCTAATTTGAAAATTCATTGCTGCCATTCTACCCTACTGCCTAAAATTACCTTTTTTACCCTACCACATAAAAGGACAAAACTACCCCACCTTTGGCTAAACCCTACCCTAATTAAACACCCCAAAACACACATATTTCCTTCAAGTTTTAGTTTCATTAGAGTCTTCTTAAGCCTTATTAAGTCTTGCAAAGTCTTGTTAAGTCTTCATTGTTTTGTTTTCCCTTGATTAAAATCTTGTGCTCAGCTTGTTTATTGTTGGTTGATAGTTGAATTCCATAAGCTGATTTTTTATTAAGTCTTGAGTTCAATATAGAACCTATTGAGAAAAGTTATGTGAGGGAAAAAGGCAAGAGTGTGTGAGTAACATTAGTAGAGAAAAGCTATATTAAAATTGTGAAACACGAGTGTGTTACATTCTTGTGTGTATTGAGTGTAAACACGTGAGGTCATACTTGTGAGGTCCTTTTCTTTTACTAACGTTTCTTGCAGGATAAAATCATGTCTTCTAATAGTGAAAAGCCTGATTTGAGTAAGATCGAGTTCATGTTCCAAGCTATGCAACAACAATTTTCAAGGATAGAGTTGAGGTTTAATAATATTCATGATAAGTTGGAGGAACATGAAGCTGTCCTAGCTAAGGTAAAGCCAGGTGATACTTCTCATGAGAATGGCAATGTTGTGAATAATGACTTTGATGATAAAGTTGATGATGAGTTTAGTAGAAGTGTTAAAGGTAACCATGGTAATAAAGGAGGTCGTGGAGATAGGTATAAAGGAGATATGTATTATGATAGGATAGATGGAAATTTAGGAAGTATCAAATTGAAGATTCCTTCCTTTCAAGGTAAGAACGATCCTGAGGCTTACTTAGAATGGGAAAAGAAAGTGGAGATGGTCTTTGATTGCCATAACTATTCCGAAGAAAAAAAGGTGAAACTTGCTGCTGTAGAGTTCACGGATTATGCAATCATTTGGTGGGACCAACTCATGCTTGGTAGACGTAGGAATAGAGAGCCACCTATAGTTACATGGAATGAAATGAAACGTGTTATGAGAAAAAGGTTTGTTCCTAATCATTACTTTAGAGAGCTTTATCAAAGGTTACAAGGTCTCACTCAAGGTTCTAAGAGTGTTGAGGATTATCATAAAGAAATGAAAATTATCATGATCAGAGCTAATGTTGAAGAGGATAGTGAAGCTACTATGGCTCGATTCTTACAAGGATTGAATCGTGAGATTGCTAATGTAGTGGAGTTACATCACTATGTGGAGTTTGATGATATGTTGCATATGGCTATCAAGGTTGAAAGGCAACTCAAGAGAAAAGGTTATTCATCTCGTTTTATGCAAGGTTCTAGTTCATCTTCTTCTTGGAAACCGAACACCTTTCTAAGGGATGATAAGACTACATTCAAACTTAAGACTGAATCCTCATTCAAACCTAAGGGTGAGAGTGTCCAAAAGCCCAAACCCGAGGCTATCCAAGCATCCCAAGGTAAGAGTAGAGACATTAAGTGTTTTAGATGTTTGGGAAAGGGACACATTGCATCACAATGCCCAAACAAACGAGTCATGATTATGCGTGATGATGGTGATGTTGTAAGTGAAGATTCTGATGTTGATGATGAGATGCCACCATTGGAGGACATTAATGAGGATGATGACTATGTTGAGTTTGCTGCACATGGTGAAGCACTTGTAGCTCGTCGTGCATTAAGTGCCCAAGTTAAGGATGAAGATGAAGTGCAACGAGAAAATATTTTTCATACTAGATGCCATGTCAACAATAAGGTATGCTCTTTGATTATTGATGGTGGTAGTTGCACTAATGTTGCTAGCACTTATTTGGTTGACAAATTGAGTTTGCCCACTACAAAACATCCCAAACCATACAAACTTCAATGGCTCAATAATTGTGGAGAAGTAAATGTGACCAAGCAAGTATTGGTGCTATTTTCAATTGGAAGGTACAATGATAAAGTGTTGTGTGATGTTGTGCCTACGCATGCTGGTCATTTGCTTTTAGGAAGACCATGGCAATTTGATAGACATGTCATACATGATGGATTTACAAACCGTTATTCATTTACCATGGCTGGTAAGAAATTCACACTTGCTGATATGGACCTCACCGAAAGAAGATGAGGTTCATATGAAGAAGACGAAGAACACTTGAAAAAAAAACAATAACAAGTTAAAAACGCAGCAAAAGAAAATAAAAATTAGAAGTAAAACCAAGACCCGTTGTGTAGAAACACAAGAACCTATGGTATTGGACCAAGACCCGTTGCCTAGAAAAGCAAGAACCTATGGTATATATTGGTGGAAGGTAGAAGAACGCCACAAGGAAGACCTTGATAAGTTCAAGAGTTCTCAAGAGAACCAAAGAGAAGAAGTCTCTCAATTTTATTGCTAAAATCAATTGTGTTCTCCCCAAATGGTTACATAACTATTTATAGGCAAATAGATAACTTGCAGCACAAGTAATAGGAATCCTACTTTCCTAACTTGCAGAATAGGAAATAGCAAACTTGCAGAACAAGCAATATGAATCCTACTCTCCTAACTTGCAGAACAAGTAATAGAAGTCTTACAAAATCTATTATTTAAAAAGGAATTGGGCTTAAATTAAATTAAGACAATGTTCAGCCCAATAATACTTAACTAAATAAAATATGCATCTAGCCTAATTTGCATTTCGGCCCAATACTTGTGTGTCTTCAAGAAGGTTGAACTTGGGCTTGGATCATGTTGTAGAAGACTTTATCATCCTCCATGCTCAAGCTTTGTTGGGCTTTCTCTCTAGCAATATCAATGAAACCAGCCAAGGCTTGTTGCATCATCTTTGATTTAGCTCTTGTAATTGGACCTCCATGGATACTCAAAGGATCACGATCATCACGAACATGACTTGAGCTTTGTGAGCTTGGATCTCCATCATTCCCCCTCTCCTCGAAACGATTTGTCCTCAAATCAGAATCACCTACATCCATATCAAAGGGAGAAAGATCAGAAACATTAAATGTAGCACTAACATTATACTCACCTGGAAGATCTAACTTATAAGCATTGTCATTGATCTTCTTAATCACTTGGAATGGTCCATCTCCTCGAGGTTGCAACTTGGAGCGACGCTGAGCAGGAAATCTCTCTTTACGCATATGTACCCAAACCCAATCACCAGGTTCAAAGACAACTTTCTTGCGATGCTTGTTGGCTTGAGTAGCATATTGCTCAGTCCTCTTTTTAATGTTTTGACGTACCTTCTCATGTAGTTGCTTAACAAAATCAGCTTTCTTTTCCCCATCCAAACTAGCTCTCTCCTCAATAGGTAGTGGTAAAAGATCCAATGGAGTGAGTGGATTAAAACCATAGACAACTTCAAATGGAGAATAACTAGTAGTGGAATGCACACTTCTATTGTAAGCAAACTCCACATGAGGCAAACAATCTTCCCAATTCTTCAAATTCTTTTGAATAATGGACCTCAACAAAGTAGACAAAGTACGATTGACTACTTCAGTTTGACCATCGGTTTGTGGATGACAAGTAGTTGAAAACAATAGCTTTGTTCCTAACTTTCCCCATAATGTTTTCCAAAAATAGCTAAGGAACTTCACATCACGGTCAGAAACAATGGTCCTCGGAACCCCATGTAGACGAACAATTTCCTTGAAGAATAAATCGGCAATGTTACTTGCATCATCTGTCTTGTGACAAGCAATGAAGTGAGCCATCTTAGAGAACCTGTCAACAACAACAAAAACAGAATCTCTACCTCTCTTTGTTCTTGGTAACCCCAAAACAAAGTCCATAGAAATGTCAGTCCAAGGAGCAGTAGGAATAGGCAATGGAGTATAAAGACCATGATTCATAACTCTAGACTTAGCTTGTTTACAAGTGACACATCTCTCACACAATTTTTCAACATCTCTTTTCATGTTAGGCCAAAAGAAGTGATCATGCAATATATCTAAAGTTTTCTTTACTCCAAAATGTCCCATTAACCCACCACTATGGGCTTCTCTAACAAGTAATTCTCTTAAAGAACTCCTAGGCACACATAATCTATTTTCCCTAAATAAGAATCCATCATGCCTATAAAACTTTCCAAAACCAGTTTTCTCACATGCAATGAACACATTTTCAAAATCCTCATCAGTAGCATACAAGTCTTTAATATACTCAAATCCAAGTAGTTTTGCATTAAGAGTAGTGATTAGAGTATACCTTCGAGATAATGCATCAGCCATGACATTTTCTTTACCTTGTTTATATTTGATCACATATGGAAATGTTTCAATGAACTCCATCCACTTGGCATGACGCTTGTTCAACTTGCTTTGTCCTTTCAAGTGCTTCAAGGACTCATGATCAGTGTGGATGACAAATTCCTTGGGCCATAAATAGTGTTGCCATGTTTCCAAGGCCCTCACTAATGCATACATCTCTTTATCATATGTGGGATAGTTAAGGGCAGCTCCACTTAACTTCTCACTGAAAAAAGCAATGGGGCGCTTCTCCTGCATTAAAACAGCTCCAATACCTATACTTGAAGCATCACACTCAATCTCAAAAGTTTTAGAAAAGTCAGGTAAGGATAATAAAGCTGCAAAACAAAGCTTCTCTTTAAGCAAGTTAAAAGCATGATCTTGCTCAAGACCCCATTTAAATCCAACATTCTTTTTAACAACATCAGTTAGAGGTGCAGCTATTGTACTGAAGTCTCTAACAAACCTACGATAGAAACTAGCTAATCCATGAAAACTACGCACCTCAGAGATATTCTTAGGTATAGGCCAATCTTTAATTGCCTTGACCTTTTCATCTTCTACTGCTATACCCTTAGAAGAAATAACATATCCAAGAAATGTAATCTTATCAGTGCAAAAGGAACATTTCTTAAGGTTAGCATACAACTTTTCCTTTCTCAAGACATTAAGCACATTCTTTAAATGTTCAATATGTTCATGCAAACTTCTACTATAGATCAAGATATCATCAAAATAGACAACTACAAATTTTCCAATGAAAGCACGCAAGACATGGTTCATTAATCTCATGAAAGTGCTAGGTGCATTAGTTAATCCAAAAGGCATAACTAACCATTCATACAAACCATGCTTAGTCTTAAATGCAGTTTTCCATTCATCACCTTCTCTCATGCGAATTTGATGATAACCACTTTTCAAATCAATTTTAGAAAAGATGCAAGAACCATGTAACTCATCAAGCATATCATCTAATCTAGGAATGGGATAGCGATACTTTACAGTGATTTTGTTGATGGCACGACAATCAACACACATCCTCCACGTCCCATCCTTCTTAGGAACAAGTAACACAGGAACAGCACATGGACTCATGCTCTCTCTAACGTAGCCTTTCTTCATGAGCTCGTCAACTTGCCTTTGAAGCTCCTTTGTCACCTCGGGATTACTTCTATAGGCAGGTCTGTTGGGAATGGCAGCTCCAGGAACAAGGTCTATTTGATGCTCAATTCCCCTAATAGGTGGCAAACCATTTGGAATCTCCTCGGGGAATATATCTCCAAATTCCTTCAAAAGAGACACAACATTAGTAGGCAAAGAAGATTTAAGATCATTAGAACTAAAACAAGATTCTTTATATAAAAACAAAAGGATTGGGCACTTAGCTAAAAAAGCAGCCTTTACATCACTTTGCTTTGCATAGAAGCTCACGTCCTTTCTTTCTTTCTTTGCAATATCTTTGCCTTTATCTAGATTCTTCGACCTTTGTTGTGATTCATTCTGCTCTTTCAACCTCAATTGATCCTCATAAATCTCCGTAGGACTCAAGGGTGCAAGTGTGAATTTCTTACCAGCCATGGTAAATGAATAACGGTTTGTAAATCCATCATGTATGACATGTCTATCAAATTGCCATGGTCTTCCTAAAAGCAAATGACCAGCATGCATAGGCACAACATCACACAACACTTTATCATTGTACCTTCCAATTGAAAATAGCACCAATACTTGCTTGGTCACATTTACTTCTCCACAATTATTGAGCCATTGAAGTTTGTATGGTTTGGGATGTTTTGTAGTGGGCAAACTCAATTTGTCAACCAAATAAGTGCTAGCAACATTAGTGCAACTACCACCATCAATAATCAAAGAGCATACCTTATTGTTGACGTGGCATCTAGTATGAAAAATATTTTCTCGTTGCACTTCATCTTCATCCTTAACTTGGGCACTTAATGCACGACGAGCTACAAGTGCTTCACCATGTGCAGCAAACTCAACATAGTCATCATCCTCATTAATGTCCTCCAATGGTGGCATCTCATCATCAACATCAGAATCTTCACTTACAACATCACCATCATCACGCATAATCATGACTCGTTTGTTTGGGCATTGTGATGCAATGTGTCCTCTTCCCAAACATCTAAAACACTTAATGTCTCTACTCTTACCTTGGGATGCTTGGATAGCCTCGGGTTTGGGCTTTTGGACACTCTCACCCTTAGGCTTGAATGAGGATTCAGTCTTAAGTTTGAATGTAGTCTTATCATCCCTTCGAAAGGTGTTCGGTTTCCAAGAAGAAGATGAACTAGAACCTTGCATAAAACGAGATGAATAACCTTTTCTCTTGAGTTGCCTTTCAACCTTGATAGCCATATGCAACATATCATCAAACTCCACATAGTGATGTAACTCCACTACATTAGCAATCTCACGATTCAATCCTTGTAAGAATCGAGCCATAGTAGCTTCACTATCCTCTTCAACATTAGCTCTGATCATGATAATTTCCATTTCTTTATGATAATCCTCAACACTCTTAGAACCTTGAGTGAGACCTTGTAACCTTTGATAAAGCTCTCTATAGTAATGATTAGGAACAAACCTTTTTCTCATAACACGTTTCATTTCATTCCATGTAACTATAGGTGGCTCTCTATTCCTACGTCTACCAAGCATGAGTTGGTCCCACCAAATGATTGCATAATCCGTGAACTCTACAGCAGCAAGTTTCACCTTTTTTTCTTCGGAATAGTTATGGCAATCAAAGACCATCTCCACTTTCTTTTCCCATTCTAAGTAAGCCTCAGGATCATTCTTACCTTGAAAGGAAGGAATCTTCAATTTGATACTTCCTAAATTTCCATCTATCCTATCATAATACCTATCTCCTTTATACCTATCTCCACGACCTCCTTTATTACCATGGTTACCTTTAACACTTCTACTAAACTCATCATCATCAAACTCATCATCAACTTTATCATCAAAGTCATTATTCACAATATTGCCATTCTCATGAGAAGTATCACTTGGCTTTACCTTGGCTAGGACAGCTTCATGTTCCTCCAACTTATCATGAATATTATTAAACCTTAACTCTATCCTTGAAAATTGTTGTTGCATAGCTTGGAACATGAACTCGATCTTACTCAAATCAGGCTTTTCACTATTAGAAGACATGATTTTATCCTGCAAGAAACGTTAGTAAAAGAAAAGGACCTCACAAGTATGACCTCACGTGTTTACACTCAATACACACAAGACTGTAACACACACTCGTGTTTCACACAATTTTAATATGGCTTTTCTCTACTAATGTTACTCACACACTCTTGCCTTTTTCCCTCACACAACTTTTCTCTATAGGTTCTATATTGAACTCAAGACTTAATCAAAAATCAGCTTATGGAATTCAACTATCAACCAACAATAAACAAGATGAGCACAAGATTTTAATCAAGGGAAAACAAAACAATGAATACTCAACAAGACTTAGCAAGACTCAGCAAGACTCAATAAGACTTAAGAAGACTCCAATGAAACTAAACCTTGAAGGAAATTTGTGTATTTTGGGGTGTTTAATTAAGGTAGGGTTTAGCCAAAGGTGGGGTAGTTTTGTCCTTTTATGTGGTAGGGTCAAAAAGGTAATTTTAGACAGTAGGGTAAAATGGCAGTAATGAATTTTCAAATTAGGCAAATAAGAAATCGCAAAGCTCAAGAAAGAATGACTACCTCAAGATTTTTATGAAGCACACCTCCACGAATTACCTTTGATATTGCACTTGCTACACACGATGTAATAAAATCCCCTCTTCAATTGATTTTTCTTTTCTCTTTTTTTTTCTTTTCTTTTTTTTCTCTTTTTTCTCTTTTTTTTTTATATTTTACTAAACTAAACGAACAATGAAGAAAAAAAAAATCTAAATAATAAGAAGAGGTTTACTTGGGGAACAAGGCAACTTTTTGACAAAAACAAGCTAGTTTTGGTAGCAGCTTGTGTACCAAGGAATGAGAGGGAACGGTGGCTTGTGAAACAAGTAGTCTTTATGTGATGTAGAGCTTTTGAAGGTTTCTTGGTGAGCAAGAAAACCTTTGGGATTTGGTTGCTTGGAGAACAAGATAGGGTTTACTTGGTGGCTAAGTAAAGACAATAGGTTTGAGGGACAAACAATATTAGTGATGGCTTGGAAAAGGATTCAAGATCAAGGTTTGTCCATGACAAGAAGACAAAGAAAAAAAAACAAAAACGAAACTCCCACGAATTAAACCTAAACTCTGATGCCAAATGATATGGACCTCACCGAAAGAAGATGAGGTTCATATGAAGAAGACGAAGAACACTTGAAAAAAAAACAATAACAAGTTAAAAACGCAGCAAAAGAAAATAAAAATTAGAAGTAAAACCAAGACCCGTTGTGTAGAAACACAAGAACCTATGGTATTGGACCAAGACCCGTTGCCTAGAAAAGCAAGAACCTATGGTATATATTGGTGGAAGGTAGAAGAACGCCACAAGGAAGACCTTGATAAGTTCAAGAGTTCTCAAGAGAACCAAAGAGAAGAAGTCTCTCAATTTTATTGCTAAAATCAATTGTGTTCTCCCCAAATGGTTACATAACTATTTATAGGCAAATAGATAACTTGCAGCACAAGTAATAGGAATCCTACTTTCCTAACTTGCAGAATAGGAAATAGCAAACTTGCAGAACAAGCAATAGGAATCCTACTCTCCTAACTTGCAGAACAAGTAATAGAAGTCTTACAAAATCTATTATTTAAAAAGGAATTGGGCTTAAATTAAATTAAGACAATGTTCAGCCCAATAATACTTAACTAAATAAAATATGCATCTAGCCTAATTTGCATTTCGGCCCAATACTTGTGTGTCTTCAAGAAGGTTGAACTTGGGCTTGGATCATGTTGTAGAAGACTTTATCATCCTCCATGCTCAAGCTTTGTTGGGCTTTCTCTCTAGCAATATCAATGAAACCAGCCAAGGCTTGTTGCATCATCTTTGATTTAGCTCTTGTAATTGGACCTCCATGGATACTCAAAGGATCACGATCATCACGAACATGACTTGAGCTTTGTGAGCTTGGATCTCCATCACTTGCACCCTTGAGTCCTACGAAGATTTATGAGGATCAATTGAGGTTGAAAGAGCAGAATGAATCACAACAAAGGTCAAAGAATCTAGATAAAGACAAAGATATTGCAAAGAAAGAAAGAAAGGACGTGAGCTTCTATGCAAAGCAAAGTGATGTAAAGGCTGCTTTTCTAGCTAAGTGCCCAATCCTTTTGTTTTTATATAAAGAATCTTGTTTTAGTTCTAATAATCTTAAATCTTCTTTGCCTACTAATGTTGTGTCTCTTTTGAAGTAATTTGGAGATATATTCCCCGAGGAGATTCCAAATGGTTTGCCACCTATTAGGGGAATTGAGCATCAAATAGACCTTGTTCCTGGAGCTGCCATTCCCAACAGGCCTGCCTATAGAAGCAATCCCGAGGAGACAAAGGAGCTTCAAAGGCAAGTTGATGAGCTCATGAAGAAAGGCTACGTTAGGGAGAGCATGAGTCCATGTGCTGTTCCTGTGTTACTTGTTCCTAAGAAGGATGGGACGTGGAGGATGTGTGTTGATTGTCGTGCCATCAACAAAATCACTGTAAAGTATCGCTATCCCATTCCTAGATTAGATGATATGCTTGATGAGTTACATGGTTCTTGCATCTTTTCTAAAATTGATTTGAAAAGTGGTTATCATCAAATTCGCATGAGAGAAGGTGATGAATGGAAAACTGCATTTAAGACTAAGCATGGTTTGTATTAATGGTTAGTTATGCCTTTTGGATTAACTAATGCACCTAGCACTTTCATGAGATTAAAGAACCATGTCTTGCGTGCTTTCATTGGAAAATTTGTAGTTGTCTATTTTGATGATATCTTGATCTATAGTAGAAGTTTGCATGAACATACTGAACATTTAAAGAATGTGCTTAATGTCTTGAGAAAGGAAAAGCTGTATGCTAACCTTAAGAAATGTTCCTTTTGCACTGATAAGATTATATTTCTTGGATATGTTATTTCTTCTAAGGGTATAGCAGTAGAAGATGAAAAGGTCAAGGCAATTAAAGATTAGCCTATACCTAAGAATATCTCTGAGGTGCGTAGCTTTCATGGATGAGCTAGTTTCTATCGTAGGCTTGTTAGAGACTTCAGTACAATAGCTGCACCTCTAACTGATGTTGTTAAAAAGAATGTTGGATTTAAATGGGGTCTTGAGCAAGATCATGCTTTTAACTTGCTTAAAGAGAAGCTTTGTTCTGCAGCTTTATTATCCTTACCTGACTTTTCTAAAACTTTTGAGATTGAGTGTGATGCTTCAAGTATAGGTATTGGAGATGATTTAATGCAGGAGAAGCGCCCGATTGCTCTTTTCAGTGAGAAGTTAAGTGGAGCTGCCCTTAACTATCCCATATATGATAAAGAGATGTATGCATTAGTGAGGGCCTTGGAAACATGGCAACACTATTTATGGCCCAAGGAATTTGTCATCCACACTGATCATGAGTCCTTGAAGCACTTGAAAGGACAAAGCAAGTTGAACAAGCGTCATGCCAATTGGATGGAGTTCATTGAAACATTTTCATATGTGATCAAATATAAACAAGGTAAAGAAAATGTCGTGGTTGATGCATTATCTCGAAGGTATATTCTAATCACGACTCTTAATGCAAAACTACTTGGATTTGCGTATATTAAAGACTTGTATGCCACTGATGATGATGGAGATCCAGATGGAGATCCACTTGCTCGTGAAGATCCAGATGGAGATCCACTTGCTCGTGATGTTCGTGATGCTAAGGATCCATTGGTCATCCAAGGAGGTCCAATTACCCGAGCTCGAGCTAAGAAAATGCAACAAGCCCTGGCCTCATTCATGCAACAAGCTCTGGCATCATTGAAGTGTCAAGGAAGCTTCCATGAAGAGTCACAAGACATCTATACTTGCTTGGAAGCCCAAACGACATGAGCATGGTTTACTATCTTATTTTAGCTTAACAATAAGATGGGCTAAGTGTTTGGATAGCCCACGTTTGAGTCTTGTTGTGTCTTGGACTATTTATTTTATGTAACTAGGTTTAGGCATGAATTTGGGTTTAGTTTTATTTTTCTATTGGTGTTAATTCCAGCCCACTTGTTTATGGGCTTAAGTGCTAGGTATTATTATAAATACCTTGTAAACGCTATTGATGAGATCAGATCAGTTAAGTGAATTTTCAGATATTGAGTGTGCCTTTCTCTTGGGTTCCCTCTCTACTAGGCTTATCAAGGTCTTCTTCCTTGTGGCGCCTCCTTCTTCACCATCCACCATTGCTATACCTTAGGTTCTCAAATTCTTATTCGTAGGGTCAAGGTCCAATACCTTGGGTTCGAGTCTCTTTAGGCTTTGGGTCTAGGTTTCATAAGGTATCCTTCATCGTCTTTTGCTTCTATCCAGTTGCGTTTCAGTTCCTTCAAACTCCAACCTACGAGTTCTTCTGTCCGTGCGCATCATGAGTCCTTGAAGCATTTGAAAGGACAGAGTAAGCTGCATAAGCGTCATGCCAAGTGGATAGAGTTCATTGAGATGTTCCCGTACGTGATCAAGTACAAACAAGGTAAAGAGAACGTCGTAGCTGATGCGTTATCTCGTAGGTATACTCTTATCACTACTCTTGATGCTAAACTTTTAGGATTTGAGTATATCAAAGAACAGTATGCTGATGATGTTGATTTTGGCAATGTTTATGATGCATGTGCTACATCTGGTTTTGGCAAGTTCTTTAGGCATGATGGGTTCTTATTTAGAGAAAATAAATTATGTGTGCCTAGGAGTTCATTGCGCGAGCTGTTCGTTAGAGAAGCCCATAGTGGAGGATTAATGGGTCACTTTGGGGTTAGGAAAACTCTAGATGTTTTGCAAGAACATTTCTTTTGGCCTAACATGAGGAGAGATGTAGAGAGGTTATGTGCTAGATGCATTTCATGTAGGCAAGCTAAGTCTAGAGTTCATAATCATGGTTTATATACTCCTTTACCCATTCCTACTACTCCGTGGACTGATATCTCTATGGATTTTGTTTTGGGCTTGCCTCGAACAAAACGCGGTAGAGATTCTGTTTTTGTTGTGGTTGACAGGTTCTCTAAGATGGCTCATTTCATTGCTTGCCACAAGACGGATGACGCGAGCAACGTTGCTGACCTTTTCTTCAAAGAGATAGTACGTCTACATGGTGTACCAAGGACCATTGTTTCTGATCGAGATGCAAAGTTCCTTAGTTACTTTTGGAAGACGTTATGGGGAAAGTTGGGAACTAAATTGTTATTCTCCACCACTTGTCACCCCCAGACTGATGGACAGACTGAGGTCGTCAACCGAACCCTATCTACATTATTGAGGTCCATTATTCAGAAAAATTTGAAGAATTGGGAAGATTGCTTGCCCCATGTGGAGTTTGCATATAACCGCAGTGTCCACTCCACTACTAGTTGCTCTCCATTCGAAGTTGTTTATGGCTTCAATCCTCTTACTCCTTTGGATTTGTTGCCATTACCTAGTGCGGAGCAGAGTAATTTGGATGGAGAACAGAAGGCTAAGTTTGTGAAGCAACTCCATGAGAGAGTTCGTCAAGCTATTGAAAAGAAGACTGAGCAATATACCACCCAAGCAAATAAGCATCGAAAGAAAGTAGTCTTTGAGCCTGGTGATTGGGTTTGGGTGCATATGAGAAAGGAGAGGTTTCCTGTTCAGCGACGAACCAAGCTGCATCCCCGAGGAGATGGACCATTCCAAGTCATAGCGAGGATCAACGATAATGCCTACAAATTGGATCTTCCTGGTGAGTATGGTGTATCTGCTACTTTTAATGTTTCTGATCTTTCTCCCTTTTCTTTTGATGAAGGTATATGCGATTTGAGGACAAATCCTTTTGAGGAGAGGGGGAATGATGGAGATCCAGATGGAGATCCACTTGCTCGTGAAGATCCAGATGGAGATCCACTTGCTCGTGATGTTCGTGATGCTAAGGATCCATTGGTCATCCAAGGAGGTCCAATTACCCGAGCTCGAGCTAAGAAAATGCAACAAGCCCTGGCCTCATTCATGCAACAAGCTCTGGCATCATTGAAGTGTCAAGGAAGCTTCCATGAAGAGTCACAAGACATCTATACTTGCTTGGAAGCCCAAACGACATGAGCATGGTTTACTATCTTATTTTAGCTTAACAATAAGATGGGCTAAGTGTTTGGATAGCCCACGTTTGAGTCTTGTTGTGTCTTGGACTATTTATTTTATGTAACTAGGTTTAGGCATGAATTTGGGTTTAGTTTTATTTTTCTATTGGTGTTAATTCCAGCCCACTTGTTTATGGGCTTAAGTGCTAGGTATTATTATAAATACCTTGTAAACGCTATTGATGAGATCAGATCAGTTAAGTGAATTTTCAGATATTGAGTGTGCCTTTCTCTTGGGTTCCCTCTCTACTAGGCTTATCAAGGTCTTCTTCCTTGTGGCGCCTCCTTCTTCACCATCCACCATTGCTATACCTTAGGTTCTCGAATTCTTATTCGTAGGGTCAAGGTCCAATACCTTGGGTTCGAGTCTCTTTAGGCTTTGGGTCTAGGTTTCATAAGGTATCCTTCATCGTCTTTTGCTTCTATCCAGTTGCGTTTCAGTTCCTTCAAACTCCAACCTACGAGTTCTTCTGTCCGTGCGCATCAGATGAGGATTTTGAAAATGTGTTCATTGCATGTGAGAAAACTGGTTTTGGAAAGTTTTATAGGCATGATGGATTCTTATTTAGGGAAAATAGATTATGTGTGCCTAGGAGTTCTTTAAGAGAATTACTTGTTAGAGAAGCCCATAGTGGTGGATTAATGGGACATTTTGGAGTAAAGAAAACTTTAGATATATTGCATGATCACTTCTTTTGGCCTAACATGAAAAGAGATGTTGAAAATTGTGTGAAAGATGTGTTACTTGTAAACAAGCTAAGTCTAGAGTTATGAATCATGGTCTTTATACTCCATTACCAATTCCTACTGCTCCTTGGACTGACATTTCTATGGACTTTGTTTTGGGGTTACCAAGAACAAAGAGAGGTAGAGATTCTGTTTTTGTTGTTGTTGACATGTTCTCTAAGATGGCTCACTTCATTGCTTGTCACAAGACAGATGATGCAAGCAACATTGCCGATTTATTCTTCAAGGAAATTGTTCGTCTACATGGTGTTCCGAGGACCATTGTTTCTGACCGTGATGTGAAGTTCCTTAGCTACTTTTGGAAAACATTATGGGGAAAGTTAGGAACAAAGCTATTGTTTTCAACTACTTGTTATCCACAAACCGATGGTCAAACTGAAGTAGTCAATCTTACTTTGTCTTCTTTGTTGAGGTCCATTATTCAAAAGAATTTGAAGAATTGGGAAGATTGTTTGCTTCATGTGGAGTTTGCTTACAATAGAAGTGTGCATTCTACTACTAGCTATTCTCCATTTGAAGTTGTCTATGGTTTTAATCCACTCACTCCATTGGATCTTTTACCACTACCTATTGAGGAGAGAGATAGTTTGGATGGGGAAAAGAAAGCTGATTTTGTTAAGCAACTACATGAGAAGGTACATCAAAATATTAAGAAGAGGACTGAGCAATATGCTACTCAAGCCAACAAGCATCGCAAGAAAGTTGTCTTTGAACCTGGTGATTGGGTTTGGGTACATATGCGTAAAGAGAGATTTCCTGCTCAGCGTCGCTCCAAGTTGCAACCTCGAGGAGATGGACCATTCCAAGTGATTAAGAAGATCAATGACAATGCTTATAAGTTAGATCTTCCAGGTGAGTATAATGTTAGTGCTACATTTAATGTTTCTGATCTTTCTCCCTTTGATATTGATGTAGGTGATTCTGATTTGAGGACAAATCCTTTCGAGGAGAGGGGGAATGATGGAGATCCAAGCTCACAAAGCTAAAGTCATGTTCATGATGATCGTGATCCTTTGAGTATCCATGGAGGTCCAATTACAAGAGCTAAATCAAAGATAATGCAACAAGCCTTGGCTGGTTTCATTGATATTGTTAGAGAGAAAGCCCAACAAAGCTTGAGCATGGAGGATGATAAAGTCTTCTACAACATGATCCAAGCCCAAGTTCAACCTTCTTGAAGACACACAAGTATTGGGTCGAAATGCAAATTAGGCTAGATGCATATTTTATTTAGTTAAGTATTATTGGGCTGAACATTGTCTTAATTTAATTTAAGCCCAATTCCTTTTTAAATAATAGATTTTGTAAGACTTCCATTACTTGTTCTACAAGTTAGGAGAATAGGATTCCTATTGCTTGTTCTGCAAGTTTGCTATTTCCTATTCTGCAAGTTAGGAAAGTAGGATTCCTATTACTTGTGCTGCAAGTTATCTATTTGCCTATAAATAGTTATGTAACCCTTTGGGGAGAAGACAATTGATTTTAGTAATAAAATTGAGAGACTTCTTCTCTTTGGTTCTCTTGAGAACTCTTGAACTTATCAAGGTCTTCCTTTTGGCGTTCTTCTACCTTCCACCAATATATACCATAGGTTCTTGCTTTTCTAAGCAACGGGTCTTGGTCTAATACCATAGGTTCTTGTGTATCTACACAACAGGTCTTGGTTTTATCTCTAATTTTTGTTTTCTTTTGCTGCGTTTTTAACTTGTTATTGTTTTTCTTCAAGTTTTCTTCGTCCAATACCTTTGGGTTCGAGTCTCTTTAGGCTTCGGGTCTAGGTTTTCAGAAGTTGTCATTCATCAACTTTGCGTCTGTCCTGTTGCGTTTCAGTTCCTTCAAATTCCAAGCTTCGTTTTCTCTTGTCCGTGCGCATCAGTTGGTATCAGAGCTCAAGTTCCGATTTTCTGGTTTGTTTGTGCGTCACTCACTTTTCAATTTTTTTTGTTTTTTTGGTTTCAATTTTTTTTCTTTTGTTCGTTCCACTTTCTGGTTTGTTTGTGTGTTCCCAGCTGCCACTTATTATCATAACCCTAAACCCTAGCCGCCACCTATTTCATAACCCTAAACCCTAGCCGCCACTTATTTCATAACCTTAAGCCCTAGCCGCCACTTGTTTCATAACCCTAAACCCTAGCCGCCACTTATTTCTTAACCCTAAAACCCTAGCCGCCACTTATTTCTTACCCCTAAAACCCTAGCCACCACTTATTTCATTACACAAAAAAACCTAGCCACCACTTCTTTCATAACCCTAGCCGCCACTTAATTCAACGCTAGTCGCACCCCTACTCTTTTCAAGGAAGCCGCAAACCTCAGAGTAAAAAAAAACAAAAACAAAAAAAGGAAGAAGAAAAAAAAAGAATTTGAAGAAGAAAAAAAAGAATTCGAAAAAAATTTTTTTTGTTGCGGTACTCTTCAAACAAAAAATTTTGGTTGAGTTAGGAGGCGTGCGAGTACCCATTTTAAAGGAAACGACAAAAGAAAACGACCTCGTATGTCACGGGCCCTACCCTCTCTCGGCCAAATTCCATCGTTTTCCTATAGTTTTAGGCCATTTTTTATTTTTTTTGTCATTCTAGTGATTTTTTTATTTTTTTCTTATTTTTTTTATTCTGTCTTTCTTTCTTTGAGTCACCCTAGCCCTAGCCACACCTTTCTGAGAAAAAAAAAGAATTCAAAAAAAAGGAGAATTCAAAAAAAAAATTTTTGGTGACAATACTTGGTGAATTAGTTGATTTTACGAGGTTGAATCTTTGACTGAGTCTTTAGTGTGATTGTGAACCTATAGAGTTAAGGTAGAGTAAGGGAAAAAGGCACGAGTGTGTGAGAGACATTAGTAGAGAAAAGCCAAATTACTTGAGTGAAACAGGAGTGTAAACACGTGCGGATATTACTTGTTGACAATGTCTTCTGAAGGTGATAAATCAGACTTTAAAAAGATTGAATTCCTGCTTCAGGCAATGCAACAACAGTTCCAACGGATGAATGTGAAATTCAATGACATTCATGATAAGTTGAACCAACATGAAGCTCGGTTTGCAAAGATCCAACAAGGTGATACTTCTCGTCAAAAAAGTAAGGTTGTTGCCAATGATGAGTATGATGATAATGTTGGGTATGATTCGAATGAAGAGTCTGGGATAGATAGACATCATAGAAGGTACCATGGGTATAGAGATCGAGTTGATAGAGCCCGTGATAGAGGCAAGGAGAAGCTAGATGGAAACCTTAGCAGTAGAAGCTTGAAATGGTGTTTGACTGCCACCACTACTCTGAAGAAAAGAAGGTCAAACTTGCAGCAATTGAGTTCACAGAGTATGCTATGGTTTGGTGGGATCAGTTAGTCACTAGTAGAAGAAGATATGGTGATCCTCCAGTATCTACATGGGATGAGATGAAGCGCATCATGAGAAAGAGATTTGTTCCTACTCATTACTACAGGGAGTTATACCAGAAACTCCAAGGTCTGATCCAGGGCTCAAAGAGTGTTGAGGATTACTACAAAGAGATGGAAATGACCATGATTCGAGCCAATATCCAGGAGGATGCAGAGGCTACTATGGCTCGTTTTCTCCAAGGCTTAAATCGTGAGATTGCCAATGTAGTAGAGTTGCAGCATTACATGGATTTAGAGGAGATGCTGCATGTGGCCATCAAAGTGGAAAGGCAACTCAAAAGGAAAGGTACATCTCGTTTTACTTCTAGTTCAGTTCCTGTTTGGAAATCTAACACCTTTCATAGGGATGATAAGCCTGTGTCTACGCCTAAGTCAGAGAGCTTTGCTAAGCCCAAGACTGAGGGCCCTCCAAAGCCCAAGACTGAACCTGCCCAAGCATCCCAAAGCAGGACACGTGACATTAAGTGTTTCAAGTGTTTAGGTCATGGACATATTTCCTCTCAGTGTCCCAATCGTAGAGTTATGATCATGATTGGGAATAGAGATGTTGAGAGTGAAGGTTCTTAAATCGGTATAGAAGATGAGATGCCTGCGTTAGAAGATATCGACGAAGAAGAAGTTGTTGAGTATGCTGCTCATGGTGAAGCGCTTGTTGCTAGGCGTGCTCTTACTACTCATGTTAAGTTTGAGGATGAGGCACAGCGCGAGAACATCTTCCATACGAGATGCCATATTCCTGACAAGGTATGTACCGTAATCATTGATGGTGGGAGTTGTACTAATGTTGCTAGCACATACCTTGTTGATAAATTAAAGTTGCCCACTACCAAGCATCACCACCCATATAAGTTGCAGTGGATTAATGACTGTGGTGAAGTCAACGTGGTGAAGCAAGTCTTGGTTCCTTTTCGTATTGGAAGGTATCACGATGAGGTGTTGTGTGACGTGGTGCCCATGCAAGCTAGCCACCTATTGCTGGGTAGACCGTGGCAGTATGATCGGAGAGTCCTCCATGACGGTTACACTAACCGTTACTCCTTTACTATGGATGGCAAGAAGATCGCTCTCGCTCCCCTTAGCCCCAAGGAGATTGATGAGTGTCGTCAGTCACCAAAAATAAAATTTCCTAACTCTACTATGTAGATAGCGGAGTAAGGGTCGAACCCACAAAGACTGAATGTTTTTAAGTTAATTATTAAATTAAAAATCTAATCTTAGGGTTTAGGGAAAGAAGAAGTTTGGGGGTTTTGTAAACTATTCCAAAATAAATAAAACAAGAACTATTAAATAAAAAAAAAACAAATAGCAAAAAGCTTCAGTTACGAGGCAATCAATCATTCTTGGATTTTGATGTTGATCATTGATTAAAAAATATCACTGTCAATTAAATAGTCAACCGTAGCATAACAACAAGCTCTGTTACACCATCTTTCCTTACTGAGTCATTAGTTAAAACAAGCTCTTTAACTAATCTCTAACTACTTAACCTACCTAGAACAAGCTCTCTAGATATAAGTTGTAGCAGCATTAACAACAAGAAAGATATGGGTTGACATTAGATAACAAACACATAAGCTCGGTTCATTTAATCTAAACCTTAATTCTCCTCCATCCCTAGTGATTAACTCCACAAGCAATTACGGACTTATGTTTTTAATCTGGCGGTAGATTATTTAATTTAACTAAATAGTGTGCACCCTATCTAATCAAACAAACAATCATTATAATGTGCTCAGAGAATCTTGGATACCTAGTCAACAATTATATAATAGGTTCAAGAATCTCACAACATGCTTTTCCCAAGAATAATTAATTTACCTCATAATTGAATAAGAAAACTACTCACTAGTCATATTCAAGATCATAAAATTCAAGTTTAATATTATAAAGATTACAAATATCATGCAAGAAACAATCAAAGAAGCAATCTTTAATAATATAAAATCAGAATTACTAATCAAGATTATAAACTAGCAAGCAAGAACACACAAATAATTTTAATTTAAATAAAGAAAACAAAATCAGAATTAAAAATAATAAAGAAATCAGCAACTAATTAAAAATAAAGAAAAAAATAAAATTTTATTAAAAACCCTAAAGAAAATCCTACAAGACTAAAAGAGAAGAGGGATAAGAGGGATTTGAAGGATTTGAGGGCTAAGAGGGATTTGAGGGCTAAGAGAGAGATGCTGTTTATGAGAGCCTTGTGCTCTTTATATAGGCCTAAGGAAGAGTTTAAAATACTTTCCTAAGCAATGTGGGATTCAGATAAGAGTTTACTTGGGAAACAAGTAATTTGACTAGTCAAACTCTTACCTTTATCTCATCATCTTTTTACAATTATTTTCTAAGTAAAATTCCTAAGGCCTATTTTTATTAATTAATTACAGATCTAAGACAAAATAAAATTAAGAAATTATCTTCTCTCAACAAAATCTGGTCTTTGAACTTGCTTTGTTGGAATTTCTTCTCAATCTCGTTTTTCTGCCCAGAATTTCGTACTGATTTTGTCCAGATGTTTGACCCACCAAATGAACTCCGATTTTTGCGATCGTGTACATTCTGGAAAGCTTGAGAAGTCTTCTACAACTTTCATGAAGGCCACTTCTTGAGATCAGGTCGTTAAATTGGTCAAAAATGTCAATCTTTCAAGCTGGACAGAAAATACTGCACTTTGCTCCTTTTAGCTCCTTTTTATTCCAACTTTGATATTTAATACCTAAAACATAAAATAAACATTAGTAAGCTCTTTTAGGCATAAAACATCAATAAAGCAAATATATTAGCACATATAAAATTCACAAAATATCATCCTATCAGAGATTTATGAGGATCAATTAAGGCTAAAGGAGCAACATGATGAGCTAAGGAAGCAAGCTAAAGAAAAGAAGGAAAACAAGGAAAGCAAAACAGTGAGCTGCTATTCCAAACCCCGAGATGTGAAGACTGCATTTCTTGCTAAGTCTCCTATCCTTTTACTCTTACTTAAAGATTCTTATTTTATTGATGCTGAACTCCATGATACTTTGCCTACTGATGTTATCTCATTGTTGCAGGAGTTCGAGGATGTATTCCCTGAGGAGATCCCAAGTGGATTACCACCGATTCGCGGGATCGAGCACATGATTGACCTTGTCCCCAGAGCTACCATTCCTAGGCGTCCAGCCTACAGAAGTAATCCCGAGGAGACGAAGGAGCTTCAAAGGCAAGTTGAGGAGCTCATGAGGAAAGGTTATGTGAGAGAGAGCATGAGTCCTTGCGCCGTGCCCGTCCTGCTTGTGCCAAAAAAAGATGGGACGTGGAGGATGTGCGTTGACTGCCGAGCCGTCAACAAAATCACTGTAAAGTACCGTTATCCTATTCCTAGGCTAGATGACATGCTTGATGAATTGCATGGTGCATGCATGTTTTCTAAAATTGATTTAAAGAACAGATATCACCAAATTCGTATGAGAGAAGGTGATGAATGGAAAACCGCATTCAAGACTAAACATGGTCTCTACGAGTGGTTAGTTATGCCTTTTGGCTTGACTAATGCACCCAATACTTTCATGCGTTTAATGAACCATGTTTTACGTGATTTCATTGGTAAGTATGTGGTTGTCTATTTTGATGATATTTTGATATACAGTAAGAGCCAGCATTAGCATGTTGAGCATCTTAGGAATATTCTTACTGTTTTGAGGAATGCAAGTTTGTATGCCAATTTTAAGAAATGTACATTCTGCACTGATAAGGTTGTTTTCTTGGGTATGTCGTTTCTTCACATGGCATTTCTGTTGATATTGAGAAGGTAAAGGCAATTAAAGAATGGCCTGTACCTAAATCTGTTTCTGAGGTGCGTAGTTTCCATGGTTTAGCTAGTTTCTATCGTCGATTCGTTAGAGATTTTAGCACTATAGCTGCACCTTTGATCGAAGTGGTCAAAAAGAATGTTGCATTTCATTGGGGTCCTGCACAAGAGCATGCTTTTAATTTGCTTAAGGATAAACTTTGTTCTGCTCCTTTATTATCTCTGCCTGACTTTACTAAAACTTTTGAGATTGAGTGCGATGCCTCAGGTGTAGGTATTGGAGTTGTGCTTATGCAGGAAAAACACCCAATTGCTTTCTTTAGTGAGAAGTTAAGTGGAGCAGCACTTAACTATCCCACATATGACAAGGAGATGTACGCATTAGTGAGGGCCTTGGAGACATGGCAACATTACTTGTGGCTCAAAGAATTTGTCATCCACACTGATCATGAGTCCTTAAAGCATTTGAAAGGACAGAGCAAGCTACATAAGCGTCATGCCAAGTGGATAGAGTTCATTGAGATGTTCCCGTACGTGATCAAGTACAAACAAGGTAAAGAGAACATCGTAGCTGATGCGTTATCTCGTAGGTATACCCTTATCACTACTCTTGATGCTAAACTTTTAGGATTTGAGTATATCAAAGAACAGTATGCTGATGATGTTGATTTTGGTAATGTTTATGATGCATGTGCTACATCTGGCTTTGGCAAGTTCTTTAGGCATGATGGGTTCTTATTTAGAGAAAATAAATTATGTGTGCCTAGGAGTTCGTTGCGCGAGCTGTTGGTTAGAGAAGCCCATAGTGGAGGATTAATGGGTCACTTCGGGGTTAGGAAAACTCTAGCTGTTTTGCAGGAACTTTTCTTTTGGCCTAACATGAGGAGAGACGTAGAGAGATTATGTAATAGATGCATTTCATGTAGGCAAGCTAAATCTAGAGCTCATAATCATGGTTTATATACTCCTTTACCCTTTCCTACTACTTCGTGGACTAATATCTCTATGGATTTTGTTTTGGGCTTGCCTAAAACAATACACAGTAGAGATTCTATTTTTGTTATGGTTGACAGGTTCTCCAAGATGGCTCATTTCATCCCTTGCCACAAGACGGATGATGCGAGCAACGTTGCTGACCTTCTCTTCAAAGAGATCGTACGTCTACCTGGTGTACCAAGGACCATTGTTTCTGATCGAGATGCCAAGTTCCTTAGTTACTTTTGGAAGACGTTATGGGGAAAGTTGGGAACTAAATTGTTATTCTCCACCACTTGTCACCCCCAGACTGATGGACAGACTGAGGTCGTCAACCGAACCCTATCTACATTATTGAGGTCCATTATTCAGAAGAATTTGAAGAATTGGGAAGATTGCTTGCCACATGTGGAGTTTGCATATAACCGCAGTGTTCACTCCACTACGAGTTGCTCTCCATTCGAAGTTGTTTATGGCTTCAATCCTCTTACTCCCTTGGATTTGTTGCCATTACCTAGTGCTGAGCAGAGTAACTTGAACGGAGAACAGAAAGCTAAGTTTGTGAAGCAACTCCATGAGAGAGTACGTCAAGCTATTGAAAAGAAGAGTGAGCAGTATACCACCCAAGCAAATAAGCATCGAAAGAAAGTAGTCTTTGAGCCTGGTGATTGGGTTTGGGTGCATATGAGAAAGGAGAGGTTTCCTGTTCAACGACGAACCAAGCTGCATCCCCGAGGAGATGGACCCTTCCAAGTCATATAGAAGATCAACGATAATGCCTACAAATTGGATCTTCCTGGTGAGTATGGTGTATCTGCTACTTTTAATGTTTCTGATCTTTCTCCCTTTTCTTTTGATGAAGGTATATGCGATTTGAGGACAAATCCTTTTGAAGAGAGGGGGAATGATGGAGATCCACTTGCTCGTGATGTTCGTGATGCTAAGGATCCATTAGTCATCCAAGGAGGTCTAATTACCCGAGCTCGAGCTAAGAAGACGCAACAAGCCCTGGCCTCATTAATGCAACAAGCTCTGGCCTCATTGAAGTGTCAAGGAAGCTTCCATGAAGAGTCCCAAGACATCTATACTTGCTTGGAAGCCCAAACGACATGAGCATGGTTTACTGTCTTATTTTAGCTTAACAATAAGATGGGCTAAGTGTTTGGATAGCCCACGTTTGAGTCTTATTGGGTCTTGGACTATTTATTTTATGTAACTAGGTTTAGGCATGAATTTGGGTTTAGTCTTATTTTATATTGGTGTTAATTCCAGCTCACTTGTTTATGGGCTTAAGTGTTAGGTATTATTATAAATACCTTGTAAACGCTATTGATGGAGATCAGTTAAGTGAATTTTCAGAAATTGAGTGTGCCTTTCTCTTGGGTTCCCTCTCAACTAGGCTTATCAAGGGCTTCCTCCTTGTGGCGCCTCCTTCTTCACCATCCACCATTGTTATACCTTAGGTTCTCGAATTCTTATTCGTAGGGTCAAGGTCCAATACCTTTGGGTTCGAGTCTCTTTAGGCTTCGGGTCTAGGTTTTCAAAAGTTGTCCTGTTGCGTTTCAGCTCCTTCAAATTCCAAGCTACGTTTTGTCTTGTCCGTGCGCATCAATTACTATACCTTAGGTTCTCAAATTCTTATTCGTAGGGTCAAGGTCCAATACCTTGGGTTTGAATCTCTTTAGGCTTTGGGTCTAGGTTTCAGAAGGCATCCTTCATCAACTTTTGCTTCTGTCCTGTTGCGTTTCAGTTCCTTCAAATTCCAACCTACGAGTTCTCTTTTCCGTGCACATCAGTAATTTCCTGACACAGTATAATACTGACCAATCTGCACAAATTATCACATATCTGGTTATAGGAATATCCAAATGATGCAATCCCAGAACCATCATAATCCTAACTTAATTACCTTTCTAGGAATGTAAGGCTTGTAACCTAACTCAATTTAGGCTATTTGTCACAATTTTTCAAAGTCAGGACCATGATTCACGTTTCTGGACAGAACATCCTGCACTCATTTGTGCCTAACTCAAGTTACAGAAATCCAATTCAAGAAATTCCAAAACTAACTTTCCTTTAACTTAAAGGGCTATTTATCATAATTTTTCAATAATTTTTCTCCATGTAGAACAATTAAACTGCTCATTTTAATTTCCACCCAGACAAAACATGAATTTCCAGATTGCACATCAAGTCAGAATTTCAATTAATCCTTTATCTAACAATAGCCATTCAATGTAGTTCATCACAATTTCATTTTCTTGCATAATAATCAAGTATAATAAGGTTAGAACCTTACCCCCTTATTTTGATGCAAAAAAAAATCAGAATCTATTGAACAATCTTAGACCATTCCTCACAGCTTGCTTGTTGTTACACCTAGACACGTCAATGCCAATCCAGTAACCATATTACATTCTGTTTTCATAGCTTTAATTCCAGCAAAATACATTAACTCACCTCAATTTATTACCTTTGCTATCTTGATCTGAAGTCCCAAATCAATTTGCTTCAGTTTAGGGTTTCAATCCTTCACTTTCTCAATCACCCATGGTGGAACAACTGTTCTCACTTCTTCTCTTCCACTTCCAATGCCCAAATCTTGTTGAACCCAAAGCTCCCTTCCTCTTATGGCTCACGATTCCCTTGGCCAGCTTATACTCCAACCAGCCATGCTTCCTTCATTTTGTTTTCTACTTCTTTAACCATAGAAATCCCTAGATCAGTTATGCCTTTGGGTGAAAGGGATGAGGGTTTGAAGAGAACTTCAATCTATGGTAGGATATGAGGGAGAAGGAAGATGGATTTTGTAGCTGGGGTTGTCGATATTGCAAGGGATTTTGCTCCTCTTTGTCTCGGTTTTGAGGGGTTAAAACAGAAAAGAAAATGTGGCCTATTATTTTTCCAGCCTTTGTCTTGTATTTTCAACCCTTGATTATTTGCCAGCCCCTTTAGCTTGTATTTCTAGCCCTTGATTGTTTGCCAGCGCCTTTAGCTTGTATTTCCAGCCCTTGATTTGTTTGCCAGCCCCTTTTTCCCTTGTATTTTCAGCCTTTTTCACCAGCTTCTAATAACCCAATTTAACATTAATGGATTAGTAGAATATTAACTATTGTTTCCAGCAAACAATAATGTCCCCTAAACTAGTCTTTATAAATTTAATTTCCATATCTTATAAATATATATATATATATATTTATATTTAATGCCCTTATAATATATCTTAACCTATCTAATTTATTTCCTACTTCATATCTTAGTACCTACATACTCACCTTTACATACCCATCGCTTCTTGACCAAGATGACTCGGACATTCTCAGCTTCCATAATCTGTCCAAATTCCAAAATAACCTCAAGTTAGTTAAAATTTACTTTAGTATACTTACGATTGATATCACAAATAAGGGTTATCACACCAACGATCCCCTACTAAATACCCCATTAGTACACTTTTAATTCAAGCCTTTAAGAATCAATAACAGGGCCAATCATTTTGCGACTTCCCATTATAAACATTTTGGGTCGTATCAATAATCTACGGATAGGTGGGATTAGTAATAGGGATTGTTTTTTTTTTGTTCATTAGTAATAGGGATTGTTATACACGTGTTACATTCTTTATGCCATTAATAACTCCATCACTATTAATAATTTCAATATAGGGGCATATTTGTCATTTCTCCATTAATTTCTCTCTTCAAGATACATTCAACAGGTGATCTTAAGATCTATTTACTGATGATATCTTATTCCACTCTAATATCATCACTATAAGGTCTTAATTCGATCCGCATAGAAAAGTCCTGGTGGGGCCCTTACCGAGTTCCTTTCTGTTCCTTATCGAACAGACCTTCGTTTAAGATTATAAGATCACCTATTTCAGGTAAATTTTGAGGGCTATTATCCCTCTTTAGCATCCTTAGTTCATAAATTTCCACACCTTTTAAAAAAAATCTATTCCCATTTACAGTCACTTATTTCCTTTATATATTCAGACTGCACAGTACTACAGGGGATGTGGTAGTGTCGCAGGTACTAATAATAAATTACTTTACTTAAACCTATAGATAGGGCAAGCAAAGATCGATCCCACAGAGATTGTTTTATTTAAGTTAATTATTTAAATTAAATACCTAACTATTATTTAGAGAGAGAAAAGAGATTTGGGGGAGGGTTTCAATTAAACTACAATAACTAAGAAAATAATCAGAAAAATAAACAAGTAAATAAATTAGAAAATATCAAATACTACAAAACTTCTGTTACAATGTAATTAATTATTCTTTGGATATGATGCTGATCATTGATTATTTAAGATCATTGTCAATTAAGTAGTCAACCGTAGTGTAATTGATGAGTGTCGTCAGTCACCAAAGATAAAACTTCCTAACTCTACTATGTAGATAGCGGAGTAAGGGTCGATCCCACAGAGACTGAATTATTTAAGTTAATTATTAAATTAAAAATCTAATTTTAAGTTTTAGGGAAAGAAGAAATTTTGAGGTTTTGGAGTTTTGTAAGCTATGCCTAAAAGAGAGGAAGCAAGGATTATTAAATATAAAAAACAAATATGAAAAAGCTTCAGTTACAAGGTAATTAATTATTCTTGGATTTAGATGTTGATCATTGATTACAAAATATTATTGTCAATTAAATAGTCAACCGTAGCATAACAACAAGCTCTGTTACACCATCTTCCCTTACTGAGTCGTTAGTTAAAACAAGCTCTTTAACTAATCTCTAACTACTTAACCTACCTAGAACAAGCTCTCTAGATATAAGTTGTAGTAGCATTAACAACTAGAAAGATATGGGTTGACATTAGATAACAAACACATAAGCTCGGTTCATTTAATCTAAACCTCAATTCTCCTCCATCCCTAGTGATTAACTCCATAAGTAATTACGGACTTATGTTTTTTAATCTGGCAGTAGATTATTCAATTAAATTAAATAGTGGGCCCTACTATCTAATCAATCAAATAATCATGCAAATGTGCTCAGAGAATCTTGGATACTTAATCAACAATTATATTATAAGCTCAAAATCTCACAACATTCTTTTTCCAAAGAACAATCAATTTACCTTGTAACTGAATAAGAAACCTACTCACTAGTCATATTCAAGATCATAAATTTCAAGTTTAATATTATAAAGATATCAAGAATCATGCAAAAGACAATCAATATATCATTCTTTAATAATCTAAAACAAGAAATCTGGAATCAAGATTATAAACTAGTAAGCCTAAACAAATAATATGCAAAACAAAACAAGAATAATTATCACTAAAGAAATCAGCAAGTATAAGAAAGAAAAGAAAAATAAAATATTTTTGCTAAACTTAATATAGAAATCAACAACTAATCAAAAATAAATAAAATTTTTATTAAAAACTCTAAAGAAAATCCTACACAAGACTAAAAGGGAAGAGGGAGGAGAGGGATGTAAAGGGCTAAGAGAGATGTTGTTTATGAGAGCCTTGTGCTCTTTATATAGGCCTAAGGAAGAGTTTAAAAGACTTTCCTAAGCAATGTGGGATTCATATAAGAGTTTACTTGGGAAACAAGTAATTTGACTAGTCAAACTCTTACCTTTATCTCATCATCTTTTTACAATTACTTTCTAAATAAAATTCCTAAGGCCTATTTTTATTAATTAATTACAGATCTAAGACATAATAAAATTAAGAAATTATCTTGTCTCAACAAAATCTTGTCTTGAACTTGCTTAGTTGGAATTTCTTCTCAATCTCGTTTTTCTGCCCAGAATTTCGTACTGATTTTATCTAGACATTTGACCCACCAAACGAACTCCAATTTTTGCGATCCTGTGCATTCTGGAAACCTTGAGAAGTCCTCTACAACTTCCATGCAGGCCACTTCTTGAGATCAGGTCGTTAAATTGGTCAAAAATGTCAATCTTTCAAGCTGGACAGAAAATACTGCACTTTGCTCGTTTTAGCTTCTTTTAATTCCAACTTTGATATTTAATACCTAAAACATAAAATAAACATTAGTTAGCTCTTTTAGGCATAAAATATCAATAAAGCAAATATATTAGCACATATAAAATTTGCAAAATATCATCCTATCAGTAATTCCCTAGCGTCCAATTACACCTATCTTTCCTTACTGTGTTGTTATTTAAAGGCTCAGCGTCTCAATTAATCTCTAACTATCAAAATTTACCTATGCTCAGCGCTATAGATTAAGTTTTAATAGCAGCATTAATATCTAGAAAGATTTGAGTCAACATTAAGTAACAAACTCACTTAGCGCCGTTTATTTAACTTAAACCTTAATTCTCCTAGATCCCTAATGATTAAATTCACAAGCAATTACGGACTTACATTTTTAATCTGGCTGTAGATTATTTAGTTTAACTAAATAGTAGACCTCCTATCTAATCAAACAAACAATCATGCAAATCTGCTCAGAGAATATTGGATACTTAATCAACAATTATATTATAAGTTTAAAATCTCACAACATACTTTTTTCCAAGAACAATTAATTTACCTCATAACTGAACAAGAAATCTACTCACTATTCATATTCTAGAATATAAACTCCAAATTATATATTATAAAGATTACAATTATCATACAAGAAACAATCAAAGAAGCAATCTTTAATAATATAAAATCAGACTTAATAATCAAGATTATAAACTAGCAAGCAAGAACACACAAACAATATTACTTTAAATAAATAAAACAAAATCAGAATTAAAATTAATAAAGAAATCAGCAACTAATTAAAAATAAAGAAAAATAAAATTTTTATTAAAAACCCTAAAGAAAATCCTACAAGACTAAAAGAGAGAAGAGGGATGAGAGGGATGTGAGGGATGCTGTTTATGAGAGCCTTGTGCTCTTTATATAGGCCTAAGGAAGAGTTTAAAAGACTTTCCTAAGCAATGTTGGATTCAGATAAGAGTTTACTTGGAAAACAGGTAATTTGACTAGTCAAACTCTTACCTTTATCTCATCATCTTTTTACAATTATTTTCTACGTAAAATTCCTAAGGCCTATTTTTATTAATCAATTATAGATCTAAGACAAAATAAAATTAAGAAATTATCTTCTCTCAACAAAATCTGGTCTTGAACTTGCTTTGTCGGAATTTCTTCTCAATCTCGTTTTTCTGCCCAGAATTTCGTACTGATTTTGTCTAGACGTTTGACCCATCAAATGAACTCCGATTTTTTCGATCTTGGACATTCTGGAAACCTTGGGACGTCCTCTACAACTTCCATGAAGGCCACTTCTTGAGATCAGGTCATTAAATTGGTCAAAAATGTCAATCTTTCAAGCTGGATAGAAAATACTGCACTTTGTTCTTTTTAGCTTCTTTTTATTCCAACTTTGATATTTAATACCTAAAACATAAAATAAACATTAGTAAGCTCTTTTAGGCATAAAACATCAATAAAAAAAATATATTAGCACATATAAAATTCACAAAATATTATCCTATCAGGATGTTAACCTTTTCAACTCGTTTTATTCCAAAAGCATCGACAGACATCAGGCCAACATTGCTCTGATACCATTAATTTTGTCACATCCCGTGACTACATATTTTTACGTTTTTTCACACATTTTATATGGTTGGACTGTCTACGATACTTTCTTTCCACTTTAATTCATTGAAAACACCATATCCGTAATTTCATAAAAGTAATGGAATAACATATTTACAAATTTTATTTATAAACAATACTTACATCCCTTTATTAATACAACTTCGTAGTACTGTAAATCAAAAGTATGAACATATAAAATAAAATAATTATACCTCCGGAAACATTCAAGCTGTCACTTTTCGCCTAGATGCGTAGCCGAGATCCTCAAATGCAAGATCTCGCAGTCACTGAAAATCTGAAATGTTAAAAATAGGGAGTGAGCAAACCAAGGCTCAATAAAGAAGTTATATGTAACTCTTGTTATCCAGATATCTATAAGCTATTAAAACTTTTTCATATTCTTATAAGTACACTAGGCTCATCTAGGAATGGATACTACAGTCAGCTAGAGATTCGGATGGAGTACAGAAGGTATTTTGAAATACCTGTCTTGTCCTAGAACATAGAAGCAACTGTAGGGAGTAATTAATTTCGTGTAATTCAAATTCCTTTCCTTTTCATTTTATATCATTTTTGATTTTATGCTTTTATGAATTAAAGCATATAAATAAAATAACTAATATTCACATATTTTTTGAAAAGAATATTAGTTTAAATCATCATCATTCTCATTTAAACTCATTTCATATTTTACTGTACAATCAAAATTAGTACAGTACCTTAGATAGCAAAAAAAGCTATTAAAACCATATCCTTATAACATATACTGTAACGCCCTCGGAAGCCGGATTTTCGGGCTAACTTTTTCCTTTACTTCCTATGTTTGTCTCTCGTTCAATGTAGCTAAAAATCTAATGAGTGGTCTTACTCTCATATTTGTTTAAGACTAGTTGTCTAAGGTCCCATATAGTCTTCTCGTAAGACGTATCAAAAACGACACTGAAAAACTCCGTCGCTATTTTAGTCTAGTATCCATTCCCAAACTAAGTACATCATCGTTTCAACCTGTAGAAATTTCAAATTTCCATGTAACTTGTAAAATATTAGACATCCATGTGATTCAATATATAAACATATCGAGATTACAACTTAACTACGAATCGTAGTATGTTTACAGACTTGATATCACCTAGTACTTACATCTCGAATCCTATACACTGTGTACACAAAAGAATTTAGTCTAGGATATAAACAAAAGAACAAAACATTATACCTTGGCTCAAAATATAGCTTTCTGTAGCTCGACAAAAAGACTCTTGATGCACCACGTGATGGACATCCAAGCTTATAAAGCTCAAGTCATGTTCGTGATGATCGTGATCCTTTGAGTATCCATGGAGGTCCAATTACAAGAGCTAAATCAAAGATAATGCAACAAACCTTGGCTGGTTTCATTGATATTGCTAGAGAGAAAGCCGAACAAAGCTTGAGCATGGAGGATGATAAAGTCTTCTACAACATGATCCAAGCCCAAGTTCAACCTTCTTGAAGACACACAAGTATTGGGCCGAAATGCAAATTAGGCTAGATGCATATTTTATTTAGTTAAGTATTATTGGGCTGAACATTGTTTTAATTTAATTTAAGCCCAGTTCCTTTTTAAATAATAGATTTTGTAAGACTTCTATTACTTGTTCTGCAATTTAGGAGAGTAGGATTCCTATTGCTTGTTCTGCAAGTTTGCTATTTCCTATTCTGCAAGTTAGGAAAGTAGGATTCCTATTACTTGGGCTGCAAGTTATCTATTTGCCTATAAATAGTTATGTAACCTTTTGGGGAGAACACAATTGATTTTAGTAATAAAATTGAGAGACTTCTTCTCTTTGGTTCTCTTGAGAACTCTTGAACTTATCAAGGTCTTCCTTGTGGCATTCTTCTACCTTCCACCAATATATACCATAGGTTCTTGCTTTTCTAAGCAACGGGTCTTGGTCCAATACCATAGGTTCTTGTGTTTCTACACAACGGGTCTTGGTTTTATCTCTAATTTTTGTTTTCTTTTGCTGCGTTTTTAACTTGTTCTTGTTTTTCTTTAAGTGTTCTTTGTGTTCTTCATTGAACTTCGTCTTCTTTCGGTGAGATTCATATCATTTGGCATCAGAGCTTAGGTTCAATTCATGGGAGTCTCGTTTTTGTTTTTTTTTGTTTTTTTCTTTTGTCTTCTTGTCTTGGATAAACCTTGATCTTGAATCCTTTTCACAAGCCACCGTTCTCTCTCGTTCTTTGTCACACAAGCTACTACCAAAAGTAGCTTGTTTTTCTCAAAAGTTGCCTTGTTCCCCAAGTAAACCTCTTCTTATTTTTTTGACTTTTTCATTTTTTCATTGTTTGTTTACTTTAGTAAAAAAAAAGAGAAAAAAAAAGAAAAAAAAGAAAAGAAAAAAAAAGAGAAAAGAAAAATCAATTCAAGAGGGGATTTATTACATCGTGTGTAGCAAGTGCAACATCAAAGGCAATTCGCGGAGGAGTGTTTCATCAAAATCTTGAGGTAGTCAATCTTTCTTGAGCTTTGAGATTTCTTATTTGCCTAATTTGAAATTCATTGTTACCATTCTACCCTACTTCCTAAAATTATCTTTTGACCCTACCACATAAAAGGACAAAACTACCCCACCTTTGGCTAAACCCTACCCTAATTAAACACCCCAAAACACTCATATTTCCTTCAAGGTTTAGTTTCATTCGAGTCTTCTTAAGCCTAATTGAGTCTTGCAAAGTCTTGTTGAGTCTTCATTGTTTTGTTTTCCCTTTATTAAAATCTTGTGCTTAGCTTGTTTATTGTTGGTTGATAGTTGAATTCCATAAGCTGATTTTTGATTGAGTCTTGAGTTCAATATAGAACCTATAGAGAAAAGTTGTGTGAGGGAAAAAGGCAAGAGTGTGTGAGTAACATTAGTAGAGAAAAGTCATATTAAAATTGTGTGAAAACACGAGTGTGAGTGTTACATTCTTGTGTGTATTGAGTGTAAACACGTGAGGTCATACTTGTGAGGTCCTTTTCTTTTACTAACATTTCTTGCAGGATAAAATCATGTCTTCTAATAGTGAAAAGCCTGATTTTAGTAAGATCGAGTTCATGTTCCAAGCTATGCAACAACAATTTTCAAGGATAGAGTTGAGGTTTGATAATATTCATGATAAGTTGGAGGAACATGAAGCTGTCCTATGTAAGGTAAAGCAAGAAAATACTTCTCATGTGAAAGGCAATGTTGTGAATAATGACTTTGATGATAAAGTTGATGATGAGTTTGATGATGATGAGTTTAGTATGAATAGAAGTGTTAAAGGTAACCGTGGTAATAAAGGAGGTCGTGGAGATAGATATAAAGGAGAGAGGTATTATGATAGGATAGATGGAAATTTAGGGAGTATCAAATTGAAGATTCCTTCCTTTCAAGGTAAGAATGATCCTGAGGCTTACTTAGAATGGGAAAAGAAAGTGGAGATGGTCTTTGATTGCCATAACTATTCCGAAGAAAAAAAGGTGAAACCTGCTGCTGTAGAGTTCACGGATTATGCAATCATTTGGTGGGACCAACTCATGCTTAGTAGACGTAGGAATAGAGAGCCACCTATAGTTACATGGGATGAAATGAAACGTGTTATGAGAAAAAGGTTTGTTCGTAATCATTACTATAGAGAGCTTTATCAAAGGTTACAAGGTCTCACTCAAGGTTCTAAGAGTGTTGAGGATTATCATAAAGAAATGGGAATAATCATGATCAGAGCTAATGTTGAAGAGGATAGTGAAGCTACTATGGCCCGATTCTTACAAGGATTGAATCATGAGATTGCTAATGAAGTGGAGTTACGTCACTATGTGGAGTTTGATGATATGTTGCATATGGCTATAAAGGTTGAAAGGCAACTCAAGAGAAAAGGTTATTCATCTCGTTTAATGCAAGGTTCTAGTTCGTCTTCTTCTTGGAAACCGAACACCTTTCGAGGGGATGATAGGACTACATTCAAACTTAAGACTAAATCCTCATTCAAGCCTAAGGGTGAGAGTGTCCAAAAGCCCAAACCTGAGGCTGTCCAAGCATCCCAAGGTAAGAGTAGAGACATTAAGTGTTTTAGATGTTCGGGAAGAGTACACATTGCATCACAATGCCCAAGCAAACGAGTCATGATTATGCGTGATGATGGTGATGTTGTTAGTGAAGATTCTGATGTTGATGATGAGATGCCACCATTGGAGGACATTGATGAGGATGAAGACTATGTTGAGTTTGCTGCACATGGTGAAGCACTTGTAGCTCGTCATGCATTAAGTGCCCAAGTTAAGGATGAAGATGAAGTGCAACGAGAAAATATTTTCCATACTAAATGCCACGTCAACAGTAAGGTATGCTCTTTGATTATTGATGGTGGTAGTTGCACTAATGTTGCTAGCACTTATTTGGTTGACAAATTGAGTTTGCCCACTACAAAACATCTAAAACCATACAAACTTCAATGGCTCAATAATTGTGGAGAAGTAAATGTGACCAAGCAAGTATTGGTGCCATTTTCAATTGAAAGATACAATGATAAAGTGTTGTGTGATGTTGTGCCTATGCATGCTGGCCATTTGCTTTTAGGAAGACCATGGAAATTTGATAGACATGTCATACATGATGGATTCACAAACCGTTATTCATTTACCATGGATGGTAAGAAACTCACACTTGCACCCTTGAGTCCTAAGGAGATTTATGAGGATCAATTGAGGTTGAAAGAGCAAAATGAATCACAACAAAGGTCAAAGAATCTAGATAAAGGCAAAGGTATTGCAAAGAAAGAAAGAAAGGATGTGAGCTTCTATGCAAAGCAAAGTGATATAAAGGCTGCTTTTCTAGCTAAGTGCCCAATCCTTTTGTTTTTATATAAAGAATCTTGTTTTAGTTCTAATGATCTTAAATCTTCTTTGCCTACTAATGTTGTGTCTCTTTTGAACGAATTTGAAGATATATTCCCTGAGGAGATTCCAAATGGTTTGCCACCTATTAGGGGAATTGAGCATCAAATAGACCTTGTTCCTGGAGCTGCCATTCCCAACCGACCTGCCTATAGAAGTAATCCCGAGGAGACAAAGGAGCTTCAAAGGCAAGTTGACGAGCTCATGAAAAAAGGCTACGTTAGAGAGAGCATGAGTCCATGTGCTGTTCTTGTGTTACTTGTTCCTATGAAGAATGGGACGTGGAGGATGTGTATTGACTGTCGTGCCATCAACAAAATCACTGTAAAGTATCGCTATCCCATTCCTAGATTAGATGATATGCTTGATGACATGGTTCTTGTATCTTTTCTAAAATTGATTTGAAAAGTGGTTATCATCAAATTCGCATGAGAGAAGGTGATGAGTGGAAAACTGCATTTAAGACTAAGCATGGTTTGTATGAATGGTTAGTTTGCCTTTTGGATTAACTAATGCACCTAGCACTTTCATGAGATTAATGAACCATGTCTTGCGTGCTTTCATTGGAAAATTTATAGTTGTCTATTTTGATGATATCTTGATCTATAGTAGAAGTTTGCATGAACATATTGAACATTTAAAGAATGTGCTTAATGTCTTGAGAAAGGAAAAGTTGTATGCTAACCTTAAGAAATGTTCCTTTTGCACTGATAAGATTATATTTCTTAGATATGTTATTTCTTCTAAGGGTATAGCAGTAGAAGATGAAAAGGTTAAGGCAATTAAAGATTGGCCTATACCTAAGAATATCTCTGAGGTGCGTAGTTTTCATGGATTAGCTAGTTTCTATCGTAGGTTTGTTAGAGACTTCAATACTATAGCTGCACCTCTAACTGATGTTGTTAAAAAGAATGTTGGATTTAAATGGGGTCTTGAGCAAGATCATGCTTTTAACTTGCTTAACGAGAAGCTTTGTTCCGCAGCTTTATTATCCTTACCTGACTTTTCTAAAACTTTTGAAATTGAGTGTGATGCTTCAAGTATAGGTATTGGAGTTGTTTTAATGCAGGAGAAGTGCCCCATTGCTTTTTTCAGTGAGAAGTTAAGTAGAGCTGCCCTTAACTATCCCACATATGATAAAGAGATGTATGCATTAGTGAGGGCCTTGAAACATGGCAACACTATTTATGGCCCAAGGAATTTGTCATCCACACTGATCATGAGTCCTTGAAGCACTTGAAAGGACAAAGCAAGTTGAACAAGCGTCATGCCAAGTGGATGGAGTTCATTGAAACATTTCCATATATGTGATCAAATATAAACAAGGTAAAGAAAATGGCGTGGTTGATGCATTATCTCGAAGGTATACTCTAATCACTACTCTTAATGCAAAACTACTTGGATTTGAGTATATTAAAGACTTGTATGCTACTGATGAGGATTTTGAAAATGTGTTCATTGCATGTGAGAAAATTGGTTTTGGAAAGTTTTATAGGCATGATGGATTCTTATTTAGGGAAAATAGATTATGTGTGCCTAGGAGTTCTTTAAGAGAATTACTTGTTAGAGAGCCCATAGTGGTGGATTAATGGGACATTTTGGAGTAAAGAAAAAACTTTAGATATATTGCGTGATCACTTTTTTTGGCTTAACATGAAAACAGATGTTGAAAAATTGTGTGAAAGATGTGTCATTTGTAAACAAGCTAAGTCTAGAGTTATGAATCATGGTCTTTTTACTCCATTACCTATTCCTACTGCTCCTTGGACTGAGATTTCTATGGACTTTGTTTTGGGGTTACAAAGAACAAAGAGAGGTAGAGATTCTGTTTTTGTTGTTGTTGACAGGTTCTCTAAGATGGCTCACTTCATTGCTTATCACAAGACAGATGATGCAAGTAACATTGCCAATTTATTCTTCAAGGAAATTGTTCGTCTACATGGGGTTCCGAGGACCATTGTTTCTGACCGTGATGTAAAGTTCCTTAGCTACTTTTGGAAAACATTATGGGGAAAGTTAGGAACAAAGCTATTGTTTTCAACTACTTGTCATCCACAAACCGATGGTCAAATTGAAGTAGTCAATCGTAATTTGTCTACTTTGTTGAGGTCCATTATTCAAAAGAATTTGAAGAATTGGGAAGATTGTTTGCCTCATGTGGAGTTTGCTTACAATAGAAGTGTGCATTCTACTACTAATTATTCTCCATTTGAAGTTGTCTATGGTTTTGATCCACTCACTCCCTTGGATCTTTTACCACTACCTATTGAGGAGAGAGCTAGTTTGGATGAGGAAGAGAAAGCTGATTTTGTTAAGCAACTACATGAGAAGGTACGTCAAAACATTGAGAAGAGGACTGAGCAATATGCTACTCAAGCCAACAAGCATCGCAAGAAAGTTATCTTTGAACCTGGTGATTGGGTTTGGGTACATATGCGTAAAGAGAGATTTCCTGCTCAACTTCGCTCCAAGTTGCAACCTCGAGGAGATGGACCATTCCAAGTGATTAAGAAGATCAATGACAATACTTATAAGTTAGATCTTCCAGGTGAGTATAATGCTAGTGCTACATTTAATGTTTCTGATCTTTCTCCCTTTGATATTGATGTAGGTGATTCTGATTTGAGGACAAATCCTTTCAAGGAGAGGGGGAATGATGGAGATCCAAGCTCACAAAGCTCAAGTCATGTCCGTGATGATCGTGATCCTTTGAGTATCCATGGAGGTCCAATTACAAGAGCTAAATCAAAGATAATGCAACAAGCCTTGGCTGGTTTCATTGATATTGCTAGAGAGAAAGCCCAACAAAGTTTGAGCGTGGAGGATGATAAAGTTTTCTACAACATGATCCAAGCCCAAGTTCAACCTTCTTGAAGACACACAAGTATTGGGCCAAAATGCAAATTAGGCTAGATGCATATTTTATTTAGTTAAGTATTATTGGGCTGAACATTGTCTTAATTTAATTTAAGCCCAATTTCTTTTTAAATAATAGATTTTGTAAGACTTTTATTACTTGTTCTGCAAGTTAAGAGAGTAGGATTCCTATTGCTTGTTCTGCAAGTTTGCTATTTCCTATTCTGCAAGTTAGGAAAGTACGATTCCTATTACTTGTGCTGCAAGTTATCTATTTGCCTATAAATAGTTATGTAACCCTTTGGGGAGAACACAATTGATTTTAGTAATAAAATTGAGAGACTTTTTCTCTTTGGTTCTCTTGAGAACTCTTGAACTTATCCAGGTCTTCCTTGTGGCGTTCTTCTACCTTCCACCAATATATACCATAGGTTCTTGCTTTTCTAAGCAACGGGTCTTGGTCCAATACCATAGGTTCTTGTGTTTCTACACAACGGGTCTTGGTTTTATCTCTAATTTTTGTTTTCTTTTCCTGCGTTTTTAACTTGTTCTTGTTTTTCTTCAAGTGTTCTTTGTGTTCTTCATTGAACTTCATCTTCTTTCGGTGAGGGTCATATCATTTGGCATCAAAGCTTAGGTTCAATTCGTGGGAGTCTCGTTTTTGTTTTTTTTTGTTTTTTTTCTTTGTCTTCTTGTCTTGGATAAACCTTGATCTTGAATCCTTTTACAAGCCACTGTTCTATCTTGTTCCTTGCCACACAAGCTACTACCAAAACTAGCTTGTTTTTCTCAAAAGTTGCCTTGTTCCCCAAGTAAACCTCTTCTTATTTTTTTGACTTTTTCTTTTTCTTCATTGTTTGTTTACTTTAGTAAAAAAAAAGAAGAAAAAAGAAAAGAAAAAAAAAGAGAAAAGAAAAATCAATTCAAGAGGGGATTTATTACATCGTGTGTAGCAAGTGGAACATCAAAGGCAATTCGTGGAGGTGTGCTTCATCAAAATCTTGAGGTAGTCAATCTTTCTTGAGCTTTGAGATTTCTTATTTGCCTAATTTGAAAATTCATTGTTACCATTCTACCCTACTGCCTAAAATTCTCTTTTGACCCTACCACATAAAAGGACAAAACTACCCCACCTTTGGCTAAACCTTACCCTAATTAAACACCCCAAAACACTCATATTTCCTTCAAGGTTTAGTTTCATTCGAGTCTTCTTAAGCCTAATTGAGTCTTGCAAAGTCTTGTTGAGTCTTCATTGTTTTGTTTTCCCTTTATTAAAATCTTGTGCTCAGCTTGTTTATTGTTGGTTGATAGTTGAATTCCATAAGCTGATTTTTGATTGAGTCTTGAGTTCAATATAGAACCTATAGAGAAAAGTTGTGTGAGGGAAAAAGGCAAGAGAGTGTGAGTAACATTAGTAGAGAAAAGCAATATCAAAATTGTGTGAAAACACGAGTGTGAGTGTTACATTCTTGTGTGTATTGAGTGTAAACACGTGAGGTCATACTTGTGAGGTCCTTTTCTTTTACTAACGTTTCTTGCAGGACAAAATCATGTCTTTTAATAGTGAAAAGCCTGATTTTAGTAAGATCGAGTTCATGTTCCAAGCTATGCAACAACAATTTTCAAGGATAGAGTTGAGGTTTGATAATATTCATGATAAGTTGGAGGAACATGAAGCTGTCCTAGGTAAGGTAAAGCAAGAAAATACTTCTCATGTGAAAGGCAATGTTGTGAATAATGACTTTGATGATAAAGTTGATGATGAGTTTGATGATGATGAGTTTAGTATGAATAGAAGTGTTAAAGGTAACCGTGGTAATAAAGGAGGTCGTGGAGATAGATATAAAGGAGAGAGGTATTATGATAGGATAGATGGAAATTTAGGGAGTATCAAATTGAAGATTCCTTCCTTTCAAGGTAAGAATGATCTTGAGGCTTACTTAGAGTGGGAAAAGAAAGTGGAGATGGTCTTTGATTGCCATAACTATTCCGAAGAAAAAAAGGTGAAACTTGCTGCTATAGAGTTCACGGATTATGCAATCATTTGGTGGGACCAACTCATGCTTGGTAGACGTAGGAATAGAGAGCCACCTATAGTTACATGGGATGAAATGAAACGTGTTATGAGAAAAAGGTTTGTTCCTAATCATTACTTGATGAGTGTCGTCAGTCACCAAAAATAAAACTTCCTAACTCTACTATGTAGATAGCGGAGTAAGGGTCGAACCCACAGAGACTGAATTATTTAAGTTAATTATTAAATTAAAAATCTAATCTTAAGGTTTAGGGAAAGAAGAAATTTTGGGGTTTTGGAGTTTTGTAAGCTATGCCTAAAAGAGAGAAAGCAAGGATTATTAAATATCAAAAACAAATATGAAAAAGCTTTAGTTACAAGGTAATTAATTATTCTTGGAGTTAGATGTTGATCATTGATTACAAAATATCACTGTCAATTAAATAGTCAACCGTAGCATAACAACAAGCTCTGTTACACCATCTTCCCTTACTGAGTCGTTAGTTAAAACAAGCTCTTTAACTAATCTCTAACTACTTAACCTACCTAGAACAAGCTCTCTAGATATAAGTTGTAGCAGCATTAACAACTAGAAAGATATGGGTTGACATTAGATAACAAACACATAAGCTCGGTTCATTTAATCTAAACCTCAATTCTCCTCCATCCCTAGTGACTAACTCCATAAGCAATTACGGACTTATGTTTTTAATCTGGCAGTAGATTATTCAATTAAATTAAATAGTGGGCCCTACCATCTAATCAAGTAAATAATCATGCAAATGTGCTCAGAGAATCTTGGATACTTAATCAACAATTATATTATAAGCTCAAAATCTCACAACGTTCTTTTTCCAAGAACAATCAATTTACCTTGTAACTGAATAAGAAACCTACTCACTAGTCATATTCAAGATCATAAATTTCAAGTTTAATATTATAAAGATATCAAGAATCATGCAAAAGACAATCAATATATCAATCTTTAATAATCTAAAACAAGAAATCTGGAATCAAGATTATAAACTAGCAAGAACTAAACAAATAATATGAAAAACAAAACAAGAATCAAAATAATTATCACTAAAGAAACCAGCAACCATATAACATTATAAAATAGATAAAACCTAATAAACCTAAGGGAAGAATCAGTTTAAATAAAGAAAAGAAAAGAAAACAATTTAATCCTAAAAACTATAAAGAAATTGTTTACTTTGAAAAATATTAAATACAAAATTAAATCTGTTTCTATTAGGAAGACTAAAAAGAAAATAATTTTATAACTTAAAAGAAAGAAATCAGCAAGACCAATGATAAAGAAAAGAAGAAAAATAAAATTTTTAAAGAAAAAGAAATCAGCAATATCAAAATTAAAAGAAAGAAAATAAAACTTTTATTAAAACCTTAAAGAAAACCTTACAAAAGACTAAGAGGGAATAGGGAAGAGGGATGTGAGGGATGATGTTTATGAGAGCCTTGTGCTCTTTATATAGGCCTAAGGAAGAGTTTAAAAGACTTTCCTAAACAATGTGGGATTCAGATAAGAGTTTACTTGGAAAACAAGTAATTTGACTAGTCAAACTCTTACCTTTATCTCATCATCTTTTTACAATTATTTTCTAAGTAAAATTCCTAAGGCCTATTTTTATTAATTAATTACAGATCTAAGACAAAATAAAATTAAGAAATTATCTTCTCTCAACAAAATCTGGTCTTGAACTTGCTTTGTTGGAATTTCTTCTCAATCTCGTTTTTCTGCCCAGAATTTCGTACTGATTTTGTCCAGACTTTTGACCCATCAAATGAACTTAGATTTTTGAGATCTTGGACATTCTGGAAACCTTGAGAAGTCCTCTACAACTTCCATGAAGGCCACTTCTTGAAATCAGGTCGTTAAATTGGTCAAAAATGTTAATCTTTCAAACTGGACAGAAAATACTGCACTTTGCTCCTTTTAGCTCCTTTTTATTCCAACTTTGATATTTAATACCTAAAACATAAAATAAACATTAGTAAGCTCTTTTAGGCATAAAACATCAATAAAGCAAATATATTAGCACATATAAAATTCGCAAAATATCATCCTATCATTACTATAGAGAGCTTTATCAAAGGTTACAAGGTCTCACTCAAGGTTCTTAGAGTGTTGATGATTATCATAAAGAAATGGAAATTATCATGAGCAGAGCTAATGTTGAAGAGGATAGTGAAGCTACTATGGCTCGATTCTTACAAGGATTGAATCATGAGAGTGCTAATGTAGTGGAGTTACATCACTATGTGGAGTTTGATGATATGTTGCATATGGCTATAAAGGTTGAAAGGCAACTCAAGAGAAAAGGTTATTCATCTCGTTTAATGCAAGGTTCTAGTTCGTCTTCATCTTGGAAACCGAACACCTTTCGAAGGGATGATAGGACTACATTCAAACTTAAGACTGAATCTATTGTTATGGGTCTTACCTTTATTTACTGATTAACTGATGAACCTCTATTTCTTCTTCCCCTTTGTGGCTATTGTTTCATTAAAAATCCAGCCCCTGTTTCGAGTGTCTTTGGCCTTCCAACAGTGGCCTTGTGTGCTGTTGACGCCAACTCTACTAGTGCCCACACCATCGTTTTTGGTTCAACGCCTCACTCCCCAAAATCCCACTTGGTTTTGGCTTGGGAAGGAAGGAGTCCAGCAGCGAAGCAGACTTCCCCTGTTGTTGCATTTATGTTTCTAGCCCTTCTACTCTATAATTTTCCTTCCTTTTTCCTCCATTTTTCGGTACCGATCTGCTCTTCCCAGGCTGCTTGAACAGCCTTTCTATTTTTTTCCTTTCCCAAATTTCCGAACAAACCTTCCTTTCCTTTGTTTCCGTTTCCGTCGAGAACCAAGGCTCCAATCCCTATCGCCCTCTCTGTTTTTCTTTCCTGTTCTCCCCTTTCCTTTCTTTACTCTTTTGTTTTGTTTTAAATTTGGATCCCACGTGAGTGGGATAAAGTTGGAAGCTGATTGGCTTCTTCAAGAAGCCAATCGGTTTTCTTTTAATTAATATTATTAATTTATTTTATTTTATTATTATATTATATACATATATACTTTATATTATATATATTTAGCACCTAAGATACATGTATATATATATATTGTAAAGCATTTTTACTTTATTTATTTTCTTTTATCATACATGTATATACAATATTTATTTTATATATATAGGATGTATAGTATATAACTATACCCAAAACTCATTTACTTTAGATTTAATGATTCCATTAAATTCAAAAATTTAATTACTTAAGTTACATTAAAATCAACCTTATGAACATAGTCGATTTAAACAAGGTCTAATCTAAGAAAATTCATAGGCTTACTGTAGTTTGTCGGACCGAGCTCGAAGTAGACAAGATCTCTTATCTTCGGGACTAATTAAGTTGTGCCGAGAGGTCCACGCTTCTACATTCCCCTATGTAATTATTTAAATTTATTTTTATTAGTATTAAAGTTGTGCTAAATAATAGACAATTAATTTAATATAGTAAGAATTTTTCGGTTATTACATATACATCATTTAAATCTAATATTCAATTTCAAATTATAATAAGAATATTAGATTTATAATCTCCTCTTCTCTTTTTGAAAACATATCACATGTTCATGTCACATATATTATGAAAATCATCATATAGTATCGTACTCAACTGAGTACTATACACCATGTAAAAGTACGATAAAACCTTTTAATTTTTCCTCATATCATATAAAACTTTTCCTTTGTAACATGTCACGTATCACATAAAACATTTCCCTTTTAACATATCACATATCATATAAAACATTTCCTTTTTATCACATATCATATAAAACATTTCCTTTTTAACATATCACATATCATAATGGAGACTGAGGCAATCACCCATATCATATCATGCTATAGACCCCGAAGGGTAAAGAAATAAACATATCACATCTATGGCCATAGTCTATATTGTCCTCGGTGGATCACTGATCAGGTGTCAACCGAGACCACATATCACGTATCACATGTCACATATCACATATCAGCATGATTAATGGGCCAACTAGTCTCAAAACAATGTTTTTCATCATCAATTGACCTTTATGGAATTTATAGAAATAAATAATTTAATAAATAAAACCATAAAGGTTATGTAATAAATCAAGTGAATATTTAAGAAAACATTTATAAAATATTCACTTTATCCCTTTTTCATTTTCCATTTCATATCACATATAATTCATATATGGGGAGAATTTTCAGTGATCTCATTATCACCGATTTCAATAATATGAATATTTTTAAAATCAAATTCGTTATATTCATGTTTTATGAAAAATAATAAATTCCTCTTTTCCGTGGGTTGGAAATTATTTCTCATGTAAGAAAATCATTTATAATGATTTTACATAATTTCCTAAAATTTTTCGTCAGCATAACGGCTGCCTATTGACTAGCTTCCCTGCACAATTTAGATAGATTTATATTTTCATAGCTAGCCATATATCCACAATTTTCAACAAAATCAATTAACCAATATTTTTATAAAATGATGCATATTCAATTCATGCAATCGAGATATTGTTACAAGCTACATATGCATCCCTTACCTGTTCCGCGTTAGCAACTTCTCACTAACGTTGCACATGTAATCCTCTTCTCCCGATTTCCGTCTATCTCCAATCACTTGAATAATTTCTACAAGTCATGCCCATACTCACATTTAGAATTTTATAAAATTATTCAACGAATAATAATAAAATAAAATTATAGCAAATTTCCTACCCCTTTTCTTCTTCTTCTTCTTCTTTTTCTTCTTTCTCTTTCTCTTTTTCTTTTCTTTTCAGACCGGTTCAACCACCGTCGGGCCTTCATCACTGCCAGTTCAGCCCCTCCACAGCTGGCCGAGGTTGCGATGAAGCCGTTTCTGGTCTCCTTCTTCCCAGATCGACGGCGGTAGCGACAGGTCTCAAAGTGGCAGCCGGACCCCCTTTTTCTCCTTTTCTCCCTCTCCTTTCTCTTTCCCCCTTCACTGTCGGCTATCCTTTTCTTCCTATCTTCCTTCACCGGCGACGAAGGTTTGGTGGCTGTGCCCGAATCGGCCGGCACCGCCCCTTTTTCCTCTTTTGTTTTTCTTTTCTCTTTTCCTTCTTTTCTGTTTCCGATTCACTTCTCCTCTTCTCTTTCAGTCGTCGGCTAGCTCTCTCTCTCCCTCGTCTTGCCAGCAACGTCTCTCTCTCCCTCGTCTCCTCTCTCAGCCGATGGGGTCTGCTGCTATTTGTGTTTCTCCTCTGTTTGTAGCAGAGGAGAAAACTGGGAATCGAGTGTATCCTGATTCCCGTTTTCCTCTTTTTTATTATTTATATATTTATAAATATATATAAATATACTATATTACAATATATATTTTTTATATTAATAATTTATATATATACTTTAATTTAAAATAATATATATTTTAATATATTTATATATATACATAAATGTATAATAATATACATATGTACTTATTTAAAAATATATTTATATATATGGATATATAAATATATATATATATATATAAATATACACATTTTTATTCCTTATAATTTGGATCTCTTAATATCCAAAATAATTTCCTCCATATAATTTCTCCATACGAATTTTCCAATCCGTTACTTCACCAATTACTGTAATTCCAACAATATTTCAATCTCGTAAATTGTAACGACCCTTCTAACCAAAATTATGAGCCAAATTTTTTTTTTCCTTTTTCACTTACTTTTGGTTGGGCTGTGCTTAGTGTCTCAGATTTATTCTTAAGCTAAATATACATTAGCTAAATCAATATCTTATAAACGTTTTGGTCCCAGTTCAAATTTTCTGACTAAGCATGCAGTCACATATTAAAAGTATATTACTTAACAAAATTTATGTCCATCAAGTTGCATGCATCATTTCTTATCATGAATATACTAAGTGCTTCCTTTAATTACATCCCCCTACTATAAAAGTACTGAAAAGCAAGTTTGAATATAAAATAGATATATGTACATCAGGTACCTTCAAGGACGATACAAAAACCTCGAAGGACGTGTCAAAACCTCTCGTACAGATCGCCTACTACAAATAATCTGGAAGGTGGAGAAGGGGGGGGTGAGCTTTTTGGAAAGCCCAATAAGGAATACATATAAAGAGACAGATACCGTAAGCTATATGCAAGTATTCTAAAACGATTAATAAATTCTAAATCATAAGGGATGTTTCTAAAATATGGCATCTTATCCTGTATGAAGTTCGTGTATTCTGAAAATCATATGTAAACCAAATCAGTACAACAGATCACTTTAGCAAAGTCATGCTATGCAAATATGTAAACAGTCGTCTTCAGAAATCATATCATATTTCAAATCAAATCATAAAAATACGTACAAAATCATTTTAGGATTTCAAAATTCAATCATATCAATCTATATCATATCATTTTCATGTTCAGAGTTTGAAAAATCAGATATTCAGAAATCAAAAAATAATCAGAAAGTGGAGACATGGCAGTAACTCGGTATACATCAGGCAGCAAAGATATCTTATAAGGATAATAACAGATAGACGTATGGCCATAGTCCAAGTGGTCTACAGTGAACACTGATCAGGTGTCATCTGTGACCGCTGTGGACTGGATCAAATCACACAGCAATATAGTGCGCAAAATTCATATCAGATACAAATACTGTAGGCCCCGAAGGTCACACTACAGCCAGATACTATAGGCCCCGAAGGTCACGCTATAGCCAAATACTGCAGGCCCCGAAGGTCACGCTGCAGCCAGATACTGCTGGATCCAAAATATACAGCAGTCCATATACTGCAAGATGACGGTTAGCCAGTGTCTCAAAACATAAGTTTCATAATTCAAAGTTCAAATCTGTAAGTCAAAACATACAGATATTTATAAAAGTTCATAAAGCAGATTATTGCATAAAATCAGAATCATTTTCCAAGTATTTAAAAACTTAATAATTTCCAAAAATATATATAAAGAAATAGGTTTTAGTATTATGATTTACAATAAATCCATAAAACCAAATTTAAGCTACAAAAGTCATAAGTCTTTAAAATCATGCAATTTAATAAACTTTCAATTAAACTTGAATTCTTTAGATAATTCATGTTAATGCAAAGTTTTATAAATCCAAATTCGGAGGAGTATTTTCAAAACTTATAAAGGTTCCGAAAATCAATTAAAATGCAAGGAATTTCAAAAAATTCGAAAACTTTATAACTTTACATAAATATTTCTAAAACACTAACTTTTAGGTAATTTTCATAAAATAAAATTTACTTTGAAAATTCACGAATATACTAAAATCATGCAATTTAATATTTCCAAGACTGAATTTCCTTAAAAGTTTTTATTCTTAAAAAGTTTTCTTAGCTTTTTAGTCGAAATCGCAGAAATCAATATTCTTACGAAAATTCGATAGCATGACGGTATCAAATTTCTAAAGTCTTGCAAAGCATACGTAATTCATAAAACACAATGCAATTGATCTTAAAATCATTTCAGTATCTCCTACGTTCTTTATACATATCCCTTACCTCAATCAAGCACAATCGAAATCAAATCAAGCAGTCTTGTAGTCGATATTCAACAATTGAGCTTGTATAATCCCACTCACCAACTTACTCCCGGACTGCAGAAAAGTCATTTAAATATTTTTAATTTTCGGATCATCACTATTTATTTGACTCAATTGAGCATTCCATAATGTAACATTTAACCATATAATTACCAACTCTCTAAGTTTAAATCAAATTAACACATCCTTACCTTTGAAGATCCTCAAAACCAAGCCTTCCTTAAGCTCCCTTTAAATCTCCACTTCTTTAAATCTCTATCCAAATCCTACAAAATATTTTAAATCCTAATTACCATAACAAGTATATATATTTATGCATGTGTACGTACATATAGGCACATGTCAACCCAAAAATAATATTTTCTTTCATTTTCTTTTTTTTTCTTTCTTCTTCTATTTTATTATGATTATTATTATTTTTGTCCTTCTTTACTTGTCTCTTGGCTGGTTCAATACGACAGCAAGTAGCCCATAGTCTGTCCTGTTTACTTATCTTCCTTTGCTTTCAAGGCCACACCCGAACAGCCCCTATACCAGCCTCGTATAGCAGCTCTTCAATACTTGAAAACACCTTTTAACCACCGTTCCATGCCACTTACAGCTCCAATTTCACAACTTCAAAACCGACCTAAATCCAACCTTGAATATAGCAAAATCTTAGATCCAGCAGCCACTTTAAAATGTGTTTAAAGATCAACCAAAAAGAAACCACCAAAGTTATCTTACAATGCCATGTTTTTCTGGTTGGGCTCGAGACTTTGTTCCTCACGTGGAGTTGCTGTTTTACCCTTGTCTTGGCCTCTTGAAGTCTCACGAAACCTCCCCTATGTACTGCTCACAACCAATCAACAACCAGCTTCCAACTCCACCCTTGCTATTCACGTCTATTGCTGTAAGAACTACATTACATGGCATTGAAGATGGCACCCGAACCACAACTAAACCTCAGCATTTCCTCTGTTTCTAGGCCCTCTTTACCAGCCTTCCAACAACTGACCTAAACCGCACAAAATAACGCCAACTCATTCCTGTTTGTGCCGAGAAAGGGACGAACCCTACTGCTGTGTTCTCTCTTCTGTTATTTCTTTTCTTTAACAAAAGACTGCAGCTCCTCCCTTTAACAGCCTTCCGACCTTCACTTCTCACGTGCAGTCAGCCATCAAAAGCCACGTTCCAACCTCTCCCTTCTTCTGCCGCTGCAGTTGCTCTTTCTTTCAAGGCTCTCTTCCTCTCTTTCTCTCGTGGCTTCCAGCTCTGTTTTCACGATTTCTTCCTTCTCTTCTGTCTTTTCTCTTTTTTGCTTTCTTTTCTATTTTAACTGGGTTTTGTTTTGTTTAAAAGAAATAAAGGCGGGTTTTGTTTTGTCTAAAGAGGCAGAGCCTCTGTCCGGTTTTCTCCTAATCTGTGGATTCCACTATGGTTGAGGGAAGTCGGTGGCTTCCTAAGGAAGCCAAATCTGACTTTCCCTCCCGTTTCTTCTTTTCATTTTTTATTATTATTATTATATATATATATATATATATCGGTCTGCAGTTTGCAGACGTGTTTGGTGAGTAAATCTCACCAAACCCAGTCAAGCTTCCAAGGAAGCTTGTCTAGCTATTATTTATATATATATATATATGATTTATATTAACAAATTTATATTTATAGCATATATTTTATGTATTTTTTTTATATATTTTATTTCTTTCATCTCTTTAATATATATATGTATATATTCCTTTTATCCCTTTAATATACATATATATTATTTTATTTAATGTACATATATATTTATTTCCCTAATTTATGTCATAAAATATCATTTTAATTTAAGTTCCTAAAATTAAATCATTACTAAATTAATTTATTCTTATAACTTTTGAATATTTAAGATAACTTATACTTGTCTAAGTTATATTTGTTTACTAATCGATGTCGAAAATCACGGTTATCACATAAATAAATTTATTTATTTACTTTAGTTTATCTATTTGCATTAAAATTAAATTTCTGAATAATTGATACCAAAAATAGGAAAATTCCCGGTTATCACAATCCTCCCTCGTTTTTACAACCTTGGGTTGCCTCCCAAGTAGCGCTTTTGTTTAATGAAGTTTGGTTGACATTGCCACCTCTTTCAATCCTCATAGATTGGATCTTCCAACTTCACCTCTTCCACATTGTAGACCTTAAATCCCTCATAGTATGGTTTCAATCTATGTCCTTTCACCTTGAAAGCTTTTGAAGTTTTTGAACTTTGAATTTCAACTACACCATGAGGAAAAACATTAGTAACAATAAAAGGTCCTACCCATCTAGAACGTAACTTACCTGGAAATAACTTAAGCCTTGAGTGATAAAGAAGAACTTTTTTTCCAATTTCAAAAGTCTTTCTTGCAATATTCTTGTCATGGAATGTAACAGTCCACAGTATGGTAAATAACATATTTTACACACAATTTTTCGGTTGGGCTGTCTGTGATGCTTTTAACACTTTCACAATACAGTAATAAATGATAAACATTTATTATTTAATTAATTCGGAATATAAAATTTTTACAATATTCCGTACACTTTACATCCCCTATTCTATTTTGTCATAAGGTAGTACTGTACACATGTGTCTGAATATATATGAGAAGTGACGGAACCTTTAAAATTCAATGCACTTTGCCCCGGTGTGCTTACTGGTAGCTCTATTTATCTGAGAGAGGCCTCAAAATAACCTTGCAATTAATTTGGGAAGTTGAAAGATAAGGGGGTGAGCGAAACACGTGCTCAGTAAAGGAGTCGTATATTGTTTGATACAATGAAATCTATGTGCTAGAAAATATTTATTTTTCCATAAATCTAATTGGAATAAATCATTTAATTTCCACCACTTCAATAACAGTTCAAAACACGTGATAGTTTCATTGATCAAATAGTACAGTGAACTGTAGATATAAAACTGTAGAACAGTAGTCAGTCACTTTAAGTACAATAGTTTGTAAATATCCAAAATCGTTGGATAAACAATTTAGTAATTATTTCTATATTAGAAATAATTTTCATAATATCCTTTTTCAATAAACAATGACTGTCAATGTAATTCAGTAATCACTAATCAGTACGATACAGTTCAGTAAACAGTATTTTTCAGTATGGTACAGTTCAGAAAAATGTATTTTTTAGTACCGTGCAGTTCAATAAAATAGTATTTCCCAGTGCAGTACAGTTTAGTAAACAGTATTCAGTATGGTCCAGTTCAATAAACAGTATTCACAGTGCAGTACAGTAAAATAGGATTCAGTAAATCCCTTCAGTAAATAGAAATCGTAAGTTGAGACTAGGCTTCACCCTACATCATATCATGCTATCATCGTCCACTAAGGGACACAGTAACAGTATACAGTGAGATCTATGGCCTCAGTGTACACTTGCTAGGTGACATCCGAGACCGCTGATGACTGGCAGGTCAATCAGCCATGTGACAGCAACAGTTGTAAGCATGAATTCGGGGCCTAAGTCTCAAAACAGTATAAAAATTGTACCACAGCCTTTATGGATCTTATTACCTCAGGATCATTCTTGCCTTGGAAAGGAGGAATCTTCAATTTTATACTGCCAAGGTTTCCATCCATCTTCTCATTGCCTCTATCACGGGCTCTATCAACTCGATCTCTATACCCATGGTACCTTGATGTGCATGGACAAGAGAAAACGCAGCTTGGAATTTGAAGGAACTGAAACGCAACAGGACAGACGCAAAGTTGATGAATGACAACTTCTGAAAACCTAGACCCGAAGCCTAAAGAGACTCGAACCCAAAGGTATTGGACCTTGACCCTACGAATAAGAATTCGAGAACCTAAGGTATAGCAATGGTGGATGGTGACAAAGGAGGCGCCACAAGGAAGAAGACCTTGATAAGCCTAGTAGAGAGGGAACCCAAGAGAAAGGCACACTCAATTTTCTGAAAATTCAATTAACTGATCTGCTCATCAATAGCGTTTACAAGGTATTTATAATAATACCTAACACTTAAGCCCATAAACAAGTGGGCTGAAATTAACACCAATATAAAATAAGACTAAACCCAAATTCATGCCTAAACCTAGTTACATAAAATAAATAGTCCAAGACCCAACAAGACTCAAACGTGGGCTATCCAAACACTTAGCCCATCTTATTGTTAAGCTAAAATAAGACAATAAACCATGCTCATGTCGTTTGGGCTTCCAAGCAAGTATAGATGTCTTGGGACTCTTCATGGAAGCTTCCTTGACACTTTAATGAGGCCAGAGCTTGTTGCATTAATGAGGCCAGGGCTTGTTGCATCTTCTTAGCTCGAGCTCGGGTAATTGGACCTCCTTGGATGACCAATGGATCCTTAGCATCACGAACATCACGAGCAAGTGGATCTCCATCATTCCCCCTCTCTTCAAAAGGATTTGTCCTCAAATCGCATATACCTTCATCAAAAGAAAAGGGAGAAAGATCAGAAACATTAAAAGTAGCAGATACACCATACTCACCAGGAAGATCCAATTTGTAGGCATTATCGTTGATCTTCTCTATGACTTGGAAGGGTCCATCTCCTCGGGGATGCAGCTTGGTTCGTCGCTGAACAGGAAACCTCTCCTTTCTCATATGCACCCAAACCCAATCACCAGGCTCAAAGACTACTTTCTTTCGATGCTTATTTGCTTGGGTGGTATACTGCTCAGTCTTCTTTTCAATAGCTTGACGTACTCTCTCGTGGAGTTGCTTCACAAACTTAGCTTTCTGTTCTCCATTCAAGTTACTCTGCTCAGCACTAGGTAATGGCAACAAATCCAAGGGAGTAAGAGGATTGAAGCCATAAACAACTTTGAATGGAGAGCAACTCGTAGTGGAGTGAACACTGCGGTTATATGCAAACTCCACATGTGGCAAGCAATCTTCCCAATTCTTCAAATTCTTCTGAATAATGGACCTCAATAATGTAGATAGGGTTCGGTTGACGACCTCAGTCTGTCCATCAGTCTGGGGGTGACAAGTGGTGGAGAATAACAATTTAGTTCCCAACTTTCCCCATAACGTCTTCCAAAAGTAACTAAGGAACTTGGCATCTCGATCAGAAACAATGGTCCTTGGTACACCATGTAGACGTACGATCTCTTTGAAGAAAAGGTCAGCAACGTTGCTCGCATCATCCGTCTTGTGGCAAGCGATGAAATGAGCCATCTTGGAGAACCTGTCAACCACAACAAAAATAGAATCTCTACCGTGTTTTGTTTTAGGCAAGCCCAAAACAAAATCCATAGAGATATTAGTCCACGGAGTAGTAGGAATGGGTAAAGGAGTATATAAACCATGATTATGAACTCTAGATTTAGCTTGCCTACATGAAATGCATCTATCACATAATCTCTCTACGTCTCTCCTCATGTTAGGCCAAAAGAAATGTTCCTGCAAAACAGCTAGAGTTTTCCTAACCTCGAAGTGACCCATTAATCCTCCACTATGGGCTTCTCTAACCAACAGCTCGCGCAATGAACTCCTAGGCACACATAATTTATTTTCTCTAAATAAGAACCCATCATGCCTAAAGAACTTGCCAAAGCCAGATGTAGCACATGCATCATAAACATTACCAAAATCAACATCATCAGCATACTGTTCTTTGATATACTCAAATCCTAAAAGTTTAGCATCAAGAGTAGTGATAAGGGTATACCTACGAGATAACGAATCAGCTACGATGTTCTCTTTACCTTGTTTGTACTTGATCACGTACGGGAACATCTTAATGAACTCTATCCACTTGGCATGACGCTTATGTAGCTTGCTCTGTCCTTTCAAATGCTTTAAGGACTCATGAATAGTGTGGATGACAAATTCTTTGGGCCACAAGTAATGTTGCCATGTCTCCAAGGCCCTCACTAATGCGTACATCTCCTTGTCATATGTGAAATAGTTAAGTGCTGCTCCACTTAACTTCTCACTAAAGAAAGTAATTGGGTGTTTTTCCTGCATAAGCACAACTCCAATACTACACCTGAGGCATCGCATTCAATCTCAAAAGTTTTAGTAAAGTCAGGCAGAGATAACAAAGGAGTAGAACAAAGTTTATCCTTAAGCAAATTAAAAACATGCTCTTGTGCAGGACCCCAATGAAATGCAACATTCTTTTTGACCACTTCGATCAAAGGTGCAGCTATAGTGCTAAAATCTCTAACGAATCGACGATAGAAACTAGCTAAACCATGGAAACTACGCACCTCAGAAACAAATTTAGGTACAGGCCATTCTTTAATTGCCTTTACCTTCTCAATATCAACAGAAATGCCATGTGAAGAAACGACATACCCAAGAAAAACAATCTTATCAGTGCAGAATGTACATTTCTTAAAATTGGCATACAAACTTGCATTCCTCAAAACGGTAAGAACATTCCTAAGATGCTCAACATGCTCATGCTGGCTCTTACTGTATATCAAAATATCATCAAAATAGACAACCACATACTTACCAATGAAATCACGTAAAACATGGTTCATTAAACGCATGAAAGTACTTGGTGCATTAGTCAAGCCAAAAGGCATAACTAACCACTCATAGAGACCATGTTTAGTCTTGAATGCGGTTTTCCATTCATCACCTTCTCTCATACGAATTTGGTGATATCTGCTCTTTAAATCAATTTTAGAAAACATGCATGTACCATGCAATTCATCAAGCATGTCATCTAGCCTAGGAATAGGATAACGGTACTTTACAGTGATTTTGTTGACGGCTCGGCAGTCAACGTACATCCTCCACGTCCCATCTTTTTTTGGCACAAGCAGTACGGGCACGGCGCAAGGACTCATGCTCTCTCTCACATAACCTTTCCTCATGAGCTCCTCAACTTGCCTTTGAAGCTCCTTCGTCTCCTCGGGATTACTTCTGTAGGCTGGACGGTTAGGAATGGTAGCTCCGGGGACAAGGTCAATCATGTGCTCGATCCCGCGAATCGGTGGTAATCCACTTGGGATCTCCTCAGGGAATACATCCTCGAACTCCTGCAACAATGAGACAACATCAGTAGGCAAAGTATCATGGAGTTCAGCATCAATAAAATAAGAATCTTTAAGTAAGAGTAAAAGGATAGGAGACTTAGCAAGAAATGCAGTCTTCACATCTCGGGGTTTGGCATAGCAGCTCACTGTTTTGCTTTCCTTGTTTTCCTTCTTTTCTTTAGCTTGCTTCCTTAGCTCATCATGTTGCTCCTTTAGCCTTAATTGATCCTCATAAATCTCCTTGGGGCTAAGGGGAGCGAGAGCGATCTTCTTGCCATCCATAGTAAAGGAGTAACGGTTAGTGTAACCGTCATGGAGGACTCTCTGATCATACTGCCACGGTCTACCCAGCAATAGGTTGCTAGCTTGCATGGGCACCACGTCACACAACACCTCATCGTGATACCTTCCAATACGAAAGGGAACCGAGACTTGCTTCACCACATTGACTTCACCACAGTCATTAATCCACTGCAACTTATATGGGTGGTGATGCTTGGTAGTGGGCAACTTTAATTTATCAACAAGGTATGTGCTAGCAACATTAGTACAACTCCCACCATCAATGATTACGGTACATACCTTGTCAGGAATATGGCATCTCGTATGGAAGATGTTCTCGCGCTGTGCCTCATCCTCAAACTTAACATGAGTAGTAAGAGCACGCCTAGCAACAAGCGCTTCACCATGAGCAGCATACTCAACAACTTCTTCTTCGTCGATATCTTCTAACGCAGGCATCTCATCTTCTATACCGATTTCAGAACCTTCACTCTCAACATCTCCATTCCCAATCATGATCATAACTCTACGGTTGGGACACTGAGAGGAAATATGTCCATGACCTAAACACTTGAAACACTTAATGTCACGTGTCCTGCTTTGGGATGCTTGGGCAGGTTCAGTCTTGGGCTTTGGAGGGCCCTCAGTCTTGGGCTTAGCAAAGCTCTCTGACTTAGGCGTAGACACAGGCTTATCATCCCTATGAAAGGTGTTAGATTTCCAAACAGGAACTGAACTAGAAGTAAAACGAGATGTACCTTTCCTTTTGAGTTGCCTTTCCACTTTGATGGCCACATGCAGCATCTCCTCTAAATCCATGTAATGCTGCAACTCTACTACATTGGCAATCTCACGATTTAAGCCTTGGAGAAAACGAGCCATAGTAGCCTCTACATCCTCCTGGATATTGGCTCGAATCATGGTCATTTCCATCTCTTTGTAGTAATCCTCAACACTCTTTGAGCCCTGGGTCAGACCTTGGAGTTTCTGGTATAACTCCCTGTAGTAATGAGTAGGAACAAATCTCTTTCTCATGATGCGCTTCATCTCATCCCATGTAGATACTGGAGGATCACCATATCTTCTTCTACTAGTGACTAACTGATCCCACCAAACCATAGCATACTCTGTGAACTCAATTGCTGCAAGTTTGACCTTCTTTTCTTCAGAGTAGTGGTGGCAGTCAAACACCATTTCAAGCTTCTACTGCTAAGGTTTCCATCCAGCTTCTCCTTGCCTCTATCACGGGCTCTATCAACTCGATCTCTATACCCATGGTACCTTCTATGATGTCTATCTATCCCAGACTCTTCATTCGAATCATACCCAACATTATCATCATACTCATCATTGGCAACAACCTTACTTTTTTGACGAGAAGTATCACCTTGTTGGATCTTTGCAAACCGAGCTTCATGTTGGTTCAACTTATCATGAATGTCATTGAATTTCACATCCATCCGTTGGAACTGTTGTTGCATTGCCTGAAGCAGGAATTCAATCTTTTTAAAGTCTGACTTATCACCTTCAGAAGACATTGTCAACAAGTAATATCCGCACGTGTTTACACTCCTGTTTCACTCAAGTAATTTGGCTTTTCTCTACTAATGTCTCTCACACACTCGTGCCTTTTTCCCTTACTCTACCTTAACTCTATAGGTTCACAACCACACTAGAGACTCAGTCAAAGATTCAACATCGTAAAATCAACTAATTCACCAAGTATTGTCACCAAAAATTTTTTTTTTGAATTCTCCTTTTTTTCTCAGAAAGGTGTGGCTAGGGCTAGGGTGAATCAAAGAAAGAAAGACAGAATAAAAAAAATAAGAAAAAAATAAAAAAAATCACTAGAATGACAAAAAAATAAAAAATGGCCTAAAACTATAGGAAAACGATGGAATTTGGCCGAGAGAGGGTGGGGCCCGTGATGCACGGGGTCGTTTTCTTTCGTCGTTTCCTTTAAAATGGGTACTCGCACACCTCCTAACTCAACCAAAATTTTTTGTTTGAACAGTACCGCAACAAAAAATTTTTTTTTCGAATTCTTCTTTTTCTTCTTCGAATTCTTTTTTTTTCTTCTTCCTTTTTTTGTTTTTGTTTTTTTTAATCTGAGGTTTGCGGCTTCCTTGAAAAGAGTAGGGGTGCGACTAGCGTTGAATTAAGTGGCGGCTAGGGTTATGAAAGAAGTAGTGGCTAGGTTTTTTTGTGTAATGAAATAAGTGGTGGCTAGGGTTTTAGGGGTAAGAAATAAGTGGCGGCTAGGGTTTTAGGGTTAAGAAATAAGTGGCGGCTAGGGTTTAGGGTTATGAAACAAGTGGCGGCTAGGGCTTAGGGTTATGAAATAAGTGGCGGCTAGGGTTTAGGGTTATGAAACAGGTGGCGGCTAGGGTTTAGGGTTATGAAAATAAGTGGCAGCTGGGAACAGACAAACAAACCAGAAAGTGGAACGAACAAAAGAAAAAAAAATTGAAACCAAAAAACCAAAAAAAATCGAAAAGTGAGTGACGCACAAACAAACCAGAAAATCGAAACTTGAGCTCTGATACCAACTGATGCGCACGGACAAGAGAAAAGGAAGCTTGGAATTTGAAGGAACTGAAATGCAACAGGACAGACGCAAAGTTGATGAATGACAACTTCTGAAAACCTAGACTCGAAGCCTAAAGAGACTCGAACCCAAAGGTATTGGACCTTGACCCTACGAATAAGAATTCTAGAACCTAAGGTATAGTAATGGTGGATGGTGAAGAAGGAGGCGTCACAAGGAAGAAGACCTTGATAAGCCTAGTAGAGAGGGAACCCAAGAGAAAGGCACACTCAATTTCTAAAAATTCAATTAACTCATCTCCATCAATAGCATTTACAAGGTATTTATAATAATACCTAGCACTTAAGCCCATAAACAAGTGGGCTGTAATTAACACCAACAAAAAATAAAACTAAACCCAAATTCATGCCTAAACCTAGTTACATAAAATAAATAGTCCAAGACACAACAAGACTCAAACGTGGGCTATTCAAACACTTAGCCCATCTTATTGTTAAGCTAAAATAAGATAGTAAACCATTCTCATGTTGTTTGGGCTTCCAAGCAAGTATAGATGTCTTGGGACTCTTCATGGAAGCTTCCTTGACACTTCAATGATGCCAGAGCTTGTTGCATGAATGAGGCCAGGGCTTGTTGCGTCTTCTTAGCTCGAGCTCGGGTAATTGGACCTCCTTGGATGACCAATGGATCCTTAGCATCACGAACATCACGAGCAAGTGGATCTCCATCAGCTGCACCCCTAAAAAAAACCCTAGCTGCACCCCTTAAAAAAAAACCTGGCTGCACCCCCTCGAAAAAAAAAAGAAGAAAAGAATTCAAAAAGAAAAGAAAAGAATTCAAAAAAAAAGAAGAATTCAAAAAAAAATTATTGCGATACTGTTCAAATAGAAAATTTTGGTTGAGTTAGGAGGTGTGTGAGTACCCGTTTTAAAGAAAACGACGAAAGAAATCAAACCCATTGAGCTTTGCTTCATGGGCCATACCCTATCTTGGCCAAATTCTATCGTTTTCCTATAATTTTAGGCCATTTTTCATTTTTTTTGTCCTTCTTGTGATTTTTTTTATTTTTCTTCTATTTTCCTTTTTTTTCTTTCTTTAAGTCACCCTAGCCACACCTTTCTGTGAAAAAAAACAAAAAAAATTAAAAAAAAAATTTTCATTGTGACAATACTTGGTGAATTAGTTGATTCTACGAGGTTGAATCTTTGACTGAGTCTCTAGTGCGATTGTGAACCTATAGAGTTAAGGTAGAGTAAGGAAAAAAGGCATGAGTGTGTGAAAGACATTAGTAGAGAGAAGCCAAATTCCTTGAGTGAAACACGAGTGTAAACACGTGAGGATATCTTTGTTGAAAATGTCTTCTGAAGAGGATAAGTCCGACTTTAAAAAGATTGAATTCATGCTTCAGACAATGCAACAACAGTTCCAACGGATGGACGTGAAATTCAATGACATTCATGATAAGTTGAACCAACATGAAGTTCGGTTTGCAAAGATCCAGCAAGGTGATACTTCTCGTCTAAAAAGTAAGGTTGTTGCCAATGACGAATATGATGATAATGTTGGGTATGATTCGAACGAAGAGTCTGGGATAGATAGACATCATAGAAGGTACCATGAGTATAGAGATCGAGTTGATAGAGCCCGTGATAGAGGCAAGGAGAAGATGGATGGAAACCTTGGCAGTATAAAATTGAAGATTCCTCCTTTCCAAGGCAAGTATGATCCTGAGGCATATTTGGAGTGGGAAAGGAAGATTGAAATGGTATTTGACTGCCACCACTACTATGAGGAAAAGAAGGTCAAACTTGCAGCAATTGAGTTCACAGAGTATGCTATGGTTTGGTGGGATCAGTTAGTCACTAGTAGAAGAAGATGTGGTGATCCTGCAGTGTCTACATGGGATGAGATGAAGTGCCTCATGAGGAAGAGATTTGTTCCTACTCATTACTACAGAGAGTTATACCAGAAGCTCCAAAGTCTTACCCAGGGCTCAAAGAGTGTTGAGGATTACTACAAAGAGATGGAAATAACCATGATTCGAGCCAATATCCAGGAGGATGCAGAAGCTACTATGGCTCGTTTTCACCAAGGCTTAAACAGTGAGATTGCCAATGTAGTAGAGTTGCAGCATTACATGGATTTAGAGGAGATGTTGCATGTGGCCATCAAAGTGGAAAGGCAACTCAAAAGGAAAGGTACATCTTGTTTTACTTCTAGTTCAGTTCCTATTTGGAAATCTAACACCTTTCATAGGGATGATAAGCCTGTGTCTACTCCTAAGTCAGAGAGCTTTGCAAAGCCCAAGCTTGAGGGCCCTCCAAAGCCCAAGACTGAATCTACCCAAGCATCCCAAAGCAGGACACGTGACATTAAGTGTTTCAAGTGTTTAGGTCATGGACATATTGCCTCTCAGTGTCCCAACCGTAGAGTTATGATCATGCTTGGGAATGGAGATGTTGAGAGTGAAGGTTCTGAAATCGGTGTAGAAGATGAGATGCCTGCGTTAGAAGATGTTGACGAAGAAGAAGTTGTTGAGTATGCTGCTCATGGTGAAGCACTTGTTGCTAGGCGTGCTCTTACTACTCATGTGAAGTTTGAAGATGAGGCACAGCGCGAGAACATCTTCCATACAAGATGCCATATTAGTGACAAGGTATGTACTGTAATCATTGATGGTGGGAGCTGTACTAATGTTGCTAGCACATACCTTGTTGATAAATTAAAGTTGCCCACTACCAAGCATCACCACCCATATAAGTTACAGTGGATTAATGACTGTGGTGAAGTGAACGTGGTGAAGCAAGTCTTGGTTCCTTTTTGTATTGGAAGTTATCGGGATAAGGTGTTGTGTGACGTGATGCCCATGCAAGCTAGCCACCTATTGCTGGGTAGATCGTGGTAGTATGATCGTAGAGTCATCCACGATGGTTACACTAACCATTACTCCTTTACTACGGATGGCAAGAAGATCAATCTTGCTCCCCTTAGCCCCAAGGAGATTTATGAGGACCAATTAAGGCTAAAGGAGCAACATGACGAGCAAAGGAAGCAAGCTAAAGAAAAGAAGGAAAACAAGGACAACAAATGATAGGATGATATTTTGTAAATTTTATATGTGCTAATATATTTTATTTATTGATGTTTTATGCCTAAAAGAGCTTACTAATGTTTATTTTATGTTTTAGGTATTAAATATCAAAGTTGGAATAAAAAGAAGCTAAAAAGAGCAAAGTGCAGTATTTTCTGTCCTGCTTGAAAGATTGACGTTTTTGACCAATTTAACGACCTGATATGAAGAAGTGGCCTTCATGGAAGTTGTAGAGGACTTCTCAAGATTTCTGGAATACACAAGATCGCAAAAATCGGAGTTCGTTTGGTGGGTCAAACATCTGGACAAAATCAGTACGAAATTCTGGGCAGAATAACGAGATTGAGAAGAAATTCCAACAAAGCAAGTTCAAAGACCAGATTTGGTTAAGACAAGATAATTTCTTAATTTTATTATGTCTTAGATCTGTAATTAATTAATAAGAATAGGCCTTAGGAATTTTACTTAGAAAATAATTGTAAAAGATGATGAGATAAAGGTAAGAGTTTGACTAGTCAAATTACTTGTTTCCCAAGTAAACTCTTATCTGAATCCCACATTGCTTAGGAAAGTCTTTTAAACTCTTCCTTAGGCCTATATAAAGAGCACAAGGCTGTCATAAATAGCATCCCTCACATCCCTCTTCCCTCTTCCCTCTTAGTCTTTTGTAAGGTTTTCTTTAAGGTTTTAATAAAAGTTTTATTTTCTTTCTTTTAATTTTGATATTGCTGATTTCTTTTTCTTTAAAAATTTTATTTTTCTTCTTTTCTTTATCATTGGTCTTGCTGATTTCTTTCTTTTAAGTTATAAAATTATTTTCCTTTTAGTCTTCCTAATAGAAACAGATTTAATTTCTTTATTTAAACTGATTCTTCCCTTAGGTTTATTAGGTTTTATCTATTTTATAATGTTATATGGTTGCTGATTTCTTTAGTGATAATTATTTTGATTCTTGTTTTGTTTTTCATATTATTTGTTTAGTTCTTACTAGTTTATAATCTTGATTCCAGATTTCTTGTTTTAGATTATTAAAGATTGATATATTGATTGTCTTTTGCATGATTCTTGATATCTTTATAATATTGAACTTGAAATTTATGATCTTGAATATGACTAGTGAGTAGGTTTCTTATTCAGCTACAAAGTAAATTGATTGTTCTTGGAAAAAGAATGTTGTGAGATTTTGAGTTTATAATATAATTGTTGATTAAGTATCCAAGATTCTCTGAGCACATTTGCATGATTATTTGCTTGATTAGATGGTAGGGCCCACTATTTAATTTAATTGAATAATCTACTGCTAGATTAAAAACATAAGTCCGTAATTGTGATGCCTAAACCTAGTTACATAAAATAAATAGTCCAAGACACAACAAGACTCAAACGTGGGCTATCCAAACACTTAGCCCATCTTATTGTTAAGCTAAAATAAGATAGTAAACCATGCTCATGTCGTTTGGGCTTCCAAGCAAGTATAGATGTCTTGGGACTCTTCATGGAAGCTTCCTTGACACTTCAATGATGCCAGAGCTTGTTGCATGAATGAGGCCAGGGCTTGTTGCATTTTCTTAGCTCGAGCTCGGGTAATTGGACCTCCTTGGATGACCAATGGATCCTTAGCATCACGAACATCACGAGCAAGTGGATCTCCATCTGGATCTCCATCATTCCCCCTCTCCTCAAAAGGATTTGTCCTCAAATCGCATATACCTTCATCAAAAGAAAAGGGAGAAAGATCAGAAACATTAAAAGTAGCAGATACACCATACTCACCAGGAAGATCCAATTTGTAGGCATTATCGTTGATCCTCGCTATGACTTGGAATGGTCCATCTCCTCGGGGATGCAGCTTGGTTCGTCGCTGAACAGGAAACCTCTCCTTTCTCATATGCACCCAAACCCAATCACCAGGCTCAAAGACTACTTTCTTTCGATGCTTATTTGCTTGGGTGGTATATTGCTCAGTCTTCTTTTCAATAGCTTGACGAACTCTCTCATGGAGTTGCTTCACAAACTTAGCCTTCTGTTCTCCATCCAAGTTACTCTGCTCCGCACTAGGTAATGGCAACAAATCCAAAGGAGTAAGAGGATTGAAGCCATAAACAACTTCGAATGGAGAGCAACTAGTAGTGGAGTGGACACTGCGGTTATATGCAAACTCCACATGGGGCAAGCAATCTTCCCAATTCTTCAAATTTTTCTGAATAATGGACCTCAATAATGTAGATAGGGTTCGGTTGACGACCTCAGTCTATCCATCAGTCTGGGGGTGACAAGTGGTGGAGAATAACAATTTAGTTCCCAACTTTCCCCATAACGTCTTCCAAAAGTAACTAAGGAACTTTGCATCTCGATCAGAAACAATGGTCCTTGGTACACCATGTAGACGTACTATCTCCTTGAAGAAAAGGTCAGCAACGTTGCTCGCGTCATCCGTCTTGTGGCAAGCAATGAAATGAGCCATCTTAGAGAACCTGTCAACCACAACAAAAACAGAATCTCTACCGCGTTTTGTTCGAGGCAAGCCCAAAACAAAATCCATAGAGATATCAGTCCACGGAGTAGTAGGAATGGGTAAAGGAGTATATAAACCATGATTATGAACTCTAGACTTAGCTTGCCTACATGAAATGCATCTAGCACATAACCTCTCTACATCTCTCCTCATGTTAGGCCAAAAGAAATGTTCTTGCAAAACATCTAGAGTTTTCCTAACCCCAAAGTGACCCATTAATCCTCCACTATGGGCTTCTCTAACGAACAGCTCGCGCAATGAATTCCTAGGCACACATAATTTATTTTCTCTGAATAAGAACCCATCATGCCTAAAGAACTTGCCAAAACCAGATGTAGCACATGCATCATAAACATTGCCAAAATCAACATCATCAGCATACTGTTCTTTGATATACTCAAATCCTAAAAGTTTAGCATCAAGAGTAGTGATAAGAGTATACCTACGAGATAACGCATCAGCTACGACGTTCTCTTTACCTTGTTTGTACTTGATCACGTACGGGAACATCTCAATGAACTCTATCCACTTGGCATGACGCTTATGCAGCTTACTCTGTCCTTTCAAATGCTTCAAGGACTCATGATCAGTGTGGATGATAAATTCTTTGGGCCACAAGTAATGTTGCCATGTCTCCAAGGCCCTCACTAACGCGTACATCTCCTTGTCATATGTGGGATAGTTAAGTGTTGCTCCACTTAACTTCTCACTAAAGAAAGCAATTGGGCGTTTTTCCTGCATAAGCACAGCGCCAATACCTACACCTGAGGCATCGCACTCAATCTCAAAAGTTTTAGTAAAGTCAGGCAGAGATAACAAAGGAGCAGAACAAAGTTTATCTTTAAGCAAATTAAAAGCATGCTCTTGTGCAGGACCCCAATGAAATGCAACATTCTTTTTGACCACTTCGATCAAAGGTGCAGCTATAGTGCTAAAATCTCTAACGAATCGACGATAGAAACTAGCTAACCCATGGAAACTACGCACCTCAGAAACAGACTTAGGTACAGGCCAATCTTTAATTGCCTTTACCTTCTCATTATCAACAGAAATGCCATGTGAAGAAACGACATACCCAAGAAAAACAATCTTATCAGTGCAGAATGTACATTTCCTAAAATTGGCATACAAACTTGCATTCCTCAAAACAGTAAGAACATTCCTAAGATGCTCAACATGCTCATGCTGGCTCTTACTGTATATCAAAATATCATCAAAATAGACAACCACATACTTACCAATGAAATCACGTAAAACATGGTTCATTAAACGCATGAAAGTACTGGGTGCATTAGTCAAGCCAAAAGGCATAACTAACCACTTGTAGAGACCATGTTTAGTCTTGAATGCGGTTTTCCATTCATCACCTTCTCGCATACGAATTTGGTGATATCCGCTCTTTAAATCAATTTTAGAAAACAGGCATGCACCATGCAACTCATCAAGCATGTCATCTAGCCTAGGAATAGGATAGCGATACTTTACAGTGATTTTGTTGACGGCTCGACAGTCAACGCACATCCTCCACGTCCCATCTTTTTTTGGCACAAGCAGCACGGGCACGGCGCATGGACTCATGCTCTCTCTCACATAACCTTTCCTCATGAGCTCCTCAACTTGCCTTTGAAGCTCCTTCGTCTCCTCAGGATTACTTCTGTAGGCTGGACGGTTAGGAATGGTAGCTCCGGGGACAAGGTCAATCATATGCTCGATCCCACGAATCGGTGGTAATCCACTTGGGATCTCCGCAGGGAATACATCCTCGAACTCCTGCAACAATGAGACAACATCAGTAGGCAAAGTATCACGGAGTTCTGCATCAATAAAATAAGAATCTTTAAATAAGAGTAAAAGGATAGGAGACTTAGCAAGAAATGCAGTCTTCACATCTCGGGATTTGGCATAGCAGCTCACTGTTTTGCTTTCCTTGTTTTCCTTCTTTTCTTTCTTTTCGTTACCTTGCTTCCGTTGCTCTTCATGTTGCTCCTTTAGCCTTAATTGGTCCTCATAAATCTCCTTAGGGCTAAGGGGAGCAAGAGCGATCTTCTTGCCATCCATAGTAAAGGAGTAACGGTTAGTGTAACCGTCGTGGATGACTCTCCGATCATACTGCCACGGTCTACCCAGCAATAGGTGGCTAGCTTGCATGGGCACCACGTCACACAACACCTCATCGTGATACCTTCCAATACGAAACGGAACCAAGACTTGCTTCACCACGTTGACTTCACCACAGTCATTAATCCACTGCAACTTATATGGGTGGTGATGCTTGGTAGTGGGCAACTTTAACTTATCAACAAGGTATGTGCTAGCAACATTAGTACAACTCCCACCATCAATGATTACAGTACATACCTTGTCACTAATATGGCATCTCGTATGGAAGATGTTCTCGCGCTGTGCCTCATCCTCAAACTTCACATGAGTAGTAAGAGCACGCCTAGCAACAAGTGCTTCACCATGAGCAGCATACTCAACAACTTCTTCTTCGTCGACATCTTCTAACGCAGGCATCTCATCTTCTACACCGAGTTCAGAACCTTCACTCTCAACATCTCCATTCCCATGCATGATCATCACTCTACGGTTGGGACACTGTGAGGCAATATGTCCACGTCCTAAGCACTTGAAACACTTAATGTCACGTGTCCTGCTCTGGGATGCTTGGGCAGGTTCAGTCTTGGGCTTTGGAGGGCCATCAGGCTTGGGCTTAGCAAAGCTCTCTGACTTATGCGTAGGCACAGGCTTATCATCCCTATGAAAGGTGTTAGATTTCCAAACAGGAACTGAACTAGAAGTAAAACGGGATGTACCTTTCCTTTTGAGTTGCCTTTCCACTTTGATGGCCACATGCAACATCTCCTCTAAATCCATGTAATGCTGCAACTCGACTACATTGGCAATCTCACGGTTTAAGCCTTGAAGAAAACGAGCCATAGTAGCTTCTGCATCCTCCTGGATATTGGCTCGGATCATGGTTATTTCCATCTCTTTGTAGTAATCCTCAACACTCTTTGAGCCCTGGGTAAGACCTTGGAGCTTCTGGTATAACTCCCTGTAGTAATGAGTAGGAACAAATCTCTTCCGCATGATGCGCTTCATCTCATCCCATGTAGACACTGGACGATCACCATATCTTCTTCTACTAGTGACTAACTGATCCCACCAAACCATAGCATACTCTGTGAACTCAATTGCTGCAAGTTTGACCTTCTTTTCCTCAGAGTAGTGGTGGCAGTCAAACACCATTTCAATCTTCCGTTCCCATTCCAAATATGCCTCAGGATCATTCTTGCCTTGGAAAGGAGGAATCTTCAATTTTATACTGCCAAGGTTTCCATCCATCTTCTCCTTGCCTCTATCACAGGCTCTATCAACTCGATCTCTATATCCATGGTACCTTCTATGATGTCTATCGATCCCAGACTCTTCGTTCGAATCATACCCAGCATTATCATCATACTCGTCAGTGGCAACAACCTTACTCTTTAGACGAGAAGTATCACCTTGCTGGATCTTTGCAAACCGAGCGTCATGTTGGTTCAACTTATCATGAATGTCATTGAATTTCACGTCCATCCGTTGGAACTGTTGTTGCATTGCCTGAAGCATGAATTCAATCTTTTTAAAGTCGGACTTATCACCTTCAGAAGACATTTTCAACAAAGATATCCTCACGTGTGTACACTCGTGTTTCACTCAAGTAATTTGGCTTTTCTCTACTAATGTTTCTCACACACTGCTGCCTTTTTCCCTTACTCTACCTTAACTCTATAGGTTCACAATCGCACTAGAGACTCAATCAAAGAATCAACCTCACAGAATCAACTAATTCACCAAGTATTGTCACCAAGATTTTTTTTTTTTTTGAAGTCTTCTCTTTTTTTTTTTTCTGAATTTTTTTGTTTCGAATTCTTTTCCCTTTTTTTTTTTTGCACAGAAAGGTGTGGCTAGGGCTAGGATGACTCAAAGAAAGAAAGACAGAATAAAAAAAAATTAAAAAAAATCACTAAAATGACAAAAAAATAAAAAATGGCCTAAAACTATAAGAAGACGATGGAATTTGGCCAAGATAGGGTGGGGCCCGTGGAGTAAACTCCACGGGGTCGTTTTCTTTCGTCGTTTCCTTTAAAACGGGTACTCGCACGCCTCCTAACTCAACCAAAATTTTCGGTTTGAACAGTACCGCAACAAATTTTTTTTTTTCCGAATTCTTTTTTTTTTTCTGTTTTTTGGAATTCTTTTTTTTTTTTCTGTTTTTTTTTTTTCAACTCTGAGTGTTGCGGTTTCCTTGAAAAGAGGAGGAGCGCGGCTAGGGTTTTTTGAAGGAGTGCGACAGGGTTTTGAGGAATTGCGGCTAGGGTTTGTTGAAGGGGTGTGACAGGGTGTTGAGTAATTGCGGCTAGGGTTTTTTTTTTTTTTTTTTTTTAGGGTGCGGCAAGGAGTTTATTTTTGAGGGGTGCGGCTAGGGTTTTTTGTGTAATGAAATAAGTGGTGGCTAGGGTTTTTTGTGTAATGAAATAAGTGGTGGCTAGGGTTTTTTGTGTAATGAAATAAGTGGTGGCTAGGGTTTTAGGGTTAAGAAATAAGTGGCGGCTAGGAACACACAAACAAACCAGAAAGTGGAACGAACAAAAGAAAAAAAAAAATTTTAAAAAAAAAAATCGAAAAGTGAGTGACGCACGAACAAACCAGAAAATCGGAACTGGAGCTCTGAATACCAACTGATGCGCACGGACAGAAGAACTCGTAGGTTGGAGTTTGAAGGAACTGAAACGCAACTGGATAGAAGCAAAAGACGATGAAGGATACCTTATGAAACCTAGACCCAAAGCCTAAAGAGACTCGAACCCAAGGTATTGGACCTTGACCCTACGAATGAGAATTCGAGAACCTAAGGTATAGCAATGGTGGATGGTGAAGAAGGAGGCGCCACAAGGAAGAAGACCTTGATAAGCCTAGTTGGGAGGGAACCCAAGAGAAAGGCACACTCAATTTCTGAAAATTCAATTAACTGATCTGATCTCATCAATAGCGTTTACAAGGTATTTATAATAATACCTAGCACTTAAGCCCATAAACAAGTGGGCTGGAATTAACACCAATAGAAAAATAAAACTAAACCCAAATTCATGCCTAAACCTAGTTACATAAAATAAATAGTCCAAGACACAACAAGACTCAAACGTGGGCTATCCAAACACTTAGCCCATCTTATTGTTAAGCTAAAATAAGATAGTAAACCATGCTCATGTCGTTTGGGCTTCCAAGCAAGTATAGATGTCTTGGGACTCTTCATGGAAGCTTCCTTGACACTTCAATGATGCCAGAGCTTGTTGCATGAATGAGGCCAGGGCTTGTTGCATTTTCTTAGCTCGAGCTCGGGTAATTGGACCTCCTTGGATGACCAATGGATCCTTAGCATCACGAACATCACGAGCAAGTGGATCTCCATCTGGATCTCCATCAAATTGCTTATGGAGTTAATCATTAGGGATGGAGGAGAATTGAGGTTTAGATTAAATGAACCGAGCTTATGTGTTTGTTATCTAATGTCAACCCATATCTTTCTAGTTGTTAATGCTGCTACAACTTATATCTAGAGAGCTTGTTCTAGGTAGGTTAAGTAGTTAGAGATTAGTTAAAGAGCTTGTTTTAACTAACGACTCAGTAAGGGAAGATGGTGTAACAGAGCTTGTTGTTATGCTACGGTTGACTATTTAATTGACAATAATATTTTGTAATCAATGATCAACTTCTAAATCCAAAAATAATTAATTACCTTGTAACTGAAGCTTTTTCATATTTGTTTTTGATATTTAATAATCCTTGCTTCCTCTCTTTTAGGCATAGCTTACAAAACTCCAAAACCCCAAAATTTCTTCTTTCCCTAAAACTTAAGATTAGATTTTTAATTTAATAATTAACTTAAATAATTCAGTCTCTATGGGATCGACCCTTACTCCGCTATCTATATAGTAGAGTTAGGAAGTTTTATTTTTGGTGACTGACGACATTCATCAGCAAAACAGTGAGCTGCTATGCCAAACCCCGAGATGTGAAGACTGCATTTCTTGCTAAGTCTCATATCCTGTTACTCTTATTTAAAGATTATTATTTTCTTGATGCTGAACTCCATGACACTTTGCCTACATATGTTGTCTCATTGTTGCAGGAGTTCGAGGATGTCCTCCTTGAAGAGATCCCAAGTGGATTACCACCGATTCGTGGGATCAAGCACACGATTGACCTTGTCCTTGGAGCTGCCATTCCTCACCATCCAGCCTACAGAAGTAATCCCAAGGAGACGAAAGAGCTACAAAGGCAAGTTGAGGAGCTTATGAGGAAAGGTTATGTGAGAGTAGTCTTTGAGCTTGGTGATTGGGTTTGGGTACATATGAGAGGTTTCCTGTTCAGCGACGAACCAAGTTGCATCCCCAAGGAGTTGGACCATTCCAAGTCATAGAGAAGATCAACGATAATGCCTACAAATTGGATCTTCCTGGTGAGTATGGTGTATCTGCTACTTTTAATGTTTCTGAACTTTCTCCCTTTTCTTTTGATGAAGGTATATGCGATTTGAGGACAAATCCTTTTGAGGAGAGGGGGAATGATGGAGATCCACTTGCTCGTGATGTTCGTGATGCTAAGGATCCATTGGTCATCCAAGGAGGTCCAATTACCCGAGCTCGAGCTAAGAAGACGCAACAAGCCCTGGCCTCATTAATGCACAAGCTCTAGCATCATTGAAGTGTCAAGGAAGCTTCCATGAAGAGTCCCAAGACATCTATACTTGCTTGGAAGCCCGAACGACATGAGCATGGTTTACTGTCTTATTTTAGCTTAATAATAAGATGGGCTAAGTGTTTGGATAGCCCACGTTTGAGTCTTGTTGTGTCTTGGACTATTTATTTTATGTAACTAGGTTTAGGCATGAATTTGGGTTTAGTCTTATTTTCTGTTGGTGTTAATTCCAGCCCACTTGTTTATGGGCTTAAGTGCTAGGTATTATTATAAATACCTTGTAAACGCTATTGATGGACAGATCAGTAAAAATTGAATTTTCAGAATTTGAGTGTGCCTTTCTCTTGGGTTCCCTCTCTACTAGGCTTATCAAGGTCTTCTTCCTTGTGGCGCCTCCTTCTTCACCATCCACCATTGCTATACCTTAGGTTCTCGAATTCTTATTCGTAGGGTCAAGGTCCAATACCTTGAGGTTCGAGTCTCTTTAGGCTTCGGGTCTAGGTTTCAAAAGTTTGTCCTGTTGCGTTTTAGCTCCTTCAAATTCCAAGCTACGTTTCTCTTTTCCGTGCGCATCAATCGTCATTTTTAAATTTGTTTGGCTTAAACTATGATATACTCACCTTAAAGAATTTCAGGAAATAATCTTCTTGACCTTTAAGTATTTCAGGCTCAATTTTAATATTTTACTACTTCGGAGAACATCCAGGTCAAGGACTGCCTTATGGGGCTCACTTGGCAATTTTCTCCGTTAACATCGTAGCATGTGGGAATTAATTTCCGTAACATCACTTAATATTCTTATCCGGTTCCTCCAATAGATATAAGGAGAATGGAGAAATTTGGGCCCTCACAAAATATAAAACTTTGCATGTAGTTGGTTACTGGATACCTTATACTTCTAGAAGTTTTCCTTAGCTAAATTGATGCAGCGGTTGTCACGTACTTTCTAATGAGCTATCTGGAACGGTGAGTAAGGGAGGTGAGCTTTGGGAAAACTTAGTAAAAAACGTATATAAAAGTTACACTACATGCAGTTAAACATAATAAACTTATTTAACGAAACAATATTATCTTTTAATAAAACACTGTGGAACGTTTTCAAAAGCAGCTTGTTTGATGCAATATAGTAATTCTTTTAAAATCATGAAAATGTGATAAATGCATATCATTTTTCAATTAATGCAGTAAACAATTCAGTATCGATAAACCATTCGATATCAATAAACAGTTGAGTATCAATTAACAATTCAGTTTTAATAATCCGTTCAGTATCAGTAGAGACAGTCACATCTAATAGAATCATGCACGATACAAATAACTCGCAACGAATTGCCATAGTCAATCACTCACAGTTTGCACTGGTCAAGTGCTCACTGCGTAATGTTGCGGGTTTGACCAATAATCCCACAATCATAAACCTGCAACTTGATTAGAGTCACAATCATATCAATAAACCTGCGGATCGGAGTCTCGCAATCATAGTCAATAAACCTACGGACCAGAGTCTCACAGTCATAATCAATAAGCCTATGGACCTGATTGGGGTCTCGCAGTCATATAACTGTATGCATGATGCATGATCACTATGAGCATCTGTCTCAAAACATTTCATATAAATCAAATATGTAAATCTTTCATGTAAATCATGTCATGTAATTCATCTTGTGTAAAACAAGTTCATATGAATCATTTCATGTATTTATCGATTCATGTAAATCATTCCATGTAATTCAATTCAGGTAAATCATTTCATATAAGTCAATTCATGTAAATCGTTTCGTGTAAATCAATTCATGTAAATAATTTCCTATGCAACTCTCATATATGTTCCTTACCTCTATTCTGCGCAGTATAAAGTCCGTTAACGCCATTTAAGCCTCTTTATTTCTCGTACTGATTTTGTCTAGAGGTTTAACCCATCAAACAAACTCCTATTTTTGCGATCTTGTATATTACGGAAACTTGAGAAGTCTTCTACAACTTTCATGAAGGCCACTTCTTGAGATCAGATCGTTAACTTGGTCAAATTCATCAATCTTTTGAACTGGACAAAAAAACTGCACTTTGCTCTTTTTAGCTCCTTTTAATTCCAACTTTGACATTCAATACCTAAAACATAAAATAAACATTACTAAGCTCTTTTAGGCATAAAACATTAATAAAGAAAACATATTAGCACATATAAAATTCACAAAATATCATCCTATCAAATTCCCCCACACTTAGCTTTTGCTAGTCCTCTAGCAAACCTTAGCTAACTAAATCCTAAAATCCTAACTCACTTTCGTAGGAATCACAATTGCATTTAGCATATGCAATAAGCCCTTAAACCCCTAGGTCACCTATAGTGGACGAGTTGTGTCTCGTGAGGGCTTTCAGAAGATATACCCACAAAATCTTTTACGTAAGACTCAATCCTAAAAATTCAAAATAAGACTCAAAAATTTTAAAATTAAGACTGAAAACAAGATTAAGATCATGAACATATTTTCAAATCTTCCAATTCTTAACTCATAACTTCAACAAGAGTCAAATAATCAAGTCAGTCATATTCTAATTATCACTTCTCATATTCATGCATACTTCTAAATAAATTCATGCAAAATTCACAATCAACATAACTGAAACATATAATATCAACTTTGCAATTATCCACTATACATTACTACAAACAAAGTCAATAGATGAAGAACACTTTTATTTTATTTTCTCTTCTTTCTTTTTCTTTTTCTTTTGAGCTCTCAACAATGGTTTCTCTAAGTACTTACATGCCTTTTTACGTGAATATTAATATTGGTGATACCAACACCCGATTACTCAACAAGTAAGCCCTCTTTTAGAGTGCTTTGCATACTCATATTTCAATTCACTTTAAGAATTTAATCAATAAGATTAAGCAACTCAAAACATTGGAGTAGAATTTAAAGCTTTCAACCTCTATTTTTTTCTTCTTTTTCTCTTTATTTTATGTTTATTTTTATTTTTTTTCTTATCTATTTATCCTTTGCTTATACCAACTTCAATGAAATAATCACATTATCAATATCATATGAACAATCATATTTAATCATGAACTCACATAAATTCTTTAGAAAGTACTCACTTCAACAATAATAACAATCAAAATACTCTCAACTTTCTTATAAAACTTTGTTTTAGTTTAGAATCAATCTTTAAAAGAAAGAAAACATATCATGATCTTTTAAAACTCTTAAAAATTTTGACCCCTTTTTTTTCAAAAAAAAATTTTCAGTTCTTAAAAAAAAACTCTATAGACTCATAAACCAATATTCCCCCCTACACTTAAACCTTACTTTGTCCTCAAAGTAAGTCTAGCATGCAAAGAACAATAAAAACTCAAAAATTAAATGGTAATACAAGTAAAGGAAAGAAATACTCCCTCTTTTTTACATCCTTGGGTTGCCTCCCAAGTAGTGCTTTTATTTAATGTTGTTAGGTCGACTGCTCCACCTTCCATCATCCAATCCCAGACCTCAACTTTTTTATCAGTCTCTCGAGTTCCTCATTCTCAAGATTTTTGCGTGTGGCTATTTCTAGCTCACCTTTAAGAACTTGCTTTTCATCACCTTTTAATTTCCTCTTGGAAGTGCATAGTTCCCTTAAAAACTTGGCATTGCAAAGCACTTGATCATTAATTTCACCAAGGAGAGGAATATTGACTTCCATTTTCCTAAATGTCTTCAATATCTCCTTGTCTTGCTCTTCATTTGTAGCTCTTGCAAACCTACCAGGAAAAGGAGGAGAGTAAGTAGAAGCACTAAAAGGAATTTGTTTATCACTTACCTCAGCTTTGGATTCCTTAATTTCAACATCCTCATAGTGCTTTTTAAAGTTGTCGAAATTCTCCCTCCCTTTTACATTGTGCATGTCAACAACTCCACCTTTAATATAGAAATTGGATTCATCCTTCCTTTCTATAAAGTTGTCGACATCTTCATGTGCACTTTCCTTGGATTTAATTTTCTTTTCACTTTTCAAGGTGATGTTAGTAACATTATCTCTTGGATTCTCCACAGGTTGAGAGGTCATAGCTTCAATGTTACTTATAGAATTCATTATTTGACTCACATGGTGATCAATATTCTTAATATAAACATCAGCCTCTTGTGAAAATTATAAATTTTTAATCTCAAGAGTCTTAACAATATCTTCAAGAGACATACCTGATTCTTGAGGTGGAGGCATACCTGAGTCTTGAGATGAAGCTTGATATGTATCTTGGAATGGTGCATTGTAAACCTCATATTGATTCCCATAACTAAAATTAGAATGATCCCACCATCCTTGATTGTAGGTATCGTAATGTGGTTCATAATTATAGTATGGGTCATAATTATAGTGTGGTTCATAAGCTTGCTCCATGGAGTCCTCTTACTTCTCATCTTGGGTGGTAGTGATGGTGATGTTATGGTGTTTGTGGTACCGCGCTTTGGGTTGCTTGTATATAGTCCTTAATCTTTTGAAGTTTGTGACTAGGATCCTTCTCAAACAAGCAATCCCTGAAAAAGAAAAGAAGAAAAAAATTAGACTTTAAATTAAAATAATTAACTTAAACAAATTTCAGTCCCCAGCAACAGCGCCAAAATTTGATGAGTGTCGTCAGTCACCAAAAATAAAATTTCCTAACTCTACTATGTAGATAGCGGAGCAAGGGTCGAACCCACAGAGACTGAATTATTTAAGTTAATTATTAAATTAAAAATCTAATCTTAGGGTTTAGGGAAAGAAGAAATTTGGGGGTTTTGGAGACTATTCTAAAATAAAGAAAACAAGAATTATTAAATATCAAAAACAAATAGCAAAAAGCTTCAGTTACGAGGCATTTAATTATTCTTGGATTTAGATGTTGATCATTGATTATTTAAGATCATTGTCAATTAAGTAGTCAACCGTAGTGTAATTCCCCAGTGTCCAATTACACCTATCTTTCCTTACTATGTTGTTAATTAAAGGCTTAGCGTCTTAACTAATCTCTAACTATCAAAATTTACCTATGCTCAGCGCTATAGATAAAGTTTTAATAGCAGCATTAATATCTATAAAGATTTGAGTCAACATTAAGTAACAAACTCACTCAACGCGGTTTATTTAACTTAAACCTTAATTCTCCTAGATCCCTAGTGATTAACTTTACCAGCAATTACGGACTTATGTTTTTAATCTGGCGGTAGATTATTTAATTGATGAGTGTCGTCAGTCACCAAAAATAAATTTTCCTAACTCTACTATGTAGATAGCAGAGCAAGGGTCGAACCCACAGAGACTGAATTTTTTAAGTTAATTATTAAATTAAAAATCTAATCTTAGGGTTTAGGGAAAAAAGAAGTTTGGGGGTTTTGGAGACTATTCTAAAATAAAGAAAACAAGAATTATTAAGTATCAAAGACAAATAGCAAAAAGCTTCAGTTACGAGGCAATCAATCATTCTTGGATTTTGATTTTGATCATTGATTACAAAATATTATTGTCAATTAAATAGTCAACCGTAGCATAACAACAAGCTCTGTTACACCATCTTTCCTTACTGAGTCGTTAGTTAAAACAAGCTCTTTAACTAATCTCTAACTACTTAACCTACCTAGAACAAGCTCTCTAGATATAAGTTGTAGCAGCATTAACAACAAGAAAGATATGGGTTGACATTAGATAACAAACACATAAGCTCGGTTTATTTAATCTAAACCTTAATTCTCCTCCATCCCTAGTGATTAACTCCACAAGCAATTACGGACTTATGTTTTTAATCTGGCGGTAGATTATTTAATTTAACTGAATAGTGTGCACCCTATCTAATCAAACAAACAATCATTATAATGTGCTCAGAGAATCATGGATATTTAATCAACAATTATATAATAGGTTCAAGAATCTCACAAAATGCTTTTCCCAAGAATAATCAATTTACCTCATAACTGAATAAGAAAACTACTCACTAGACATATTCAAGATCATAAAATTCAAGTTCAATATCATAAAGAAGACAATTATCATGCAATAAACAATTAAACTATCAATCTTTAATAATATCAAATAAGAAATCTATAATCAAGATCATGATCTAATAAGATTTTAACAAAAAAAATCACAAAATCTAGAAAAATAAAAAGAAAATAATTTTATAAAACAATAATAAGAAATCAGCAACTAATTAAAAATAAAGAAAAATAAATTTTTTATTAAAAACCCTAAAGAAAATCCTACAAGACTAAAATAGAAGAGGGAGGAGAGGGATGATGTTTATGAGAGCCTTGTGCTCTTTATATAGGCCTAAGGAAGAGTTTAAAAGACTTTCCTAAGTAATGTGGGATTCAGATAAGAGTTTACTTGGAAAACAAGTGATTTGACTAGTCAAACTCTTACCTTTATCTCATCATCCTTTTACAATTATTTTCTAAGTAAAATTCCTAAGGCCTATTTTTATTAATTAATTACAGATTTAAGACAAAATAAAATTAAGAAATTATCTTCTCTCAACAAAATCTGGTCTTGAACTTGCTTTGTTGGAATTTCTTCTCAATCTCGTTTTTCTGCCTAGAATTTTGTACTGATTTTGTCCAGACGTTTGACCCACCAAATGAACTCTGATTTTTGCGATCTTGTGCATTCTGGAAACCTTGAGAAGTCCTCTACAACTTCCATGAAGGCTACTTCTTGAGATCAGGTTGATAAATTGGTCAAAAACGTCAATCTTTCAAGCTGGACAGAAAATACTGCACTTTACACTTTTTAACTTCTTTTTATTCCAACTTTGATATTTAATACGTAAAACATAAAATAAATATTAGTAAGCTTTTTTAGGCATAAAACATCAATAAAGAAAATATATTAGCACATATAAAATTCACAAAATATCATCCTATCATTAATTTAACTAAATAGTGTGCACCCTATCTAATTAAATAAACAATCATTATAATGTGCTCAGAGAATCTTAGATACTTAATTAACAATTATATAATAGGTTCAAGAATCTCACAACATGCTTTTCCTAAGAATAATCAATTTACCTCATAGCTGAATAAGAAAACTACTCACTATTCATATTCAAGAATATAAACTCCAAATTATATATTATAAAGATTACAAATATCATGCAAGAAACAATCAAAGAAGCAATCTTTAATAATATAAAATCAGAATTGCTAATTAAGATTATAACTAGCAAGCAAGAACACACAAACAATATTAATTTAAATAAAGAAAACAAAATCAGAATTAAAAATAATAAAGAAATAAGCAAAATAATAAAAATAAAATTTCTATTAAATCTACTCTAAAACTAAACAAGAGAGAAGAGAGGGATGAGAGGGATGTGAGGGATATTGTTTATGAGAGCCTTGTGCTCTTTATATAGGCCTAAGGAAGAGTTTAAAAGACTTTTCTAAGCAATGTGGGATTCAGATAAGAGTTTACTTGGAAAACAAGTAATTTGACTAGTCAAACTCTTACCTTTATCTCATCATCTTTTTACAATTATTTTCTAAGTAAAATTCCTAAGGCCTATTTTTATTAATTAATTACAAATCTAAGACAAAATAAAATTAAGTGTAAAAACTACAAACTTTGTACCATGTTGATGAATAAATAAAAGACATGGAGTAAGTTGAGTATTATGATATATGTTGTAAGTAATAATCTTATGCCAAGTAATGAGGATGAAACCTTAAATTTGTGGAATTAGAAAACAAATAATTTATACTTTTGTGTCATTTGGAAAATCTCATAACTAAGTTCAAGAATTTAAATATGAACTAATGAGATGCATATATTCCACCAAATACATAGGTAGGTTTGTTTTAATAAAACAAGTATACAAGTATCTTAAAGGAAATGTAGTATGTATGAGAAATGAATAATTAAAATAAATTGAAGAATTAATATGTATACACATACCATACTAAAAATATATTAGATATGAGAATATATATATATATATATTGTATATGGCTATGGGTATGTATACATATTATTATATTAAAGAATTTAAAATACGAGTATAAATACACATTTCATGTAGAAATATAACAAATAAATAAATATATAAGAATATACATATATTATATACATGTATAAATATACATTGTTATATATAAATATAATTTCAGTTTATATGAATATATATAAATAAAATATATATATATATGTGTTAGTGGGGTTTGATGGGACCTTACCCCATCAAACTCCACTAACTCCATCAGAATATGTAACAAGCTTCTTAAGGAAGCTTTACAAACAAAACACGGAAGAGGAAAAGAAGTACAGGAAAGAGTTAAAGGCTCGGGCAAAAACAAGGAAAAGAAAGAAGAAAAGGAAAGGAGAAGTCGATAGGGAAATAAAGAAAGGAAAAGTGAATGCCGAAAGAAAGAAGAAAAGGAAAAGGAGAGAAAGAGACGCTGCAGCGAAGGAGAAGGAACAAAAGTTGTGCAGTAAAGAAACGGGAAAAGAGAGGAAATTTCAGATGTACAGGAGGAGCAAAACCAGTCTGTGAAAATGGGGCTCGTACGGTGATGACTGCTGGAACCGTGAGCTAAAGGAGGAGATATGATATGGACCCCACCGAAAGAAGATGAGGTTCAATGAAGAAGACGAAAAACACTTGAAGAAAAACAATAACAAGTTAAAAACGCAGCAAAGGAAAAACAAAATTAGAAGTAAAACCAAGACTCATTGTGTAGAAACACAAGAACCTATGGTATTGGACTAAGACTCGTTGCTTAGAAAAGCAAGAACCTATGGTATATATTGGTGGAAGGTAGAAGAACGCCACAAGGAAGACCTTGATAAGTTCAAGAGTTCTCAAGAGAACCAAAGAGAAGTAGTCTCTCAATTTTATTACTAAAATCAATTGTGTTCTCCCCAAAGGGTTACATAACTATTTATAGGCAAATAGATAACTTGCAGCACAAGTAATAGGAATCCTACTTTCCTAACTTGCAGAATAGGAAATAGCAAACTTGCAGAACAAGCAATAAAAATCCTACTCTCCTAACTTGCAGAACAAGTAATAGAAGTCCTACAAAATATATTATTTAAAAAGGAATTGGGCTTAAATTAAATTAAGATAATGTTCAGCCCAATAATACTTAACTAAATAAAATATGCATCCAGCCTAATTGCATTTCAGCCCAATACTTGTGTGTGTGTCTTCAAGAAGGTTGAACTTGGGCTTGGATCATGTTGTAAAAGACTTTATCATCCTCCATGCTCAAGCTTTGTTGGGCTTTCTCTCTAATAATATTAATGAAACCAGCCAAGGCTTGTTGCATTATCTTTGATTTAGCTCTTGTAATTGGACCTCCATGGATACTCAAAGGATCACGATCATCACGAACATGACTTGAGCTTTGTGAGCTTGGATCTCCATCATGACTTGAGCTTTGTGAGCTTGGATCTCCATCATTCCCCCTCTCCTCGAAAGGATTTGTCCTCAAATCAGAATCACCTACATCAATATCAAAGTAAGAAAGATCAGAAACATTAAATGTAGCACTAACATTATACTCACCTGGAAGATCTAACTTATAAGCATTGTCATTGATCTTCTTAATCACTTGGAATGGTCCATCTCCTCGAGGTTGCAACTTGGAGCTACGCTGAGCAGGAAATCTCTCTTTACGCATATGTACCCAAACCCAATCACCAGGTTCAAAGACAACTTTCTTGCGATGCTTGTTGGCTTGAGTAGCATATTGCTCAGTCCTCTTCTTAATGTTTTGACGTACCTTCTCATGTAGTTGCTTAACAAAATCAGCTTTCTTTTCCCCATCCAAACTAGCTCTCTCCTCAATAGGTAGTGGTAAAAGATCCAATGGAGTGAGTGGATTAAAACCATAGACAACTTCAAATGGAGAATAACTAGTAGTGGAATGCACGCTTCTATTGTAAGCAAACTCCACATGAGGCAAACAATCTTCCCAATTCTTCAAATTCTTTTGAATAATGGACCTCAACAAAGTAGACAAAGTACGATTGACTACTTCAGTTTGACCATCGGTTTGTGGATGACAAGTAGTTGAAAACAATAGCTTTATTCCTAACTTTCCCCATAATGTTTTCCAAAAGTAGCTAAGGAACTTCACATCACGGTCAGAAACAATGGTCCTCGGAACCCCATGTAGACGAACAATTTCCTTGAAGAATAAATCGGCAATGTTACTTGCATCATCTGTCTTGTGACAAGCAATGAAGTGAGCCATCTTAGAGAACCTGTCAACAACAACAAAAATAGAATCTCTACCTCTCTTTGTTCTTGGTAACCCTAAAACAAAGTCCATAGAAATGTCAGTCCAAGGAGCAGTAGGAATAGGTAATGGAGTATAAAGACCATGATTCATAACTCTAGACTTAGCTTGTTTACAAGTGACACATCTTTCACACAATTTTTCAACATCTCTTTTCATGTTAGGCCAAAAGAAGTGATCATGCAATATATCTAAAGTTTTCTTTACTCCAAAATGTCCCATTAATCCACCACTATGGGCTTCTCTAACAAGTAATTCTCTTAAAGAACTCCTAGGAACACATAATCTATTTTCCCTAAATAAGAATCCATCATGCCTATAAAACTTTCCAAAACCAGTTTTCTCACATGCAATGAACACATTTTCAAAATCCTCATCAGTAGCATACAAGTCTTTAATATACTCAAATCCAAGTAGTTTTGCATTAAGAGTAGTGATTAGAGTATACCTTCGAGATAATGCATCAGCCACGACATTTTCTTTACCTTGTTTATATTTGATCACATATGGAAATGTTTCAATGAACTCCATCCACTTGGCATGACGCTTGTTCAACTTGCTTTGTCCTTTCAAGTGCTTCAAGGACTCATGATCAGTGTGGATGACAAATTCCTTGGGCCATAAATAGTGTTGCCATGTTTCCAAGGCCCTCACTAATGCATACATCTCTTTATCATATGTGGGATAGTTAAGGGCAGCTCCACTTAACTTCTCACTGAAAAAAAAAGCAATGGGGCGCTTCTCCTGCATTAAAACAGCTCCAATACCTATACTTGAAGCATCACACTCAATCTCAAAAGTTTTAGAAAAGTCAGGTAAGGATAATAAAGCTACGGAACAAAGCTTCTCTTTAAGCAAGTTAAAAGCATGATCTTGCTCAAAACCCCATTTAAATCCAACATTCTTTTTAACAACATCAGTTAGAGGTGCAACTATTGTACTGAAGTCTCTAACAAACCTACGATAGAAACTAGCTAATCCATGAAAACTACGCACCTCAGAGATATTCTTAGGTATAGGTCAATCTTTAATTGCCTTGACCTTTTCATCCTCTACTGCTATACCCTTAGAAGAAATAACATATCCAAGAAATATAAACTTATCAGTGCAAAAGGAACAATTCTTAAGGTTAGCATATAGCTTTTCCTTTCTCAAGACATTAAGCACATTCTTTAAATGTTCAATATGTTCATGCAAACTTCTACTATAGATCAAGATATCATCAAAATAGACAACTACAAATTTTCCAATGAAAGCACGCAAGACATGGTTCATTAATCTCATGAAAGTGCTAGGTGCATTAGTTAATCCAAAAGGCATAACTAACCATTCATACAAACCATGCTTAGTCTTAAATGCAGTTTTCCATTCATCACCTTCTCTCATGCGAATTTGATGATAACCACTTTTCAAATCAATTTTAGAAAAGATGCAAGAACTATGTAACTCATCAAGCATATCTTCTAATCTAGGAATGGGATAGCGATACTTTACAGTGATTTTGTTGATGGCACGACAATCAACACACATCCTCCACGTCCCATCCTTCTTAGGAACAAGTAATACAGGAACAGCACATGGACTCATGCTCTCTCTAACGTAGCCTTTCTTCATGAGCTCGTCAACTTGCCTTTGAAGCTCCTTTGTCTCCTCGGGATTACTTCTATAGGCAGGTCTGTTGGGAATGGCAACTCCAGGAACAAGGTCTATTTAATGCTCAATTCCCTTAATAGGTGGCAAACCATTTGGAATCTCCTCGGGAAATATATCTCCAAATTCCTTCAAAAGAGACACAACATTAGTAGGCAAGGAAGATTTAAGATCATTAGAACTAAAACAAGATTCTTTATATAAAAACAAAAGGATTGGGCACTTAGATAGAAAAGCAGCCTTTACATCACTTTGCTTTGCATAGAAGCTCACGTCCTTTCTTTCTTTCTTTGCAATATCTTTGCCTTTATCTAGATTCTTTGACCTTTGTTGTGATTCATTCTGCTCTTTCAACCTCAATTAATCCTCATAAATTTTCGTAGGACTCAAGGGTGCAAGTGTGAATTTCTTACCAGCCATGGTAAATGAATAACAGTTTGTAAATCCATCATGTATGACATGTCTATCAAATTGCCATGGTCTTCCTAAAAGCAAATGACCAGCATGCATAGGCACAACATCACACAACACTTTATCATTGTACCTTCCAATTGAAAATAGCACCAATACTTGCTTGGTCACATTTACTTCTCCACAATTATTGAGCCATTGAAGTTTGTATGGTTTTGGATGTTTTGTAGTGGGCAAACTCAATTTGTCAACCAAATAAGTACTAGCAACATTAGTGCAACTACCACCATCAATAATCAAAGAGCATATGATGGAGATCCACTTGCTCGTGATGTTCGTGATGCTAAGGATCCATTGGTCATCCAAGGAGGTCCGATTACCCGAGCTCGAGCTAAGAAGATGCAACAAGCCTTGGCCTCATTAATGCAACAAGCTCTGGCATCATTGAAGTGTCAAGGAAGCTTCCATGAAGAGTCCCAAGACATCTATACTTACTTGGAAGCCCAAACGACATGAGCATGGTTTACTGTCTTATTTTAGCTTAACAATAAGATGGGCTAAGTGTTTGGATAGCCCACGTTTGAGTCTTGTTGTGTTTTGGACTATTTATTTTATGTAACTAGGTTTAGGCATGAATTTGGGTTTAGTCTTATTTTCTACTGGTGTTAATTCCAGCCCACTTGTTTATGGGCTTAAGTGCTAGGTATTATTATAAATACCTTGTAAACGCTATTGATGAACAGATCAGTTAAGTGAATTTTCAGATATTAAGTGTGCCTTTCTCTTGGGTTCCCCCTCTACTAGGCTTATCAAGGTCTTCTTCCTTGTGGCACCTCCTTCTTCACCATCCACCATTGCTATACCTTAGGTTCTCAAATTCTTATTCGTAGGGTCAAGGTCCAATACCTTTGGGTTCGAGTCTCTTTAGGCTTCGGGTCTAGGTTTCAGAAGTTGTCATTCATCAACTTTGTTTCTGTCCTTTGCGTTTTCAGCCCCTTCAATTTCCAAGCTACGTTTCCTCTTGTCCGTGTGCATCTGCATACCTTATTGTTGACGTGGCATCTAGTATGAAAAATATTTTCTCGTTGCACTTCATCTTCATCCTTAACTTGGGCACTTAATGCACGACGAGCTACAAGTGCTTCACCATGTGCAGCAAACTCAACATAGTCATCATCCTCATCAATGTCCTCCAATGGTGGCATCTCATCATCAACATCAGAATCTTCACTTACAACACCATTATCACACATAATCATGACTCGTTTATTTGGGCATTGTGATGCAATGTGTCCTCTTCCCAAACATCTAAAACACTTAATGTCTCTACTCTTACCTTGGGATGCTTGGATAGCCTCGGGTTTGGGCTTTTGGACACTCTCACCCTTAGGCTTGAATGAGGATTCAGTCTTAAGTTTGAACGTAGTCTTATCATCCCTTCGAAAGGTGTTCGGTTTCCAAGAAGAAGATGAACTAGAACCTTGCATAAAACGAGATGAATAACCTTTTCTCTTGAGTTGCCTTTCAACCTTGATAGCCATATGCAACATATCATTAAACTCCACATAGTGATGTAACTCCACTACGTTAGCAATCTCACGATTCAATCCTTGTAAGAATCGAGCCATAGTAGCTTCACTATCCTCTTCAACATTAGCTCTGATCATGATAATTTCCATTTCTTTATGATAATCCTTAACACTCTTAGAACCTTGAGTGAGACCTTGTAACCTTTGATAAAGCTCTCTATAGTAATGATTAGGAACAAACCTTTTTCTCATAACACGTTTCATTTCATTCCATGTAACTATAGGTGGCTCTCTCTTCCTATGTCTACCAAGCATGAGTTGGTCCCACCAAATGATTGCATAATCCGTGAACTCGACAGCAGCAAGTTTCACCTTTTTTTTCTTCGGAATAGTTATGGCAATCAAAGACCATCTCCACTTTCTTTTCCCATTCTAAGTAAACCTCATGATCATTCTTACCTTGAAAAGAAGGAATCTTCAATTTGATACTTCCTAAATTTCCATCTATCCTATCATAATACCTATCTCCTTTATACCTATCTCCACGACCTCCTTTATTACCATGGTTACCTTTAACACTTCTACTAAACTCATCATCGTCAAACTCATCATCAACTTTATCATCAAAGTCATTATTCACAACATTGCCATTCTCATTAGAAGTATCACCTGGCTTTACCTTAGCTAGGACAGGTTCATGTTCCTCCAACTTATCATGGATATTATTAAACCTCAACTCTATCCTTGAAAATTGTTGCTGCATAGCTTGGAACATGAACTCGATCTTACTCAAATCAGGCTTTTCACTATTAGAAGACATGATTTTACCCTGCAAGAAACGTTAGTAAAAGAAAAGGACCTCACAAGTATGACCTCACGTGTTTACACTCAATACACACAAGAATGTAACACACACTCGTGTTTCACACAATTTTAATATGGCTTTTCTCTACTAATGTTACTCACACACTCTTGCCTTTTTCCCTCACACTACTTTTTCTCTATAGGTTTTATATTGAACTCAAGACTTAATCAAAAATCAACTTATGGAATTCAACTATCAACCAACAATAAACAAGCTGAGCACAAGATTTTAGTCAAGGGAACACAAAACAATGAAGACTCAACAAGACTTTGCAAGACTTAATAGGCTTAAGAAGACTCTAATGAAACTAAACCTTGAAGGAAATATGTGTGTTTTGGGGTGTTTAATTAGGGTAGGGTTTAGCCAAAGGTGAGGTAGTTTTGTCCTTTTATGTGGTAGGGTCAAAAAGGTAATTTTAGGCAGTAGGGTAGAATGGCAGCAATGAATTTTCAAATTAGGCAAATAAGAAATCTCAAAGCTCAAGAAAGAATGACTATCTCAAGATTTTGATGAAGCACACCTCCACGAATTACCTTTGATGTTGCACTTCCTACACACGATGTAATAAATCCCCTCTTGAATTGATTTTTCTTTTCTCTTTTTTTTTCTTTTCTTTTCTTTTTTTTTCTTTTTTCACTTTTTTTTATATTTTACTAAAGTAAACGAACAATGAAGAAAAAAAAGTCTAAATAATAAGAAGAGGTTTACTTGGGGAACAAGGCAACTTTTTGACAAAAACAAGCTAGTTTTGGTAGCAGCTTGTGTGGCAAGGAATGAGAGGGAATGGTGGCTTGTGAAACAAGTAGTCTTTATGTGATGTAGAGCTTTTGAAGGTTTCTTGGTGAGCAAGAAAACCTTTGGGATTTGGTTGCTTGGAGAACAAGATAGGGTTTACTTGGTGGCTAAGTGAAGACAATAGGTTTGAGGGACAAACAATATTAGTGGTGGCTTGGAAAAGGATTCAAGATCAAGGTTTATGCACGACAAGAAGACAAAGAAAAAAAAACAAAAACGAAACTCCCACGAATTAAACCTAAGCTCTGATACCAAATGATATGGACCTCACCGAAAGAAGAAGAGGTTCAATGAAGAAGACGAAAAACACTTGAAGAAAAACAATAATAAGTTAAAAACGCAGCAAAGGAAAAACAAAATTAAAAGTAAAACCAAGACCCGTTGTGTAGAAACACAAGAACCTATTGTATTGGACTAAGTCTCGTTGCTTAGAAAAGCAAGAATCTATGGTATATATTGGTGGAAGGTAGAAGAATGCCACAAGAAAAGCAAGAAATCAGCAATATCAAAATTAAACGAAAGAAAATAAAACTTTTATTAAAACGTAAAGAAAACCTTACAAAAGACTAAAAGGGAAGAGGGAGGAGAGGGATGCAAAGGGATGCTGTTTATGAGAGCCTTGTGCTCTTTATATAGGCCTAAGGAAGAGTTTAAAAGACTTTCCTAAGCAATGTGGGATTCAGATAAGAGTTTACTTAGGAAACAAGTAATTTGACTACTCAAACTCTTACCTTTATCTCATTATCTTTTACAATTATTTTCTAAGTAAAATTCCTAAGGCCTATTCTTATTAATTAATTACAGATCTAAGACATAATAAAATTAAGAAATTATCTTGTCTTAACAAAATCTTGTCTTGAACTTGCTTAGTTGAAATTTCTTGTCAATCTTGTTTTTCTGCCCAGAATTTCGTACTGATTTTTGTCCAGACGTTTGACCCACCAAACGAACTCAATTTTTGCGATCTTGTGCATTCTGGAAACCTTGAGAAGTCCTCTACAACTTCCATGAAGGCCACTTCTTGAGATCAGGTCGTTAAATTGGTCCAAAATGTCAATCTTTCAAGCTGGACAGAAAATACTGCACTTTGCTCTTTTTAACTTCTTTTAATTCCAACTTTGATATTTAATACCTAAAACATAAAATAAACATTAGTAAGCTCTTTTAGGCATAAAACATCAATAAAGAAAATATATTAGCACATATAAAATTCACAAAATATCATCCTATCAAATTCCCCCACACTTAGCTTTTGCTAGTCCTCTAGCAAACCTAAACTAACTTCCCAAAGAACTAAATCCTAAATTCCAAATCTTAAATCCTAACTCACTTTCGTAGGAATCATAATTGCTTTTAGCTTATGCAATAAGCCTTTAAACTCCTAGTGGACGAGGGCTTTCAGAAGATATAACCACAAAATCTTTTAGTTAAGACTCAATCCTAAAAATTCAAAAAAAGACTCAATTTTAAAAATTATGACTCCAAAACAAGATTAAGATCATGGACATATTTTCAAATCTTTCAATTTTTAACTCGTAACTTCAACAAGATTAAGATCATGGGCGAGACGCTAGCTCTCGCGCAAACAGGCTCTTGCGACAGGCGGACGATATGTGCGACAGACCTTTGGCGAGAGACCTCTTTTATTGACATTACCAAAGACAGACCATCGGCGAGAGACCTCCTCCTACTAGCTGGGCGAGACGCTAGCACTCGCGCAAACAGGCTCTGGCGACAAGCGGACGATATGTGCGACAGACATTTGGCGAGAGACCTCTTTTATTGATATTACCAACGACAGACCCTCAGCGAGAGACCTCGTCCTACTAGCTGGGCGAGACGCGAGCTCTAGCTCAAACAGGCTCTGGTGACAGGCGGACGATATGTGCGACAGACCTTTGGCGAGAGACCTCTTTTATTGACATTGCCAACGACAGACCTTCGGCGAGAGACCTCCTCCGCCTAGCTGGGCGAGATGCTAGCTCTCGCACAAGCAGGCTCTGGCAACAGGCGGTCGATATAAGCGAGAGACCTTTGGCGAGAGACCTCTTTTATTGACATTGCCAACGACAGACCCTCGGTGAGAGACCTCCTCCGCCTAGCTGGGCGAGACGCTAGCTCTCACGCAAACAGGCTCTGGCGACAGGCGGACGATATGTGCGACAGACCTTTGGCGAGAGACGTCTTTTATTGACATTACCAACGACAGACCCTCGGCGAGAGACCTCCTCCTACAAGCTGGGCGAGACGCTAGCTCTCGCACAAACAGGCTCTGGCGACAGGCGGACGATATGTGCGACAGACCTTTGGCGAGAGACCTCATTTATTGACATTACCAACGACAGACCCTCGGCGAGAGACCTCCTCTTACTAGCTGGGCGAGACGCTAGCTCTCGCGCAAACAGGCTCGGCGACAGGCGGACGATATGTGCGACAGACCTTTGGCGAGAGACGTCTTTTCTTGACATTACCAACGACAGACCCTCGGCGAGAGACCTCCTCCTACTAGCTGGGTGAGACGATAGCTCTCGCGCAAACAGACTCTGGCGACAGGCGGACGATATGTGCGAAAGACCTTTGGCGAGAGACCTCTTTTATTGACATTACCAACGACAGACCCTCGGCGAGAGACCTCCTCTTGCTAGCTGGGCGAGACGCTAACTCTCGCACAAACAGGCTCTGGTGACAGGCGGACGATATGTGAGACAGACCTTTGGCGAGAGACCTCTTTTATTGACATTACCAACGACAGACCCTCGGCGAGAGACCTCCTCTTACTAGTTGGGTGAGACGTTAGTTCTCGCGCAAACAGGCTCTGGCGACAGGCGGACGATATGTGCGACAGACCTTTGGCGAGAGACCTCTTTTATTGACATTACCAACGACAGACTCTTGGCGAGAGACCTCCTCCTACTAGCTGGGAGAGACGCTAGCTCTCGCGCAAACAGGCTCTGGCGACAGGCGGACGATATGTGCGACAGACCTTTGGCGAGAGACCTCTTTTATTGACATTACCAACGACAGACCCTCGACGAGAGACTTCCTCCTACTAGCTGGGCGAGACGCTAGCTCTCGCGCAAACAGGCTCGGCGACAGGCGGACGATATGTGCGACAGACCTTTGGCGAGAGACGTCTTTTCTTGACATTACCAACGGCAGACCTTCGGCGAGAGACCTCCTCCTACTAGCTGGGCGAGACGATAGCTCTCGCGCAAACAGACTCTGGCGACAGGCGGACGATATGTGCGACAGAGCTTTGGTGAGAGACCTCTTTTATTGACATTACCAACGACAGACCCTCGGCGAGAGACTTCCTCCTGCTAGCTGGGCGAGACGCTAGCTCTCGCGCAAACAGGCTCTGGCGACAGGCGGACGATATGTGCGACAGAGCTTTGGTGAGAGACCTCTTTTATTGACATTACCAACGACAGACCCTCGGCGAGAGACTTCCTCCTGCTAGCTGGGCGAGACGCTAGCTCTCGCGCAAACAGGCTCGGCGACAGGCAGACGATATTTGCGACAGACCTTTGGCGAGAGACCTCTTTTCGTGACATTGCCAACGACAGACCCTCGGCGAGAGACCTCCTCCTACTAGCTGGGCGAGACGATAGCTCTCGCGCAAACAGGCTCTGGCGACAGGCGGACGATATGTGCGACAGACCTTTGGCGAGAGACCTCTTTTATTGACATTACCAACGACAGACACTCGGCGAGAGACCTCCTCTTACTAGCTGGGCGAGACGCTAGCTCTCGCGCAAACAGGCTCTGGCGACAGGCGGACGATATGTGCGACAGACCTTTGGCGAGAGATCTCTTTTATTGACATTACCAACGACAAACCCTCGGCGAGAGACTTCCTTCTACTAGCTGGGCGAGACGCTAGCTCTCGCGCAAACAGGCTCTGACGACAGGCGGACGATATGTGCGACAGACCTTTGGCGAGAGACCTCTTTTAGTGACATTACCAACGACAGACCCTCGGCGAGAGACCTTTTCTTACAAGCTGGGCGAGACGCTAGCTCTCGCACAAACAGGCTCTGGCGACAGGCGGACGATATGTGCGACAGACCTTTGGCGAGAGACCTCTTTAAGTGACATTGCCAACGACAGACACTCGGCGAGAGACCTCCTCCTGCTAGCTGGGCGAGACGTTAGCTCTCGCACAAACAGGCTCTGGCGACAGGCGGACGATATGTGCGACAGACCTTTGGCGAGAGACCTCTTTTATTGATATTACCAACGACAGACCCTCGGCGAGAGACCTCCTCCTACTAGCTGGGCGAGACGCTAGCTCTCGCGCAAACAGGCTCTGACGACAGGCGGACGATATTTGCGACAGACCTTTGGCGAGAGACCTCTATTAGTGACATTGCCAACGACAGACCCTCGGCGAGAGACCTCCTCCTACTAGCTGGGCGAGACGCTAGCTCTCGCGCAAACGGGCTCTGACGACAGGCGGACGATATGTGCGACAGACCTTTGGCGAGAGACCTCTTTTATTGACATTGCCAACGACAGACCCTAGGCGAGAGTCCTCCTCCGTCTAGCTGGGCGAGACGCTAGCTCTCGTGCAAACAGGTTCTGGCGACAGGCGGACGATATGTGCGACAGACCTTTGGGGAGATACCTCTTTTATTGACATTGCCAACGACAGACCCTCGGCGAGAGACCTCCTTCGCCTAGCTGGGCGAGACGCTAGCTCTCGCGCAAACAGACTTTGGCGACAGGCGGACGATATCTGCGACAGACCTTTGGCGAGAGACCTCTTTTATTGACATTACGAACGACAGACCCTCGGCGAGAGACCTCCTCCTACTAGTTGGGCGAGATGCTAGCTGTCGCGCAAACGGGCTCTGGCGACAGGCAGATGATATGTGCGACAGACCTTTGGCGAGAGACCTCTTTTATTGACATTGCCAACGACAGACCCTCGGCGAGAGACCTCCTCCGCCTAACTGGGCGAGACGCTAGCTCTCGCGCAAACAGGCTCTGGCGACAGGCGGACGATATGTGCGACAGACCTTTGGCGAGAGACGTATTTTATTGACATTACCAACGACAAACCCTCGGCGAGAGACCTCCTCCTACTAGCTGGGCGAGACGCTAGCTCTCGCGCAAACAGGCTCTGGCGACAGGCGGACGATATGTGCGACAGCCCTTTGGCGAGAGACCTCTTTTGTTGACATTGCCAACGACAGACCCTCGGCGAGAGACCTCCTCCGCGTAGCTGGGCGAGACGCTAGCTCTCGCGCAAACAGGCTCTGACGACTGGCGGACGATATGTGCGACAGACCTTTGGCGAGAGACCTCTTTTAGTGACATTGCAAACGACAGACCCTCGGCGAGAGACCTCCTCCTACTAGCTGGGCGAGACGCTAGATCTCGCGCAAACAGGCTCTGACAACAGGCGGACGATATTTGCGACAGACCTTTGGCGAGAGACCTTTTTTAGTGACATTGCCAACGACAGACCCTCGGCGAGAGACCTCCTCCTACTAGCTGGACGAGACGCTAGCTCTCGCGCAAACGGGCTCTGGCGACAGGCGGACGATATGTGCGACAGACCTTTGGCGAGAGACCTCTTTTATTGACATTGCCAACGACAGACCCTAGGCGAGAGTCCTCCTCCTCCTAGCTGGGCGAAACGCTAGCTCTCGCGCAAACAGGTTCTGGCGACAGGCGGACGATATGTGCGACAGACCTTTGGGGAGATACCTCTTTTATTGACATTGCCAACGACAGACCCTCGGCGAGAGACCTCCTCCGCCTAGCTGGGCGAGACGCTAGCTCTCGCACAAACAGACTTTGTCGACAGGCGGACGATATCTGCGACAGACCTTTGGCGAGAGATCTCTTTTATTGACATTACGAACGACAGACCCTCGGCGAGAGACCTCCTCCTACTAGCTGGGCGGGACGCTAGCTCTCGCGCAAACGGGCTCTGGCGACAGGCGGATGATATGTGCGACAGACCTTTGGCGAGAGACCTCTTTTATTGACATTGCCAACGACAGACCCTCGGCGAGAGACCTCCTCCGCCTAACTGGGCGAGACGCTAGCTCTCGCGCAAACAGGCTCTGGCGACAGGCGGACGATATGTGCGACAGACCTTTGGCGAGAGACGTATTTTATTGACATTACCAACGACAAACCCTCGGCGAGAGACCTCCTCCTACTAGCTGGGCGAGACGCTAGCTCTCGCGCAAACAGGCTCTGGCGACAGGCGGACGATATGTGCGACAGCCCTTTGGCGAGAGACCTCTTTTGTTGACATTGCCAACGACAGACCCTCGGCGAGAGACCTCCTCCGCGTAGCTGGGCGAGACGCTAGCTCTCGCGCAAACAGTCTCTGACGACAGGCGGACGATATGTGCGACAGACCTTTGGCGAGAGACCTCTTTTAGTGACATTGCAAACGAGAGACCCTCGGCGAGAGACCTCCTCCTACTAGCTGGGCGAGACGATAGCTCTCGCGCAAACAGACTCTGGCGATCGGCGGACGATATGTGCGACAGACCTTTGGCGAGAGACCTCTTTTATTGACATTACCAACGACAGACCCTCGACGAGCGACCTCCTCCTACTAGCTGGGCGAGACGATAGGTCTCGCGCAAACGGGCTCTGGCGACAGGCGGACGATATGTGCGACAGACCTTTGGCGAGAGATCTCTTTTATTGACATTGCCATCGACAGACCCTCGGCGAGACACCTCCTCCGCCTAGCTGGGCGAGACGCTAGCTCTCGAGCAAATCGGCTCTGGCCACAGGCGGACCATATGTGCGACAGACCTTTGGCGATAGACCTCTTTTATTGACATTGCCAATGACTGACCCTCGGCGAGAGACCTCCTCCTACTAGCTGGGCGAGACGCTAGCTCTCGCGAAAACAGACTCTGGCAACAGGCGGACGATATGTGCGACAGACCTTTGGCGAGAGACCTCTTTTATTGACATTGCCAACGACAGGCCCTTGGCGAGAGACCTCCTCCGCCTAGCTGGGCGAGACGCTAGCTCTTGAGCAAATGGGCTCTGGCCATAGGCGGACCATATGTGCGACAGACCTTTGGCGATAGACCTTTTTATTGACATTGCCAATGACAGACCCTCGGCGAGAGACCTCCTCCTACTAGCTGGGCGAGACGATAGCTCTCGCGCAAACGGGCTCTGACGACAGGCGGACGATATGTGCGACAGACCTTTGGCGAGAGATCTCTTTTATTGACATTGCCAACGACAGACCCTCGGCGAGACACCTCCTCCGCCCAGCTGGGCGAGACGCTAGCTCTCGAGCAAATGGGCTCTGGCCACAGGCGGACCATATGTGCGACAGACCTCTGGCGATAGACCTCTTTTATTGACATTGCCAATGACTGACCCTCGGCGAGAGACCTCCTCCTACTAGCTGGGCGAGACGCTAGCTCTCGCGAAAACAGACTCTGGCAACAGGCGGACGATATGTGCGACAGACCTTTGGCGAGAGACCTCTTTTATTGACATTGCCAACGACAGACACTCGGCGAGACACCTCCTCCGCCTAGCTGGGCGAGACGCTAGCTCTCGAGCAAATGGGCTCTGGCCACAGGCGGACCATATGTGCGACAGACCTCTGGCGATAGACCTCTTTTATTGACATTGCCAAAGACGGACCCTCGGCGAGAGACCTCCTCCTACTAGCTGGGCGAGACGATAGCTCTCGCGCAAACAGGCTCTGGCGACAGGCGGACGATATGTGCGACAGACCTTTGGCGAGAGACCTCTTTTATTGACATTGCCAACGACAGACCCTCGGGGAGAGACCACCTCCTACTAGCTGGGCGCGACGATAGCTCTCGCGCAAACAGGCTCTGGCGTCAGGCGGACGATATGTGCGACAGACCTTTGGCGATAGACCTCTTTTATTGACATTGCCAACGACAGACCCTCGGCGTAAGACCTCCTCCTACTAGCTGGGCGAGACGCTGCCTCTCGCGTAAACAGGCGGACGATATGTGCGACAGACATTTGGCGAGAGACCTCTTTTATTGACATTGCCAACGACAGGCCCTTGGCGAGAGACCTCCTCCTACTAGCTGGGCGAGACGCTAGCTCTCGCGCAAAGAGGCATTGGCGACAGGCGGACGATATGTGCGACAGACCCTTGGCGAGAGACATCTTTTATTGACATTACCAACGACAGACCCTCAGCGAGAGACCTCCTCCTACTAGCTGGGCGAGACGCAAGGTCTCGAGCAAACAGACTCTGGCGACAGGCGGACGATATGTGCGACAGACCTTTGGCGAGAGACCTCTTTTATTGACATTACTAACGACAGACCCTCGGTGAGAGACCTCCTCCTACTAGCTGGGCGAGACGTTAGCTCTCGCGCGAACAGGCTCTAACGACAGGAGGACGATATTTGCGACAGACCTTTGGCGAGAGACCTCTTTTAGTGACATTGCCAACGACAGACCCTCGGCGAGAGACCTCCTCCTACTAGCTGGGCGAGACGCTAGCTCTCGCGCAAACAGGTTCTGGCGACAGGCGGACGATATGTGCGACAGACCTTTGACGAGATACCTCTTTTATTGACATTGCCAACGACAGACCCTCGGCGAGAGACCTCCTCCGCCTAGCTGGGCGAGACGCTAGCTCTCGCGCAAACAGACTTTGGCGACAGGCGGACGATATCTGCGACAGACCTTTGGCGAGAGACGTATTTTATTGACATTACCAACGACAGACCCTCGGCGAGAGACCTCCTCCTACTAGCTGGGCGAGACGATACCTCTCGCGCAAACAGGCTCTGGCGACAGGCGGACGATATGTGCGACAGACCTTTGGCAATAGACCTCTTTTATTGACATTGCCAACGACAGACCCTCGGCGCGAGACCTCCTCCTACTAGCTGGGCGAGTCGCTAGCTCTCGCGCAAACAGGCATTGGCGACAGGCGGACGATATGTGCGACAGACCCTTGGCGAGAGACATCTTTTATTGACATTACCAACGACAGACCCTCAGCGAGAGACCTCCTCCTACTAGCTGGGCGAGACGCAAGGTCTCGAGCAAACAGACTCTGGCGACAAGCGGACGATATGTGCGACAGACCTTTGGCGAGAGACCTCTTTTATTGACATTACTAACGACAGACCCTCGGTGAGAGACCTCCTCCTACTAGCTGGGCGAGACGTTAGCTCTCGCGCGAACAGGCCCTAACGACAGGCGGACGATATTTGCGACAGACTTTTGGCGAGAGACCTCTTTTAGTGACATTGCCAACGACAGACCCTCGGCGAGAGACCTCCTCCTACTAGCTGGGCGAGACGCTAGCTCTCGCGCAAACAGGTTCTGGCGACAGGCGGACGATATGTGCGACAGACCTTTGACGAGATACCTCTTTTATTGACATTGCCAACGACAGACCCTCGGCGAGAGACCTCCTCCGCCTAGCTGGGCGAGACGCTAGCTCTCGCGCAAACAGACTTTGGCGACAGGCGGACGATATCTGCGACAGACCTTTGGCGAGAGACGTATTTTATTGACATTACCAACGACAGACCCTCGGCGAGAGACCTCCTCCTACTAGCTGGGCGAGACGATACCTCTCGCGCAAATAGGCTCTGGCGACAGGCGGACGATATGTGCGACAGACCTTTGGCGATAGACCTCTTTTATTGACATTGCCAACGACAGACCCTCGGCGCGAGACCTCCTCCTACTAGCTGGGCGAGTCGCAAGCTCTCGCGCAAACAGGCATTGGCGACAGGCGGACGATATGTGCGACAGACCCTTGGCGAGAGACATCTTTTATTGACATTACCAACGACAGACCCTCAGCGAGAGACCTCCTCCTACTAGCTGGGCGAGACGCAAGGTCTCGAGCAAACAGACTCTGGCGACAGGCGGACGATATGTGCGACAGACCTTTGGCGAGAGACCTCTTTTATTGACATTACTAACGACAGACCCTCGGTGAGAGACCTCCTCCTACTAGCTGGGCGAGACGTTAGCTCTCGCGCGAACAGGCTCTAACGACAGGCGGACGATATTTGCGACAGACTTTTGGCGAGAGACCTCTTTTAGTGACATTGCCAACGACAGACCCTCGGCGAGAGACCTCCTCCTACTAGCTGGGCGAGACGCTAGCTCTCGCGCAAACAGGTTCTGGCGACAGGCGGACGATATGTGCGACAGACCTTTGACGAGATACCTCTTTTATTGACATTGCCAACGACAGACCCTCGGCGAGAGACCTCCTCCGCCTAGCTGGGCGAGACGCTAGCTCTCGCGCAAACAGACTTTGGCGACAGGCGGACGATATCTGCGACAGACCTTTGGCGAGAGACGTATTTTATTGACATTACCAACGACAGACCCTCGGCGAGAGACCTCCTCCTACTAGCTGGGCGAGACGATACCTCTCGCGCAAATAGGCTCTGGCGACAGGCGGACGATATGTGCGACAGACCTTTGGCGATAGACCTCTTTTATTGACATTGCCAACGACAGACCCTCGGCGCGAGACCTCCTCCTACTAGCTGGGCGAGTCGCAAGCTCTCGCGCAAACAGGCATTGGCGACAGGCGGACGATATGTGCGACTGACCCTTGGCGAGAGACATCTTTTATTGACATTACCAACGACAGACCCTCAGCGAGAGACCTCCTCCTACTAGCTGGGCGAGACGCTAGCTCTCGAGCAAACAGACTCTGGCGACACGCGGACGATATGTGCGACAGACCTTTGGCGAGAGACCTCTTTTATTGACATTACTAACGACAGACCCTCGGTGAGAGACCTACTCCTACTAGCTGGGCGAGACGCTAGCTCTCGCGCAAACAGGCTCTGACGACAGGCGGACGATATTTGCGACAGACCTTTGGCGCGAGGCCTCTTTTAGTGACATTGCCAACAACAGATACTCGGCGAGAGACCTCCTCCTACTAGCTGGGCGAGACGCTAGCTCTCGCGCAAACGGGCTCTGGCGACAGGCGGACGATATGTGCGACAGACCTTTGGCGAGAGACCTCTTTCATTGACATTGCCAACGACAGATCCTAGGCGAGAGTCCTCCCCCGCCTAGCTGGGCGAGACGCTAGCTCTCGCGCAAACAGGTTCTGGCGACAGGCGGACGATATGTGCGACAGACCTTTGGCGAGATACCTCTTTTATTGACATTGCCAACGGCAAACCCTCGGCGAGAGACCTCCTCCGCCTAGCTGGGCGAGACGCTAGCTCTCGCGCAAACAGACTTTGGCGACAGGCGGACGATATCTGCGACAGACCTTTGGCGAAAGACGTATTTTATTGACATTACCAACGACAGACCCTCGGTGAGAGACCTCCTCCTACTAGCTGGGCGAGACGCTAGCTCTCGCGCAAACCGGCTCTGGCGACAGGCGGACGATATGTGCGACAGCCCTTTGGCGAGAGACCTCTTTTGTTGACATTGCCAACGACAGACCCTCGGCGAGAGACCTCCTCCACCTAGCTGGGCGAGACGCTAGCTCTCGCGCAAACAGGCTCTGACGACAGGCGGACGATATGTGCGACATACCTTTGGCGAGAGACCTTTTTTATTGACATTACTAACGACAGACTCTCGGTGAGAGACCTCCTCCTACTAGCTGGGCGAGACGCTAGCTCTCGCGCAAACAGACTTTGGCGACAGGCGGACGATATCTTCGACAGACCTTTGGCGAGAGACGTATTTTATTGACATTACCAACGACAGACCCTCAGCGAGAGACCTCCTCCTACTAGCTGGGCGAGACGCTAGCTCTCGAGCAAACAGACTCTGGCGACACGCGGACGATATGTGCGACAGACCTTTGGCGAGAGACCTCTTTTATTGACATTACTAACGACAGACCCTCGGCGAGAGACCTACTCCTACTAGCTGGGCGAGACGCAAGCTCTCGAGCAAACAGACTCTGGCGACAGGCGGACGATATGTGCGACAGACCTTTGGCGAGAGACCTCTTTTATTGACATTACTAACGACAGACCCTCGGTGAGAGACCTCCTCCTACTAGCCGGGCGAGACGCTAGCTCTCGCGCAAACAGGCTCTAACGACAGGCGGACGATATTTGCGACAGACCTTTGGCGAGAGACCTCTTTTAGTGACATTGCCAACGACAGACCCTCGGCGAGAGACCTCCTCCTACTAGCTGGGCGAGACGCTAGCTCTCGCGCAAACAGGTTCTGGCGACAGGCGGACGATATGTGCGACAGACCTTTGGCGAGATACCTCTTTTATTGACATTGCCAACGACAGACCCTCGGCGGGAGCGCCTAGCTGGGCGAGACGCTAGCTCTCGCGCAAACAGACTTTGGCGACAGGCGGACGATATCTGCGACAGACCTTTGGCGAGAGACGTATTTTATTGACATTACCAACGACAGACCCTCGGTGAGAGACCTCCTCCTACTAGCTGGGCGAGACGATAGCTCTCGCGCAAACAAGCTCTGGCGACAGGCGGACGATATGTGCGACAGACCTTTGGCGAATGGCCTCTTTTATTGACATTGCCAACGACAGACCCTCGGCGAGAGACCTCCTCCGCCTAGCTGGACGAGACGCTAGCTCTCGCACAAACAGGCTCTGGCGACATGCGGACGATATGTGCGACAGACCTTTCGCGAGAGACCTCTTTTATTGACATTACTAACGACAGACCCTCGGCGAGAGACCTACTCCTACTAGCTGGGCGAGACGCAAGCTCTCGAGCAAACAGACTCTGGCGACAGGCGGACGATATGTGCGACAGACCTTTGGCGAGAGACCTCTTTTATTGACATTACCAACGACAGATCCTAGGCGAGAGTCCTCCCCCGCCTAGCTCGGCGAGACGCTAGCTCTCGCGCAAACAGGTTCTGGCGACAGGCGGACGATATGTGCGACAGACCTTTGGCGAGATACCTCATTTATTGACATTGCCAACGGCAGACCCTCGGCGAGAGACCTCCTCCGCCTAGCTGGGCGAGACGCTAGCTCTCGCGCAAACAGACTTTGGCGACAGGCGGACGATATCTGCGACAGACCTTTGGCGAGAGACGTATTTTATTGACATTACCAACGACAGACCCTCGGTGAGAGACCTCCTCCTACTAGCTGGGCGAGACGCTAGCTCTCGCGCAAACCGGCTCTGGCGACAGGCGGACGATATGTGCGACAGCCCTTTGGCGAGAGACCTCTTTTGTTGACATTGCCAACGACAGACCCTCGGCGAGAGACCTCCTCCGCCTAGCTGGGCGAGACGCTAGCTCTCGCGCAAACAGGCTCTGACGACAGGCGGACGATATGTGCGACAGACCTTTGGCGAGAGACCTTTTTTATTGACATTACTAACGACAGACCCTCGGTGAGAGACCTCCTCCTACTAGCTGGGCGAGACGCTAGCTCTCGCGCAAACAGACTTTGGCGACAGGCGGACGATATCTTCGACAGACCTTTGGCGAGAGACGTATTTTATTGACATTACCAACGACAGACCCTCGATGAGAGACCTCCTCCTAAGAGCTGGGCGAGACGATAGCTCTCGCGCAAACAGGCTCTGGCGACAGGCGGACGATATGTGCGACAGACCTTTGGCGATAGACCTCTTTTATTGACATTGCCAACGACAGACCCTCGGCGTGAGACCTCCTCCTACTAGCTGGGCGAGACGCTAGCTCTCGCGCAAACAGGCATTGGCGACATGCGGACGATATGTGCGACAGACCCTTGGCGAGAGACATCTTTTATGGACATTACCAACGACAGACCCTCAGCGAGAGACCTCCTCCTACTAGATGGGCGAGACGCTAGCTCTCGGGCAAACAGACTCTGGCGACACGCGGACGATATGTGCGACAGACCTTTGGCGAGAGACCTCTTTTATTGACATTACTAACGACAGACCCTCGGCGAGAGACCTACTCCTACTAGCTGGGCGAGACGCTAGCTCTCGCGCAAACAGGCTCTGACGACAGGCGGACGATATTTGCGACAGACCTTTGGCGAGAGACCTCTTTTAGTGACATTGCCAACGACATACCCTCGGCGAGAGACCTCCTCCTACTAGCTGGGCGAGACGATAACTCTCGCGCAAACAGGCTCTGGCGACAGGCGGACGATATGTGCGACAGACCTTTGGCGAGAGACCTCTTTTGTTGACATTGCCAACGACAGACCCTCGGGGAGAGACCTCCTCCTACTAGCTGGGCGAGACGATAGCTCTCGCGCAAACAGGCTCTGGCGACAGGCGGACGATATGTGCGATAGACCTTTGGCGATAGACCTCTTTTATTAACATTACGAACGACAGACACTCGGCGAGAGACCTCCTCCTACTAGCTGGGCGAGACGCTAGCTCTCGCGCAAACGGGCTCTGGCGACAGGCGGACGATATGTGCGACAGACCTTTGGCGAGAGACCTCTTTTATTCACATTGCCAACGACAGACCCTCGGCGAGAGACCTCCTCCGCCTAACTGGGTGAGACGCTAGCTCTCGCGCAAACAGGCTTTGGCGACAGGCGGACGATATGTGCGACAGACCTTTGGCGAGAGACGTATTTTATAGACATTACCAACGACAGACCCTCGGCGAGAGACCTCCTCCTACTAGCTAGGCGAGACGCTAGCTCTCGCGCAAACAGGCTCTGGCGACAGGCAGACGATATGTGCGACAGCCCTTTGGCGAGAGACCTCTTTTATTGACATTGCCAACGACAGACCCTCGGCTAGAGACCTCCTCCGCCTAGCTGGGCGAGACGCTAGCTCTCGCGCAAACAGGCTCTGGCGACAGGCGGACGATATGTGCGATAGACCTTTGGCGGGAGACGTCTTTTATTGACATTAACAACGACAGACCCTCGACGAGAGACCTCCTCCTACAAGCAGGGCGAGACGCTAGCACTCGCACAAATAGGCTCTGGCGACAGGCGGACGATATGTGCGACAGACCTTGGGCGAGAGACCTCTTTTATTGACATTACCAACGACAGGCCCTCGGCTAGAGACCTCTTCCTACTAGCTGAGCGAGACGCTAGCTCTCGCACAAATAGGCTCTGGCGACAGGCGGACGATATGTGCGATAGACCTTTGGCGAGAGACCTCTTTAATTGGCATTAATAACGACAGACCCTCGGTGAGAGACCTCCTCCTACTAGCTGGGCGAGACGATAGCTCTCGCGCAAACAGGCTCTGGCGACAGGCGGACGATATGTGCGACAGACCTTTGGCGATAGACCTCTTTTATTGACACTGCCAACGACAGACCCTCGGCGTGAGACCTCCTCCTATTAGCTGGGCGAGACGCTACCTCTCGCATAAACAGGCGGACGATATGTGCGACAGACATTTGGCGAGAGACCTCTTTTATTGACATTGCCAACGACAGGCCCTTGGCGAGAGACCTCCTCCTACTAGCTGGGCGAGATGCTAGCTCTCGCGCAAACAGGCACTGGCTAGCTCACGCGCAAACAGGCACTGGCGACAGGCGGACGATATGTGCGACAGACCTTTGCCGAGAGACGTCTTTTATTGACATTACCAACGACAGACCCTCGACGAGAGACCTCCTCCTCCTAGCTGGGCGAGACGCTAGCTCTCGCACAAACAGGCTCTGGCGACAGGCGGACGATATTTGCGACAGATCTTTGGCGAGAGACGTCTTTTATTGACATTACCAACGACAGACCCTCGGCTAGAGACCTCCTCCAACAAGCTGGGCGAGACGCTAGCTCTCGCACAAACAGGCTCTGGCGACAGGCGGACGATATGTGCGACAGACCTTTGGCGAGAGACCTCTTTTATTGACATTACCAACGACAGACCCTCGGCGAGAGACCTTCTCCAACTAGCTGGACGAGATGCTAGCTTTCGCGCAAACAGGCTTTGGCGACAGGCAGACGATATGTGCTACAGACCTTTGGCGAGAGACGTCTTTTATTGACGTTACCAACGGCAGACCCTCGGCCAGAGACCTCCTCCTACTAGCTGGGCGAGACGCTAGCTCTCGCACAAACAGGCTCTGGCGACAAGCGGACGATATGTGCGACAGACCTTTGGCGAGAGACCTCTTTTATTGACATTACCAACGACAGACCCTCGACGAGAGACCTCCTCCTACTAGCTGGGCGAGACGCTAGCTCTCGCACAAACAGGCTCTGGCGACAGGCGGACGATATTTGCGACAGATCTTTGGCGAGAGACGTCTTTTATTGACATTACCAACGACAGACCCTCGGCTAGAGACCTCCTCCTACAAGCTGGGCGAGACGCTAGCTCTCGCACAAACAGGCTCTGGCGACAGGCGGACGATATGTGCGACAGACCTTTGGCGAGAGACCTCTTTTATTGACATTACCAACGACAGACCCTCGGCGAGAGACCTTCTCCAACTAGCTGGACGAGATGCTAGCTTTCGCGCAAACAGGCTTTGGCGACAGGCAGACGATATGTGCTACAGACCTTTGGCGAGAGACGTCTTTTATTGACGTTACCAACGGCAGACCCTCGGCCATAGACCTCCTCCTACTAGCTGGGCGAGACGCTAGCTCTCGCACAAACAGGCTCTGGCGACAAGCGGACGATATGTGCGACAGACCTTTGGCGAGAGACGTCTTTTATTGACCTTACCAACGACAAACCCTCGGCGAGAGACCTCCTCCTATTAGCTGGGCGGGACGCTAGCTCTCTCGCAAACAGACTCTGGCGACAGGCGGACGATATGTGCGATAGACCTTTGGCGAGAGACCTCTTTTATTGACATTGCCAACGACAGACCCTCGGCGAGAGACCTCCTCCGCCTAACTGGGCGAGACGCTAGCTCTCGCGCAAACAGGCTCTGGCGACAGGCGGACGATATGTGCGACTGACCTTTGGCGAGAGACGTATTTTATTGACATTACCAACGACAGACACTCGGCGAGAGACCTCTTCCTACTAGCTGGGCGAGACGCTAGCTCTCGTTCAAACAGGCTCTGGCGACAGGCGGACGATATGTGCGACAGACCTTTGGCGAGAAACGTATTTTATTGACATTACCAATGACAGACCGTCGGCGAGAGACCTCCTCCTACTAGCTGGGCGAGACGCTAGCTCTCGCGCAAACAGGCTCTAGCGACAGGCGAACGATATGTGCGACAGCCCTTTGGCGAGAGATCTCTTTTATTGACATTGCGAACGACAGACCCTCGGCGAGACACCTCCTCCGCCTAGCTGGGCGAGACGCTAGCTCTCGAGCAAATGGGCTCTGGCCACAGGCGGACCATATGTGCGACAGACCTTTGGCGATAGACCTCTTTTATTGACATTGCCAATGACAGACCCTCGGCGAGAGACCTCCTCCTACTAGCTGGGCGAGACGATAGCTCTCACGCAAACGGGCTCTGGCGACAGGCGGACGATATGTGCGGCAGACCATTGGCGATAGACCTCTTTTATTGACGTTGCCAATGACAGACCCTCGGCGAGAGACCTCTTCCTACTAGCTGGGCGAGACGATAGCTCTCGCGCAAACAGGCTCTGGCGACAGGCGGACGATATGTGCGGCAGACCTTTGGCGAGAGACCTCTTTTATTGACATTGCCAACGACAGACCCTCGGCGAGAGACCTCCTCCGCCTAACTGGGCGAGACGCTAGCTCTCGCGCAAACAGGCTCTGGCGACAGGCGGACGATATGTGCGACTGACCTTTGGCGAGAGACGTATTTTATTGACATTACCAACGACAGACCGTCGGCGAGAGACCTCCTCCTACTAGCTGGGCGAGACGCTAGCTCTCGCGCAAACAGGCTCCAGCGACAGGCGAACGATATATGCGACAGCCCTTTGGTGAGAGATCTCTTTTATTGACATTGCCAACGACAGACCCTCGGCGAGACACCTCCTCCGCCTAGCTGGGTGAGACGCTAGCTCTCGAGCAAATGGGCTCTGGCCACAGGCGGACCATATGTGCGTCAGACCTTTGGCGATAGACCTCTTTTATTGACATTGCCAATGACAGACCCTCGGCGAGAGACCTCCTCCTACTAGCTGGGCGAGACGATAGCTCTCACGCAAACGGGCTCTGGCGACAGGCGGACGATATGTGCGGCTGACCTTTGGCGAGAGACCTCTTTTATTGACGTTGCCAATGACAGACCCTCGGCGAGAGACCTCTTCCTACTAGCTGGGCGAGACGATAGCTCTCGCGCAAACAGGCTCTGGCGACAGGCGGATGATATGTGCGGCAGACCTTTGGCGAGAGACCTCTTTTATTGACATTGCCAACGACAGACCCTCGGCGTGAGACATCCTCCTACAAGCTGGGCGAGACGCTAGCTCTCGCACAAACAGGCTGTGGCGACAGGCGGACGATATGTGCGACAGACCTTGGGCGAGTGACCTCTTTTATTGACATTACCAACGACAGACCCTCGACGAGAGACCTCCTCCTACTAGCTGGGCGAGACGCTTGCTCTCGCACAAACAGGCTCTGGCGACAGGCGGACGATATGTGCGACAGATCTTTGGCGAGAGACGTCTTTTATTGACATTACCAACGACAGACCCTCGGCTAGAGACCTCCTCCTACAAGCTGGGCGAGACGCTAGCTCTCGCACAAACAGGCTCTGGCGACAGGCGGACGATATGTGCGACAGACCTTGGGCGAGTGACCTCTTTTATTGACATTACCAATGACAAACCCTCGGCGAGAGACCTCCTCCAACTAGCTGGACGAGATGCTAGCTCTCGCGCAAACAGGCTTTGGCGACAGGCAGACGATATGTGCGACAGACCTTTGGCGAGAGACGTCTTTTATTGACATTACCAACGACAGACCCTCGGCTAGAGACCTCCTCCTACTAGCTGGGCGAGACGCTAGCTCTCGCACAAACAGGCTCTGGCGACAAGCGGACGATATGTGCGACAGACCTTTGGCGAGAGACCTCTTTTATTGACATTGCCAACGACAGACCCTCGGCGAGAGACCTCCGTCTACTAGCTGGGCGAGACGCTAACTCTCGCCAAAACAGGCTCTGGCGACAGGTGGACGATATGTGCGACAGACCTTTGGCGAGAGACCTCTTTTATTGACATTGCGAACGACAGGCCCTCTGCGAGAGACCTCCTCCGTCTTGCTGGGCGAGATGCTAGCTCTAGCGCAAACAGGCTCTGGCGACAGGCGGACGATATGTGCGACAGACCTTTGGCGAGAGACGTCTTTTATTGACATTACCAACGACAGACCCTCGGTGAGAGACCTCCTCCTACTAGCTGGGCGAGACTCTAGCTCTCGCGCAAACAGGCTCTGGCGACAGGCGGACGATATGTGCGACAGACCTTTGGCGAGAAACGTCTTTTATTGACATTGCCAACGACAGACACTCGGCGAGAGACCTCCTCCTACTAGCTGGGCGAGACGCTAGCTCTCGCGCAAACAGGCTCTGGCGACAGGCGGACGGTATGTGCGACAGACCTTTGGCGAGAGACATCTTTTATTGACATTGCCAATTACAAACCCTCGGCAAGAGACCTCCTTCGCCTAACTGGGCGAGACGCTAGCTCTCGCGCAAACAGGCTCTGGCAACAGGCGGACCATATGTGCGACAGACCTTTGTTGAGAGACCTCTTTTATTGACATTACAACCGACAGACCCTCGGCGAGAGACCTCCTCCTACTAGCTGGGCGAGACGATAGCTCTCCGCAAACAGGCTCTGGCGACAGGCGGACGATATGTGCGACAGACCTTTGGCGAGAGACGTCTTTTATTAACATTACCAACGACAGACCCTCGGCGAGAGACCTCCTCCTACTAGCTGGGCGAGACGCCAGCTCTCGCGGAAACAGGCTCTGGCGAGAGGCGTACGGTATGTGCCACAGACCTTTGGCGAGAGAGCTCTTTTATTGACATTGCCAACTACAGACACTCGGCGAGAGACCTCCTCCGCCTAGCTGGGCGAGACGCTAGCTCTTGCGCAAACAGGCTCTGGCAACAGGCGGACGATATGTGCGACAGACCTTTGGCGAGAGACCTCTTTTATTGATATTGCCAACGACAGAGCCTCGGCGAGAGACCTCCTCCGCCTAGCTTGGCGAGACGCTAGCTCTCGCGCAAACTGTCTCTGGCGACAAGTGGACGATATGTGCGACAGACCTTTGGCGAGAGACCTCTTTTATTGACATTGCCAACGACAGACCCTTGGCGAGAGACCTCCGCCTACTAGCTGGGCGAGACGCTAGCTCTCGTGCAAACAGGCTCTGGCGACAGGCGGATGATATGTGCGACAGACCTTTGGCGAGAGACCTCTTTTATTGATATTACCAACGACATACCCTCGACGAGAGACCTCCCCCTACTAGCTGGACGAGACGCCAGCTCTCGCGTAAACAAGCTCTGGCGACAGGCAGACGATATGTGCGACAGACCTTTGGCGCGAGACCTCTTTTATTGACATTACCAACGACAGACCCTCGGTGAGAGACCTCCTCATACTAGCTGGGCGAGACGATAGCTCTCACGCAAACAGGCTCTGGCGACAGGCGGACGATATGTGCGACAGACCTTTGGCGAGAGACCTCTTTTATTGACATTGCCAACGACAGAGCCTCGGCGAGAGACCTCCTCCGCCTAGCTTGCCGAGACGCTAGCTCTCGCGCAAACTGTCTCTGGCGACAAGCGGACGATATGTGCGACAGACCTTTGGCGAGAGACCTCTTTTATTGACATTGCCAACGACAGACCCTTGGCGAGAGACCTCCGCCTACTAGCTGGGCGAGACGCTAGCTCTCGTGCAAACAGGCTCTCGCGACAGGCGGATGATATGTGCGACAGACCTTTGGCGAGAGACCTCTTTTATTGACATTACCAACGACAGACCCTCGGCGAGAGACCTCCTCTTACTTGCTGGGCTAGACGATAGCTCTCGCGCAAACAGGCTCTGGCGACAGGCGGACGTTATGTGTGACAGACCTTTGGCGAGAGAGCTCTTTTATTGACATTGCCAACGACAGACCCTCGGCGAGAGACCTCCTCCGCCTAGCTGGGCGAGACGATAGCTCTTTCGTAAACAGGCTCTGGCGACAGGCGGACGATATGTGCGACAGACCTTTGGCGAGAGACCTCTTTTATTGACATTTCCAATGACAGACCCTCAGCGAGAGACCTCCTTTGCCTAGCTGGGTGAGACGCTAGCTGTCGCGCAAACTGGCTCTGGCGACAGGTGGACGATATGTGCGACAGACCTTTGCCGAGAGACCTCTTTTGTTGACATTGCCAACGACAGACCCTCGGCGAGAGACCTCCTCCGCCTAGATGGGCGAGACGCTAGCTCTCGCGCAAACAAGCTCTGGCGACAAGCGGACGATATGTGCGACAGACCTTTGGCGAGAGACCTCTTTTATTGACTTTGCCAACAACAAACCCTCGGCGAGAGACCTCCGCCTACTAGCTGGGCGAGACGCTAGCTCTCGTGCGAACAGGCTCTGGCGACAGGCAGATGATATGTGTGACAGACCTTTGGCGAGAGACCTCTTTTATTGACATTACCAACGACAGACTCTCGGCGAGAGACCTCCTCTTACTTGCTGGGTGAGACGATAGCTCTCGCGCAAACAGGCTCTGGCGACAAGCGGACGATATGTGCGACAGACCTTTCGCGTGAGACCTCTTTTCTTGACATTACCAACGACAGACACTCGGCGAGAGACCTCCTCCTACTAGCTGGGCGACACTCTAGCTCTCGCGCAAACAGGCTCTTGTGTCAGGCAGACGATATGTGCGACAGACCTTTGGCGAGAGACCTCTTTTATTGACATTGCGAACGACAGGCCCTCGGCGAGAGACCTCCTCCGCCTAGCTGGGCGAGATGCTAGCTCTAGCGGAAAGAGGCTCTGGCGACAGGCGGACGATATGTGCGACAGACCTTTGGCGAGAGACCTCTTTTATTGACATTGCCAACGACAGAGCCTCGGCGAGAGACCTCCTCCGCCTAGCTGGGCGAGACGATATGTGCGACAGACCTTTGGCGAGAGACGTCTTTTATTGACATTACCAACGACAGACCCTCGGTGAGAGACCTCCTCCTACTAGCTGGGCAAGACTCTAGCTCTCGCGCAAACAGGCTCTGGCGACAGGCGGACGATATGTGCGACAGACCTTTGGTGAGAGAGCTCTTTTATTGACATTGCCAACGACAGACCCTCGACGAGAGACCTCCTCCTACTAGCTGGGCGAGACGATAGCTCTCGCACAAACAGGCTCTGGCGACAGGCGGACGATATGGGCGACAGACCTTTGGCGAGAGACCTCTTTTATTGACATTGCCAACGACAGAGCCTCGGCGAGTGACCTCCTCCGCCTAGCTGGGCGAGACGATAGCTCATTCGTAAACAGTCTCTGGCGACAGGCGGACGATATGTGCGACAGACCTTTGGCGAGAGACCTCTTTTATTGACATTTCCAACGACAGACCCTCAGCGAGAGAGCTCCTCCGCCTAGCTGGGCGAGACGCTAGCTCTCGCGCAAACTGGCTCTGGCGACAGGTGGACGATATGTGCGGCAGACCTTTGAAGAGAGACCTCTTTTATTGACATTGCCAACGACAGACCCTCGGCGACAGACCTCCTCCGCCTTGATGGGCGAGACGCTAGCTCTCGCGCAAACAGGCTCTGGCGACAAGCAGACGATATGTGCGACAGACCTTTGGCGAGAGACCTCTTTTATTGACATTGCCAACGACAGACCCTCGGCGAGAGACCTCCGCCTACTAGCTGGGCGAGACGCTAGCTCTCGTGCAAACAGGCTCTGGCGACAGGCGGATGATATGTGCGACAGACCTTTGGCGAGAGACCTCTTTTATTGACATTACCAACGACAGACCCTCGGCGAGAGACCTCCTCTTACTTGCTGTTTAGACGATAGCTCTCGCGCAAACAGGCTCTAGCGACAGGCGGACGGTATGTGCGACAGACCTTTGGCGAGAGACCTCTTTTATTGACATTGCCAATTACAAACCCTCGGCGAGAGACCTCCTCCGCCTAGCTGGGCGAGACGCTAGCTCTCGCGCAAACAGGCTCTGGCAACAGGCGGACCATATGTGCGACAGACCTTTGCCGAGAGACCTCTTTTATTGACATTACAACCGACAGACCCTCGGCGAGAGACCTCCTCCTACTAGCTGGGCGAGACGATAGCTCTCCCGCAAACAGGCTCTGGCGACAGGCGGACGATATGTGCGACAGACCTTTGGCGAGAGACCTCTTTTATTAACATTACCAACGACAGACCCTCGGCGAGAGACCTCCTCCTCCTAGCTGGGCGAGACGCTAGCTCTCGCGGAAACAGGCTCTGGCGAGAGGCGGACGGTATGTGCGACAGACCTTTGGCGAGAGAGCTCTTTAATTGACATTGCCAACTACAGACACTCGGCGAGAGACCTCCTCCGCCTAGCTGGGCGAGACACTAGCTCTCGCGCAAACAGGCTCTGGCAACAGGCGGACGATATGTGCGACAGACCTTTGGCGAGAGATGTCTTTTATTGACATTACCAACGACAGACCCTCGACGAGAGACCTCCTCCTACTAGCTGGGCGAGACGCTAGCTCTCGCGTAAACAAGCTCTGGCGACAGGCGGACGATATGTGCGACAGACCATTGGCGAGAGACCTCTTTTATTGACATTACCAACGACAGACCCTCGGTGAGAGACCTCCTCATACTAGCTGGGCGAGACGATAGCTCTCGCGCAAACAAGCTCTGGCGACAAGCGGACGATATGTGCGACAGACCTTTGGCGAGAGACCTCTTTTATTGATATTGCCAACGACAGACCCTCGGCGAGAGACCTCCGCCTACTAGCTGGGCGAGACGCTAGCTCTCGTGCAAACAGGCTCTGGCGACAGGCGGATGATATGTGCGACAGACCTTTGGCGAGAGACCTCTTTTATTGACATTACCAACGACAGACCCTCGGCGAGAGACCTCCTCTTACTTGCTGGGCTACACGATAGCTCTCGCGCAAACAGGCTCTGGCGACAGGTGGACGATATGTGCGACAGTCCTTTGGAGAGAGACCTCTTTTATTGACATTGCGAACGACAGGCCCTCGGCGAGAGACCTCCTCCGCCTATCTGGGCGAGACGCTAGCTCTAGCGCAAACAGGCTCTTGTGTCAACCGGACGATATGTGCGACAGACCTTTGGCGAGAGACGTCTTTCATTGACATTACCAACGACAGACCCTCGGCGAGAGACCTCCTCTTACTTGCTGTGCTAGACCATAGCTCTCGCGCAAACAGGCTCTGGCGACAGGCGGACGTTATGTGTGACAGACCTTTGGCGACAGACCTCTTTTATTGACATTGCCAACGACAAACCCTCGGCGAGAGACCTCCTCCGCCTAGCTGGGCGAGACGATAGCTCTTTCGTAAACAGGCTCTGGCGACAGGCGGACGATATGTGCGACAGACCTTTGGCGAGAGACCTCTTTTATTGACATTTCCAATGACAGACCCTCGGCGAGAGACCTCCTTTGCCTAGCTGGGTGAGACGTTTGCTGTCACGCAAATTGGCTCTGGCGACAGGCGGACGATATGTGCGACAGACCTTTGGCGAAAGACGTCTTTTATTGACATTGCCAACGACAGACCCTCGGCGAGAGACCTCCGCCTACTAGCTGGGCAAGACGCTAGCTCTCGCGCAAACAGGCTCTGGCGACAGACCTCTTTTATTGACATTGCCAACGACAGACCTCTCGCGCAAACAGGCTCTGGCAACAGGCGGACGATTTGTGCGACAGACCTTTGGCGAGAGATGTCTTTTATTGACATTACCAACGACAGACCCTCGACGAGAGACCTCCTCCTACTAGCTGGGCGAGATGCTAGCTCTCGCGTAAACAAGCTCTGGCGACAGGCGGACGATATGTGCTACAGACCTTTGGCAAGAGACCTCTTTTATTGACATTGCCAACGACAGACCCTCGGCGAGAGACCTCCTCCGCCTAGCTGGGCGAGACGATAGCTCTTTCGTAAACAGGCTCTGGCGATAGGCGGACGATATGTGCGACAGACCTTTGGCGAGAGACCTCTTTTATTGACAGTACCAAGGACAGACCCTCGGCGAGACACCTCATCCTACTAGCTGGGCGAGACGCTAGCTCTCGCGCAAACAGGCTCTGGCGACAGGCGGACGATATGTGCGACAGACCTTTGGCGAGAGACCTCTTTTATTGACATTGCCGACTACAGACCCTCGGCGAGAGACCTCCTCCGCGTAGCTGGGCGAGAGGCTAGCTTTCGCGCAAACAGGCTCTGGAGACAGGCGGACGATATGTGCGACAGACCTTAGGCGAGAGACGTCTTTTATTGACATTGCCAACGACAGACCCTCGACGAGAGACCTCCGCCTACTAGCTAGGCGAGACGCTAGCTCTCGCGCAAACAGGCTCTGGCGACAGGCGGACGATATGTGCGACAGACCTTTGCCGAGAGACGTCTTTTATTGACATTGCCAACGACAGACGCTCGACGAGAGACCTCCTCCTACTAGCAGGGCGAGACGATAGCTCTCGCGCAAATAGGCTCTGGCGACAGGTGGACGATATGTGCGACAGACCTTTGGCGAGGGACCTCTTTATTGACATTGCCAACGACAGGCCCTCGGCGAGAGACCTCCTCCGCCTTGCTGGGCGAGACGCTAGCTCTCGCGCAAACAGACTCCGGCGACAGGCGGACGATATGTGCGACAGACCTTTGGCGAGAGACCTCTTTTATTGACATTACCAACGACAGACCCTCGGCGAGACACCTCATCCTACTAGCTGGGCGAGACGGTAGCTCTCGCGCAAACAGGCTCTTGCGACAGGCGGACGATATGTGCGACAGACCTTTGGCGAGAGACCTCTTTTATTGACATTGCCGACTACAAACCCTCGGCGAGAGACCTCCTCCGCGTATCTGGGCGAGACGCTAGCTTTCGCGCAAACCGGCTCTGGCGACAGGCGGACGATATGTGCGACAGACCTTTGGTGAGAGACGTCTTTTATTGACATTGCCAACGACAGACCCTCGGCGAGAGACCTCCTCCACCTAGCTGGGCGAGACGATAGCTCTTTCGTAAACAGGCTCTGGCGACAGGCGGACGATATGTGTGACAGACCTTTGGCGAGAGACCTCTTTTATTGACATTTCCAATGACAGACCCTCGGCGAGAGACCTCCTTTGCCTAGCTGGGTGAGACGTTAGCTGTCACGCAAATTGGCTCTGGCGACAGGCGGACGATATGTGCGACAGACCTTTGGCGAAAGACGTCTTTTATTGACATTGCCAACGACAGACGCTCGACGAGAGACCTCCTCCTACTAGCAGGGCGAGACGATAGCTCTCGCGCAAATAGGCTCTGGCGACAGGTGGACGATATGTGCGAAAGACCTTTGGCGAGAGACCTCTTTATTGACATTGCCAACGACAGGCCCTCGGCGAGAGACCTCCTCCGCCTTGCTGGGCGAGACGCTAGCTTTCGCGCAAACCGGCTCTGGCGACAGACCTTTGGTGAGAGACGTCTTTTATTGACATTGCCAACGACAGACCCTCGACGAGAGACCTCCTCCGCCTTGCTGGGCGAGACGCTAGCTCTCGCGGAAACAGGCTCTGGCGACAGGCGGACGATATGTGCGACAGACCTTTGGCGAAAGACGTCTTTTATTGACATTGCCAACGACAGACCCTCGGCGAGAGACCTCCGCCTACTAGCTGGGTGAGACGCTAGCTCTCGCGCAAACAGGCTCTGGCAACAGGCAGACGATATGTGCGACAGACCTTTGGCGAAAGACGTCTTTTATTGACATTGCCAACGACAGACCCTCGGCGAGAGACCTCCGCCTACTAGCTGGGTGAGACGCTAGCTCTCGCGCAAACAGGCTCTGGCAACAGGCGGACTATATGTGCGACAGACCTTTGGCGAGAGACCTCTTTTATTGACATTACCAACGACAGACCCTCGGCGAGAGACCTCCTCCTACTAGCAGGGCGAGACGATAGCTCTCGCGCAAACAGGCTCTGGCGACAGGCGGACGATATGTGCGACAGACCTTTGGCGAGAGACCTCTTTTATTGTCATTGCCGACTACAAACCCTCGGCGAGAGACCTCCTTCGCATAGCTGGGCGAGACGCTAGCTTTCGCGCAAACAGGCTCTGGCGACAGGCGGACGATATGTGCGACAGACCTTTGGAGAGAGACGTCTTTTATTGACATTGCCAACGACAGGCCCTCGGCGAGAGACCTCCTCCGCCTTGCTGGGCAAGACGCTAGCTCTCGCGCAAACAGACTCTGGCGACAGGCGCACGATATGTGCGACAGACCTTTGGCGAAAGACCTCTTTTATTGACATTACCAACGACAGACCCTCGGCGAGACACCTCATCCTACTAGCTGGGCGAGACGCTAGCTCTCGCGCAAACAGGCTCTTGCGACAGGCGGACGATATGTGCGACAGACCTTTGGCGAGAGACCTCTTTTATTGACATTGCCGACTACAAAACCTCGGCGAGAGACCTCATCCGCGTAGCTGGGCGAGACACTAGCATTCTCGCAAACAGGCTCTGGCGACAGGCGGACGATATGTGCGACAGACCTTTGGTGAGAGACGTCTTTTATTGACATTGCCAACGACAGGCCCTCGGCGAGAGACCTCCTCCGCCTTGCTGGGCGAGACGCTAGCTCTCGCGCAAACAGACTCTGGCGACAGGCGGACGATATGTGCGACAGACCTTTGGCGAGAGACCTCTTTTATTGACATTACCAACGACAGACCCTCGGCGAGACACCTCATCCTACTAGCTGGGCGAGACGCTAGCTTTCGCGCAAACAGGCTCTTGCGACAGCCGGACGATATGTGCGACAGACCTTTGGCGAGAGACCTCTTTTATTGACATTGCCGACTACAAACCCTCGGCGAGAGACCTCATCCGCGTAGCTGGGCGAGACGCTAGCTTTCTCGCAAACAGGCTCTGGCGACAGGCGGACGATATGTGCGACAGACCTTTGCTGAGAGACGTCTTTTATTGACATTGCCAACGACAGGCCCTCGGCAAGAGACCTCCTCCGCCTTGCTGGGCGAGACGCTAGCTCTCGCGCAAACAGACTCTTGCGACAGGCGGACGATTTGTGCGGCAGACCTTTGGCGAGAGACCTCTTTTATTGACATTACCAACGACAGACCCTCGGCGAGACACCTCCTCTTACTAGCTGGGCGAGACGCTAGCTCTCGCGCGAACAGGCTCTGGCGACAGGCGGATGATATGTGCGTCAGACCTTTGACGAGAGACCTCTTTTATTGACATTGCCAACGACAGACCCTCGGCGAGAGACCTCTTCCGCCTAGCAGGGCGAGACGATAGCTCTTTCGTAAACAGCCTCTGGCGACAGGCAGACGATATGTCCGACAGACCTTTGGCGAGAGACCTCTTTTATTGACATTGCCAACGACAGGCCCTCGGCGAGAGACCTCCTCCGCCTTGCTGGGAGAGACGCTAGTTCTCGCGCAAACAGACTCTGGCGACAGGCGGACGATTTGTGCGGCAGACCTTTGGCGAGAGACCTCTTTTATTGACATTACCAACGACAGACCCTCGGCGAGACACCTCCTCTTACTAGCTGGGCGAGACGCTAGCTCTCGCGCGAACAGGCTCTGGCGACAGGCGGACGACAGGTGCGACAGACCTTTGGCGAGAGACCTCTTTTATTGACATTACCAACGACAGACCCTCGGCGAGAGACCTCCCCTTACTAGCTGGGCGAGACGATAGCTCTCGCGCAAACAGGCTCTGGCGACAGGCGGACGATATGTGCGACAGACCTTTGGCGAGAGACCTCTTTTATTGACATTACTAATGACAGACCCTCGGCGAGAGACCTCCTCCTACTAGTTGGGCGAGACGCTAGCTCTCGCGCAAACAGGCTCTGGTGTCAGGCGGACGATATGTGCCACAAACCTATGGCGAGAGACCTCTTTTATTAACATTACCAACGACAGACCCTCGGTGAGAGACCTCCTCCTACTAGCTGTGCGAGCGATAGCTCTCGCGCAAACAGGCTCTGGCGACAGGCGGACGATATGTGCGACAGACCTTTGGCGAGAGACCTCTTTTATTGACATTACCAACGACAGACCCTCGGCGAGACACCTCATCCTACTAGCTGGGCGAGACGCTAGCTCTCGCGCAAACAGGCTCTTGCGACAGGCGGACGATATGTGCGACAGACTTTGGCGAGAGACCTCTTTTATTGACATTGCCGACTAGAAACCCTCGGCGAGAGACCTCATCTGCGTAGCTGGGCGAGACGCTAGCTTTCTCGCAAACAGGCTCTGGCAACAGGCGGACGATATGTGCGACAGACCTTTGGCGAAAGACGTCTTTTATTGACATTGCCAACGACAGACCCTCGGCGAGAGACCTCCGCCTACTAGCTGGGTGAGACGCTAGCTCTCGCGCAAACAGGCTCTGGCAACAGGCGGACTATATGTGCGACAGACCTTTGGCGAGAGACCTCTTTTATTGACATTACCAACGACAGACCCTCGGCGAGAGACCTCCTCCTACTAGCAGGGCGAGACGATAGCTCTCGCGCAAACAGGCTCTGGCGACAGGCGGACGATATGTGCGACAGACCTTTGGCGAGAGACCTCTTTTATTGTCATTGCCGACTACAAACCCTCGGCGAGAGACCTCCTTCGCATAGCTGGGCGAGACGCTAGCTTTCGCGCAAACAGGCTCTGGCGACAGGCGGACGATATGTGCGACAGACCTTTGGAGAGAGACGTCTTTTATTGACATTGCCAACGACAGGCCCTCGGCGAGAGACCTCCTCCGCCTTGCTGGGCAAGACGCTAGCTCTCGCGCAAACAGACTCTGGCGACAGGCGAACGATATGTGCGACAGACCTTTGGCGAAAGACCTCTTTTATTGACATTACCAACGACAGACCCTCGGCGAGACACCTCATCCTACTAGCTGGGCGAGACGCTAGCTCTCGCGCAAACAGGCTCTTGCGACAGGCGGACGATATGTGCGACAGACCTTTGGCGAGAGACCTCTTTTATTGACATTGCCGACTACAAAACCTCGGCGAGAGACCTCATCCGCGTAGCTGGGCGAGACTCTAGCATTCTTGCAAACAGGCTCTGGCGACAGGCGGACGATATGTGCGACAGACCTTTGGTGAGAGACGTCTTTTATTGACATTGCCAACGACAGGCCCTCGGCGAGAGACCTCCTCCGCCTTGCTGGGCGAGACGCTAGCTCTCGCGCAAACAGACTCTGGCGACAGGCGGACGATATGTGCGACAGACCTTTGGCGAGAGACCTCTTTTATTGACATTACCAACGACAGACCCTCGGCGAGACACCTCATCCTACTAGCTGGGCGAGACGCTAGCTTTCGCGCAAACAGGCTCTTGCGACAGCCGGACGATATGTGCGACATACCTTTGGCGAGAGACCTCTTTTATTGACATTGCCGACTACAAACCCTCGGCGAGAGACCTCATCCGCGTAGCTGGGCGAGACGCTAGCTTTCTCGCAAACAGGCTCTGGCGACAGGCGGACGATATGTGCGACAGACCTTTGCTGAGAGACGTCTTTTATTGACATTGCCAACGACAGGCCCTCGGCAAGAGACCTCCTCCGCCTTGCTGGGCGAGACGCTAGCTCTCGCGCAAACAGACTCTTGCGACAGGCGGACGATTTGTGCGGCAGACCTTTGGCGAGAGACCTCTTTTATTGACATTACCAACGACAGACCCTCGGCGAGACACCTCCTCTTACTAGCTGGGCGAGACGCTAGCTCTCGCGCGAACAGGCTCTGGCGACAGGCGGATGATATGTGCGTCAGACCTTTGGCGAGAGACCTCTTTTATTGACATTGCCAACGACAGACCCTCGGCGAGAGACCTCTTCCGCCTAGCAGGGCGAGACGATAGCTCTTTCGTAAACAGCCTCTGGCGACAGGCAGACGATATGTCCGACAGACCTTTGGCGAGAGACCTCTTTTATTGACATTGCCAACGACAGGCCCTCGGCGAGAGACCTCCTCCGCCTTGCTGGGAGAGACGCTAGCTCTCGCGCAAACAGACTCTGGCGACAAGCGGACGATTTGTGCGGCAGACCTTTGGCGAGAGACCTCTTTTATTGACATTACCAACGACAGACCCTCGGCGAGACACCTCCTCTTACTAGCTGGGCGAGACGCTAGCTCTCGCGCGAACAGGCTCTGGCGACAGGCGGACGACAGGTGCGACAGACCTTTGGCGAGAGACCTCTTTTATTGACATTACCAACGACAGACCCTCGGCGAGAGACCTCCCCTTACTAGCTGGGCGAGACGATAGCTCTCGCGCAAACAGGCTCTGGCGACAGGCGGACGATATGTGCGACAGACCTTTGGCGAGAGACCTCTTTTATTGACATTACTAATGACAGACCCTCGGCGAGAGACCTCCTCCTACTAGTTGGGCGAGACGCTAGCTCTCGCGCAAACAGGCTCTGGTGTCAGGCGGACGATATGTGCCACAAACCTTTGGCGAGAGACCTCTTTTATTAACATTACCAACGACAGACCCTCGGTGAGAGACCTCCTCCTACTAGCTGTGCGAGCGATAGCTCTCGCGCAAACAGGCTCTGGCGACAGGCGGACGATATGTGCGACAGACCTTTGGCGAGAGACCTCTTTTATTGACATTACCAACGACAGACCCTCGGCGAGACACCTCATCCTACTAGCTGGGCGAGACGCTAGCTCTCGCGCAAACAGGCTCTTGCGACAGGCGGACGATATGTGCGACAGACTTTGGCGAGAGACCTCTTTTATTGACATTGCCGACTAGAAACCCTCGGCGAGAGACCTCATCTGCGTAGCTGGGCGAGACGCTAGCTTTCTCGCAAACAGGCTCTGGCAACAGGCGGACGATATGTGCGACAGACCTTTGGCGAAAGACGTCTTTTATTGACATTGCCAACGACAGACCCTCGGCGAGAGACCTCCGCCTACTAGCTGGGTGAGACGCTAGCTCTCGCGCAAACAGGCTCTGGCAACAGGCGGACGATATGTGCGACAGACCTTTGGCGAAAGACGTCTTTTATTGACATTGCCAACGACAGACCCTCGGCGAGAGACCTCTGCCTACTAGCTGGGTGAGACGCTAGCTCTCGCGCAAACAGGCTCTGGCAACAGGCGGACGATATGTGCGACAGACCTTTGGTGAGAGACCTCTTTTATTGACATTACCAACGACAGACCCTCGGCGAGAGACCTCCTCCTATTAGCAGGGCGAGACGATAGCTCTCGCGCAAACAGGCTCTGGCGACAGGCGGACGATATGTGCGACAGACCTTTGGCGTGAGACCTCTTTTATTGTCATTGCCGACTACAAACCCTCGGCGAGAGACCTCCTTCGCGTAGCTGAGTGAGACGCTAGCTTTCGCGCAAACAGGCTCTGGCGACAGGCGGACGATATGTGCGACAGACCTTTGGAGAGAGACGTCTTTTATTGACATTGCCAACGACAGGCCCTAGGCGAGAGACCTCCTCCGCCTTGCTGGGCAAGACGCTAGCTCTCGCGCAAACAGACTCTGGCGACAGGCGAACGATATGTGCCACAGACCTTTGGCGAGAGACCTCTTTTATTGACATTACCAACGACAGACCCTCGGCGAGACACCTCATCCTACTAGCTGGGCGAGACGCTAGCTCTCGCGCAAACAGGCTCTTGCGACAGGCGGACGATATGTGCGACAGACCTTTGGCGAGAGACCTCTTTTATTGACATTGCCGACTACAAACCCTCGGCGAGAGACCTCATCCGCGTAGCTGGGCGAGACACTAGCTTTCTCGCAAACAGGCTCTGGCGACAGGCGGACGATATGTGCGACAGACCTTTGGTGAGAGACGTCTTTTATTGACATTGCCAACGACAGGCCCTCGGCGAGAGACCTCCTCCGCCTTGCTGGGCGAGACGCTAGCTCTCGCGCGAACAGGCTCTGGCGACAGGCGGACGACAGGTGCGACAGACCTTTGGCGAGAGACCTCTTTTATTGACATTACCAACGACAGACCCTCGGCGAGAGACCTCCCCTTACTAGCTGGGCGAGACGATAGCTCTCGCGCAAACAGGCTCTGGCGACAGGCGGACGATATGTGCGACAGACCTTTGGCGAGAGACCTCTTTTATTGACATTACTAATGACAGACCCTCGGCGAGAGACCTCCTCCTACTAGTTGGGCGAGACGCTAGCTCTCGCGCAAACAGGCTCTGGTGTCAGGCGGACGATATGTGCCACAAACCTTTGGCGAGAGACCTCTTTTATTAACATTACCAACGACAGACCCTCGGTGAGAGACCTCCTCCTACTAGCTGTGCGAGCGATAGCTCTCGCGCAAACAGGCTCTGGCGACAGGCGGACGATATGTGCGACAGACCTTTGGCGAGAGACCTCTTTTATTGACATTACCAACGACAGACCCTCGGCGAGACACCTCATCCTACTAGCTGGGCGAGACGCTAGCTCTCGCGCAAACAGGCTCTTGCGACAGGCGGACGATATGTGCGACAGACTTTGGCGAGAGACCTCTTTTATTGACATTGCCGACTAGAAACCCTCGGCGAGAGACCTCATCTGCGTAGCTGGGCGAGACGCTAGCTTTCTCGCAAACAGGCTCTGGCAACAGGCGGACGATATGTGCGACAGACCTTTGGCGAAAGACGTCTTTTATTGACATTGCCAACGACAGACCCTCGGCGAGAGACCTCCGCCTACTAGCTGGGTGAGACGCTAGCTCTCGCGCAAACAGGCTCTGGCAACAGGCGGACGATATGTGCGACAGACCTTTGGCGAAAGACGTCTTTTATTGACATTGCCAACGACAGACCCTCGGCGAGAGACCTCTGCCTACTAGCTGGGTGAGACGCTAGCTCTCGCGCAAACAGGCTCTGGCAACAGGCGGACGATATGTGCGACAGACCTTTGGTGAGAGACCTCTTTTATTGACATTACCAACGACAGACCCTCGGCGAGAGACCTCCTCCTATTAGCAGGGCGAGACGATAGCTCTCGCGCAAACAGGCTCTGGCGACAGGCGGACGATATGTGCGACAGACCTTTGGCGAGAGACCTCTTTTATTGTCATTGCCGACTACAAACCCTCGGCGAGAGACCTCCTTCGCGTAGCTGAGTGAGACGCTAGCTTTCGCGCAAACAGGCTCTGGCGACAGGCGGACGATATGTGCGACAGACCTTTGGAGAGAGACGTCTTTTATTGACATTGCCAACGACAGGCCCTAGGCGAGAGACCTCCTCCGCCTTGCTGGGCAAGACGCTAGCTCTCGCGCAAACAGACTCTGGCGACAGGCGAACGATATGTGCCACAGACCTTTGGCGAGAGACCTCTTTTATTGACATTACCAACGACAGACCCTCGGCGAGACACCTCATCCTACTAGCTGGGCGAGACGCTAGCTCTCGCGCAAACAGGCTCTTGCGACAGGCGGACGATATGTGCGACAGACCTTTGGCGAGAGACCTCTTTTATTGACATTGCCGACTACAAACCCTCGGCGAGAGACCTCATCCGCGTAGCTGGGCGAGACACTAGCTTTCTCGCAAACAGGCTCTGGCGACAGGCGGACGATATGTGCGACAGACCTTTGGTGAGAGACGTCTTTTATTGACATTGCCAACGACAGGCCCTCGGCGAGAGACCTCCTCCGCCTTGCTGGGCGAGACGCTAGCTCTCGCGCAAACAGACTCTGGCGACAGGCGGACGATATGTGTGACAGACCTTCGGCGAGAGACCTCTTTTATTGACATTACCAACGACAGACCCTCGGCGAGACACCTCATCCTACTAGCTGGGCGAGACGCTAGCTCTCGCGCAAACAGGCTCTTGCGACAGCCGGACGATATGTGCGACAGACCTTTGGCGAGAGACCTCTTTTATTGACATTGCCGACTACAAACCCTCGGCGAGAGACCTCATCCGCGTAGCTGGGCGAGACGCTAGCTTTCTCGCAAACAGGCTCTGGCGACAGGCGGAAGATATGTGCGACAGACCTTTGCTGAGAGACGTCTTTTATTGACATTGCCAACGACAGGCCCTCGGCGAGAGACCTCCTCCGCCTTGCTGGGCGAGACGCTAGCTCTCGCGCAAACAGACTCTGGCGACAGGCGGACGATATGTGCGACAGACCTTTGGCGAGAGACCTCTTTTATTGACATTACCAACAACAGACTCTCGGCGAGACACCTCCTCCTACTAGCTAGGCGAGACGCTAGCTCTCGCGCAAACAGGCTCCGGCGACAGGCGGATGATATGTGCGACTGACCTTTGGCGAGAGACCTCTTTTATTGACATTGCCAACGACAGACCCTCGGCGAGAGACCTCTTCCGCCTAGCAGGGCGAGACGATAGCTCTTTCGTAAACAGCCTCTGGCGACAGGCAGACGATATGTGCGACAGACCTTTGGCGAGAGACCTCTTTTATTGACATTGCCAACGACAGGCCCTCAGCGAGAGACCTCCTCCGCCTTGCTGGGCGAGACGCTAGCTCTCGCGCAAACAGACTCTGGCGACAGGCGGACGATTTGTGCGGCAGACCTTTGGCGAGAGACCTCTTTTATTGACATTACCAACGACAGACCCTCGGCTAGACACCTCCTCTTACTAGCTGGGCGAGACGCTAGCTCTCGCGCGAACAGGCTCTGGCGACAGACGGACGACAGGTGCGGCAGACCTTTGGCGAGAGACCTCTTTTATTGACATTACCAACGACAGACCCTCGGCGAGAGACCTCCTCCTACTAGCTGGGCGAGACGCTAGCTCTCGCGCAAACAGGCTCTGGCAACAGGCGGACGATATGTGCGACAGACCTTTGGCGAAAGACGTCTTTTATTGACATTGCCAACGACAGACCCTCGGCGAGAGACCTCCGCCTACTAGCTGGGCGAGACGCTAGCTCTCGCGCAAACAGGCTCTGGCAACAGGCGGACGATATGTGCGATAGACCTTTGGCGAGAGACCTTTTTTACTGACATTACCAACGACAGACCCTCGGCGAGAGACCTCCTCCTACTAGCTGGGCGAGACGCTAGCTCTCGCGCAAACAGGCTCTGGCGACAGGCGGACGATATGTGCGACAGACCTTTGGCGAAAGACGTCTTTTATTGACATTGCTAACGACAGACCCTCGGCGAGAGACCTCCGCCTACTAGCTGGGCGAGACGCTAGCTCTTGCGCAAACAGGCTCTGGCAACAGGCGGACGATATGTGCGACAGACCTTTGGCGAGAGACCTCTTTTATTGACATTACCAACGACAGACCCTCGGCGAGACACCTCCTCTTACTAGCTGGGCGAGACGCTAGCTCTCGCGCGAACAGGCTCTGGCGACAGGCGGATGATATGTGCGACAGACCTTTGGCGAGAGACCTCTTTTATTGACATTGCCAACGACAGACCCTCGGCGAGAGACCTCTTCCGCCTAGCAGGGCGAGACGATAGCTCTTTCGTAAACAGCCTCTGGCGACAGGCAGACGATATGTGCGACAGACCTTTGGCGAGAGACCTCTTTTATTGACATTGCCAACGACAGGCCCTCGGCGAGAGACCTCCTCCGCCTTGCTGGGAGAGACGCTAGCTCTCTCGCAAACAGACTCTGGCGACAGGCGGACGATTTGTGCGGCAGACCTTTGGCGAGAGACCTCTTTTATTGACATTACCAACGACAGACCCTCGGCGAGAGACCTCCTCTTACTAGCTGGGCGAGACGCTAGCTCTCGCGCGAACAGGTTCTGGCGACAGGCGGACGACAGGTGCGACAGACCTTTGGCGAGAGACCTCTTTTATTGACATTACCAACGACAGACCCTCGGCGAGAGACCTCCCCTTACTAGCTGGGCGAGACGATAGCTCTCGCGCAAACAGGCTCTGGCGACAGGCGGACGATATGTGCGACAGACCTTTGGCGAGAGACCTCTTTTATTGACATTACCAATGACAGACCCTCGGCGAGAGACCTCCTCCTACTAGTTGGGCGAGACGCTAGCTCTCGCACAAACAGGCTCTGGTGTCAGGCGGACGATATGTGCCACAAACCTTTGGCGAGAGACCTCTTTTATTAACATTACCAACGACAGACCCTCGGTGAGAGACCTCCTCCTACTAGCTGTGCGAGCGATAGCTCTCGCGCAAACAGGCTCTGGCGACAGGCGGACGATATGTGCGACAGACCTTTGGCGAGAGACCTCTTTTATTGACATTACCAACGACAGACCCTCGGCGAGACACCTCATCCTACTAGCTGGGCGAGACGCTAGCTCTCGCGCAAACAGGCTCTTGCGACAGGCGGACGATATGTGCGACAGACCTTTGGCGAGAGACCTCTTTTATTGACATTGCCGACTACAAACCCTCGGCGAGAGACCTCATCCGCGTAGCTGGGCGAGACGCTAGCTTTCTCGCAAACAGGCTCTGGCAACAGGCGGACGATATGTGCGACAGACCTTTGGCGAAAGACGTCTTTTATTGACATTGCCAACGACAGACCCTCGGCGAGAGACCTGCGCCTACTAGCTGGGTGAGACGCTAGCTCTCGCGCAAACAAGCTCTGGCAACAGGCGGACGATATGTGCGACAGACCTTTGGCGAAAGACGTCTTTTATTGACATTGCCAACGACAGACCCTCGGCGAGAGACCTCCGCCTACTAGTTGGGTGAGACGCTAGCTCTCTCGCAAACAGGCTCTGGCAACAGGCGGACGATATGTGCGACAGACCTTTGGTGAGAGACCTCTTTTATTGACATTACCAACGACAGACCCTCGGCGAGAGACCTCCTCCTACTAGCAGGGCGAGACGATAGCTCTCGCGCAAACAGGCTCTGGCGACAGGCGGACGATATGTGCGACAGACCTTTGGCGAGAGACCTCTTTTATTGTCATTGCCGACTACAAACCCTCGGCGAGAGACCTCCTTCGCGTAGCTGGGTGAGACGCTAGCTTTCGCGCAAACAGGCTCTGGCGACAGGCGGACAATATGTGCGACAGACCTTTGGAGAGAGACGTCTTTTATTGACATTGCCAACGACAGGCCCTAGGCGAGAGACCTCCTCCGCCTTGCTGGGCAAGACGCTAGCTCTCGCGCAAACAGACTCTGGCGACAGGCGAACGATATGTGCGACAGACCTTTGGCGAGAGACCTCTTTTATTGACATTACCAACGACAGACCCTCGGCGAGACACCTCATCCTACTAGCTGGGCGAGACGCTAGCTCTCGCGCAAACAGGCTCTTGCGACAGGCGGACGATATGTGCGACAGACCTTTGGCGAGAGACCTCTTTTATTGACATTGCCGACTACAAACCCTCGGCGAGAGACCTCATCCGCGTAGCTGGGCGAGACACTAGCTTTCTCGCAAACAGGCTCTGGCGACAGGCGGACGATATGTGCGACAGACCTTTGGTGAGAGACGTCTTTTATTGACATTGCCAACGACAGGCCCTCGGCGAGAGACCTCCTCCGCCTTGCTGGGCGTGACGCTAGCTCTCGCGCAAACAGACTCTGGCGACAGGCGGACGATATGTGTGACAGACCTTTGGCGAGGGACCTCTTTTATTGACATTACCAACGACAGACCCTCGGCGAGACACCTCATCCTACTAGCTGGGCGAGACGCTAGCTCTCGCGCAAACAGGCTCTTGCGACAGCCGGACGATATGTGCGACAGACCTTTGGCGAGAGACCTCTTTTATTGACATTGCCGACTACAAACCCTCGGCGAGAGACCTCATCCGCGTAGCTGGGCGAGACGCTAGCTTTCTCGCAAATAGGCTCTGGCGACAGGCGGAAGATATGTGCGACAGACCTTTGCTGAGAGACGTCTTTTATTGACATTGCCAACGACAGGCCCTCGGCGAGAGACCTCCTCCGCCTTGCTGGACGAGACGCTAGCTCTCGCGCAAACAGACTCTGGCGACAGGCGGACGATATGTGCGACAGACCTTTGGCGAGAGACCTCTTTTATTGACATTACCAACAACAGACTCTCGGCGAGACACCTCCTCCTACTAGCTAGGCGAGACGCTAGCTCTCGCGCAAACAGGCTCCGGCGACAGGCGGATGATATGTGCGACTGACCTTTGGCGAGAGACCTCTTTTATTGACATTGCCAACGACAGACCCTCGGCGAGAGACCTCTTCCGCCTAGCAGGGCGAGACGATAGCCCTTTCGTAAACAGCCTCTGGCGACAGGCAGACGATATGTGCGACAGACCTTTGGCGAGAGACCTCTTTTATTGACATTGCCAACGACAGGCCCTCGGCGAGAGACCTCCTCCGCCTTGCTGGGCGAGACGCTAGCTCTCGCGCAAACAGACTCTGGCGACAGGCGGACGATTTGTGCGGCAGACCTTTGGCGAGAGACCTCTTTTATTGACATTACCAACGACAGACCCTCGGCGAGACACCTCCTCTTACTAGCTGGGCGAGACGCTAGCTCTCGCGCGAACAGGCTCTGGCGACAGGCGGACGACAGGTGCGGCAGACCTTTGGCGAGAGACCTCTTTTATTGACATTACCAACGACAGACCCTCGGCGAGAGACCTCCCCTTACTAGCTGGGCGAGACGATAGCTCTCGCGCAAACAGGCTCTGGCGACAGGCGGACGATATGTGCGACAGACCTTTGGCGAGAGACCTCTTTTATTGACATTACCAATGACAGACCCTCGGCGAGAGACCTCCTCCTACTAGCTGGGCGAGACGCTAGCTCTCGCGCAAACAGGCTCTGGTGTCAGGCGGACGATATGTGCCACAGACCTTTGGCGAGAGACCTCTTTTATTAACATTACCAACGACAGACCCTCGGTGAGAGACCTCCTCCTACTAGCTGTGCGAGCGATAGCTCTCGCGCAAACAGGCTCTGGCGACAGGCGGACGATATGTGCGACAGACCTTTGGCGAGAGACCTCTTTTATTGACATTGCCAACGACAGAGCCTCGGCGAGAGACCTCCGCCTACTAGCAGGGCGAGACGCTAGCTCTCGCGCAAACAGGCTCTGGCGACAGGCGGACGATATGTGCGACAGACCTTTGGAGAGAGACGTCTTTTATTGACATTGCCAACGACAGGCCCTCGGCGAGAGACCTCCTCCACCTTGCTGGGCAAGACGCTAGCTCTCGCGCAAACAGACTCTGGCGACAGGCGAACGATATGTGCGACAGACCTTTGGCGAGAGACCTCTTTTATTGACATTACCAACGACAGACCCTCGGCGAGACACCTCATCCTACTAGCTGGGCGAGACGCTAGCTCTCGCGCAAACAGGCTCTTGCGACAGGCGGACGATATGTGCGACAGACCTTTGGCGAGAGACCTCTTTTATTGACATTGCCGACTACAAACCCTCGGCGAGAGACCTCATCCGCGTAGCTGGGCGAGACACTAGCTTTCTCGCAAACAGGCTCTGGCGACAGGCGGACGATATGTGCGACAGACCTTTGGTGAGAGACGTCTTTTATTGACATTGCCAACGACAGGCCCTCGGCGAGAGACCTCCTCCGCCTTGCTGGGCGAGACGCTAGCTCTCGCGCAAACAGACTCTGGCGACAGGCGGACGATATGTGCGACAAACCTTTGGCGAGAGACCTCTTTTATTGACATTACCAACGACAGACCCTCGGCGAGACACCTCATCCTACTAGCTGGGCGAGACGCTAGCTCTCGCGCAAACAGGCTCTTGCGACAGGCGGACGATATGTGCGACAGACCTTTGGCGAGAGACCTCTTTTATTGACATTGCCGACTACAAACCCTCGGCGAGAGACCTCATCCGCGTAGCTGAGCGAGACGCTAGCTTTCTCGCAAACAGGCTCTGGCGACAGGCGGACGATATGTGCGACAGACCTTTGCTGAGAGACGTCTTTTATTGACATTGCCAACGACAGGCCCTCGGCGAGAGACCTCCTCCGTCTTGCTGGGCGAGACGGTAGCTCTCGCGCAAACAGACTCTGGCGACAGGCGGACGATATGTGCGACAGACCTTTGGCGAGAGACCTCTTTTATTGACATTACCAACGACAGACACTCGGTGAGAGACCTCCTCCTACTAGCTGTGCGAGCGATAGCTCTCGCGCAAACAGGCTCTGGCGACAGGCGGACGATATGTGCGACAGACCTTTGGCGAGAGACCTCTTTTATTGACATTACCAATGACAGACCCTCGGCGAGAGACCTCCTCCTACTAGCTGGGCGAGACGCTAGCTCTCGCACAAACAGGCTCTGGTGTCAGGCGGACGATATGTGCCACAGACCTTTGGCGAGAGACCTCTTTTATTAACATTACCAACGACAGACCCTCGGTGAGAGACCTCCTCCTACTAGCTGTGCGAGCGATAGCTCTCGCGCAAACAGGCTCTGGCGACAGGCGGACGATATGTGCGACAGACCTTTGGCGAGAGACCTCTTTTATTGATATTGCCAACGACAGAGCCTCGGCGAGAGACCTCCGCCTACTAGCAGGGCGAGACGCTAGCTCTCGCGCAAACAGGCTCTGGCGACAGGCGTCGATATGTGCGACAGACCTTTGCCGAGAGACCTCTTTTATTGACATTGCCAACGACAGAGCCTCGGCGAGAGACCTCCGCCTACTAGCTGGGTGAGACGCTAGCTCTCGCGCAAACAGGCTTTGGCAACAGGCGGACGATATGTGCGACAGACCTTTGGCGAGAGACCTCTTTTATTAACATTACCAACGACAGACCCTCGGCGAGAAACCTCCTCCTACTAGCTGTGCGAGCGATAGCTCTCGCGCAAACAGGCTCTGGCGACAGGCGGACGATATGTGCGATAGACCTTTGGCGAGAGACCTTTTTTACTGACATTACCAACGACAGACCCTCGGCGAGAGACCTCCTCCTACTAGCTGGGCGAGACGCTAGCTCTCGCGCAAACAGGCTCTGGCGACAGGCGGACGATATGTGCGACAGACCTTTGGCAAAAGACGTCTTTTATTGACATTGCCAACGACAGACCCTCGGCGAGAGACCTCCGCCTACTAGCTGGGCGAGACGCTAGCTCTCGCGCAAACAGGCTCTGGCAACAGGCGGACGATATGTGCGACAGACCTTTGGCGAGAGACCTCTTTTATTGACATTACCAACGACAGACCCTCGGCGAGAGACCTCCTCCTACTAGCAGGGCGAGACGATAGCTCTCGCGCAAACAGGCTCTCGCGACAGGCGGACGATATGTGCGACAGACCTTTGGCGAGAGACCTCTTTTATTGTCATTGCCGACTACAAACCCTCGGCGAGAGACCTCCTCCGCGTAGCTGGGCGAGACGCTAGCTTTCGCGCAAACAGGCTCTGGCGACAGGCGGACGATATGTGCGACAGACCTTTGGAGAGAGACGTCTTTTATTGACATTGCCAACGACAGGCCCTCGGCGAGAGACCTCCTCCGCCTTGCTGGGCAAGACGCTAGCTCTCGCGCAAACAGACTCTGGCGACAGGCGAACGATATGTGCGACAGACCTTTGGCGAGAGACCTCTTTTATTGACATTACCAACGACAGACCCTCGGCGAGACACCTCATCCTACTAGCTGGGCGAGACGCTAGCTCTCGCGCAAACAGGCTCTTGCGACAGGCGGACGATATGTGCGACAGACCTTTGGCGAGAGACCTCTTTTATTGACATTGCCGACTACAAACCCTCGGCGAGAGACCTCATCCGCGTAGCTGGTCGAGACACTAGCTTTCTCGCAAACAGGCTCTGGCGACAGGCGGACGATATGTGCGACAGACCTTTGGTGAGAGACGTCTTTTATTGACATTGCCAACGACAGGCCCTCGGCGAGAGACCTCCTCCGCCTTGCTGGACGAGACGCTAGCTCTCGCGCAAACAGACTCTGGCGACAGGCGGACGATATGTGCGACAAACCTTTGGCGAGAGACCTCTTTTATTGACATTACCAACGACAGACCCTCGGCGAGACACCTCATCCTACTAGCTGGGCGAGACGCTAGCTCTCGCGCAAACAGGCTCTTGCGACAGGCGGACGATATGTGCGACAGACCTTTGGCGAGAGACCTCTTTTATTGACATTGCTGACTACAAACCCTCGGCGAGAGACCTCATCCGCGTAGCTGAGCGAGACGCTAGCTTTCTCGCAAACAGGCTCTGGCGACAGGCGGACGATATGTGCGACAGACCTTTGCTGAGAGACGTCTTTTATTGACATTGCCAACGACAGGCCCTCGGCGAGAGACCTCCTCCGCCTTGCTGGGCGAGACGCTAGCTCTCGCGCAAACAGACTCTGGCGACAGGCGGATGATATGTGCGACAGACCTTTGGCGAGAGACCTCTTTTATTGACATTACCAACGACAGACCCTCGGCGAGAGACCTCCCCTTACTAGCTGGGCGAGACGATAGCTCTCGCGCAAACAGGCTCTGGCGACAGGCGGACGATATGTGCGACAGACCTTTGGCGAGAGACCTCTTTTATTGACATTACCAATGACAGACCCTCGGCGAGAGACCTCCTCCTACTAGCTGGGCGAGACGCTAGCTCTCGCGCAAACAGGCTCTGGTGTCAGGCGGACGATATGTGCCACAGACCTTTGGCGAGAGACCTTTTTTATTAACATTACCAACGACAGACCCTCGGTGAGAGACCTCCTTCTACTAGCTGTGCGAGCGATAGCTCTCGCGCAAACAGGCTCTGGCGACAGGCGGACGATATGTGCGACAGACCTTTGGCGAGAGACCTCTTTTATTGACATTACCAATGACAGACCCTCGGCGAGAGACCTCCTCCTACTAGCTGGGCGAGACGCTAGCTCTCGCACAAACAGGCTCTGGTGTCAGGCGGACGATATGTGCCACAGACCTTTGGCGAGAGACCTCTTTTATTAACATTACCAACGACAGACCCTCGGTGAGAGACCTCCTCCTACTAGCTGTGCGAGCGATAGCTCTCGCGCAAACAGGCTCTGGCGACAGGCGGACGATATGTGCGACAGACCTTTGGCGGGAGACCTCTTTTATTGACATTGCCAACGACAGAGCCTCGGCGAGAGACCTCCGCCTACTAGCAGGGCGAGACGCTAGCTCTCGCGCAAACAGGCTCTGGCAACAGGCGGACGATATGTGCGACAGACCTTTGGCGAAAGACGTCTTTTATTGACATTGCCAACGACAGACCCTCGGCGAGAGACCTCCGCCTACTAGCTGGGTGAGACGCTAGCTCTCGCGCAAACAGGCTCTGGCAACAGGCGGACGATATGTGCGACAGACCTTTGGCGAGAGACCTCTTTTATTGACATTACCAACGACAGACCCTCGGCGAGAGACCTCCTCCTACTAGCAGGGCGAGACGATAGCTCTCGCGCAAACAGGCTCTGGCGACAGGCGGACGATATGTGCGACAGACCTTCGTTGAGAGACCTCTTTTATTGTCATTGCCGACTACAAACCCTCGGCGAGAGACCTCCTTCGCGTAGCTGGGCGAGACGCTAGCTTTCGCGCAAACAGGCTCTGGCGACAGGCGGACGATATGTGCGACAGACCTTTGGAGAGAGACGTCTTTTATTGACATTGCCAACGACAGGCCCTCGGCGCGAGACCTCCTCCGCCTTGCTGGGCAAGACGCTAGCTCTCGCGCAAACAGACTTTGGCGACAGGCGAACGATATGTGCGACAGACCTTTGGCGAGAGACCTCTTTTATTGACATTACCAACGACAGACCCTCAGCGAGACACCTCATCCTACTAGCTGGGCGAGACGCTAGCTCTCGCGCAAACAGGCTCTTGCGACAGGCGGACGATATGTGCGACAGACCTTTGGCGAGAGACCTCTTTTATTGACATTGCCGACTACAAACCCTCGGCGAGAGACCTCATCCGCGTAACTGGGCGAGACGCTAGCTTTCTCGCAAACAGGCTCTGGCGACAGGCGGACGATATGTGCGACAGACCTTTGCTGAGAGACGTCTTTTATTGACATTGCCAACGACAGGCCCTCGGCGAGAGACCTCCTCCGCCTTGCTGGGCGAGACGCTAGCTCTCGCGCAAACAGACTCTGGCGACAGGCGGACGATATGTGCGACAGACCTTTGGCGAGAGACCTCTTTTATTGACATTACCAACAACAGACTCTCGGCGAGACACCTCCTCCTACTAGCTAGGCGAGACGCTAGCTCTCGCTCAAACAGGCTCCGGCGACAGGCGGATGATATGTGCGACAGACCTTTGGCGAGAGACCTCTTTTATTGACATTGCCAACGACAGACCCTCGGCGAGAGACCTCTTCCGCCTAGCTGGGCGAGACGATAGCTCTTTCGTAAACAGCCTCTGGCGACAGGCAGACGATATGTGCGACAGACCTTTGGCGAGAGACCTCTTTTATTGACATTGCCAACGACAGGCCCTCGGCGAGAGACCTCCTCCGCCTTGCTGGGCGAGACACTAGCTCTCGCGCAAACAGACTCTGGCGACAGGCGGACGATTTGTGCGGCAGACCTTTGGCGAGAGACCTCTTTTATTGACATTACCAACGACAGACCCTCGGCGAGACACCTCCTCTTACTAGCTGGGCGAGAAGCTAGCTCTCGCGCGAACAGGCTCTGGCGACAGGCGGACGACAGCTGCGACAGACCTTTGGCGAGAGACCTCTTTTATTGACATTACCAACGACAGACCCTCGGCGAGAGACCTCCCCTTACTAGCTGGGCGAGACGATAGCTCTCGCGCAAACAGGCTCTGGCGACAGGCGGACGATATGTGCGACAGACCTTTGGCGAGAGACCTCTTTTATTGACATTACCAATGACAGACCCTCGGCGAGAGACCTCCTCCTACTAGCTGGGCGAGACGTTAGCTCTCGCGCAAACAGGCTCTGGTGTCAGGCGGACGATATGTGCCACAGATCTTTGGCGAGAGACCTCTTTTATTAACATTACCAACGACAGACCCTCGGTGAGAGACCTCATCCTACTAGCTGTGCGAGCGATAGCTCTCGCGCAAACAGGCTCTGGCGACAGGCAGACGATATGTGCGACAGACCTTTGGCGAGAGACCTCTTTTATTGACATTACCAATGACAGACCCTCGGCGAGAGACCTCCTCCTACTAGCTGGGCGAGACGCTAGCTCTCGCGCAAACAGGCTCTGGTGTCAGGCGGACGATATCTGCCACAGACCTTTGGCGAGAGACCTCTTTTATTAACATTACCAACGACAGACCCTCGGTGAGAGACCTCCTCCTACTAGCTGTGCGAGCGATAACTCTCGCGCAAACAGGCTCTGGCGACAGGCGGACGATATGTGCGACAGACCTTTGGCGAGAGACCTATTTTATTGACATTGCCAACGACAGAGCCTCGGCGAGAGACCTCCGCCTACTAGCAGGGCGAGACGCTAGCTCTCGCGCAAACAGGCTCTGGCGACAGGCGTCGATATGTGCGACAGACCTTTGCCGAGAGACCTCTTTTATTGACATTGCCAACGACAGAGCCTCGGTGTGAGACCTCCGCCTACTAGCTGGGCGAGATGCTAGCTCTCGCGCAAACAGTCTCTGGCGACAGGTGGACGATATGTGCAACAGACCTTTGGCGAGAGACCTCTTTTATTAACATTACCAACGACAGACCCTCGGCGAGAAACCTCCTCCTACTAGCTGTGCGAGCGATAGCTCTCGCGCAAACAGGCTCTGACGACAGGCGGACGATATGTGCGATAGACCTTTGGCGAGAGACCTTTTTTACTGACATTACCAACGACAGACCCTCGGCGAGAGACCTCCTCCTACTAGCTGGGCGAGACGCTAGCTCTTGCGCAAACAGGCTCTGGCGACAGGCGGACGATATGTGCGACAGACCTTTGGCGAATGACGTCTTTTATTGACATTGCCAACGACAGACCCTCGGCGAGAGACCTCCGCCTACTAGCTGGGCGAGACGCTAGCTCTCGCGCAAACAGGCTCTGGCAACAGGCGGACGATATGTGCGACAGACCTTTGGCGAGAGACCTCTTTTATTGACATTACCAACGACAGACCCTCGGCGAGAGACCTCCTCCTACTAGCAGGGCGAGACGATAGCTCTCGCGCAAACAGGCTCTGGCGACAGGCGGACGATATGTGCGACAGACCTTTGGCGAGAGACCTCTTTTATTGTCATTGCCGACTACAAACCCTCGGCGAGAGACCTCCTCCGCGTAGCTGGGCGAGACGCTAGCTTTCGCGCAAACAGGCTCTGGCGACAGGCGGACGATATGTGCGACAGACCTTTGGAGAGAGACGTCTTTTATTGACATTGCCAACGACAGGCCCTCGGCGAGAGACCTCCTCCGCCTTGCTGGGAAAGACGCTAGCTCTCGCGCAAACAGACTCTGGCGACAGGCGAACGATATGTGCGACAGACCTTTGGCGAGAGACCTCTTTTATTAACATTACCAACGACAGACCCTCGGCGAGACACCTCATCCTACTAGCTGGGCGAGACGCTAGCTCTCGCGCAAACAGACTCTGGCGACAGGCGAACGATATGTGCGACAGACCTTTGGCGAGAGACCTCTTTTATTGACATTACCAACGACAGACCCTCGGCGAGACACCTCATCCTACTAGCTGGGCGAGACGCTAGCTCTCGCGCAAACAGGCTCTTGCGACAGGCGGACGATATGTGCGACAGACCTTTGGCGAGAAACCTCTTTTATTGACATTGCCGACTACAAACCCTCGGCGAGAGACCTCATCCGCGTAGCTGGGAGAGGCGCTAGCTTTCTCGCAAACAGGCTCTGGCGACAGGCGGACGATATGTGCGACAGACCTTTGCTGAGAGACGTCTTTTATTGACATTGCCAACGACAGGCCCTCGCGAGAGACCTCCTCCGCCTTGCTGGGCGAGACGCTAGCTCTCGCGCAAACAGACTCTGGCGACAGGCGGACGATATGTGCGACAGACCTTTGGCGAGAGACCTCTTTTATTGACATTACCAACAACAGACTCTCGGCGAGACACCTCCTCCTACTAGCTGGACGAGACGCTAGCTCTCGCGCAAACAGGCTCCGGCGACAGGCGGATGATATGTGCGACAGACCTTTGACGAGAGACCTCTTTTATTGACATTGCCAACGACAGACCCTCGGCGAGAGACCTCTTCCGCCTAGCAGGGCGAGACGATAGCTCTTTCGTAAACAGCCTCTGGCGACAGGCAGACGATATGTGCGACAGACCTTTGGCGAGAGACCTCTTTTATTGACATTGCCAACGACAGGCCCTCGGCGAGAGACCTCCTCCGCCTTGCTGGGCGAGACGCTAGCTCTCGCGCAAACAGACTCTGGCGACAGGCGGACGATTTGTGCGGCAGACCTTTGGCGAGAGACCTCTTTTATTAACATTACCAACGACAGACCCTCGGCGAGACACCTCCTCTTACTAGCTGGGCGAGACGCTAGCTCTCGCGCGAACAGGCTCTGGCGACAGGCGGACGACAGGTGCGACAGACCTTTGGCGAGAGACCTCTTTTATTGACATTACCAACGACAGACCCTCGGCGAGAGACCTCCCCTTACTAGCTGGGCGAGACGATAGCTCTCGCGCAAACAGGCTCTGGCGACAGGCGTCGATATGTGCGACAGACCTTTGCTGAGAGACCTCTTTTATTGACATTGCCAACGACAGAGCCTCGGTGAGAGACCTCCGCCTACTAGCTGGGCGAGATGCTAGCTCTCGCGCAAACAGTCTCTGGCGACAGGTGGACGATATGTGCGACAGACCTTTGGCGAGAGACCTCTTTTATTAACATTACCAACGACAGACCCTCGACGAGAAACCTCCTCCTACTAGCTGTGCGAGCGATAGCTCTCGCGCAAACAGGCTCTGGCGATAGGCGGACGATATGTGCGATAGACCTTTGGCGAGCGACCTTTTTTACTAACATTACCAACGACAGACCCTCGGCGAGAGACCTCCTCCTACTAGCTGGGCGAGACGCTAGCTCTCGCGCAAACAGGCTCTGGCGACAGGCGGACGATATGTGCGACAGACCTTTGGCGAAAGACGTCTTTTATTGACATTGCCAACGACAGACCCTCGGCGAGAGACCTCCGCCTACTAGCTGGGCGAGACGCTAGCTCTCGCGCAAACAGGCTCTGGCAACAGGCGGACGATATGTGCGACAGACCTTTGGCGAGAGACCTCTTTTATTGACATTACCAACGACAGACCCTCGGCGAGAGACCTCCTCCTACTAGCAGGGCGAGACGATAGCTCTCGCCCAAACAGGCTCTGGCGACAGGCGGACGATATGTGCGACAGACCTTTGGCGAGAGACCTCTTTTATTGTCATTGCCGACTACAAACCCTCGGCGAGAGACCTCCTCCGCGTAGCTGGGCGAGACGCTAGCTTTCGCGCAAACAGGCTCTGGCGACAGGCGGACGATATGTGCGACAGACCTTTGGAGAGAGACGTCTTTTATTGACATTGCCAACGACAGGCCCTCGGCGAGAGACCTCCTCCGCCTTGCTGGGCAAGACGCTAGCTCTCGCGCAAACAGACTCTGGCGACAGGCGAACGATATGTGCGACAGACCTTTGCCGAGAGACCTCTTTTATTGACATTACCAACGACAGACCCTCGGCGAGACACCACATCCTACTAGCTGGGCGAGACGCTAGCTCTCGCGCAAACAGGCTCTTGCGACAGGCGGACGATATGTGCGACAGACCTTTGGCGAGAGACCTCTCTTATTGACATTGCCGACTACAAACCCTCGGCGAGAGACCTCATCCGCGTAGCTGGGCGAGACACTAGCTTTCTCGCAAACAGGCTCTGGCGACAGGCGGACGATATGTGCGACAGACCTTTGGTGAGGGACGTCTTTTATTGACATTGCCAACGACAGGCCCTCGGCGAGAGACCTCCTCCGCCTTGCTGGGCGAGACGCTAGCTCTCGCGCAAACAGACTCTGGCGACAGGCGGACGATATGTGCGACAGACCTTTGGCGAGAGACCTCTTTTATTGACATTACCAACGACAGACCCTCGGCGAGACACCTAATCCTACTAGCTGGGCGAGACGCTAGCTCTCGCGCAAACAGGCTCTTGCGACAGGCGGACGATATGTGCGACAGACCTTTGGCGAGAGACCTCTTTTATTGTCATTGCCGACTACAAACCCTCGGCGAGAGACCTCCACCGCGTAGCTGGGCGAGACGCTAGCTTTCGCGCAAACAGGCTCTGGCGACAGGCGGACGATATGTGCGACAGACCTTTGGTGAGAGACGTATTTTATTGACATTGCCAACGACAGGCCCTCGGCGAGAGACCTCCTCCGCCTTGCTGGGCGAGACGCTAGCTCTCGCGCAAACAGACTCTGGCGACAGGCGGACGATATGTGCGACAGACCTTTGGCGAGAGACCTCTTTTATTGACATTAGCAACGACAGACCCTCGGCGAGACACCTCATCCTACTAGCTGGGCGAGATGCTAGCTCTCGCGCAAACAGTCTCTGGCGACAGGTGGACGATATGTGCAACAGACCTTTGGCGAGAGACCTCTTTTATTAACATTACCAACGACAGACCCTCGGCGAGAAACCTCCTCCTACTAGCTGTGCGAGCGATAGCTCTCGCGCAAACAGGCTCTGACGACAGGCGGACGATATGTGCGATAGACCTTTGGCGAGAGACCTTTTTTACTGACATTACCAACGACAGACCCTCGGCGAGAGACCTCCTCCTACTAGCTGGGCGAGACGCTAGCTCTTGCGCAAACAGGCTCTGGCGACAGGCGGACGATATGTGCGACAGACCTTTGGCGAATGACGTCTTTTATTGACATTGCCAACGACAGACCCTCGGCGAGAGACCTCCGCCTACTAGCTGGGCGAGACGCTAGCTCTCGCGCAAACAGGCTCTGGCAACAGGCGGACGATATGTGCGACAGACCTTTGGCGAGAGACCTCTTTTATTGACATTACCAACGACAGACCCTCGGCGAGAGACCTCCTCCTACTAGCAGGGCGAGACGATAGCTCTCGCGCAAACAGGCTCTGGCGACAGGCGGACGATATGTGCGACAGACCTTTGGCGAGAGACCTCTTTTATTGTCATTGCCGACTACAAACCCTCGGCGAGAGACCTCCTCCGCGTAGCTGGGCGAGACGCTAGCTTTCGCGCAAACAGGCTCTGGCGACAGGCGGACGATATGTGCGACAGACCTTTGGAGAGAGACGTCTTTTATTGACATTGCCAACGACAGGCCCTCGGCGAGAGACCTCCTCCGCCTTGCTGGGAAAGACGCTAGCTCTCGCGCAAACAGACTCTGGCGACAGGCGAACGATATGTGCGACAGACCATTGGCGAGAGACCTCTTTTATTAACATTACCAACGACAGACCCTCGGCGAGACACCTCATCCTACTAGCTGGGCGAGACGCTAGCTCTCGCGCAATCAGACTCTGGCGACAGGCGAACGATATGTGCGACAGACCTTTGGCGAGAGACCTCTTTTATTGACATTACCAACGACAGACCCTCGGCGAGACACCTCATCCTACTAGCTGGGCGAGACGCTAGCTCTCGCGCAAACAGGCTCTTGCGACAGGCGGACGATATGTGCGACAGACCTTTGGCGAGAAACCTCTTTTATTGACATTGCCGACTACAAACCCTCGGCGAGAGACCTCATCCGCGTAGCTGGGAGAGACGCTAGCTTTCTCGCAAACAGGCTCTGGCGACAGGCGGACGATATGTGCGACAGACCTTTGCTGAGAGACGTCTTTTATTGACATTGCCAACGACAGGCCCTCGCGAGAGACCTCCTCCGCCTTGCTGGGCGAGACGCTAGCTCTCGCGCAAACAGACTCTGGCGACAGGCGGACGATATGTGCGACAGACCTTTGGCGAGAGACCTCTTTTATTGACATTACCAACAACAGACTCTCGGCGAGACACCTCCTCCTACTAGCTGGACGAGACGCTAGCTCTCGCGCAAACAGGCTCCGGCGACAGGCGGATGATATGTGCGACAGACCTTTGACGAGAGACCTCTTTTATTGACATTGCCAACGACAGACCCTCGGCGAGAGACCTCTTCCGCCTAGCAGGGCGAGACGATAGCTCTTTCGTAAACAGCCTCTGGCGACAGGCAGACGATATGTGCGACAGACCTTTGGCGAGAGACCTCTTTTATTGACATTGCCAACGACAGGCCCTCGGCGAGAGACCTCCTCCGCCTTGCTGGGCGAGACGCTAGCTCTCGCGCAAACAGACTCTGGCGACAGGCGGACGATTTGTGCGGCAGACCTTTGGCGAGAGACCTCTTTTATTAACATTACCAACGACAGACCCTCGGCGAGACACCTCCTCTTACTAGCTGGGCGAGACGCTAGCTCTCGCGCGAACAGGCTCTGGCGACAGGCGGACGACAGGTGCGACAGACCTTTGGCGAGAGACCTCTTTTATTGACATTACCAACGACAGACCCTCGGCGAGAGACCTCCCCTTACTAGCTGGGCGAGACGATAGCTCTCGCGCAAACAGGCTCTGGCGACAGGCGTCGATATGTGCGACAGACCTTTGCTGAGAGACCTCTTTTATTGACATTGCCAACGACAGAGCCTCGGTGAGAGACCTCCGCCTACTAGCTGGGCGAGATGCTAGCTCTCGCGCAAACAGTCTCTGGCGACAGGTGGACGATATGTGCGACAGACCTTTGGCGAGAGACCTCTTTTATTAACATTACCAACGACAGACCCTCGACGAGAAACCTCCTCCTACTAGCTGTGCGAGCGATAGCTCTCGCGCAAACAGGCTCTGGCGATAGGCGGACGATATGTGCGATAGACCTTTGGCGAGCGACCTTTTTTACTAACATTACCAACGACAGACCCTCGGCGAGAGACCTCCTCCTACTAGCTGGGCGAGACGCTAGCTCTCGCGCAAACAGGCTCTGGCGACAGGCGGACGATATGTGCGACAGACCATTGGCGAAAGACGTCTTTTATTGACATTGCCAACGACAGACCCTCGGCGAGAGACCTCCGCCTACTAGCTGGGCGAGACGCTAGCTCTCGCGCAAACAGGCTCTGGCAACAGGCGGACGATATGTGCGACAGACCTTTGGCGAGAGACCTCTTTTATTGACATTACCAACGACAGACCCTCGGCGAGAGACCTCCTCCTACTAGCAGGGCGAGACGATAGCTCTCGCCCAAACAGGCTCTAGCGACAGGCGGACGATATGTGCGACAGACCTTTGGCGAGAGACCTCTTTTATTGTCATTGCCGACTACAAACCCTCGGCGAGAGACCTCCTCCGCGTAGCTGGGCGAGACGCTAGCTTTCGCGCAAACAGGCTCTGGCGACAGGCGGACGATATGTGCGACAGACCTTTGGAGAGAGACGTCTTTTATTGACATTGCCAACGACAGGCCCTCGGCGAGAGACCTCCTCCGCCTTGCTGGGCAAGACGCTAGCTCTCGCGCAAACAGACTCTGGCGACAGGCGAACGATATGTGCGACAGACCTTTGCCGAGAGACCTCTTTTATTGACATTACCAACGACAGACCCTCGGCGAGACACCACATCCTACTAGCTGGGCGAGACGCTAGCTCTCGCGCAAACAGGCTCTTGCGACAGGCGGACGATATGTGCGACAGACCTTTGGCGAGAGACCTCTCTTATTGACATTGCCGACTACAAACCCTCGGCGAGAGACCTCATCCGCGTAGCTGGGCGAGACACTAGCTTTCTCGCAAACAGGCTCTGGCGACAGGAGGACGATATGTGCGACAGACCTTTGGTGAGGGACGTCTTTTATTGACATTGCCAACGACAGGCCCTCGGCGAGAGACCTCCTCCGCCTTGCTGGGCGAGACGCTAGCTCTCGCGCAAACAGACTCTGGCGACAGGCGGACGATATGTGCGACAGACCTTTGGCGAGAGACCTCTTTTATTGACATTACCAACGACAGACCCTCGGCGAGACACCTAATCCTACTAGCTGGGCGAGACGCTAGCTCTCGCGCAAACAGGCTCTTGCGACAGGCGGACGATATGTGCGACAGACCTTTGGCGAGAGACCTCTTTTATTGTCATTGCCGACTACAAACCCTCGGCGAGAGACCTCCACCGCGTAGCTGGGCGAGACGCTAGCTTTCGCGCAAACAGGCTCTGGCGACAGGCGGACGATATGTGCGGCAGACCTTTGGTGAGAGACGTATTTTATTGACATTGCCAACGACAGGCCCTCGGCGAGAGACCTCCTCCGCCTTGCTGGGCGAGACGCTAGCTCTCGCGCAAACAGACTCTGGCGACAGGCGGACGATATGTGCGACAGACCTTTGGCGAGAGACCTCTTTTATTGACATTAGCAACGACAGACCCTCGGCGAGACACCTCATCCTACTAGCTGGGCGAGACGCTAGCTCTCGCGCAAACAGGCTCTTGCGACAGGCGGACGATATGTGCGACAGACCTTTGGCGAGAGACCTCTTTTCTTGACATTGCCGACTACAAACCTTCGGCGAGAGACCTCATCCGCGTAGCTGGGCGAGACGCTAGCTTTCTCGCAAACAGGCTCTGGCGACAGGCGGACGATATGTGCGACAGACCTTTGGTGAGAGACGTCTTTTATTGACATTGCCAACGACAGGCCCTCGGCGAGAGACCTCCTCCGCCTTGCTGGGCGAGACGCTAGCTCTCGCGCAAACAGACTCTGGCGACAGGCGGACGATATGTGCGACAGACCTTTGGCGAGAGACCTCTTTTATTGACATTACCAACAACAGACTCTCGGCGAGACACCTCCTCCTACTAGCTGCGCGAGACGCTAGCTCTCGCGCAAACAGGCTCCGGCGACAGGCGGATGATATGTGCGACAGACCTTTGGCGAGAGACCTCTTTTATTGACATTGCCAACGACAGACCCTCGGCGAGAGACCTCTTCCGCCTAGCAGGGCGAGACGATAGCTCTTTCGTAAACAGCCTCTGGCGACAGGCAGACGATATGTGCGACAGACCTTTGGCGAAAGACCTCTTTTATTGACATTGCCAACGACAGGCCCTCGGCGAGAGACCTCCTCCGTCTTGCTGGGCGAGACGCTAGCTCTCGCGCAAACAGACTCTGGCGACAGGCGGACGATTTGTGCGGCAGATCTTTGGCGAGAGCCCTCTTTTATTGACATTACCAACGACAGACCCTCGGCGAGACACCTCCTCTTACTAGCTGGGCGAGACGCTAGCTCTCGCGCGAACAGGCTCTGGCGACAGGCGGACGACAGGTGCGACAGACCTTTGGCGAGAGACCTCTTTTATTGACATTACCAACGACAGACCCTCGGCGAGAGACCTCCCCTTACTAGCTGGGCGAGACGATAGCTCTCGCGCAAACAGGCTCTGGCGACAGGCGGACGATATGTGCGACAGACCTTTGGCGAGAGACCTCTTTTATTGACATTACCAATGACAGACCCTCGGCGAGAGACCTCCTCCTACTAGCTGGGCGAGACGCTAGCTCTCGCGCAAACAGGCTCTGGTGTCAGGCGGACGATATGTGCCACAGACCTTTGGCGAGAGACCTCTTTTATTAACATTACCAACGACAGACCCTCGGGGAGAGACCTCCTCCTACTAGCTGTGCGAGCGATAGCTCTCGCGCAAACAGGCTCTGGCGACAGGCGGACGATATGTGCGACAGACCTTTGGCGAGACACCTCTTTTATTGACATTGCCAACGACAGAGCCTCGGCGAGAGACCTCCGCCTACTAGCAGGGCGAGACGCTAGCTCTCGCGCAAACCGGCTCTGGCGACAGGCGTCGATATGTGCGACAGACCTTTGCCGAGAGACCTCTTTTATTGACATTGCCAACGACAGAGCCAATAAAAGAGACCTCCGCCTACTAGCTGGGCGAGATGCTAGCTCTCGCGCAAACAGTCTCTGGCGACAGGTGGACGATATGTGCGACAGACCTTAGGCGAGAGACCTCTTTTATTGACAATGCCAACGACAGGCCCTCGGCGAGAGACCTCCTCCGCCTTGCTGGGCGAGACGCTAGCTCTCGCGCAAACAGACTCTGGCGACAGGCGGACGATATGTGCGACAGACCTTTGGCGAGAGACGTCTTTTATTGACATTGCCAACGATAGGCCCTCGGCGAAAGACCTCCTCCGCCTTGCTGGGCGAGACGCTAGCTCTCGCGCAAACAGACTCTTGCGACAGACCTTTGGCGAGAGACCTCTTTTATTAACATCACCAACGACAGACCCTCGGCGAGAAACCTCCTCCTACTAGCTGTGCGAGCGATAGCTCTCGCGCAAACAGGCTCTGGCGACAGGCGGACGATATGTGCGACAGACCTTTGGCGAGAGACCTCTTTTATTAACATTACCAACGACAGACCCTCGGCGAGAGACCTCCTCCTACTAGCTGGGCGAGCGATAGCTCTCGCTCAAACAGGCTCTGGCGACAAGCGGACGATATGTGCTACAGACCTTTGGCGAGAGACCTCTTTTATTGACATTGCCAACGACAGGGCCCCGGCGAGAGACCTCCGCCTACTAGCTGGGCGAGACGCTAGCTCTCGCGCAAACCGGCTCTGGCGACAGGTGGACGATATGTGCGACAGACCTTTGGCGAGAGACCTCTTTTATTGACATTACGAACGGCAGGCCCTCGGCGAGAGACCTCCTCCGCCTAGCTGGGCGAGACGCTAGCTCTAGCGCAAACAGGCTCTGGCGACAGGCGGACGATATGTGCGACAGACCTTTGGCAAGAGACGTCTTTTATTGACATTACCAACGACAGACCCTCGGCGAGAGACCTCCTCCTACTAGCTGGGCGAGACGCTAGCTCTCGCGCAAACAGGCTCTGGCGACAGGCGGACGATATGTGCGACAGACCTTTGGCGAGAGACCTCTTTTATTGACATTACGAACGGCAGGCCCTCGGCGAGAGACCTCCTCCGCCTAGCTGGGCGAGACGCTAGCTCTAGCGCAAACAGGCTCTGGCGACAGGCGGACGATATGTGCGACAGACCTTTGGCAAGAGACGTCTTTTATTGACATTACAAACGACAGACCCTCGGCGAGAGACCTCATCCTACTAGCTGGGCGAGACGATAGCTCTCGCGCAAACAGGCTCTGGCGACAGGCTGACGATATGTGGGACAGACCTTTGCCGAGAGACCTCTTTTATTGACATTGCCAACGACAGACCCTCGGCGAGAGACCTCCTCCGCCTAGCCGGGCGAGACGCTTCCTCTCGCGCAAACAGGCTCTGGCGACAGGTGGACGATATGTGCGACAGACCGTTGGCGAGAGACCTCTTTTATTGACATTGCCAACGACAGGCCCTCGGCGAGAGACCTCCTCCTCCTTGCTGGGCGAGACGCTAGCTCTCGCGCAAACAGACTCTGGCGACAGGCGGACGATTTGTGCGACAAACCTTTGGCGAGAGACCTCTTTTATTGACATTACCAACGACAGACCCTCGGCGAGACACCTCCTCCTTCTAGCTGGGCGAGACACTAGCTCTCGCGCAAACAGGCTCTGGTGACAGGCGGACGACATGTGCGACAGACCTTTGGCGAGGGACCTCTTTTATTGACATTACCAACGACAGACCCTCGACGAGAGACCTCCTCTTACTAGCTGGGCGAGACGATAGCTCTCGCGCAAACAGGCTCTGGCGACAGGCGGACGATATGTGCGACAGACCTTTGGCGAGAGACCTCTTTTATTGACATTACCAACGACAGACCCTCGGCGAGAGACCTCCTCCTACTAGATGGGCGAGACGCTAGCTCTCGCGCAAACAGGCTCTGGTGTCAGGCGGACGATATGTGCGACAGACCTTTGGCGAGAGACCTCTTTTATTAACATTACCAACGACAGACCCTCGGCGAGAGACCTCCTCCTACTAGCTGGGCGAGCGATAGCTCTCGCTCAAACAGGCTCTGGCGACAAGCGGACGATATGTGCTACAGACCTTTGGCGAGAGACCTCTTTTATTGACATTGCCAACGACAGAGCCTCGGCGCGAGACCTCCGCCTACTAGCTGGGCGAGACGCTAGCTCTCGCGCAAACAGGCTCTGGCGACAGGCGGACGATATGTGCGACAGACCTTTGGCGAGAGACCTCTTTTATTAACATTACCAACGACAGACCCTCGGCGAGAGACCTCCAACTAGCACGGCGAGTGATAGCTCTCGCGCAAACAGGCTCTGGGGTCAGGCGGACGATATGTGCGACAGACCTTTGGCGAGAGACTTATTTTATTGACATTACAAACGACAGACCCCCGGCGAGAGACCTGCTCCTACTAGCTGGGCGAGCGATAGCTCTCCCGCAAACAGGCTCTGGCGACAAACAGACGATATGTGCGATAGACCTTTGGCGAGAGACCTCTTTTATTGACATTGCCAACGACAGAGCCTCGGCGAGAGACCTCCGCCTACTAGCTGGGCGAGACGCTAGCTCTCGCGCAAACAGGCTCTGGCGACAGGTGGACGATATGTGCGACAGACCTTTGGCGAGAGACCTCTTTTATTGACATTGCCAACGACATGCCCTCGGCGAGAGACCTCCTCCGCCTTGCTGGGCGAGACGCTAGCTCTCGCGCAAACAGACTCTGGCGACAGGCGGACGATATGTGCGACAGACCTTTGGCGAGAGACGTCTTTTATTGACATTGCTAACGATAGGCCCTCGGCGCAAGACCTCCTCCGCCTTGCTGGGCGAGACGCTAGCTCTCGCGCAAACAGACTCTTGCGACAGGCGGACGATATGTGCGACAGACCTTTGGCGAGAGACCTCTTTTATTGACATTACCAACGACAGACTCTCGGCGACACACCTCCTCTTACTAGCTGGGCTAGACGCTAGCTCTCGCGCAAACAGGCTCTGGCGACAGGTGGACGATATGTGCGACAGACCTTTGGCGAGATACCTCTTTTGTTGACATTGCCAACGACAGGCCCTCGGCGAGAGACCTCCTCGGCCTTGCTGGGCGTGACGCTAACTCTCGCGCAAACATACTCTGGCGACAGGCGGACGATTTGTGCGACAAACCTTTGGCGAGAGACCTCTTTTATTGACATTACCAACGACAGACCCTCGTCGACACACCTCCTCCTACTAGCTGGGCGAGACGCTAGCTCTCGCGCAAACAGGCTCTGGCGACAGGCGGACGACATGTGCGACAGACCTTTGGCGAGAGACCTCTTTTATTGACATTACCAACGACAGACCCTCGGTTAGAGACCTCCTCTTACAAGCTGGGCGAGACGATAGCTCTCGCGCAAACAGGCTCTGGCGACAGGCGGACGATATGTGCGACAGACCTTTGGCGAGAGACCTCCTTTATTGACGTTACCAACGACAGACCCCCGGCAAGAGACCTCTTCCTACTAGCTGGGCGAGACGCTAGCTCTCGCGCAAACAGGCTCTGGTGTCAGGCGGACGATATGTGCCACAGACCTTTGGCGAGAGACCTCTTTTATTAACATTACCAACGATAGACCCTCGGCGAGAGACCTCCTCCTACTAGCTGGGCGAGCGATAGCTCTCGCGCAAACAGGCTCTGGCGACAAACAGACGATATGTGCGATAGACCTTTGGCGAGAGACCTCTTTTATTGACATTGCCAACGACAGAGCCTCGGCGAGAGACCTCCGCCTACTAGCTGGGCGAGACGCTAGCTCTCGCGCAAACAGGCTCTGGCGACAGGTGGACGATATGTGCGACAGACCTTTGGCGAGAGACCTCTTTTATTGACATTGCCAACGACATGCCCTCGGCGAGAGACCTCCTCCGCCTTGCTGGGCGAGACGCTAGCTCTCGCGCAAACAGACTCTGGCGACAGGCGGACGATATGTGCGACAGACCTTTGGCGAGAGACGTCTTTTATTGACATTACCAACGACAGACTCTCGGCGACACACCTCCTCTTACTAGCTGGGCTAGACGCTAGCTCTCGCGCAAACAGGCTCTGGCGACAGGTGGACGATATGTGCGACAGACCTTTGGCGAGATACCTCTTTTGTTGACATTGCCAACGACAGGCCCTCGGCGAGAGACCTCCTCGGCCTTGCTGGGCGTGACGCTAGCTCTCGCGCAAACATACTCTGGCGACAGGCGGACGATTTGTGCGACAAACCTTTGGCGAGAGACCTCTTTTATTGACATTACCAACGACAGACCCTCGTCGACACACCTCCTCCTACTAGCTGGGCGAGACGCTAGCTCTCGCGCAAACAGGCTCTGGCGACAGGCGGACGACATGTGCGACAGACCTTTGGCGAGAGACCTCTTTTATTGACATTACCAACGACAGACCCTCGGTTAGAGACCTCCTCTTACAAGCTGGGCGAGACGATAGCTCTCGCGCAAACAGGCTCTGGCGACAGGCGGACGATATGTGCGACAGACCTTTGGCGAGAGACCTCCTTTATTGACGTTACCAACGACAGACCCCCGGCAAGAGACCTCTTCCTACTAGCTGGGCGAGACGCTAGCTCTCGCGCAAACAGGCTCTGGTGTCAGGCGGACGATATGTGCCACAGACCTTTGGCGAGAGACCTCTTTTATTAACATTACCAACGATAGACCCTCGGCGAGAGACCTCCTCCTACTAGCTGGGCGAGCGATAGCTCTCGCGCAAACAGGCTCTGGCGACAAGCGGACGATATATACGACAGACCTTTGGCGAGAGACCTCTTTTATTGACATTGCCAACGACAGAGCCTCGGCGAGAGACCTCCGCCTACTAGCTGGGCGAGATGCTAGCTCTCCCGCAAACAGGCTCTGGCGACAGGTGGACGATATGTGCGACAGACCTTGGGCGAGAGACCTCTTTTATTGATATTGCGAACGACAGGCCCTCGGCGAGAGACCTCCTCCGCCTAGCTAGGCGAGACGCTAGCTCTAGCGCAAACAGGCTCTGTCGACAGGCGGACGATATGTGCGACAGACCTTTGGCGAGAGACGTCTTTTATTGACATTACCAACGACAGACCCTCGGCGAGAGACCTCCTCCTACTAGCTGGGCGAGATGCTAGCTCTCGCGCAAACAGGCTCTGGCGACAGGCGGACGATATGTGCGACAGACCTTTGGCGAGAGACGTCATTTATTGAAATTACCAACGACAGTCCCTCGGCGAGAGACCTCCTCTTACTAGCTGGGCGAGACGATAGCTCTCGCGGAAACAGGCTCTGGCGACAGGTGGACGATATGTGCGACAGACCTTTGGCGAGAGACTTCTTTTATTGACATTACCAACGACAGACCCTCGGCGAGAGACATCCTCCTACTAGCTGGGCGAGACGCTAGCTCCCGCGCAAACAGGCTCTGGTGTCAGGCGGACGATATGTGCGACAGACCTTTGGCGAGAGACTTCTCTTATTAACATTACCAACGACAGACCCTCGGCGAGAGACCTCCTCCGCCTAGCTGGGCGAGACGCTAGCTCTAGCGCAAACAGGCTCTGGCGACAGGCGGACGATATGTGCGACAGACCTTTGGCGAGAGACGTCTTTTATTGACATTACCAATGACAGACCCTCGTCGAGAGACCTCCTCCTACTAGCTGGGCGAGACGCTAGCTCTCGCGGAAACAGGCTCTGGCGATAGGCGGACGATATGTGCGACAGATATTTGGCGAGAGACGTCTTTTATTGACATTACCAACGACAGACCCTCGGCGAGAGACCTCCTCCTACTAGCTGGGCGAGACGCTAGCTCTCGCGCAAACAGGCTCCGGCGACAGGCGGACGATATGTGCGACAAACCTTTGGCGAGAGACCTCTTCTATTGACATTGCCAACTACAGACCCTCGGCGAGAGACCTCCTCCGCCTAGCTGTGCGAGACGCTAGCTCTCGCGCAAATAGGCTCTGGCGACAGGCGGACGATATGTGCGACAGACCATTGGCGAGAGACCTCTTTTATTGACATTACCAACGACAGACCCCCTGCGAGAGACCTGCTCCTACTAGCTGGGCGAGCGATAGCTCTCGCGCAAACAGGCTCTGGCGACAAGCGGACGATATGTGCGACAGACCTTTGGCGAGAGACCTCTTTTATTGACATTGCCAACGACAGACCCTCAGCGAGACACCTCCTCCTACTAGCTGGGCGAGCAATAGCTCTCACGCAAACAGGCTCTGGCGACAAGCGGACGATATGTACGACAGACATTTGGCGAGAGACCTCTTTTATTGACATTGCCAACGACAGAGCCTCGGCGAGAGACCTCCACCTACTAGCTGGGCGAGACGCTAGCTCTCCCGCAAAAAGGCTCTGGCGACAGGTGGACGATATGTGCGACAGTCCTTTGGCGAGAGACCTCTTTTATTGACATTGCGAACGACAGGCCCTCAGCGAGAGACCTCCTCCGCCTAGCTGGGCGAGACGCTAGCTCTAGGGCAAAACAGCTCTGGCGACAGGCGGACGATATGTGCGACAGACCTTTGGCGAGAGATGTCTTTTATTGACATTACCAACGACAGACCCTCGGCGAGAGACCTCCTCCTACTAGCTGGGCGAGACGCTAGCTCTCGCGCAAACAGGCTCTGGCGACAGGCGGACGATATGTGCGACAGATTTTTGGCGAGAGACGTCATTTATTGAAATTACCAACGACAGTCCCACGGCGAGAGACCTCCTCTTACTAGCTGAGCGAGACGATAACTCTCGCGGAAACAGGCTCTGGCGACAGGCGGACGATATGTGCGACAGACCTTTGGCGAGAGACTTCTTTTATTGACATTACCAACGACAGACCCTCGGCGAGAGACCTCCTCCTACTAGCTGGGCGAGACGCTAGCTCTCGCGCAAACAGGCTCTGGTGTCAGGCGGACGATATGTGCGACAGACCCTTGGCGAGAGACCTCTTTTATTAACATTACCAACGATAGACCCACGGCGAGAGACCTCCTCCTACTAGCTGGGCGAGCGATAGCTCTCACGCAAACAGGCTCTGGCGACAAGCGGACGATATGTACGACAGACCTTTGGCGAGAGACCACTTTTATTGACATTGCCAACGACAGAACCTCGGCGAGAGACCTCCGCCTACTAGCTGTGCGAGACGCTAGCTCTCCCGCAAATAGGCTCTGGCGAAAGGTGGACGATATGTGCGACAGACCTTTGGCGAGAGACCTCGTTTATTGACATTGCGAACGACAGGCCCTCGGCGAGAGACCTCCCCCGCCTAGTTGGGCGAGACGCTAGCGCTAGCGCAAACAGGCTCTGGCGACAGGCGGACGATATGTGCGATAGACCTTTGGCGAGAGACGACTTTTATTGACATTACTAACGACAGACCCTCGGCGAGAGACCTCCTCCTACTAGCTGGGCGAGACGCTAGCTCTCGCGCAAACAGGCTCTGGCGACAGGCGGACGATATGTGCGACAGACATTTGGCGAGAGACGTCTTTTATTGACATTACCAACGACAGACCCTCGGCGAGAGACCTCCTCCTACTAGCTGGGCGAGACGCTAGCTCTCGCCTAAATAGGCTCTGGCGACAGGCGGACGATACGTGTGACAAACCTTTGGCGAGAGACCTCTTCTATTGACATTGCCAACTACAGACCCTCGGCGAGAGACCTCCTCCGCCTAGCTGGGCGAGACGCTAGCTCTCGCGCAAACAGGCTCTGGCGACTGGCGGACTATATGTGCGACAGACCTTTGGCGAGAGACCTCTTTTATTAACATTACCAACGACAGACCCTCGGCGAGAGATCTCCTCCTACTAGCACGGTGAGCGATAACTCTCGCGCAAACAGGCTCTGGTGTCAGGCGGATGATATGTGCGACAGACCATTGGCGAGAGACCTCTTTTATTGACATTACCAACGACAGACCCCCGGCGAGAGGCCTGCTGCTACTAGCTGGGCGAGCGATAGCTCTCGCGCAAACAGGCTCTGGCGACAAGCGGACGATATGTGCGACAGACCTTTGGCGGGAGACCTCTTTTATTGACATTGCCAACGACAGACCCTCGGCGAGACACCTCCTCCTACTAGCTGGGCGAGCGATAGCTCTCATGCAAACAGGCTCTGGCGACAAGCGGACGATATGTACGACAGACCTTTGGCGAGAGACCTCTTTTATTGACATTGCCAACGACAGAGCCTCGGCGAGAGACCTCCACCTACTAGCTGGGCGAGACGCTAGCTCTCCCGCAAAAAGGCTCTGGCGACAGGTGGACGATATGTGCGACAGTCCTTTGGGGAGAGACCTCTTTTATTGACATTGTGAACGACAGGCCCTCGGCGAGAGACCTCCTCCGCCTAGCTGAGCGAAACGCTAGCTCTAGGGCAAACAGCACTGGCGACAGGCGGACGATATGTGCGACAGACCTTTGGCGAGAGACGTCTTTTATTGACATTACCAACGACAGACCCTCGGCAAAAGACCTCCTCCTACTCGCTGGGCGAGACGCTAGCTCTCGCGCAAACAGACTCTGGCGACAGGCGGACGATTTGTGCAGCAGACCTTTGGCGAGAGACCTCTTTTATTGACATTACCAACGACAGACCCTCGGCGAGACACCTCCTCCTACTAGCTGGGGGAGACGCTAGCTCTTGCGCAAACAGGCTCTGGCGACAGGCGGACGATATGTGCGATAGACCTTTGGCGAGAGACCTCTTTTATTGACATTGCCGGCTACAGACCCTCGGCGAGAGACCTCCTCCGCGTAGCTAGGCGAGACGCTAGCTTTCGCGCAAACAGGCTCTGGCGACAGGCGGACGATATGTGCGGCAGACCTTTGGCGAGAGACGTCTTTTATTGACATTGCCAACGACAGACCCTCGGCGATAGACCTACTCCTACTAGCTGGGCGAGACGCTAGCTCTCGCGCAAACATGCTCTGGCGACAGGTGGACGATATGTGCGACAGACCTTTGGCGAGAGACCTCTTTTATTGACATTGCCAACGACAGGCGCTCGGTGAGAGAACTCCTCCGCCTTGCTGGGCGAGACGCTAGCTCTCGCGCAAACAGACTCTGGCGACAGGCGGACGATATGTGCGACAGACCTTTGGCGAAAGACCTCTTTTATTGACATTACCAACGACAGACCCTCGGCGAGACACCTCCTCCTACTAGCTTGGCGAGACGCTAGCTCTCGCGCAAACAGGCTCTGGCGACAGGCGGACGATATGTGCAACAGACCTTTGGCGAGAGACCTCTTTTATTGACATTGCCAATGACAGACCCTCGGCGAGAGACCTCCTCCGCCTAGCTGGGCGAGACGATAGCTCTTTCGCAAACAAGCTCTAGCGACAGGCGGACTATATTTGCGACAGACCTTTGGCGAAAGACCTCTTTTATTAACATTGCCAATGACAGACCCTTGGCGAGGGACCTCCTCCTGCTAGCAGCGCGAGACGCTAGCTGTCGCGTAAACAGGCTCTGGCGACAGGCGGATGATATGTGCGACAGACCTTTGGCGAGTGACCTCTTTTACTGACATTGCCAACGACCGACCCTCGGCGAGAGACCTCTTCCTACTAGCTGGGCGAGACGATAGCTCTCGCGCAAACAGGCTCTAGAGACAGGCGGATGATATGTGCGACAGACCTTTGGCGAGTGACCTCTTTTACTGACATTGCCAACGACCGACCCTCGGCGAGAGACCTCTTCCTACTAGCTGGGCGAGACGATAGCTCTCGCGCAAACAGGCTCTAGAGACAGGCGGATGATATGTGCGACAAACCTTTGGGGAGAGACCTCTTTTATTGACATTGCCAACGACAGACCCTCGGCGAGAGACCTCCTCTGCCTAGCTTGGCGAGACGCTAGCTTTCGCGCAAACAGGCTCTGGCGACAGGCGGACGATATGTGCGACAGACCTTTGGGGAGAGACCTCTTTTATTGACATTGCCAACGACAGACCCTCGGCAAGAGACCTTTTCCTACTAGCTGGGCGACACGCTAGCTCTCGCGCAAACAGGCTCTGGCGTCAGGCGGACGATATGTGCGACAGACCATTGGGGAGAGACCTCTTTTATTGACATTGCCAACGACAGACCCTCGGCGAGAGACCTCCTCCTACTAGCTGGGCGAGACGATAGCTCTCTCGCAAACAGGCTCTGGCGACAAGCGGACGATATGTGCGACAGACCTTTGGCGAGAGTCCTCTTTTATTGACATTGCCAACGACAGACCCTCGGCGAGAGACCTCCACCGCCTAGCTGGGCGAGAAGCTAACTCTCGCGCAAACAGGCTCTGGCGACAGGCGGACGATATGTGCGACAGACCTTTTGCGAGAGATGTCTGTTATTGACATTACCAGCGACAGACTCTCGGCGAGGGACCTCCTCCTACTAGCCGGGCGAGATGCTAGCTCTCGCGCAAACAGGCACTAGCGACAGGCGGACTATATTTGCGACAAACCTTTGGCGAGAGACCTCTTTTATTAACATTGCCAACGACAGACCCTTGGCGAGAGACCTCCTCCTACTAGCTGGGCGAGACGCTAGCTCTCGCGCAAACAGGCTCTGGCGACCGGCGAACGATATGTGCGATAGACCTTTGGCGAGAGACGTCTTTTATTGACATTGCCAACGACAGACCCTCGGCGAAAGACCTCCTCCTCCTAGCTGGGCGAGATGCTATCTCTCGCGCAAACAGTCTCTGGCATCAGGCGGATGACATGTGCGACAGACCTTTGGCGAGAGACCACTTTTATTGACATTACCAATGGCAGACCCTCGGCGAGAGACCTCCTCTTACTAGCTGGGCGAGACGATAGCTCTCGCGCAAACAGGCTCCGGCGACAGGCGGACGATATGTGCGACAGACCATTGCCGATAGACCTCTTTTATTGACATTTCCAACGACAGACCCTCGGCGTGAGACCTCCGCCTACTAGCTGGGCGAGACGCTAGCTCTCGAGCAAACAGGCTCTAGCGACAGGCGGACGATATGGGCGACAGACCTTTGGGGAGAGACCTCTTTTATTGACATTGCCAACGACAGACCCTCGGCGAGAGACTTTTTCCTACTAGCTGGGCGACAAGCTAGCTCTCGCGCAAACAGGCTCTGGCGTCAGGCGGACGATATGCGCGACAGACCTTTGGCGAGAGACCTCTTTTATTGACATTGCCAATGACAGAGCCTCGGCGAGAGACCTCTGCCAACTAGCTGGGCGAGACGCTAGCTCTCGCGCAAACATGCTCTGGCGACAGGTGGACGATATGTGCGACAGACCTTTGCCGAGAGACCTCTTTTATTGACATTGCCAACGATAGGCCCTCGGCGAGAGACCTCCTCCGCCTTGCTGGGCGAGACGCTAGCTCTCGCGCAAACAGACTCTGGCGACAGGCGGACGATATGTGCGACAGACTTTTGGCGAAAGACCTATTTTATTGACATTACCAACGACAGACCCTCGGCGAGACACCTCCTCCTACTAGCTGGGCGAGACGCTAGCTCTCGCGCAAACAGGCTCTGGCGACAGGCGGACGATATGTGCAACAGACCTTTGGCGAGAGACCTCTTTTATTGACATTGCCAACGACAGACCCTCGGCGAGAGACCTCCTCCGCCTAGCTGGGCGAGACGATAGCTCTTTCGCAAACAGGCTCTAGCGACAGGCGGATTATATTTGCGACAGACCTTTGGCGAGAGACCTCTTTTATTAACATTGCCAATGACAGACCCTTGGCGAGTGACCTCCTCCTACTAGCAGGGCGAGACGCTAGCTGTCGCGCAAACAGGCTCTGGCGACATGCGGACGATATGTGCGACAGACCTTTGGCGAGTGACCTCTTTTACTGACATTGCCAACGACCGACCCTCGGCGAGAGACCTCCTCCTACTAGCTTGGCGAGACGATCGCTCTCGCGCAAACAGGCTCTGGAGACAGGCGGATGATATGTGCGACAGACCTTTGGGGAGAGACCTCTTTTATTGACATTGCCAACGACAGACCCTCGGCGAGAGACCTCCTCTGCCTAGCTTGGCGAGACGCTAGCTCTTGCGCAAACAGGCTCTGGCGACAGGCGGACGATATGTGCGACAGACCTTTGGGGAGAGACCTCTTTTATTGACATTGCCAACGACAGACCCTCGGCGAGAGACCTTTTCCTACTAGCTGGGCGACACGGTAGCTCTCGCGCAAACAGGCTCCGGCGTCAGGCAGACGATATGTGCGACAGACCTTTGGGGAGAGCCCTCTTTTATTGACATTGCCAACGACAGACCCTCGGCGAGAGACCTCCTCCTACTAGCTGGGCGAGACGCTAGCTCTCGCGCAAACAGACTTTGGCGACAGGCGGATGATATGTGCGGCAGAACTTTCGAAAGAGACCTCTTTTATTGACATTACCAACGACGCTAACTGTCACGCAAACAGGCTCTGGCGACAGGCGGACGATATGTGCGACAGACCTTCGGCGAGAGATGTCTTTTATTGACATTACCAACGACAGACCCTCGGCGAGGGACCTCCTCCTACTAGCCGGGCGAGATGCTAGCTCTCGCGCAAACAGGCTCTAGCGACAGGCGGACTATATTTGCGACAGACCTTTGGCGAGAGACCTCTTTTATTAACATTGGCAACGACAGACCCTTGGCGAGAGACCTCCTCCTACTAGCTGGGCGAGACGCTAGCTCTCGCGCAAACAGGCTCTGGCGACCGGCGGACGATATGTGCGACAGACCTTTGGCGAGAGACGTCTTTTCTTGACATTGCCAACGACAGACCCTCGACGAGAGACCTCCTCCTCCTAGCTGGGCGAGATGCTAGCTCTCGCGCAAACAGGCTCTGGCATCAGGCGGACGATATGTGCGACAGACCTTTGGCGAGAGACCACTTTTATTGACATTACCAATGACAGACGCTCGGCGAGAGACCTCCTCTTACTAGCTGGGCGAGACGATAGCTCTCGCGCAAACAGGCTCCGGCGACAGGCGGACGATATGTGCGACAAACTTTTGCCGATAGACCTCTTTTATTGACATTTTCAACGACAAACCCACGGCGTGAGACCTCCGCCTACTAGCTGGGGGAGACGCTAGCTCTCGAGCAAACAGGCTCTATCGACAGGCGGACGATATGGGCCACAGACCGTTGGGGAGAGACCTCTTTTATTGACATTGCCAACGACAGACCCTCGGCGAGAGACCTTTTCCTACTAGCTAGGCGACAAGCTAGCTCTCGCGGAAACAGGCTCTGGCGACAGGCAGACGATATGTGCGACAGACCTTTGGGGAGAGATCTCTTTTATTGACATTGCCAACGACAGACCCTCGGCGAGAGACATTTTCCTACTAGCTGGGCGACAAGCTAGCTCTCGCGGAAACAGGCTCTGGCGACAGGCGGACGATATGTGCGACAGACCTTTGGGGAGAGACCTCTTTTATTGACATTGCCAACGACAGACCATCGGCGACAGACCTCCTCCTACTAGCTGGGCGAGACGCAAGCTCTCGCTCAAACAGTCTCTGGCGACAGGCGGAAGATATGTGCGACAGACCCTTGGCGAGAGACCTCTTTTATTGACATTTTCAACGACAGACCCTCGGCGAGAGACCTCCTTTGCCTAGCTGGGCGAGACGCTAGCTCTCACGCAAACAGGCTCTAGCGACAGGCGGACGATATGTTCGACAGACCTTTGGCGAGAGACGTCTTTTATTGACATTACCAACGACAGACCCTCGGCGAGAGACCTCCTCCTACTAGCTGGACGAGACTCTAGCTCTCGCGAAAACAGGCTATGGCGACAGGCGGACGATATGTGCGACGGACCTTTGTGCGTGGGACCTGTTTTATTGACATTGCCAACGACAGACCCTCGGCGAGAGACCTCCTCCGCCTAGCTGGGCGAGACGCTAGTTCTCGCGCAAACAGGCTTTGGCGACAGGCGGACGATATGTGCAACAGACCTTTGGCGAGAGACGTCTTTTATTGACATTACCAACGACAGACCCTCGGTGAGAGACCTCCTCCTACTAGCTGGGCGAGACGCTAGCTCTCGCTCAAACAGGCTCTGGAGACAGTCGGACGTTATGTGCGACAAACCCTTGGCGAGAGACCTCTTTTATTGACATTACCAACGACAGACCCTCGTCGAGAGACCTCCTCCTACTAGCTGGGCGCGACGCTAGCTCTCACGCAAACAAGCTCTGGCAACAGGCGGACAATATGTGCGACAGACCTTTGGTGAGAAACCTCTTTTATTGACATTACCAACGACAGACCCTCGGCGAGAGACCTCCACCTACTAGCGGGGCGAGACGCTAACTCTCGCGCAAACAGGCTCTGGCGACAGGCGGACGATATGTGCCACAGACCTTTGGCGAGAGACCTCTTTTATTGACATTGCCAACGACAGACTTTCGGCGAGAGACCTCCTCCGCCTAGCTGGGCGAGACGCTAACTCTCGCGCAAACAGGCTCTGGCGACAGGCGAACAATATGTGCAACAGACCTTTGGCGAGAGACGTCTTTTATTGACATTGCCAACGACAGACCCTCGGCGAGAGATCTCCTCCGCCTAGCTGGGCGAGACGCTAGCTCTCGCACAAACAGGCTCTGGCGACATGCGGACGATATGTGCAACAGACCTTTGGCGAGAGACCTCTTTTATTGTCATTGCCAACGACAGACCCTCGGCGAGAGACCGCCACCTACTAGCTGGGCGAGACTCTAGCTCTCGCGCAAATAGGCTCTGGCGACAGGCGGACGATATATGCGACAGACCTTTGGCGAGAGACCTCTTTTATTGACATTGCCAAAGACAGACCCTCGGCGAGAGACCTCCTCCGCCTAGCTGGGCGAGACGCTAACTCTCGCGCAAACAGGCACTGGCGACAGGCGAACGATATGTGCAACAGACCTTTGGCGAGAGACGTCTTTTATTGACATTACCAACGATAGACCTTCGGCGAGAGACCTCCTCCTACTAGCTGGGCGCGACGCAAGCTCTCGCTCAAACAGTCTCTGACGACAGGCGGACGATATGTGCGACAGACCCTTGGCGAGAGACCTCTTTTATTGACAGTTCCAACGACAGACCCTCGGCGAGAGACCTCCTCCTACTAGCTGGGCGAGACGCTAGCTCTCACGCAAACAGGCTCTGGCGACAGGCGGACGATATGTGCGACAGACCTTTGGCGAGAGACCTCTTTTATTGACATTACCAACGATAAACCCTCGGCGAGAGACCTCCTCCTACTAGCTGGGCGAGACGCTAGCTCTCACTCAAACAGGCTCTGGCGACAGGCGGACGATATGTGCGACAGACCCTTGGCGAGAGACCTCTTTTATTGACATTACCAACGACAGACGCTCGGCGAGAGACCTCCTCCTACAAGCTGGGCGAGACGCTAGCTCTCGCGCAAACAGGCTCTGGCGACAGGCGGACGATATGTGCGGCAGACCTTTGGCGATAGTCGTCTTTTATTGACATTGCCAACGATAGACCCTCGGCGAGAGACCTCCTCCTACTAGCTGGGCGAGACGCTGGCTCTCGCGCAAACAGGCTCTGGCGACAGGCGGACGATATGTGCGACAGACCTTTGGCGAGAGACGTCTTTTATTGACATTACCAACGACAGACCCTCGGCGAGAGTCCTCCTCCTACTAGCTGGGCGAGACGATAGCTCTCGCGCAAACAGGCTCTAGCGACAGGCGGACGATATGTGCGACAGACCTTTGGCGAGAGACCTCTTTAATTGACATTGCCAATGACAGACCCTCGGCGAGAGACCTCCTCGTACTAGCTGGGCGAGACTCCAGCTCTCGCGTAAATAGGCTCTGGCGACAGGCGGACGATATGTGCGACAGACATTTGGCGAGAGTCATCTTTTATTGACATTGCCAACGACCGACCCTCGGCGAGAGACCTCCTTCTACAGGCTGGGCGAGACGATAGCTCTCGCGGAAACAGGCTCTGGCGACAGGCGGGCGATAAGTGCGAAAGACCTTTGGGGAGAGACCTCTTTTATTGACATTGCCAACGACAGACCCTAGGCGAGTGACCTCCTCCTACTAGTTGGGCGAGACGCTGGCTCTCGCGCAAACAGACTCTGGCGACCGGCGGACGATATGTGCGACAGACCTTTGGCGAGAGACGTCTTTTACTGACATTACCAACGACAGGCCCTCAGCAAGAGTCCTCCTCCTACTAGCTGGCCAAGACTATAGCTCTCGCGGAAACAAGCTCTGGCGACAGGCGGACGATATGTGCGACAGATCTTTAGGGAGAGACCTCTTTTATTGACATTGCCAACGACAGACCCCCGGCGAGAGACCTCCTCCTACTAGCTGGGCGAGACGCTGGCTCTCGCGCAAACAGGCTCTGGCGACAGGCAGACGATATGTGCGACAGACCTTTGGCGAATGGCCTCTTTTATTGACATTGCCAACGACAGACCCTCGGCGAGAGACCTCCTCCTCCTAGCTGGGCGAGACGCTAGCTCTCGCACAAACAGGCTCTGGCGACATGCGGCCGATATGTGCGACAGACCTTTCGCGAGAGACCTCTTTTATTGACATTGCCAACGACAGACCCTCGGCGAGAGACCTCCATCTACTAGCTGGGCGAGACTCTAGCTCTCGCGCAAATAGGCTCTGGCGACAGGGGGACGATATGTGCGACAGACCTTTGGCGAGAGACCTCTTTTATTGACATTGCCAACGACAGACCCTCGGCGAGAGACCTCCTCCGCATAGCTGGGCGAGACGCTAACTCTCGCGCAAACAGGCTATTGCGACAGGCGGACGATATGTGCGACAGACCTTTAGCGAGAGACGTCTTTTATTGACATTACCAACGATAGACCTTCGGCGAGAGACCTCCTCCTACTAGCTGGGCGAGACGCAAGCTCTCGCTCAAACGGTCCCTGGCGACAGGCAGAAGATATGTGCGACAGACCCTTGGCGAGAGACCTCTTTTATTGACATTTCCAACGACAGACCCTCGGCGAGAGACCTCCTCTGCCTAGCTGGGCGAGACGCTAGCTCTCACGCAAATAGGCTCTGGCGACAGGCGGACGATATGTTCGACAGACCTTTGGCGAGAGACGTCTTTTATTGACATTACCAACGACAGACCCTCGGCGAGAGACCTCCTCCTACTAGCTGGGCGAGACTCTAGCTCTCGCGAAAACAGGCTCTGGCGACAGGCGGACGATATGTGCGACTGACCTTTGTGCGAGGGACCTGTTTTATTGACATTGCCAAAGACAGACCCTCGGCGAGAGACCTCCTCCGCCTAGCTGGGCGAGACGCTAGTTCTCGCGCAAACATGCTTTGGCGACAGGCGGACGATATGTGCAACAGACCTTTGGCGAGAGACGTCTTTTATTGACATTACCAACGACAGACCCACGGTGAGAGACCTCCTCCTACTAGCTGGGCGAGACGCTAGCTCTCGCTCAAACAGGCTCTGGCGACAGGCGAGACGATAGCTCTTTCGCAAACAAGCTCTAGCGACAGGCGGACTATATTTGCGACAGAACTTTGGCGAAAGACCTCTTTTATTAACATTGCCAATGACAGACACTTGGCGAGGGACCTCCTCCTACTAGCAGGGCGAGACGCTAGCTGTCGCGTAAACAGGCTCTGGCGACAGGCGGATGATATGTGCGACAGACCTTTGGCGAGTGACCTCTTTTACTGACATTGCCAACGACCGACCCTCGGCGAGAGACCTCTTCCTACTAGCTGGGCGAGACGATAGCTCTCGCGCAAACAGGCTCTAGAGACAGGCGGATGATATGTGCGACAGACCTTTGGGGAGAGACCTCTTTTATTGACATTGCCAACGACAGACCCTCGGCGAGAGACCTCCTCCGCCTAGCTTGGCGAGACGCTAGCTCTCACACAAACAAGCTCTGACAACAGGCGGACGATATGTGCGACAAACCTTTGGCGAGAAACCTCTTTTATTGACATTACCAACGACAGACCCTCGGCGAGAGACCTCCTCCTACTAGCGGGGCGAGACGCTAGCTCTCGCGCAAACAGGCTCTGGCGACAGGCGGACGATATGTGCCACAGACCTTTGGCGAGAGACCTCTTTTATTGACATTGCCAACGACAGACTTTCGGCGAGAGACCTCCTTCGCCTAGCTGGGCGAGACGCTAGCTCTCTCGCAAACAGGCTCTGGCGACAGGCGGACGATATGGGCGACAGACCTTTGGCAAGAGACGTCTTTTATTGACATTACCAACGACAGACTCTCGGCGAGAGACCTCCTCCTACTAGCTGTGCGAGACGCTAGCTCTCGCTCAAACAGGCTCTGGCGACAGGCGGACGATATGTGCGACAGACCTCTGGCGAGAGACCTCTTTTATTGACATTGCCAACGACAGACCCTCGGCGAGAGACCTCCACCTACTAGCTGGGCGAGACGCTAGCTCTCGCGCAAACAGGCTCTGGTGTCAGGCGGACGATATGTGCGACAGGCCTTTGGTGAGAGACCTCATTTATTAACATTACCAATGACAGACCCTCAGCGAGAGACCTCCTCCTACTAGCTGTGCGAGCGATAGCTCTCGGGCAAACAGGCTCTGGCGACAAGCGAACGATATGTGCGACAGACCTTTGGCGAGAGACCTCTTTTATTGACATTGCCAACGACAGAGCCTCGGCGAGAGACCTCCTCCTACTAGCTGGGCGAGACGCTAGCTCTCGCGCAAACAGGCTCTTGCGACAGGCGTACGATATGTGCGACAGACGTTTGGCGAGAGACCTTTTTTATTGACATTACCAACGACAGACCCTCGGCGAGAGACCTCCTCCTACTAGCTGGGCGAGACGATAGCTCTCGCGCAAACAGGCTCTGGCTACAGGCGGACGATATGTGCGACAGACCTTTGGCGAGAGACCTCTTTTATTGATATTGCCAATGACAGAGCCTCGGCGAGAGACCTCCGCCGACTAGCTGGGCGAGACGCTAGCTCTCACGCAAACATGCTCTGGCGACAGGTGGACGATATGTGTGACAGACCTTTGGCGAGAGACCTCTTTTATTGACATTGCCAACGACAGGCGCTCGGTGAGAGACCTCCTCCGCCTTGCTGGGCGAGACGCTAGCTCTCGCGCAAACAGACTCTGGCGACAGGCGGACGATATGTGCGACAGACCTTTGGCGAAAGACCTCTTTTATTGACATTACCAACGACAGCCCCTCGGCGAGACACCTCCTCCTACTAGCTTGGCGAGACGCTAGCTCTCGCGCAAACAGGCTCTGGCGACAGGCGGACGATATGTGCAACGGACCTTTGGCGAGAGAACTCTTTTATTGACATTGCCAACGATAGACCCTCGGCGAGAGACCTCCTCCGCCTAGCTGGGCGAGACGATAGCTCTTTCGCAAACAAGCTCTAGCGACAGGCGGACTATATTTGCGACAGACCTTTGGCGAAAGACCTCTTTTATTAACATTGCCAATGACAGACACTTGGCGAGGGACCTCCTCCTACTAGCAGGGCGAGACGCTAGCTGTCGCGTAAACAGGCTCTGGCGACAGGCGGATGATATGTGCGACAGACCTTTGGCGAGTGACCTCTTTTACTGACATTGCCAACGACCGACCCTCGGCGAGAGACCTCTTCCTACTAGCTGGGCGAGACGATAGCTCTCGCGCAAACAGGCTCTAGAGACAGGCGGATGATATGTGCGACAGACCTTTGGGGAGAGACCTCTTTTATTGACATTGCCAACGACAGACCCTCGGCGAGAGACCTCCTCCGCCTAGCTTGGCGAGACGCTAGCTCTCGCGCAAACAGGCTCTGGCGACAGGCGGACGATATGTGCGACAGACCTTTGGGGAGAGACCTCTTTTATTGACATTGCCAACGACAGACCCTCGGCGAGAGACCTTTTCCTACTAGCTGGGCGACACGCTAGCTCTCGCGCAAACAGGCTCTGGCGTCAGGCGGACGATATGTGCGACAGACCTTTGGGGCGAGACCTCTTTTATTGACATTGCCAACGACAGACCCTCGGCGAGAGACCTCCTCCTGCTAGCTGGGCGAGACGCTAGCTCTCGCGCAAACAGACTTTGGCGACAGGCGGACGATATGTGCGGCAGAACTTTCGCAAGAGACCTCTTTTATTGACATTACCAACGACAGACCCTCGGCGAGAGACCTCCTCCTACTAGCTGGGCGAGACGATAGCTCTCGCGCAAACAGGCTCTGGCGAGAAGCGGACGATATGTGCGACGGACCTTTGGCGAGAGTCCTCTTTTATTGACATTGCCAACGACAGACCCTCGGCGAGAGACCTCCACCGCCTAGCGGGGCGAGAAGCTAACTCTCGCGCAAACAGGCTCTTGCGACAGGCGGACGATATGTGCGACAGACCTTTTGCGAGAGATGTCTGTTATTGACATTACCAACGACAAACCCTCGGCGAGGGACCTCCTCCTACTAGCCGGGCGAGATGCTAGCTCTCGCGCAAGCAGGCTCTAGCGACAGGCGGACTATATTTGCGACAGACCTTTGGCGAGATACCTCTTTTATTAACATTGCCAACGACAGACCCTTGGCGAGAGACCTCCTCCTACTAGCTGGGCGAGACGCTAGCTCTCGCGCAAACAGGCTCTGGCGACCGGCGAACGATATGTGCGATAGACCTTTGGCGAGAGACGTCTTTTATTGACATTGCCAACGACAGACCCTCGGCGAAAGACATCCTCCTCCTAGCTGGGCGAGATGCTATCTCTCGCGCAAACAGTCTCTGGCATCAGGCGGATGACATGTGCGACAGACCTTTGGCGAGAGACCACTTTTATTGACATTACCAATGGCAGACCCTCGGCGAGAGACCTCCTCTTACTAGCTGGGCGAGACGATAGCTCTCGCGCAAACAGGCTCCGGCGACAGGCGGACGATATGTGCGACAGACCTTTGGTGATAGACCTCTTTTATTGACATTTCCAACGACAGACCCTCGGCGTGAGACCTCCGCCTACTAGCTGGGCGAGACGCTAGCTCTCGAGCAAACAGGCTCTAGCGACAGGCGGACGATATGGGCGACAGACCTTTGGGGAGAGACCTCTTTTATTGACATTGCCAACGACAGACCCTCGGCGAGAGACCTTTTCCTACTAGCTGGGCGACAAGCTAGCTCTCGCGCAAACAGGCTCTGGCGTCAGGCGGACGATATGCGCGACAGACCTTTGGCGAGAGACCTCTTTTATTGACATTGCCAATGACAGAGCCTCGGCGAGAGACCTCTGCCTACTAGCTGGGCGAGACGCTAGCTCTCGCGCAAACATGCTCTGGCGACAGGTGGACGATATGTGCGACAGACCTTTGCCGAGAGACCTCTTTTATTGACATTGCCAACGATAGGCCCTCGGCGAGAGACCTCCTCCGCCTTGCTGGGCGAGACGCTAGCTTTCGCGCAAACAGACTCTGGCGACAGGCGGACGATATGTGCGACAGACCTTTGGCGAAAGACCTCTTTTATTGACATTACCAACGACAGACCCTCGGCGAGACACCTCCTCCTACTAGCTGGGCGAGACGCTAGCTCTCGCGCAAACAGGCTCTGGCGACAGGCGGACGATATGTGCAACAGACCTTTGGCGAGAGACCTCTTTTACTGACATTGCCGACGACCGACCCTCAGCGAGGGACCTCCTCCTACTAGCTGGGCGAGACGATACCTCTGGCGCAAACAGACTCTGGCATCAGGCGGACGATATGTGCGACAGACCTTTGGCGAGAGACCACTTTTATTGACATTACCAACGACAGACCCTCGGCGAGAGACCTCCTCTTACTAGCTGGGCGAGACGATAGCTCTCGCGCAAACAGGCTTTGGCGACAGGCGGACGATATGTGCGACAGACCTTTGGCGATAGACCTCTTTTATTGACATTGCCAACGACAGAGCCTCGGCGTGAGACCTCCGCCAACTAGCTTGGCGAGACGCTAGCTCTCGCGCAAACAGACTTTGGCGACAGGCGGACGATATGTGCGACAGAACTTTGGGGAGAGACCTCTTTTATTGACATTGCCAACGACAAACACTCGGCGAGAGACCTCCTCCTACTAGCTGGGCGAGACGCTAGCTCTCGCGCAAACAGGCTCTGGCGATAGCCGGACGATATGTGCGACGGACCTTTGGCGAGAGACCTCTTTTATTGACATTACCAACGACAGACCATCGAAGAGAGACCTCCTACTACTAGCTGGGCGAGACGATAGCTCTCATGCAAACAGGCTCTGGCGACAGGCGGACGATATGTGCAACAAACCTTTGGCGAGAGACCTCTTTTATTGACATTGCGAACGACAGACCCTCGGCGAGAGACCTCCTCCGCCTAGCTGGGCGAGACGCTAGCTCTCGCGCAAACAGGCTCTGGCGACAGGCGGACCATATGTGCGACAGACCTTTGGCGAGAGACCTCTTTTATTGACATTACCAACGACAGACCCCCGGCAAGAGACCTCCTCCTACTAGCTGGGCGAGACGATAGCTCTCGCGCAAACAGGCTCTGGCATCAGGCGATATGTGCGACAGACCTTTGGAGAGAGACCACTTTTATTGACAATACCAACGACAGACCCTCGGCGAGAGACCTCCTCTTACTAGCTGGGCGAGACGATAGCACTCGCGCAAACAGGCTTTGGCGATAGGCGGACGATATGTGCGACAGACCTTTGGCGATAGACCTCTTTTATTGACATTGCCAACGACAGACCCTCGGCGTGAGACCTGCGCCAACAAGCTTGGCGACACGCTAGCTCTCGCGCAAACAGACTTTGGCGACAGGCGGACGATATGTGCGACAGAACTTTGGGGAGAGACCTCTTTTATTGACATTGCCAATGACAGACCCTCGGCGAGAGACCTTTTCCTATTAGCTACGCGAGACGCTAGCTCTCTCGCAAACAGGCTCTGGCGTCAGGCAGACGATATGTGCGACAGCCCTTTGGGGAGAGACCTCTTTTATTGACATTGCCAACGACAGACCCTCGGCGAGAGACCTCCTCCTACTAGTCGGGCGAGACGCTAGATCTCGCGCAAACAGACTTTGGCGATAGGCGGACGATATGTGCGACAGAACTTTGGCGAGAGACCTCTTTTATTGACATTACCAACGACAGACCCTAGGCGAGAGACCTCCGCCTACTAGCTTGGCGAGACGCTAGCTCTCGCGCAAACAGGCTCTAGCGACAGGCGGACGATATGTGTGACAGACCTTTGGCGAGAGACCTCTTTTATTGACATTGCCAACGACAGACCCTCGGCGAGAGATCTTTTCCTACTAGCTGGGCGAGACGCTAGCTATCGCGCAAACAGGCTCTGGCGTCAGGCAGACGATATGTGCGACAGAAGTTTGCGGGGAGACCTCTTTTATTGCCATTGAGAACGACAGACCCTCGGCGAGAGACCTCCTCCTACTAGCTGGGCGAGACGCTAGCTCTCGCGCAAACAGTCTTTGGTGACAGGCGGATGATATGTGCGACAGAACTTTGGCGAGAGACCTATTTTATTTACATTACCAACGACAGACCCCCGGCGAGACCTCCTCCTACTAGCTGGGCGAGACGATAGCTCTCGCGCAAACAGGCTCTGGCGACAAGCAGACGATATGTGCGACAGACCTTTTGCGAGAGTCCTGTTTTATTGACATTGCCAACGACAGACGCTCGGCGAGAGACCTCCTCCTACTAGCTGGGCGAGATGATAGCTCTCGCGTAAACAGGCTTTGGCGACAAGCGGACGATATGTGCGACAGACCTTTGGCGAGAGTCCTCTTTTATTGACATTGCCAATGACCGACCCTCGGCGATAGACCTCCTCCTACAGGCTGGGCGAGATGATAGCTCTCGCGAAAACAGGCTCTGGCGACAGGCGGACGATATGTGCGACATACCTTTGGGGAGAGACCTCTTTTATTGACATTGCCAACGACAGACCCTAGGCGAGCGACCTCCTCCTACTAGCTGGGAGAGACGATAGCTCTCGCGCAAACAGGCTCTGGCGACAAGCGGACGATATGTGCGACAGACCTTTGGCGAGAGTCCTATTTTATTGACATTGCCAACGACCGACCCTCGGCGTGAGACCTTTTCCTACAAGCTGGGCGAGACGCTAGCTCTCGCGGAAACAGGCTCTGGCGACAGGCGGACGATATGTGCGACAGACCCTCGGCGAGAGGCCTCCTCTTACTAGCTGGGCGAGACGCTAGCTCTCGCACAAACAGGCTCTGGCGACAGGCGGACGATATGTGCGACAGACCTTTGGCGAGAAACCTCTTTTATTGACATTGCCAACGACAGACCCTCGGCGAGAGACCTCCTCCTACTAGCTGGGTGAGACGCTAGCTCTCGCGCAAACAGGCTCTGGCGACAGGTGGACAATATGTGCGACAGACCTTTGGCGAGAGACCTCTTTTATTGACATTGCCAACGACAGACCCTCGGCGAGAGACCTCCTCCGCCTAGCTGGGCGAGACTCTAACTCTCGCGCAAACAGGCTCTAGCGACAGGTGGACTATATGTGCGACAGACCTTTGGCGAGAGACGTCTTTTATTGACATTACCAACGACAGACCCTCAGCGAGAGACCTCCTCCTACTAGCTGGGCGAGACGATAGCTCTCGCGCAAACAGCCTCTGGCGACAGGCGGACGATATGTGCGACAGACCTTTGGCGAGAGACCTCTTTTATTGACATTGCCAACGACAGACCCTCGGCGAGAGACCTCCTCCTACTAGCTGGGCGAGACGCTAGCTCTCGCGCAAACAGGCTCTTGCGACAGGCGGACGATATGTGCGACAGACCTTTGGCGAGAGACCTCTTTCATTGACATTGCCAACGACAGACCTTTGGCGAGAGACCTCTTTTATTGACATTGCCAACGACAGACCCTCGGCGAGAGACCTCCTCCGCCGAGCTGGGCGAGACTCTAGCTCTCGCACAAACAGGCTCTGGCGACATGCGGACGATATGTGCGACAGACCTTTGGCGAGAGACCTCTTTTATTGACATTGCCAACGAAAGACCCTCGGCAAGAGACCTCCTCCTACTAGCTGGGCGAGACTCTAGCTCTCGCGCAAATAGGCTCTGGCGACTGGCGGACGATATGTGCGACAGACCTTTGGCGAGAGACCTCTTTTTTTGACATTGCCAACGACAGACCCTCGGCAAGAGACCTCCTCCGCCTAGCTGGGCGAGACGCTAGCTCTCGCGCAAACTGGCTCTGGTGACAGGCGGACGATATGTGCGACAGACCTTTGGGGAGAGACGTCTTTTATTGACATTACCAACGATAGACCTTCGGTGAGAGACCTCCTCCTACTAGCTGGGCGAGACTCAAGCTCTCGCTCAAACAGGCTCTGGCGACAGGCGGACGATATGTGCGACAGAAGTTTGGCGAGAGACCTCTTTTATTGACATTGCCAACGACAGACCCTCGACGAGGGACCTCCTCCGCCTAGCTGGGCGAGACGCTACCTCTCGCGCAAACAGGCTCTGGCGACAGGCGGACGATATGTGCGACAGACCTTTGGCGAGAGACCTCTTTTATTGACATTGCCAACGACAGACCCTCGGCGAGAGACCTCCTACTACTAGCTAGGCGAGACGCTAGCCCTCGCGCAAACAGGCTCTGGCGACAGGCGGACGATATGTACGAAAGACCATTATCGAGAGATTTCTTTTATTGACATTGCCAACGACAGACCCTCGGCGAGAGACCTGCTCCGCCTAGCTGTGCGAGACGCTAACTCTCGCGCAAACAGGCTCTGGCGACAGGCGGACGATATGTGCGACAGACCTTTGGTGAGAGATGTTTTTTATTGACATTACCAACGACAGACCCTCGACGAGAGACCTCCTCCTACTAGCTGGGCGAGACGATAGCTCTCGCGCAAACAGGCTCTGGCGACAGGCGGACGATATGTGCGACAGACCTTTGGCGAGAGACCTCTTTTATTGACATTGCCAACGACAGACTCTCGGTGAGAGACCTCCTCCTACTAGCTGGGCGAGACGTTACCTCTCGCGCAAACAGGCTCTGGCGACAGGCGGACGATATGTGCGACAGACCTTTAGCGACAGACGTCTGTTATTGACATTACCAACGACAGACCCTCGGCGAGAGACCTCCTCCTACTAGCTGGGCGAGACGCTAGCTCTCGCACAAACAGGCTCTGGCGACATGCGGACGATATGTGCGACAGACCTTTGGCGAGAGACCTCTTTTATTGACATTGCCAACGACAGACCCTCGGCGAGAGACCTCCTCCTACTAGCTGGGCGAGACTCTAGCTCTCGCGCAAATAGGCTCTGGCGACAGGCGGACGATATGTGCGACAGACCTTTGGCGAGAGATCTCTTTTATTGACATTCCCAACGACAGACCCTCGACGAGAGACCTCCTCCGCCTAGCTGGGCGAGACGCTAGCTCTCGCGCAAACAGGCTCTGGCGACAAGCGGACGATATGTGCGACTGACCTTTGGCGAGAGACGTCTTTTATTGACATTACCAACGAGAGACCTTCGGCGAGAGACCTTCTTGTACTGGCTGGGCGAGACGCAATTTCTCGCTCAAACAGGCTCTGGCGACAGGCGGACGATATGTGCGACAGACCATTGGGGAGAGACCTCTTTTATTGACATTTCCAACGCAAGACCCTCGGCGAGAGACCTCCTCCTACTAGCTGGGCGAGACGCTAGCTCTCACGCAAACAGGCTCTGGCGACAGGAGGACGATAAGTGCGACAGACCTTTTGCGAGAGACGTCTTTTATTGACATTACCAACGACAGACGCTCGGCGAGAGACCTCCTCCTTCTAGCTGGGTGAGACGATATGTGCGACAAACATTTCGCGAGAAACGTGTTTTATTGACATTACCAAGGACAGAGCCTCGGCGACAGACCTCCTCCTACTAGCTGGGCGAGACGCTAGCTCTCGCGCAAACTGGCTCTGACGACAGGCGGACGATATGTGCGACAGACCTTTTGCGAGAGACCTCTTTTATTGACATTGCCAACGACAGACCTTCGGCGAGAGACCTCCTACCTAGCTGGGCGAGACGCTAGCTCTCACGCAAACAGGCTCTGGCGACAGGCGGACGATATGTGCGACAGACCTTTGACGAGAGACGTCTTTTATTGACGTCACCAACAAAAGACCCTCGGTGAGAGACCTTCTCCTACTAGCAGGGCGAGACGCTAGCTCTCGCACAAACAGGCTCTGGCGACAGGCGGACGATATGTACGACAGACCTTTGGCGAGAGACCTCTTTTATTGACATTACCAACGACAGACCCTCGGCGAGAGACCTCCTCCTACTAGCTAGGCGAGACGCTAGCTCCCGCGCAAACAGGCTCTGGCGACATGCGGACGATATGTGAGACAGACCTTTGGCGAGAGACCTCTTTTATTGACATTGGCAACGACCGACCCTCTGCGAGAGACATCCTCCTACCAGCTGGGTGAGACGATAGCTCTCGTGAAAACAGGCTCTGGCGACAGGCGGACGATATGTGCGACAGACCTTTGGGGAGAGACCTCTTTTATTGACATTGCCAACAACAGACCCTCGGCGAGAGACCTCCTCGTACTAGCTGGGCGAGCTGCTAGCTCTCGCGCAAACAGGCTCTAGCGACAGGTGGACGATATGTGCGACAGACCTTTGGCGAGAGACCTCTTTTATTGACATTACCAACGACGGACCCTCGGCGAGAGACCTCCTCCTACTAGCTGGGCGAGACGATAGCTCTCGCCCAAACAGGTTCTGGCGACAAGCGGACGATATGTGCGACAGACCTTTGGCGGGAGTCCTCTTTTATTGACATTGGCAACGACCGACCCTCTGCGAGAGACCTCCTCGTACTAGCTCGGCGAGACACTAGCTCTCGCGCAAACAGGCTTTGGCGACAGGTGGACGATATGTGCGACAGACTTCGGTGGGAGACGTCTTTTATTGACATTACCAACGACAGACCCTCGGCGAGAGACCTCCTCCAACTAGCTGGGCGAGACGATAGCTCTCGCCCAAACAGGCTCTGGCGACAAGCGGACGATATGTGCGACAGACCTTTGGCGAGAGTCCTCTTTTATTGACATTGGCAACGACCGACCCTCTGCGAGAGACCTCCTCCTACTAGCTAGGCGAGACGCTAGCTCCCGCGCAAACAGGCTCTGGCGACATGCGGACGATATGTGCGACAGACCTTTGGCGAGAGATCTCTTTTATTGACATTACCAACGACAGACCCTCGGCGAGAGACCTCCTCCTACTAGCTGGGCGAGACGATAGCTCTCGCCCAAACAGGCTCTGGCGACAAGCGGACGATATGTGCGACAGACCTTTGGCGAGAGTCCTCTTTTATTGACATTGGCAACGACTGACCCTCTGCGAGAGACCTCCTCCAACTAGCTGGGCGAGACGATAGCTCTCGCGAAAACTGGCACTGGCGACAGGTGGACGATATGTGCGACAGACCTTTGGGGAGAGACCTCTTTTATTGACATTGCCAACGACAGACCCTCGGCGAGAGACCTCCTCGTACTAGATGGGCGAGACGCTAGCTCTCGCACAAACAGGCTCTGGCGACAGGTGGACGATATGTGCGACAGACCTTCGGTGAGAGACGTCTTTTATTGATATTACCAACGACAGAACCTCAGCGAGAGACCTCCTCCTACTAGCTGGGCGAGACGCTAGCTCTCGCACAAACAGGCTCTAGCGACAGGCGGACGATATGTGCGACAGACCTTTGGGGAGAGACCTCATTTATTGACATTACCAACGACAGACCCTCTGCGAGAGACCTCCTCCTACAAGCTGGGCGAGACGGTAGCCCTCGCATAAACAGGCTCTGGCGACAGGCGGACGATATGTGCGACAGACCTTTGGCGAGAGACCTCTTTTATTGACATTGCCAACGACAGACACTCGGCGAGAGACCTCCACCTACTAGCTGGGCGAGACTCTAGCTCTCGCGCAAACAGGCTCTGGCGACAGGCGGATGATATGTGCGACAGACCTTTGGCGAGAGACCTATTTTATTGACATTGCCAACGACAGACCCTCGGCGAGACACCTCCTCTGCCTAACTGGGCGAGACGCTAGCTCTCACGCAAACAGGCTCTGGCGACAGGCGGACGTTATGTGCGACAGACCTTTGGCGAGAGACGTGTTTTATTGACATTACCAAAGACAGACCCTCGGCGAGAGACCTCCTCCTACTAGCTGGGCGAGACGCTAGCTCTCGCACAAACAGGCTCTGGCGACAGGCGGACGATATGTGGGACAGACCTCTGGCGAGAGACCTCTTTTATTGACATTGCCAACGACAGACCCTCGGCGAGAGACCTTCTCCTACTAGCTAGGAGAGACGCTAGCTCTTGCGCAAACAGGCTCTGGCGACAGGCAGACAATATGTGCGACAGACCATTGGGGAGAGACCTCTTTTATTGACATTACCAACGACAGACCCTCGGCGAGAGACCTCCTCCGCCTAGCTGGGCGAGTCGCTAGCTCTCACGCAAACAGGCTCTGGCGACAGGCGGACGATATGTGCGACAGACCTTTGGCGAGAGACGTCTTTTATTTACATTACCAACGACAGACCCTCTGCGAGAGACCTCCACCTACAAGCTGGGCGAGACGCTAGCTCTCGCACAAACAGGCTCTGGCGACAGGCGGACGATATGTGCGACAGACCTTTGGCGAGAGACCTCTTTTATTGACATTGCCAACGACAGACCCTCGGCGAGAGACCTCCTCCGCCTAGCTGGGCGAGACGCTAGCTCTCACGCAAACAGGCTCTGGCGATAGGCGGACGATATGTGCGACAGACCTTTGGCGAGAGACGTCTTTTATTGACATTACCAACGACAGAACCTCGGCGAGAGACCTCCTCCTACTAGCTGGGCGAGACGTTAGCTCTCGCACAAACAGGCTCTGGCGGCAGGCGGAGGATATGTGCGACAGACCTTTGGCGAGAGACCTCATTTATTGACATTACCAACGACAGACACTCGGCGAGAGACCTCCTCCTACTAGCTGGGCGAGACGCTAGCTCTCGCACAAACAGGCTCTGGCGACAGGCGGAGGATATGTGCGACAGACCTTTGGCGAGATACCTCTATTATTGACATTGCCAACGACAGACCGTCGGCGAGAGACCTCCTCCTACTAGCTGGGCGAGACGCTAGCTCTCGCGCAAACAAGCTCTGGCGACAGGCGGACGATATGTGCGACAGACCTTTGGCGAGAGACGTGTTTTATTGACATTACCAAAGACAGACCCTCGGCGAGAGACCTCCTCCTACTAGCTGGGCGAGACGCTAGCTCTCGCACAAACAGGCTCTGGCGACAGGCGGAGGATATGTGCGACAGACCTTTGGCGAGATACCTCTATTATTGACATTGCCAACGACAGACCGTCGGCGAGAGACCTCCTCCTACTAGCTGGGCGAGACGCTAGCTCTCGCGCAAACAAGCTCTGGCGACAGGCGGACGATATGTGCGACAGACCTTTGGCGAGAGACCTATTTTATTGACATTGCCAACGACAGACCCTCGGCGAAAGACCTCCTCCGCCTAGCTGGGCGATACGCTAGCTCTCACGCAAACAGACTCTGGCGACAGGCGGAGGATATGTGCGACAGACCTTTGGCGAGATACCTCTATTATTGACATTGCCAACGACAGACCGTCGGCGAGAGACCTCCTCCTACTAGCTGGGCGAGACGCTAGCTCTCGCGCAAACAAGCTCTGGCGACAGGCGGACGATATGTGCGACAGACCTTTGGCGAGAGACCTATTTTATTGACATTGCCAACGACAGACCCTCGGCGAAAGACCTCCTCCGCCTAGCTGGGCGATACGCTAGCTCTCACGCAAACAGACTCTGGCGATAGGCGGACGATATGTGCGACAGACCTTTGGCGAGAGACGTCTTTTATTGACATTACTAACGACAGACCCTCGGCGAGAGACCTCCTCCTACTAGCTGGGCGAGACGCTAGCTCTCGCACAAACAGGCATTGTCGACAGGCGGACGATATGTGCGACAGACCTCTGGCGAGAGACCTTTTTTATTGACATTGCCAACGACAGACCCTCGGCGAGAGACCTTCTCCTACTAGCTGGGAGAGACGCTAGCTCTCGAGCAAACAGGCTCTGGCGACAGGCGGACGATATGTGCGACAGACCTTTGGCGAGAGACCTCTTTTATTGACATTGCCAACGACAGACCCTCGGCGAGAGACCTCCTCCGCCTAGCTGGGCGAGACGCTAGCTCTCACGCAAACAGGCTCTGGCGACAGGCGGACGATATGTGCGACAGACCTTTGGCGAGAGTCCTCTTTTATTGACATTGGCAACGACCGACCCTCTGCGAGAGACCTCCTCCTACTAGCTAGGCGAGACGCTAGCTCCCGCGCAAACAGGCTCTGGCGACTTGCGGACGATATGTGCGACAGACCTTTGGCGAGAGACCTCTTTTATTGACATTACCAACGACAGACCCTCGGCGAGAGACCTCCTTCTACTAGCTGGGCGAGACGATAGCTCTCGCGCAAAGAGGCTCTGGCGATAGGCGGACGATATGTGAGACAGACCTTTGGCGAGAGACCTCTATTATTGACATTGCCAACGACAGACCGTCGGCGAGAGACCTCCTCCTACTAGCTGGGCGAGACGATAGCTCTCGCGAAAACAGACTCTGGCGACAGGCGGACGATATGTGCGACAGACCTTTGGGGAAAGACCTCTTTTATTGACATTGCCAACGACAGACCCTCGGCGAGAGACCTCCTCGTACTAGCTGGGCGAGACGCTAGCTCTCGCGCAAACAGGCTCTGGCGACAGGTGGACGATATGTGCGACAGACCTTCGGTGAGAGACGTCTTTTATTGACATTACCAACGACAGAACCTCGGCGAGAGACCTCCTCCTACTAGCTGGGCGAGACGCTAGCTCTCGCACAAACAGGCTCTAGCGACAGGCGGACGATATGTGCGACAGACCTTTGGCGAGAGACCTCATTTATTGACATTACCAACGACAGACCCTCTGCGAGAGACCTCCTCCTACAAGCTGGGCGAGACGCTAGCTCTCGCACAAACAGGCTCTGGCGACAGGCGGACGATATGTGCGACAGACCTTTGGCGAGAGACGTGTTTTATTGAAATTACCAACGACAGACCCTCTGCGAGAGACCTCCTCTTACAAGCTGGGCGAGACGCTAGCTCTCGCACAAACAGGCTCTGGCGACAGGCAGACGATATGTGCGACAGACGTTTGGCGAGAGACCTCTTTTATTGACATTGCAAACGACAGACCCTCGGCGAGAGACCTCCTCCTACTAGCTGGGCGAGACTCTAGCTCTCTCGCAAACAGGCTCTGGCTACAGGCGGACGATATGTGCGAAAGACCTTTGGCGAGAGACCTCTTTTATTGACATTGCCAAAAACAGACCCTCGGCGAGAGACCTCCTCCGCCTAGCTGGGCGAGACGCTAGCTGTCACGCAAGCAGGCTCTGGCGACAGGCGGACGATATGTGCGACAGACCTTTGGCGAGAGACGTCTTTTATTGACATTACCAAAGACAGACCCCCGGCGAGAGACCTCCTCCTACTAGCTGGTGGAGACGCTAGCTCTCGGACGAACAGGCTCTGGCGACAGGCGGACGATATGTGCGACAGACCTTTGGCGAGAGACCTCTTTTATTGACATTGCCAACGACAGACCCTCGGCGAGAGACCTTCTCCGCCTAGCAGGGCGAGACGCTAGCTCTCACGCAAACAGGCTCTGACGACAAGCGGACGATATGTGCGACAGACCTCTGGCGAGAGACCTCTTTTATTGACATTGCCAACGACAGACCCTCGGCGAGAGACCTCCTCCTACTAGCTAGGAGAGACGCTAGCTCTTGCGTAAACAGGCTCTGGCGACAGGCGGACAATATGTGCGACAGACCTTTGGCGAGAGACCTCTTTTCTTGACATTGCCAACGACAGACCCTCGGCGAGAGACCTCCTCCGCCTAGCTGGGCGAGTCGCTAGCTCTAACGCAAACAGGCTCTGGCGACAGGCGGACGATATGTGCGACAGACCTTTGGCGAGAGACGTCTTTTATTGACATTACCAACGACAGACCCTCTACGAGAGACCTCCTCCTACAAGCTGTGGGAGACGCTAGCTCTCGCACAAACAGGCTCTGGCGACAGGCGGACGATATGTGCGACAGGCCTTTGGCGAGAGACCTCTTTTATTGACATTGCCAACGACAGACCCTCGGCGAGAGACCTCCTCCGCCTAGCTGGGCGAGACGCTAGCTCTCACGCAAACAGGCTCTGGCGACAGGCGGACGATATGTGCGACAGACCTTTGGCGAGAGACGTCTTTTATTGACATTACCAACGACAGACCCTCGGCGAGAGACCTTCTCCTACTAGCTGGGCGAGACGCTAGCTCTTGCACAAACAGGCTCTGGCGACAGGCGGACGATATGTGCGACAGACCTTTGGCGAGAGACGTGTTTTATTGACATTACCAAAGACAGACCCTCGGCGAGAGACCTCCTCCTACTAGCTGGGCGAGACGCTAGCTCTCGCACAAACAGGCTCTGGCGACAGGCGGAGGATATGTGCGACAGACCTTTGGCCAGATACCTCTATTATTGACATTGCCAACGACAGACCGTCGGCGAGAGACCTCCTCCTACTAGCTGGGCGAGACGCTAGCTCTCGCGCAAACAAGCTCTGGCGACAGGCGGACGATATGTGCGACAGACCTTTGGCGAGAGACCTATTTTATTGACATTGCCAACGACAGACCCTCGGCGAAAGACCTCCTCCGCCTAGCTGGGCGATACGCTAGCTCTCACGCAAACAGACTCTGGCGACAGGCGGACGATATGTGCGACAGACCTTTGGCGAGAGACGTCTTTTATTGACATTACCAACGACAGACCCTCTACGAGAGACCTCCTCCTACAAGCTGTGCGAGACGCTAGCTCTCGCACAAACAGGCTCTGGCGACAGGCGGACGATATGTGCGACAGGCCTTTGGCGAGAGGCCTCTTTTATTGACATTGCCAACGATAGACCCTCGGCGAGAGACCTCCTCCGCCTAGCTGGGCGAGACGCTAGCTCTCACGCAAACAGGCTCTGGCGACAGGCGGACGATATGTGCGACAGACCTTTGGCGAGAGACGTCTTTTATTGACATTACCAACGACAGACCCTCGGCAAGAGACCTTCTCCTACTAGCTGGGCGAGACGCTAGCTCTTGCACAAACAGGCTCTGGCGACAGGCGGAGGATATGTGCGACAGACCTTTGGCGAGAGACCTCATTTATTGACATTACCAACGACAGACCCTCGGCGAGAGACCTCCTCCTACTAGCTGGGCGAGACGCTAGCTCTCGCGCAAACAGGCTCTGGCGACAGGCGGACGATATGTGAGACAGACCTTTGGCGAGAGACCTCTATTATTGACATTGCCAACGACAGACCGTCGGCGAGAGACCTCCTCCTACTAGCTGGGCGAGACGCTAGCTCACGCGAAAACAAGCTCTGGCGACTGGCGGACGATATGTGCGACAGACCTTTGGCGAGAGACCTATTTTATTGACATTGCCAACGACAGACCCTCGACGAGAGACCTCCTCCGCCTAGCTGGGCGAGACGCTAGCTCTCACGCAAACAGGCTCTGGCGACAAGCGGACGATATGTGCGACAGACCTTTGGCGAGAGACGTCTTTTTTTGACATTACCAACGACAGACCCTCGGCGAGAGACCTCCTCCTACTAGCTGGGCGAGACGCTAGCTCTCGCACAAACAGGCATTGTCGACAGGCGGACGATATGTGCGACAGACCTCTGGCGAGAGACCTTTTTTATTGACATTGCCAACGACAGACCCTCGGCGAGAGACCTTCTCCTACTAGCTGGGAGAGACGCTAGCTCTCGAGCAAACAGGCTCTGGCGACAGGCGGACGATATGTGCGACAGACCTTTGGCGAGAAACCTCTTTTATTGACATTGCCAACGACAGACCCTCGGCGAGAGACCTCCTCCGCCTAGCTGGGCGAGACGCTAGCTCTCACGCAAACAGGCTCTGGCGACAGGTGGACGATATGTGCGACAGACCTTCGATGAGAGACGTCTTTTATTGACATTACCAACGACAGAACCTCGGCGAGAGACCTCCTCCTACTAGCTGGGCGAGACGCTAGCTCTCGCACAAACAGGCTCTAGCGACAGGCGGACGATATGTGCGACAGACCTTTGGCGAGAGACCTCATTTATTGACATTACCAACGACAGACCCTCTGCGAGAGACCTCCTCCTACAAGCTGGGCGAGACGCTAGCTCTCGCACAAACAGGCTCTGGCGACAGGCGGACGATATGTGCGACAGACCTTTGGCGAGAGACGTCTTTTATTGAAATTACCAACGACAGACCCTCTGCGAGAGACCTCCTCCTACAAGCTGGGCGAGACGCTAGCTCTCGCACAAACAGGCTCTGGCGACAGACGGACGATATGTGCGACAGACGTTTGGCGAGAGACCTCTTTTATTGACATTGCAAACGACAGACCCTCGGCGAGAGACCTCCTCCTACTAGCTGGGCGAGACTCTAGCTCTCGCGCAAACAGGCTCTGGCAACAGGCGGACGATATGTGCGACAGACCTTTGGCGAGAGACCTCTTTTATTGACATTGCCAACAACAGACCCTCGGCGAGAGACCTCCTCCGCCTAGCTGGGCGAGACGCTAGCTGTCACGCAAACAGGCTCTGGCGACAGGCGGACGATATGTGCGACAGACCTTTGGCGAGAGACGTCTTTTATTGACATTACCAAAGACAGACCCTCGGCGAGAGACCTCCTCCTACTAGCTGGGCGAGACGCTAGCTCTCGCACAAACAGGCATTGTCGACAGGCGGACGATATGTGCGACAGACCTCTGGCGAGAGACCTTTTTTATTGACATTGCCAACGACAGACCCTCGGCGAGAGACCTTCTCCTACTAGCTGGGAGAGACGCTAGCTCTCGAGCAAACAGGCTCTGGCGACAGGCGGACGATATGTGCGACAGAGCTTTGGCGAGAAACCTCTTTTATTGACATTGCCAACGACAGACCCTCGGCGAGAGACCTCCTCCGCCTAGCTGGGCGAGACGCTAGCTCTCACGCAAACAGGCTCTGGCGACAGGTGGACGATATGTGCGACAGACCTTCGATGAGAGACGTCTTTTATTGACATTACCAACGACAGAACCTCGGCGAGAGACCTCCTCCTACAAGCTGGGCGAGACGCTAGCTCTCGCACAAACAGGCTCTGGCGACAGACGGACGATATGTGCGACAGACCTTTGGCGAGAGACCTCATTTATTGACATTACCAACGACAGACCCTCTGTGAGAGACCTCCTCCTACAAGCTGGGCGAGACGCTAGCTCTCGCACAAACAGGCTCTGGCGACAGGCGGACGATATGTGCGACAGACCTTTGGCGAGAGACGTCTTTTATTGAAATTACCAACGACGGACCCTCTGCGAGAGACCTCCTCCTACAAGCTGGGCGAGACGCTAGCTCTCGCACAAACAGGCTCTGGCGACAGACGGACGATATGTGCGACAGACGTTTGGCGAGAGACCTCTTTTATTGACATTGCAAACGACAGACCCTCGGCGAGAGACCTCCTCCTACTAGCTGGGCGAGACTCTAGCTCTCGCGCAAACAGGCTCTGGCAACAGGCGGACGATATGTGCGACAGACCTTTGGCGAGAGACCTCTTTTATTGACATTGCCAACAACAGACCCTCGGCGAGAGACCTCCTCCGCCTAGCTGGGCGAGACGATAGCTGTCACGCAAACAGGCTCTGGCGACAGGCGGACGATATGTGCGACAGACCTTTGGCGAGAGACGTCTTTTATTGACATTACCAAAGACAGACCCTCGGCGAGAGACCTCCTCCTACTAGCTGGGCGAGACGCTAGCTCTCGCACAAACAGGCTCTGGCGACAGGCGGACAATATGTGCGACAGACCTCTGGCGAGAGACCTCTTTTATTGACATTGCCAACGACAGACCCTCGGCGAGAGACATCCTCCTACTAGCTAGGAGAGACGCTAGCTCTTGCGCAAACAGGCTCTGGCGACAGGCGGACAATATGTGCGACAGACCTTTGGCGAGAGACCTCTTTTCTTGACATTGCCAAAGACAGACCCTCGGCGAGAGACCTCCTCCTACTAGCTGGGCGAGACGCTAGCTCTCGCACAAACAGGGTCTGGCGACAGGCGGACGATATGTGCGACAGACCTCTGGCGAGAGACCTCTTTTATTGACATTGCCAACGACAGACCCTCGGCGAGAGACCTCTTCTGCCTAGCTGGGCGAGACGCTAGCTCTCACGCAAACAGGCTCTGGCGACAGGCGGACGATATGTGCGACAGACCTTTGGCGAGAGACGTCTTTTATTGACATTACCAAAGACAGACCCTCGGCGAGAGTCCTCCTCCTACTAGCTGGGCGAGACGCTAGCTCTCGCACAAACAGGGTCTGGCGACAGGCGGACGATATGTGCGACAGACCTCTGGCGAGAGACCTCTTTTATTGACATTGCCAACGACAGACCCTCTGCGAGAGACCTCCTCCTACTAGCTGGGAAAGACGCTAGCTCTGGCGCAAACAGGCTCTGGCGACAGGCGGACGATATGTGCGACAGACATTTGGCGAGACACCTCTTTTATTGACATTGCCAACGACAGACCCCTGGCGAGAGACCTCCTCCGCCTAGCTGGGCGAGTCGCTAGCTCTCACGCAAACAGGCTCTGGCGACAGGCGGACGATATGTGCGACAGACCTTTGGCGAGAGACCTCTTTTATTGATATTGCCAACAACAGAACCTCGGCGAGAGACCTCCTCCGCCTAGCTGGGCGAGACGCTAGCTCTCGCGCAAACAGGCTCTGGCGACTGGCGAACGATATGTTGGATAGACCTTTGGCGAGAGATGTCTTTTATTGACATTACCAACGACAGACCCTCGGTGGGAGACCTCCTCCTACTAGCTGGGCGAGACGCTAGCTCTCGCGCAAACTGGTTCTGGCGACAGGCGGACGATATGTGCGACAGACCTTTGGCGAGAGACCTCATTTATTGACATTACCAACGACAGACCCTCTGCGAGAGACCTCCTCTTACAAGCTGGGCGAGACGCTAGCTCTCGCACAAACAGGCTCTGGCGATAGGCGGACGATATGTGCGACAGACCTTTGGCGAGAGACGTCTTTTATTGAAATTACCAACGACAGACCCTCTGCGAGAGACCTCCTCCTACAAGCTGGGCGAGACGCTAGCTCTCGCACAAACAGGCTCTGGCGACAGACGGACGATATGTGCGACAGACGTTTGGCGAGAGACCTCTTTTATTGACATTGCAAACGACAGACCCTCGGCGAGAGACCTCCTCCTACTAGCTGGGCGAGACTCTAGCTCTCGCGCAAACAGGCTCTGGCAACAGGCGGACGATATGTGCGACAGACCTTTGGCGAGAGACCTCTTTTATTGACATTGCCAACAACAGACCCTCGGCGAGAGACCTCCTCCGCCTAGCTGGGCGAGACGCTAGCTGTCACGCAAACAGGCTCTGGCGACAGGCGGACGATATGTGCGACAGACCTTTGGCGAGAGACGTCTTTTATTGACATTACCAAAGACAGACCCTCGGCGAGAGACCTCCTCCTACTAGCTGGGCGAGACGCTAGCTCTCGCACAAACAGGCTCTGGCGACAGGCGGACAATATGTGCGACAGACCTCTGGCGAGAGACCTCTTTTATTGACATTGCCAACGACAGACCCTCGGCGAGAGACATCCTCCTACTAGCTAGGAGAGACGCTAGCTCTTGCGCAAACAGGCTCTGGCGACAGGCGGACAATATGTGCGATAGACCTTTGGCGAGAGACCTCTTTTCTTGACATTGCCAAAGACAGACCCTCGGCGAGAGACCTCCTCCTACTAGCTGGGCGAGACGCTAGCTCTCGCACAAACAGGGTCTGGCGACAGGCGGACGATATGTGCGACAGACCTCTGGCGAGAGACCTCTTTTATTGACATTGCCAACGACAGACCCTCGGCGAGAGACCTCTTCTGCCTAGCTGGGCGAGACGCTAGCTCTCACGCAAACAGGCTCTGGCGACAGGCGGACGATATGTGCGACAGACCTTTGGCGAGAGACGTCTTTTATTGACATTACCAAAGACAGACCCTCGGCGAGAGTCCTCCTCCTACTAGCTGGGCGAGACGCTAGCTCTCGCACAAACAGGGTCTGGCGACAGGCGGACGATATGTGCGACAGACCTCTGGCGAGAGACCTCTTTTATTGACATTGCCAACGACAGACCCTCTGCGAGAGACCTCCTCCTACTAGCTGGGAAAGACGCTAGCTCTGGCGCAAACAGGCTCTGGCGACAGGCGGACGATATGTGCGACAGACATTTGGCGAGACACCTCTTTTATTGACATTGCCAACGACAGACCCCTGGCGAGAGACCTCCTCCGCCTAGCTGGGCGAGTCGCTAGCTCTCACGCAAACAGGCTCTGGCGACAGGCGGACGATATGTGCGACAGACCTTTGGCGAGAGACCTCTTTTATTGATATTGCCAACAACAGAACCTCGGTGAGAGACCTCCTCCGCCTAGCTGGGCGAGACGCTAGCTCTCGCGCAAACAGGCTCTGGCGACTGGCGAACGATATGTTGGATAGACCTTTGGCGAGAGATGTCTTTTATTGACATTACCAACGACAGACCCTCGGTGGGAGACCTCCTCCTACTAGCTGGGCGAGACGCTAGCTCTCGCGCAAACTGGTTCTGGCGACAGGCGGACGATATGTGCGACAGACCTTTGGCGAGAGACCTCATTTATTGACATTACCAACGACAGACCCTCTGCGAGAGACCTCCTCTTACAAGCTGGACGAGACGCTAGCTCTCGCACAAACAGGCTCTGGCGATAGGCGGACGATATGTGCGACAGACCTTTGGCGAGAGACGTCTTTTATTGAAATTACCAACGACAGACCCTCTGCGAGAGACCTCTTCCTACAAGCTGGGCGAGACGCTAGCTCTCGCACAAACAGGCTCTGGCGACAGACGGACGATATGTGCGACAGACGTTTGGCGAGAGACCTCTTTTATTGACATTGCAAACGACAGACCCTCGGCGAGAGACCTCCTCCTACTAGCTGGGCGAGACTCTAGCTCTCGCGCAAACAGGCTCTGGCAACAGGCGGACGATATGTGCGACAGACCTTTGGCGAGAGACCTCTTTTATTGACATTGCCAACAACAGACCCTCGGCGAGAGACCTCCTCCGCCTAGCTGGGCGAGACGCTAGCTGTCACGCAAACAGGCTCTGGCGACAGGCGGACGATATGTGCGACAGACCTTTGGCGAGAGACGTCTTTTATTGACATTACCAAAGACAGACCCTCGGCGAGAGACCTCCTCCTACTAGCTGGGCGAGACGCTAGCTCTCGCACAAACAGGCTCTGGCGACAGGCGGACAATATGTGCGACAGACCTCTGGCGAGAGACCTCTTTTATTGACATTGCCAACGACAGACCCTCGGCGAGAGACATCCTCCTACTAGCTAGGAGAGACGCTAGCTCTTGCGCAAACAGGCTCTGGCGACAGGCGGACAATATGTGCGACAGACCTTTGGCGAGAGACCTCTTTTCTTGACATTGCCAAAGACAGACCCTCGGCGAGAGACCTCCTCCTACTAGCTGGGCGAGACGCTAGCTCTCGCACAAACAGGGTCTGGCGACAGGCGGACGATATGTGCGACAGACCTCTGGCGAGAGACCTCTTTTATTGACATTGCCAACGACAGACCCTCGGCGAGAGACCTCTTCTGCCTAGCTGGGCGAGACGCTAGCTCTCACGCAAACAGGCTCTGGCGACAGGCGGACGATATGTGCGACAGACCTTTGGCGAGAGACGTCTTTTATTGACATTACCAAAGACAGACCCTCGGCGAGAGTCCTCCTCCTACTAGCTGGGCGAGACGCTAGCTCTCGCACAAACAGGGTCTGGCGACAGGCGGACGATATGTGCGACAGACCTCTGGCGAGAGACCTCTTTTATTGACATTGCCAACGACAGACCCTCTGCGAGAGACCTCCTCCTACTAGCTGCGAAAGACGCTAGCTCTGGCGCAAACAGGCTCTGGCGACAGGCGGACGATATGTGCGACAGACATTTGGCGAGACACCTCTTTTATTGACATTGCCAACGACAGACCCCTGGCGAGAGACCTCCTCCGCCTAGCTGGGCGAGTCGCTAGCTCTCACGCAAACAGGCTCTGGCGACAGGCGGACGATATGTGCGACAGACCTTTGGCGAGAGACCTCTTTTATTGATATTGCCAACAACAGAACCTCGGCGAGAGACCTCCTCCGCCTAGCTGGGCGAGACGCTAGCTCTCGCGCAAACAGGCTCTGGCGACTGGCGAACGATATGTTGGATAAACCTTTGGCGAGAGATGTCTTTTATTGACATTACCAACGACAGACCCTCGGTGGGAGACCTCCTCCTACTAGCTGGGCGAGACGCTAGCTCTCGCGCAAACTGGTTCTGGCGACAGGCGGACGATATGTGCGACAGACCTTTGGCGAGAGACCTCATTTATTGACATTACCAACGACAGACCCTCTGCGAGAGACCTCCTCTTACAAGCTGGGCGAGACGCTAGCTCTCGCACAAACAGGCTCTGGCGATAGGCGGACGATATGTGCGACAGACCTTTGGCGAGAGACGTCTTTTATTGAAATTACCAACGACAGACCCTCTCCGAGAGACCTCCTCCTACAAGCTGGGCGAGACGCTAGATCTCGCACAAACAGGCTCTGGCGACAGACGGACGATATGTGCGACAGACGTTTGGCGAGAGACCTCTTTTATTGACATTGCAAACGACAGACCCTCGGCGAGAGACCTCCTCCTACTAGCTGGGCGAGACTCTAGCTCTCGCGCAAACAGGCTCTGGCAACAGGCGGACGATATGTGCGACAGACCTTTGGCGAGAGACCTCTTTTATTGACATTGCCAACAACAGACCCTCGGCGAGAGACCTCCTCCGCCTAGCTGGGCGAGACGCTAGCTGTCACGCAAACAGGCTCTGGCGACAGGCGGACGATATGTGCGACAGACCTTTGGCGAGAGACGTCTTTTATTGACATTACCAAAGACAGACCCTCGGCGAGAGACCTCCTCCTACTAGCTGGGCGTGACGCTAGCTCTCGCACAAACAGGCTCTGGCGACAGGCGGACAATATGTGCGACAGACCTCTGGCGAGAGACCTCTTTTATTGACATTGCCAACGACAGACCCTCGGCGAGAGACATCCTCCTACTAGCTAGGAGAGACGCTAGCTCTTGCGCAAACAGGCTCTGGCGACAGGCGGACAATATGTGCGACAAACCTTTGGCGAGAGACCTCTTTTCTTGACATTGCCAAAGACAGACCCTCGGCGAGAGACCTCCTCCTACTAGCTGGGCGAGACGCTAGCTCTCGCACAAACAGGGTCTGGCGACAGGCGGACGATATGTGCGACAGACCTCTGGCGAGAGACCTCTTTTATTGACATTGCCAACGACAGACCCTCGGCGAGAGACCTCTTCTGCCTAGCTGGGCGAGACGCTAGCTCTCACGCAAACAGGCTCTGGCGACAGGCGGACGATATGTGCGACAGACCTTTGGCGAGAGACGTCTTTTATTGACATTACCAAAGACAGACCCTCGGCGAGAGTCCTCCTCCTACTAGCTGGGCGAGACGCTAGCTCTCGCACAAACAGGGTCTGGCGACAGGCGGACGATATGTGCGACAGACCTCTGGCGAGAGACCTCTTTTATTGACATTGCCAACGACAGACCCTCTGCGAGAGACCTCCTCCTACTAGCTGGGAAAGACGCTAGCTCTGGCGCAAACAGGCTCTGGCGACAGGCGGACGATATGTGCGACAGACATTTGGCGAGACACCTCTTTTATTGACATTGCCAACGACAGACCCCTGGCGAGAGACCTCCTCCGCCTAGCTGGGCGAGTCGCTAGCTCTCACGCAAACAGGCTCTGGCGACAGGCGGACGATATGTGCGACAGACCTTTGGCGAGAGACCTCTTTTATTGATATTGCCAACAACAGAACCTCGGCGAGAGACCTCCTCCGCCTAGCTGGGCGAGACGCTAGCTCTCGCGCAAACAGGCTCTGGCGACTGGCGAACGATATGTTGGATAAACCTTTGGCGAGAGATGTCTTTTATTGACATTACCAACGACAGACCCTCGGTGGGAGACCTCCTCCTACTAGCTGGGCGAGACGCTAGCTCTCGCGCAAACTGGTTCTGGCGACAGGCGGACGATATGTGCGACAGACCTTTGGCGAGAGACCTCATTTATTGACATTACCAACGACAGACCCTCTGCGAGAGACCTCCTCTTACAAGCTGGGCGAGACGCTAGCTCTCGCACAAACAGGCTCTGGCGATAGGCGGACGATATGTGCGACAGACCTTTGGCGAGAGACGTCTTTTATTGAAATTACCAACGACAGACCCTCTCCGAGAGACCTCCTCCTACAAGCTGGGCGAGACGCTAGCTCTCGCACAAACAGGCTCTGGCGACAGACGGACGATATGTGCGACAGACGTTTGGCGAGAGACCTCTTTTATTGACATTGCAAACGACAGACCCTCGGCGAGAGACCTCCTCCTACTAGCTGGGCGAGACTCTAGCTCTCGCGCAAACAGGCTCTGGCAACAGGCGGACGATATGTGCGACAGACCTTTGGCGAGAGACCTCTTTTATTGACATTGCCAACAACAGACCCTCGGCGAGAGACCTCCTCCGCCTAGCTGGGCGAGACGCTAGCCGTCACGCAAACAGGCTCTGGCGACAGGCGGACGATATGTGCGACAGACCTTTGGCGAGAGACGTCTTTTATTGACATTACCAAAGACAGACCCTCGGCGAGAGACCTCCTCCTACTAGCTGGGCGTGACGCTAGCTCTCGCACAAACAGGCTCTGGCGACAGGCGGACAATATGTGCGACAGACCTCTGGCGAGAGACCTCTTTTATTGACATTGCCAACGACAGACCCTCGGCGAGAGACATCCTCCTACTAGCTAGGAGAGACGCTAGCTCTTGCGCAAACAGGCTCTGGCGACAGGCGGACAATATGTGCGATAGACCTTTGGCGAGAGACCTCTTTTCTTGACATTGCCAAAGACAGACCCTCGGCGAGAGACCTCCTCCTACTAGCTGGGCGAGACGCTAGCTCTCGCACAAACAGGGTCTGGCGACAGGCGGACGATATGTGGGACAGACCTCTGGCGAGAGACCTCTTTTATTGACATTGCCAACGACAGACCCTCGGCGAGAGACCTCTTCTGCCTAGCTGGGCGAGACGCTAGCTCTCACGCAAACAGGCTCTGGCGACAGGCGGACGATATGTGCGACAGACCTTTGGCGAGAGACGTCTTTTATTGACATTACCAAAGACAGACCCTCGGCGAGAGTCCTCCTCCTACTAGCTGGGCGAGACGCTAGCTCTCGCACAAACAGGGTCTGGCGACAGGCGGACGATATGTGCGACAGACCTCTGGCGAGAGACCTCTTTTTTTGACATTGCCAACGACAGACCCTCTGCGAGAGACCTCCTCCTACTAGCTGGGAAAGACGCTAGCTCTGGCGCAAACAGGCTCTGGCGACAGGCGGACGATATGTGCGACAGACATTTGGCGAGACACCTCTTTTATTGACATTGCCAACGACAGACCCCTGGCGAGAGACCTCCTCCGCCTAGCTGGGCGAGTCGCTAGCTCTCACGCAAACAGGCTCTGGCGACAGGCGGACGTTATGTGCGACAGACCTTTGGCGAGAGACCTCTTTTATTGATATTGCCAACAACAGAACCTCGGCGAGAGACCTCCTCCGCCTAGCTGGGCGAGACGCTAGCTCTCGCGCAAACAGGCTCTGGCGACTGGCGAACGATATGTTGGATAGACCTTTGGCGAGAGATGTCTTTTATTGACATTACCAACGACAGACCCTCGGTGGGAGACCTCCTCCTACTAGCTGGGCGAGACGCTAGCTCTCGCGCAAACTGGTTCTGGCGACAGGCGGACGATATGTGCGACAGACCTTTGGCGAGAGACCTCTTTTATTGACATTACCAACGACAGACCCTCGGCGAGAGACCTCCTCCTACTAGCTGGGCGAGACGCTAGCTCTCGCGCAAACAGGCTCTGGCGACTGGCGAACGATATGTTGGATAGACCTTTGGCGAGAGACCTCTTTTATTGACATTACCAACGACAGACCCTCAGCGAGAGACCTCCTCCTACTAGCTGGGCGAGACGCTAGCTCTCGCGCAAACTGGTTCTGGCGACAGGCGGACGATATGTGCGACAGACCTTTGGCGAGAGACCTCTTTTATTGACATTACCAACGACAGACCCTCGGCGAGAGACCTCCTCCTACTAGCTGGGCGAGACGCTAGCTCTCGCGCAAACAGGCTCTGGCGACAGGCAGACGATATGTGCGACAAACCTTTGGCGAGAAACGTCTTTTATTGACATTACCAACGACAGAGCCTCAGCGACAGACCTCCTCCTACTAGCTGGGCGAGACGCTAGCTCTAGCGCAAACAGGCTCTGACGCTAACTCTCGCACAAACTGGCATTGTCGACAGGCGGACGATATGTGCGACAGACCTCTGGCGAGAGACCTTTTTTATTGACATTGCCAACGACAGACCCTCGGCGAGAGACCTTCTCCTACTAGCTGGGAGAGACGCTAGCTCTCGAGCAAACAGGCTCTGGCGACAGGCGGACGATATGTGCGACAGACCTTTGGCGAGAGACCTCTTTTATTGACATTGCCAACGACAGACCCTCGGCGAGAGACCTTCTCCGCCTAGCTGGGCGAGACGCTAGCTCTCACGCAAACAGGCTCTGACGACAAGCGGACGATATGTGCGACAGACCTTTGCCGACAGACGTCTTTTATTGACATTACCAACGACAGACCCTCGGCGAGAGACCTACTCCTACTAGCTGGGCGAGACGCTAGCTCTCGCACAAACAGGCAATGTCGACAGGCGGACGATATGTGCGACAGACCTCTGGCGAGAGACCTTTTTTATTGACATTGCCAACGACAGACCCTCGGCGAGAGACCTCCTCCGCCTAGCTGGGCGAGACGCTAGCTCTCACGTAAACAGGCTCTGGCGACAGGCGGACGATATTTGCGACAGACCATTGGCGAGAGACGTCTTTTAATTACATTACCAACGACAGACCCTCGGCGAGAGACCTCCTCCTACTAGCTGGGCGAGACGCTAGCTCTCGCACAAACAGGCTCTGGCGACAGGCGGAGGATATGTGCGACAGACCTTTGGCGAGAGACCTCATTTATTGACATTACCAACGACAGACACTCGGCGAGAGACCTCCTCCTACTAGCTGGGCGAGACGCTAGCTCTCGCGCAAACAGGCTCTGGCGACAGGCGGACGATCTGTGCGACAGACCTTTGGCGAGAGACCTATTTTATTGACATTGCCAACGACAGACCCTCGATGAGAGTCCTCCTCTGCCTAGCTGGGCGAGACGCTAGCTCTCACGCAAACAGGCTCTGGCGACAGGCGGACGATATGTGCGACAGACCTTTGGCGAGAGACGTCTTTTATTGACATTACCAAAGACAGACCCTCGGCGAGAGTCCTCCTCCTACTAGCTGGGCGAGACGCTAGCTCTCGCACAAACAGGGTCTGGCGACAGGCGGACGATATGTGCGACAGACCTCTGGCGAGAGACCTCTTTTATTGACATTGCCAACGACAGACCCTCGGCGAGAGACCTCCTCCTACTAGCTGGGAAAGACGCTAGCTCTCGCGCAAACAGGTTCTGGCGACAGGCGGACGATATGTGCGACAGACCATTGGCGAGAGACCTCTTTTATTGACATTACCAACGACAGACCCTCGGCGAGAGACCTCCTGCTACAAGCTGGGCGAGATGCTAGATCTCGCGCAAACAGGCTCTGGCGACAGGCGGGCGATATGTGCGACAGACCTTTGGCGAGAGACGTCTTTTATTGACATTACCAACGACAGACCCTCGGCTAGAGACCTCCTCCTACTAGCTGGGCGAGATGCTAGCTCTCGCACAAACAGGCTCTAGCGACAGGCGGACGATATCTGCGACAGACCTTGGGCGAGAGACCTCTTTTATTGGCATTGCCAACGACAGACCCTCGGCGAGAGACCTCCTCCTACTAGCTGGGCGAGACGCTAGCTCCCGCGCAAACAGGCTCTGGCGACAGGCGGACGATATGTGCGACAAACATTTGGCGAGAGACGTCTTTTATTGACATTACCAACGACAGAGCCTCGGCGAGAGACCTCCTCCAACTAGCTGGGCGAGACGTTAGCTCTCGCACAAACAGGCTCTGACGACAGGCGGACGATATGTGCGACAGACCTTTGGCGAGAGACCTCTTTTAGTGAAATTGCCAACGACAGACCCTCGGCGAAAGACCTCCTCCTACTAGCTGGGCGAGACGCTAGCTCTCGCACAAACAAGCTCTGGCGACAGGCGCACGATATGTGTGACAGACCTTTGGAGAGAGACCTCTTTTATTGACATTACCAACGACAGACCCTCGGCGAGAGACCTCCTCCTACTAGCTGGGCGAGACGCTAGCTCACGCGCAAACAGGCTCTGGCGACAGGCGGACGATATGTGCGACAGACCATTGGCGAGAGACCTCTTTTATTGACATTACCAACGACAGACCCTCGGCGAGAGACCTCCTCCTACTAGCTGGGCGAGACGCTAGCTCTCGCACAAACAGGCTCTGGCGACAGGCGGACGATATGTGCGACAGACCTTTGGCGAGAGACCTCTTTTATTGACATTGCCAACGACAGACCCTCGGCGAGAGACCTTCTCCGCCTAGCAGGGCGAGACGCTAGCTCTCACGCAAACAGGCTCTGACGACAAGCGGACGATATGTGCGACAGACCTTTGGCGACAGACGTCTTTTATTGACATTACCAACGACAGACCTCCTCCTACTAGCTGGGCGAGACGCTAGCTCTCGCGCAAACAGGCTCTGACGACAGGCGGACGATATGTGCGACAGACCTTTGGCAAGAGACGTCTTTTATTGACGTCACCAACGACAGACCCTCGGCGAGAGACCTCCTCCTACTAGCTGGGCGAGACGCTAGCTCTCGCACAAACAGGCTCTGGCGACAGGCGGACGATATGTGCGACAGACCTTTGGCGAGAGACCTCTTTTATTGACATTACGAACGGCAGACCCTCGGCGAGAGACCTCCTCCTACTAGCTGGGCAAGACGCTAGCTTCCGCGCAAACAGGCTCTGGCGACAGGCGGACGATATGTCCGACAGACCATTGGCGAGAGACCTCTTTTATTGACATTACCAATGACAGACCCTCGGCGAGAGACCTCCTCCTACAAGCTGGGCGAGATGCTAGATCTCGCACAAACAGGCTCTGGCGACAGGCGGGCGATATGTGCGACAGACCTTTGGCGAGAGACGTCTTTTATTGACATTACCAACGACAGACCCTCGGCTAGAGACCTCCTCCTACTAGCTGGGCGAGATGCTAGCTCTCGCACAAACAGGCTCTAGCGACAGGCGGACGATATCTGCGACAGACCTTTGGCGAGAGACCTCTTTTATTGACATTGCCAACGACAGACCCTCGGCGAGAGACCTCCTCCTACTAGCTGGGCGAGACGCTAGCTACCGCGCAAACAGGCTCTGGCGACAGGCGGACGATATGTGCGACAAACCTTTGGCGAGAGACCTCTTTTAGTGAAATTGCCAACGACAGACCCTCGGCGAAAGACCTCCTCCTACTAGCTGGGCGAGACGCTAGCTCTCGCACAAACAAGCTCTGGCGACAGGCGCACGATATGTGTGACAGACCTTTGGAGAGAGACCTCTTTTATTGACATTACCAACGACAGACCCTCGGCGAGAGACCTCCTCCTACTAGCTGGGCGAGATTCTAGCTCCCGCGCAAACAGGCTCTGGCGACAGGCGGACGATATGTGCGACAAACCTTTGGCGAGAGACGTCTTTTATTGACATTACCAACGACAGAGCCTCGGCGAGAGACCTCCTCCAACTAGCTGGGCGAGACGCTAGCTCTCGCGCAAACAGGCTCTGACGATAGGCGGACGATATGTGCGACAGACCTTTGGCGAGAGACCTCTTTTATTGACATTACCAACGACAGACCCTCGGCGAGAGACCTCCTCCTACTAGCTGGGCGAGACGCTAGCTCCCGCGCAAACAGGCTCTGGCGACAGGCGGACGATATGTGCGACAAACCTTTGGCGAGAGACGTCTTTTATTGACATTACCAACGACAGAGCCTCGGCGAGAGACCTCCTCCAAGTAGCTGGGCGAGACGTTAGCTCTCGCACAAACAGGCTCTGACGACAGGCGGACGATATGTGCGACAGACCTTTGGCGAGAGACCTCTTTTAGTGAAATTGCCAACGACAGACCCTCGGCGAAAGACCTCCTCCTACTAGCTGGGCGAGACGCTAGCTCTCGCACAAACAAGCTCTGGCGACAGGCGCACGATATGTGTGACAGACCTTTGGAGAGAGACCTCTTTTATTGACATTACCAACGACAGACCCTCGACGAGAGACCTCCTCCTACTAGCTGGGCGAGATTCTAGCTCCCGCGCAAACAAGCTCTGGCGACAGGCGGACGATATGTGCGACAAACCTTTGGCGAGAGACGTCTTTTATTGACATTACCAACGACAGAGCCTCGGCGAGAGACCTCCTCCAACTAGCTGGGCGAGACGCTAGCTCTCGCGCAAACAGGCTCTGACGACAGGCGGACGATATGTGCGACAGACCTTTGGCGAGAGACCTCTTTTATTGACATTACCAACGACAGACCCTCGGCGAGAGACCTCCTCCTACTAGCTGGGCGAGACTCTAGCTCCCGCGCAAACAGGCTCTGGCGACAGGCGGACGATATGTGCGACAAACCTTTGGCGAGAGACGTCTTTTATTGACATTACCAACGACAGAGCCTCGGCGAGAGACCTCCTCCAACTAGCTGGGCGAGACGCTAGCTCTCGCACAAACAGGCTCTGACGACAGGCGGACGATATGTGCAACAGACCTTTGGCGAGAGACCTCTTTTAGTGAAATTGCCAACGACAGACCCTCGGCGAAAGACCTCCTCCTACTAGCTGGGCGAGACGCTAGCTCTCGCACAAACAAGCTCTGGCGACGGGCGCACGATATGTGTGACAGACCTTTGGAGAGAGACCTCTTTTATTGACATTACCAACGACAGACCCTCGGCGAGAGACCTCCTCCTACTAGCTGGGCGAGATTCTAGCTCCCGCGCAAACAGGCTCTAGCGACAGGCGGACGATATGTGCGACAAACCTTTGGCGAGAGACGTCTTTTATTGACATTACCAACGACAAAGCCTCGGCGAGAGACCTCCTCCAACTAGCTGGGCGAGACGCTAGCTCTCGCGCAAACAGGCTTTGACGACAAGAGGACGATATGTGCGACAGACCTTTGGCGAGAGACCTGTTTTATTGACATTACCAACGACAGACCCTCGGCTAGAGACCTCCTCCTACTAGCTGGGCGAGATGCTAGCTCTCGCACAAACAGGCTCTAGCGACAGGCGGACGATATCTGCGACAGACCTTTGGCGAGAGACCTCTTTTATTGACATTGCCAACGACAGACCCTCGGCGAGAGACCTCCTCCTACTAGCTGGGCGAGACGCTAGCTCCCGCGCAAACAGGCTCTGGCGACAGGCGGACGATATGTGCGACAAACCTTTGGCGAGAGACGTCTTTTATTGACATTACCAACGACAGAGCCTCGGCGAGAGACCTCCTCCAACTAGCTGGGCGAGACGTTAGCTCTCGCACAAACAGGCTCTGACGACAGGCGGACGATATGTGCGACAGACCTTTGGCGAGAGACCTCTTTTAGTGAAATTGCCAACGACAGACCCTCGGCGAAAGACCTCCTCCTACTAGCTGGGCGAGACGCTAGCTCTCGCACAAACAAGCTCTGGCGACAGGCGCACGATATGTGTTACAGACCTTTGGAGAGAGACCTCTTTTATTGACATTACCAACGACAGACCCTCGGCGAGAGACCTCCTCCTACTAGCTGGGCGAGATTCTAGCTCCCGCGCAAACAGGCTCTGGCGACAGGCGGACGATATGTGCGACAAACCTTTGGCGAGAGACGTCTTTTATTGACATTACCAACGACAGACCCTCGGCGAGAAACCTCCTCCAACTAGCTGGGCGAGACGCTAGCTCTCGCGCAAACAGGCTCTGACGACAGGCGGACGATATGTGCGACAGACCTTTGGCGAGAGACCTCTTTTATTGACTTACCAACGACAGACCCTCGGCGAGAGACCTCCTCCTACTAGCTGGGCGAGACTCTAGCTCCCGCGCAAACAGGCTCTGGCGACAGGCGGACGATATGTGCGACAAACCTTTGGCGAGAGACGTCTTTTATTGACATTACCAACGACAGAGCCTCGGCGAGAGACCTCCTCCAACTAGCTGGGCGAGACGCTAGCTCTCGCACAAACAGGCTCTGACGACAGGCGGACGATATGTGCAACAGACCTTTGGCGAGAGACCTCTTTTAGTGAAATTGCCAACGACAGACCCTCGGCGAAAGACCTCCTCCTACTAGCTGGGCGAGACGCTAGCTCTCGCACAAACAGGCTCTGGCGACAGGCAGACGATATGTGCGACAGACCATTGGCGAGAGACCTCTTTTATTGACATTACCAACGACAGACCCTCGGCGAGAGACCTCCTCCTACAAGCTGGGCGAGATGCTAGATCTCGCGCAAACAGGCTTTGGCGACAGGCGAGCGATATGTGTGACAGACCTTTGGCGAGAGACGTCTTTTATTGACATTACCAACGACAGACCCTCGGCTAGAGACCTCCTCCTACTAGCTGGGCGAGATGCTAGCTCTCGCACAAACAGGCTCTAGTGACAGGCGGACGATATCTGCGACAGACCTTTGGCGAGAGACCTCTTTTATTGACATTGCCAACGACAGACCCTCGGCGAGAGACCTCCTCCTACTAGCTGGGCGAGACGCTAGCTCTCGCGCAAACAGGCTCTGGCGACAGGCGGACGATATCTGCGACAGACCTTTGGCGAGAGACCTCTTTTATTGACATTACCAACGACAGACCCTCGGCGAGAGACCTCCTCCTACTAGCTGGGCGAGACGCTAGCTCTCGCGCAAACAGGCTCTGACGACAGGCGGACGATATGTGCGACAGACCTTTGGCGAGTGACCTCTTTTAGTGACATTGCCAACGACAGACCCTCGGCGAAAGACCTCCTCCTACTAGCTGGGCGAGACGCTAGCTCTCGCACAAACAGGCTCTGGCGACAGGCGGACGATATGTGCGACAGACCTTTGGCGAGAGACCTCTTTTATTGACATTACCAACGACAGACCCTCGGCGAGAGACCTCCTCCAACTAGCTGGGCGAGACGCTAGCTCCCGCGCAAACAGGCTCTGGCGACAGGCGGACGATATGTACGACAGACCATTGGCGAGAGACCTCTTTTATTGACATTACCAACGACAGACCCTCGGCGAGAGACCTCCTCCTACTAGGTGGGCGAGACGCTAGCTCTCGCACAAACAGGCTCTGGCGACAGGCGGACGATATGTGCGACAGACCTTTGGCGAGAGACCTCTTTTATTGACATTACCAACGACAGACCCTCGGCGAGAGACCTCCTCCTACTAGCTGGGCGAGACGCTAGCTCCCGCGCAAACAGGCTCTGGCGACAGGCAGACGATATGTGCGACAAACCTTTGGCGAGAGACGTCTTTTATTGACATTACCAACGACAGAGCCTCGGCGAGAGACCTCCTCCAACTAGCTGGGCGAGACGCTAGCTCTCGCGCAAACAGGCTCTGGCGACAGGGGGACGATATGTGCGACAGACCTTTGGCGAGAGACCTCTTTTAGTGACATTGCCAACGACAGACCCTCGGCGAAAGACCTCCTCCTACTAGCTGGGTGAGACGATAGCTCTCGCGCAAACTGGCTCTAGCGACAGGCGAACGATATGTGCGACAGACCTTTGGCGAGAGACCTCTTTTATTGACATTGCCAACGACAGACCCTCGGCGAGAGACCTCCTCCTACTAGCTGGGCGAGACGCTAGCTCTTGCGCAAACAGGCTCTGGCGACAGGCGTACGATATGTACGACAGACCTTTGGCGAGAGACCTATTTTATTGACATTACCAACGACAGACCCTCGGCGAGAGACGTCTTTTATTGACGTCACCAACGACAGACCCTCGGCGAGAGACTTCCTCCTACAAGCTGGGCGAGACGCTAGCTTTCGCACAAACAGGCTCTGGCGACAGGCGGACGATATGTGCGACAGACCTTTGGCGAGAAACCTCTTTTATTGACATTACCAACGACAGACCCTCGGCGAGAGACCTCCTTCTACAAGATGGGCGAGATGCTAGATCTCGCACAAACAGGCTCTGGCGACAGGCGGACGATATGTGCGACAGTCCTTTGGCGAGAGACGCCTTTTATTGACATTACCAACGAAAGACCCTCGGCTAGAGACCTCCTCCTACTAGCTGGGCGAGATGCTAGCTCTCGCACAAACAGGCTCTAGCGACAGGCGGACGATATGTGCGACAGACCTTTGGCGAGAGACCTATTTTAGTGACATTGCCAACGACAAACCCTCGGCGAAAGACCTCCTCCTACTAGCTGGGCGAGACACTAGCTCTCGCGCAAACAGGCTCTGGCGACAGGCGGACGATATGTGCGACAGACCTTTGGAGAGAGACCTCTTTTATTGCATTACCAACGACAGACCCTCGGCGAGAGACCGACTCCTACTAGCTGGGCGAGACGTTAGCTCCCGCGCAAATAGGCTCTGGCGACAGGCGGACGATATGTGCGACAGACCTTTGGCGAGAGACCTCTTTTATTGACATTACCAACGACAGACCCTCGGCGAGAGACCTCCTTCTACAAGATGGGCGAGATGCTAGATCTCGCACAAACAGGCTCTGGCGACAGGCGGACGATATGTGCGACAGTCCTTTGGCGAGAGACGCCTTTTATTGACATTACCAACGAAAGACCCTCGGCTAGAGACCTCCTCCTACTAGCTGGGCGAGATGCTAGCTCTCGCACAAACAGGCTCTAGCGACAGGCGGACGATATGTGCGACAGACCTTTGGCGAGAGACCTATTTTAGTGACATTGCCAACGACAAACCCTCGGCGAAAGACCTCCTCCTACTAGCTGGGCGAGACACTAGCTCTCGCGCAAACAGGCTCTGGCGACAGGCGGACGATATGTGCGACAGACCTTTGGAGAGAGACCTCTTTTATTGCATTACCAACGACAGACCCTCGGCGAGAGACCGACTCCTACTAGCTGGGCGAGACGTTAGCTCCCGCGCAAATAGGCTCTGGCGACAGGCGGACGATATGTGCGACAGACCTTTGGCGAGAGACCTCTTTTATTGACATTACCAACGACAGAACCTCGGCGAGAGACCTCCTTCTACTAGCTGGGCGAGACGCTAGCTCTCGCGTAAACAGGCTCTGGCGACAGGCGGACGATATGTGCGACAGATTTTTGGCGAGAGACCTCTTTTATTGACATTACCAACGACAGACCCTCGGCGAGAGACCTCCTCCTACTAGCTGGGCGAAACGATAGCTCTCGCGCAAACAGGCTCTGGCGACAGGCGGACGATATATGCGACAAACCTTTGGCGAGAAACGTCTTTTATTGACACTACCAACGATAGACCCTCGGTGAGAGACCTCTTTTATTGACATTACCAACGACAGACCCTCGGCGAGAGACCTCCTCCTACTAGCTGGGCGAGACGCTAGCTCCAGCGCAAACAGGCCCTGGCGACAGGCGAACGATATGTGCGACGGACCATTGGCGAGAGACCTCTATTATTGACATTACCAACGACAGACCCTCGGCGAGAGACCTCCTCCTACAAGCTGGGCGAGATGCCAGATCTCGCACAAACAGGCTCTGGCGACAGGCGGAGGATATGTGCGACAGACCTTGGGCGAGAGACGTCTTTTATTGACATTACCAACGACAGACCCTCGGCTAGAGACCTCCACCTACTAGCTGGGCGAGACGCTAGCTCTCGCACAAACAGGCTCTAGCGACAGGCGGACGATATCTGCGACAGACCTTTGGCGAGAGACCTCTTTTATTGACATTACCAACGACAGACCCTCGGCGAGAGACCTCCTCCTACTAGCTGGGCGAGACGCTAGCTCTCGCATAAACAGGCTCTGGCGACAGGCGGACGATATGTGCGACAGACCTTTGGCGAGAGACCTCTTTTATTGACATTGCCAACGACAGACCCTCGTCGAGAGACCTCCTCCTACTAGCTGGGTGAGACGCTAGCTCTTGCGCAAACAGCCTCTGGCGACAGGCGTACGATATGTACGACAGACCTTTGGCGAGAGACCGATTTTATTGACATTGCAACGACACACCCTCGGCAAGAGACCTCCTCCGCCTAGCTGGGCGAGACGCTAGCTCTCGCGCAAACAGGCTCTGGCGACTGGCGGACGATATGTGCGACAAACCTTTGGCGAGAGACGTCTTTTATTGACATTACCAACGACAGAGCCTCGACGAGAGACCTCCTCCTACTAGCTGGGCGAGACGCTAGCTCTCGCGCAAACAGGCTCTGGCGACAGGCGGACGACATGTGCGACAGACCTTTGGCGAGAGACCTCTTTTATTGCATTACCAACGACAGACCCTCGGCGAGAGACCTACTCCTACTAGCTGGGCGAGACGTTAGCTCTCGCGCAAACAGGCTCTGGCCACAGGCGGACGATATGTGCGACAGACCTTTGGCGAGAGACCTCTTTTATTGACATTACCAACGACAGACCCTCGGCGAGAGGCCTCCTCCTTCAAGCTGGGTGAGATGCTAGCTCTCGCACAAAGAGGCTTTGGCGACTGGCGGACGATATATGCGACAGACCTTTGGCGAGACACCTCTTTTATTGACATTACCAACGACAGACCCTCGGCAAGAGACCTCCTTCTACTAGCTGGGCGAGACGCTAGCTCTCGCGTAAACAGGCTCTGGCGACAGGCGGACGATATGTGCGACAGACCTTTGGCGAGAGACCTATTTTATTGACATTGCCAACGACAGACCCTCGGCGAGAGACCTCCTCCGCCTAGCTGGGCGAGACGCTAGCTCTCGCCCAAACAGGCTCTGGCGACAGGCGGACGATATGTGCGACAGACCTTTGGCGAGAGACCTCTTTTAGTGACATTGCCAATGACAGACCCTCGGCGAAAGACCTCCTCCTACTAGCTGGGCGAGACGAGAGCTCTCGCGCAAACTGGCTCTGGCGACAGGCGAACGATATGTGCGACAGACCTTTGGCGAGAGACCTCTTTTTTTGACATTGCCAACGACAGACCCTCGGCGAGAGACCTCCTCCTACTAGCTGGGCGAGACGCTAGCTCTTGCGCAAACAGGCTCTGGCGACAGGCGTACGATATGTACGACAGACCTTTGGCGAGAGACCTATTTTATTGACATTACCAACGACAGACCCTCAGCGAGAGACCGACTCCTACTAGCTGGGCGAGACGTTAGCTCTCGCGCAAACAGGCTCTGGCGACAGGCGGACGATATGTGCGACAGACCTTTGGCGAGAGACCTCTTTTATTGCATTACCAACGACAGACCCTCGACGAGAGACCTCATTCTACTAGCTGGGCGAGACGCTAGCTCTCGCGCAAACAGGCTCTGGCGACAGGCGGACGATATGTGCGACAGACCTTTGGCGAGAGACCTCTTTTATTGACATTACCAACGACAGACCCTCGGCGAGAGACCTCCTCCTACTAACTGGGCGAAACGCTAGCTCTCGCGCAAATAGGCTCTGGTGACAGGCGGACGATATATGCCACAAACCTTTGGCGAGAAACGTCTTTTATTGACATTACCAACGACAGAGCCTCGGCGACAGAGCTCCTCCTACTAGCTGGGCGAGACGCTAACTCTCGCGCAAACAGGCTCTGACGACAGGCGGACGATATGTGCGACAGACCTTTGGCAAGGGACCTCTTTTATTGACATTGGCAACGACATACCCTCTGCTAGAGACCTCCTCCGCCTAGCTGGGCGAGACGCTAGGTCTCACGCAAACAGGGTCTGGCGACAGGCGGACGATATGTGCGACAGACCTTTGGTGAGAGACCTCTTTTATTGACATTACCAACAACAGACCCTCGGCGAGAGACCTCCTCCTACTAGCTGGGCGAGACGCTAGCTCCCGCGCAAACAGGCTCTGGCGACAGGCGGACGATATGTGCGACGGACCATTGGCGAGAGACCTCTTTTATTGACATTACCAACGACAGACCCTCGGCGAGAGACCTACTCCTACTAGCTGGGCGAGACGTTAGCTCTCGCGCAAACAGGCTCTGGCGACAGGCGGACGATATGCGCGACAGACCTTTGGCGAGAGACCACTTTTATTGACATTACCAACGACAGACGCTCGGCGAGAGACCTCCTCCTTCAAGCTGGGCGAGATGCTAGCTCTCGCACAAAGAGGCTTTGGCGACAGGCGGACGATATATGCGGCAGACCTTTGGCGAGACACCTCTTTTATTGACATTACCAACGACAGACCCTCGGCGAGAGACCTCCTTCTACTAGCTGGGCGAGACGCTAGCTCTCGCGTAAACAGGCTCTGGCGACAGGCGGACGATATGTGCGACAGACCTTTGGCGAGAGACCTATTTTATTGACATTGCCAACGACAGACCCTCGGCGAGAGACCTCCTCCGCCTAGCTGGGCGAGACGCTAGCTCTCGCCCAAACAGGCTCTGGCGACAGGCGGACGATATGTGCGACAGACCTTTGGCGAGAGATGTCTTTTATTGTCATGACCAACGACAGACCCTCGGCGAGAGACCTCCTCCTACAAGCTGGGCGAGACGCTAGCTCTCGCACAAACAGGCTCTGGCGAAAGGCGGACGATATGTGCGGCAGACCTTTGGCGAGAGACCTCATTTATTGACATTACCAACGACAGACCCTCGGCGAGAGACTTCCTCCGCCTAGCTGGGCGAGACGCTAGCTCTCACGCAAACAGGCTCTGGCGACAGGCGGACGATATGTGCGACAGACCTTTGGCGAGAGACGTCTTTTATTGACATTACCAACGACAAACCCTCGGCGAGAGACCTCCCCCTACTAGCTGGGCGAGACGCTAGCTCTCGCGCAAGCAAGCTCTGGCGACAGGCGGCGATATGTGCGACAGACCTTTGGTGAGAGACCTATTTTATTGACATTGCCAACGACAGTCCCTCGGCGAGAGGCCTCCTCCGCCTAGCTGGGAGAGACGCTAGCTCTCGCGCAAACAGGCTCTGGCGACAGGAGGACGATATGTGCGACAGACCTTTGGCGAGAGACGTCTTTTATTGACATTACCAACTACAGACCCTCGGCGAGAGACCTCCTCCTACTAGCTGAGCGAGACGCTTGCTCTCGCGCAAACAAGCTCTGACGACAGGCGGACGATATGTGCGACAGACCTTTCGCGAGAGACCTCTTTTATTGACATTAACAACGACAGACCCTCGACGAGAGACCTCCTTCTACTAGCTGGGCGAGACGCTAGCTCTCGCGTAAACAGGCTCTGGCGACAGGCGGACGATATGTGCGACAGACCTTTGGCGAGAGACCTATTTTATTGACATTGCCAACGACAGACCCTTAGCGAGAGACCTCCTCCGCCTAGCTGGGCGAGACGCTAGCTCTCGCGCAAACAGGCTCTGGCGACAGGCGGACGATATGTGCGAAAGACCTTTCGCGAGAGACCTCTTTTATTGACATTGCCAACGACAGACACTCGGCGAGAGACCTTCTCCTCCTAGCTGGGCGAGACGCTAGCTCTAACGCAAACAGGCTCTGGCGACAGGCGGACGATATGTGCAACAGACCTTTGTCGAGAGACGCTAGCTCTAGCGCAAACAGGCTCTGGCGACAGGCGGATGATATGTGCGACAGACCTTTGGCGAGAGACGTCCTTTATTGACATTACCAATGACAGACCCTCGGCGAGAGACCTCCTCCTACTAGCTGGGCGAGACGCTAGCTCTCGCGGAAGCAAGCTCTGGCGACAGGCGGACGATATGTGCGACAGACCTTTGGCGAGAGACCTATTTTATTGACATTGCCAACGACAGACCCTCGGCGAGAGACCTCCTCCGCCTAGCTGGGCGAGACGCTAGCTCTCACGCAAACAGGCTCTGGCGACAGGCGGACGATATGTGCGACAGACCTTTGGCGAGAGACGTCTTTTATTGACATTACCAACGACAAACCCTCGGCTATAGACCTCCTCCTACTAGCTGGGAGAGACGCTAGCTCTCGAGCAAACAGGCTCTGACGACAGGCGGACGATATGTGCGACAGACCTTTCGCGAGAGACCTCTTTTATTGACATTGCCAGCGACAGACACTCGGCGAGAGACCTCCTCCGCCTAGCTGGGCGAGACGCTAGCTCTCACGTAAACAGGCTCTGGCGACAGGCGGGCGATATGTGCGACAGACCTTTGGCGAGAGACGTCTTTTATTGACATTAGCAACGACAGACCCTCGGCTATAGACCTCCTCCTACTAGCTGGGCGAGACGCTAGCTCTCGCACAAACAGGCTCTAGCGACAGGTGGACGATATCTGCGACAGACCTTTTGCGAGAGACCTCTTTTAATGACATTACCAACGGCAGACCCCCGGCGAGAGACCTCTTCCTACTAGCTGGGCGAGACGCTAGCTCTTGCGCAAACAGGCTCTGGCGACAGGCGGACGATATGTGCGACAGACCTTTGCCGAGAGACCTCTTTTTTTGACCTTACTAACGACAGACCCTCGGCGAGAGACCTCCTCCTACTAGCTGGGCGAGACGATAGCTCTCGCGCAAACGGGCTCTGGAGACAGGCGGATGATATGTGCGACAGACCTTTGGGGAGAGACCTCTTTTATTGACATTGCCAACGACAGACCATCGAAGAGAGACCTCCTACTACTAGCTGGGCGAGACGATAGCTCTCACGCAAACAGGCTCTGGCGACAGGCGGACGATATGTGCGACAGACCTTTGGCGAGAGACCTCTTTTATTGACATTGCCAACGACAGACCCTCGGCGAGAGACCTCCTCCTACAAGCTGGGCGAGACGCTAGCTCTCGCACAAACAGGCTCTGGCGACAGGCGGACGATATGTGCGGCAGACCTTTGGCGAGAGACCTCATTTATTGACATTACCAACGACAGACCCTCGGCGAGAGACTTCCTCCGCCTAGCTGGGCGAGACGCTAGCTCTCACGCAAACAGGCTCTGGCGACAGGCGGACGATATGTGCGACAGACCTTTGGCGAGAGACGTCTTTTATTGACATTACCAACGACAAACCCTCGGCGAGAGACCTCCTCCTACTAGCTGGGCGAGACGCTAGCTCTCGCGCAAGCAAGCTCTGGCGACAGGCGGCGATATGTGCGACAGACCTTTGGTGAGAGACCTATTTTATTGACATTGCCAACGACAGTCCCTCGGCGAGAGGCCTCCTCCGCCTAGCTGGGAGAGACGCTAGCTCTCGCGCAAACAGGCTCTGGCGACAGGAGGACGATATGTGCGACAGACCTTTGGCGAGAGACGTTTTTTATTGACATTACCAACTACAGACCCTCGGCGAGAGACCTCCTCCTACTAGCTGAGCGAGACGCTTGCTCTCGCGCAAACAAGCTCTGACGACAGGCGGACGATATGTGCGACAGACCTTTGGCGAGAGACCTCTTTTATTGACATTAACAACGACAGACCCTCGACGAGAGACCTCCTTCTACTAGCTGGGCGAGACGCTAGCTCTCGCGTAAACAGGCTCTGGCGACAGGCGGACGATATGTCCGAAAGACCTTTCGCGAGAGACCTCTTTTATTGACATTGCCAACGACAGACACTCGGCGAGAGACCTTCTCCTCCTAGCTGGGCGAGACGCTAGCTCTAACGCAAACAGGCTCTGGCGACAGGCGGACGATATGTGCGACAGACCTTTGGCGAGAGACGCTAGCTCTAGCGCAAACAGGCTCTGGCGACAGGCGGATGATATGTGCGACAGACCTTTGGCGAGAGACGTCTTTTATTGACATTACCAATGACAGACCCTCGGCGAGAGACCTCCTCCTACTAGCTGGGCGAGACGCTAGCTCTCGCGGAAGCAAGCTCTGGCGACAGGCGGACAATATGTGCGACAGACCTTTGGCGAGAGACCTATTTTATTGACATTGCCAACGACAGACCCTCGGCGAGAGACCTCCTCCGCCTAGCTGGGCGAGACGCTAGCTCTCTCGCAAACAGGCTCTGGCGACAGGCGGACGATATGTGCGACAGACCTTTGGCGAGAGACGTCTTTTATTGACATTACCAACGACAAACCCTCGGCTATAGACCTCCTCCTACTAGCTGGGAGAGACGCTAGCTCTCGAGCAAACAGGCTCTGACGACAGGCGGACGATATGTGCGACAGACCTTTCGCGAGAGACCTCTTTTATTGACATTGCCAGCGACAGACACTCGGCGAGAGACCTCCTCCGCCTAGCTGGGCGAGACGCTAGCTCTCACGTAAACAGGCTCTGGCGACAGGCGGGCAATATGTGCGACAGACCTTTGGCGAGAGACGTCTTTTATTGACATTAGCAACGACAGACCCTCGGCTATAGACCTCCTCCTACTAGCTGGGCGAGACGCTAGCTCTCGCACAAACAGGCTCTAGCGACAGGTGGACGATATCTGCGACAAACCTTTTGCGAGAGACCTCTTTTAATGACATTACCAACGGCAGACCCCCGGCGAGAGACCTCTTCCTACTAGCTGGGCGAGACGCTAGCTCTTGCGCAAACAGGCTCTGGCGACAGGCGGACGATATGTGCGACAGACCTTTGCCGAGAGACCTCTTTTTTTGACCTTACCAACGACAGACCCTCGGCGAGAGACCTCCTCCTACTAGCGGGGCGAGACGATAGCTCTCGCGCAAACGGGCTCTGGAGACAGGCGGATGATATGTGCGACAGACCTTTGGGGAGAGACCTCTTTTATTGACATTGCCAACGACAGACCATCGAAGAGAGACCTCCTACTACTAGCTGGGCGAGACGATAGCTCTCACGCAAACAGGCTCTGGCGACAGGCGGACGATATGTGTGACAGACCTTTGGCGAGAGACCTCTTTTATTGACATTGCCAACGACAGACCCTCGGCGAGAGACCTCCTCCTACAAGCTGGGCGAGACGCTAGCTCTCGCACAAACAGGCTCTGGCGACAGGCGGACGATATGTGCGGCAGACCTTTGGCGAGAGACCTCATTTATTGACATTACCAACGACAGACCCTCGGCGAGAGACTTCCTCCGCCTAGCTGGGCGAGACGCTAGCTCTCACGCAAACAGGCTCTGGCGACAGGCGGACGATATGTGCGACAGACCTTTGGCGAGAGACGTCTCTTATTGACATTACCAACGACAAACCCTCGGCGAGAGACCTCCTCCTACTAGCTGGGCGAGACGCTAGCTCTCGCGCAAGCAAGCTCTGGCGACAGGCGGCGATATGTGCGACAGACCTTTGGTGAGAGACCTATTTTATTGACATTGCCAACGACAGTCCCTCGGCGAGAGGCCTCCTCCGCCTAGCTGGGAGAGACGCTAGCTCTCGCGCAAACAGGCTCTGGCGACAGGAGGACGATATGTGCGACAGACCTTTGGCGAGAGACGTCTTTTATTGACATTACCAACTACAGACCCTCGGCGAGAGACCTCCTCCTACTAGCTGAGCGAGACGCTTGCTCTCGCGCAAACAAGCTCTGACGACAGGCGGACGATATGTGCGACAGACCTTTGGCGAGAGACCTCTTTTATTGACATTAACAACGACAGACCCTCGACGAGAGACCTCTTTCTACTAGCTGGGCGAGACGCTAGCTCTCGCGTAAACAGGCTCTGGCGACAGGCGGACGATATGTGCGACAGACCTTTGGCGAGAGACCTATTTTATTGACATTGCCAACGACAGACCCTTAGCGAGAGACCTCCTCCGCCTAGCTGGGCGAGACGCTAGCTCTCGCGCAAACAGGCTCTGGCGACAGGCGGACGATATGTGCGAAAGACCTTTCGCGAGAGACCTCTTTTATTGACATTGCCAACGACAGACACTCGGCGAGAGACCTTCTCCTCCTAGCTGGGCGAGACGCTAGCTCTAACGCAAACAGGCTCTGGCGACAGGCGGACGATATGTGCGACAGACCTTTGGCGAGAGACGCTAGCTCTAGCGCAAACAGGCTCTGGCGACAGGCGGATGATATGTGCGACAGACCTTTGGCGAGAGACGTCTTTTATTGACATTACCAATGACAGACCCTCGGCGAGAGACCTCCTCCTACTAGCTGGGCGAGACGCTAGCTCTCGCGGAAGCAAGCTCTGGCGACAGGCGGACGATATGTGCGACAGACCTTTGGCGAGAGACCTATTTTATTGACATTGCCAATGACAGACCCTCGGCGAGAGACCTCCTCCGCCTAGCTGGGCGAGACGCTAGCTCTCACGCAAACAGGCTCTGGCGACAGGCGGACGATATGTGCGACAGACCTTTGGCGAGAGACGTCTTTTATTGACATTACCAACGACAAACCCTCGGCTATAGACCTCCTCCTACTAGCTGGGAGAGACGCTAGCTCTCGAGCAAACAGGCTCTGACGACAGGCGGACGATATGTGCGACAGACCTTTCGCGAGAGACCTCTTTTATTGACATTGCCAGCGACAGACACTCGGCGAGAGACCTCCTCCGCCTAGCTGGGCGAGACGCTAGCTCTCACGTAAACAGGCTCTGGCGACAGGCGGGCGATATGTGCGACAGTCCTTTGGCGAGAGACGTCTTTTATTGACATTAGCAACGACAGACCCTCGGCTATAGACCTCCTCCTACTAGCTGGGCGAGACGCTAGCTCTCGCACAAACAGGCTCTAGCGACAGGTGGACGATATCTGCGACAGACCTTTTGCGAGAGACCTCTTTTAATGACATTACCAACGGCAGACCCCCGGCGAGAGACCTCTTCCTACTAGCTGGGCGAGACGCTAGCTCTTGCGCAAACAGGCTCTGGCGACAGGCGGACGATATGTGCGACAGACCTTTGCCGAGAGACCTCTTTTTTTGACCTTACCAACGACAGACCCTCGGCGAGAGACCTCCTCCTACTAGCTGGGCGAGACGATAGCTCTCGCGCAAACGGGCTCTGGAGACAGGCGGATGATATGTGCGACAGACCTTTGGGGAGAGACCTCTTTTATTGACATTGCCAACGACAGACCATCGAAGAGAGACCTCCTACTACTAGCTGGGCGAGACGATAGCTCTCACGCAAACAGGCTCTGGCGACAGGCGGACGATATGTGCGACAGACCTTTGGCGAGAGACCTCTTTTATTGACATTGCCAACGACAGACCCTCGGCGAGAGACCTCCTCAGCCTAGCTGGGCGAGACGCTAGCTCTCGCGCAAACAGGCTCTGGCGACAGGCGGACCATATGTGCGACAGACCTTTGGCGAGAGACCTCTTTTATTGACATTACCAACGATAGACCCTCGGTGAGAGACCTCCTCTTACTAGCTGGGCGAGACGATAGCTCTCGCGCAAACAGGCTCTGGCGACAGGCGGACGATATGTGCGACAGACATTTGGCGATAGACCTCTTTTATTGACATTACCAACGACAGACCCTCGGCCTGAGACATCCGCCAACTAGCTGGGCAAGACGCTAGCTCTCGCGCAAACAGACTTTGGCGTCAGGCGGACGATATGTGCGACAGACATTTGGCGAGAGACCTCTTTTATTGACGTTGCCAACGACAAACCCTCGGCGAGGGACCTCCGCCTACTAGCTGGGCGAGACGCTAGCTCTCGCGCAAACAGGCTCTGGCGACAGGCGGACGATATATGCGATAGACCTTTGGCGAGAGTCCTCTTTTATTGACTTTGCCAACGACAGACCCTCAGCGAGAGACCTCCTCCTACTAGATGGACGAGACGCTAGCTCTCGCGCAAACAGGCTCTGGCGACAGGCGGACGATATGTGCGACAGACCATTGGCGAGAGACCGCTTTTATTGACATTACCAACGACAGACCCCTGGCGAGAGACCTCCTACTAGCTGGGCGAGACGTTACCTCTCACGCAAACAGGCTCTAGCGACAGGCAGACAATATGTGCGACAGTCGTTTGGCGAGAGACGTCTTTTATTGACATTACCAACGACAGACCCTCGGCGAGAGACCTCCTCCTACTAGCTGGGCGAGACGATAGCTCTCGCGCAAACAGGCTCTGGCGACAAGCAGACGATATGTGCGACAGACCGTTGGCGAGAGACCTCTTTTATTGACATTGCCAACGACAGACCCTCGGCGAGAGACCTCCGCCTACTAGCTGGGCGAGACGCTAGCTCTCGCGCAAAAAGGCTCTGGCGACAGGCGGACGATAGATGCGACAGACCTTTGGCGAGAGTCCTCTTTTATTGACATTACCAACGACAGGCCCTCGGCGAAAGACCTCCTCTCTTGCAAACAGGCTCTCGCGACAGGCGGACGATATGTGCGACAGACCTTTGGCGAGAGACCTCTTTTATTGACATTGCCAACAACAGACCCTCGGCGAGAGAACTCCTCCTACTAGCTGGGCGAGACGATTGCTCTCGCGCAAACAGGCTCTGGCGACAACCGGATGATATGTGCGACAGACCTTTGGCGAGAGTCCTCTTTTATTGAAATTGCCAACGACCGACCCTCGGTGAGAGACCTCCTCCTACAGGCTGGGCGAGACGATAGCTCTCGCGGAAACAGGCTCTGGCGACAGGCAGACGACATGTGCGACAGACCTTTGGCGAGAGACGTCTTTTATTGACATTAACAACGATAGACCCTCGGCGAGAGACCTCCTCCTACTAGCTGGGCGAGACGATAGCTCTCGCGGAAACAGGCTCTGGCGACAAGCGGACGATATGTGCGACAGACCTTTAGGGAGAGACCTCTTTTATTGACATTGCCAACGACAGATCCTCGGCGAGAGACCTCCTCCTACTAGCCGGGCGAGACGCTGGCTCTCGCGCAAACAGGCTCTGGCGACAGGCGGACGATATGTGCGACAGACCTTTGGCGAGAGACGTCTTTTATTGACATTAACAACGACAGACCCTCGGCGAGAGACCTCCTCCTACTAGCTGGGCGAGACGATAGCTCTCGCAGAAACAGGTTCTGGCGATAGGCGGACGATATGTGCGACAGACCTTTGGGGAGAGACCTCTTTTATTAACATTGCCAACGACAGACCCTCGGCGAGAGACCTCCTCCTACTAGCTGGGCGTGACGCTAGCTCCCGCGCAAACAGGCTCTGGCGACAGGCGAACGATATGTGCGACAGACCTCTGGCGAGAGACCTCTTTTATTGACATTGTCAACGATAGACCCTCGGCGAGAGACCTCCTCTGCCTAGCTGGGCGAGATGCTAACTCTTGCGCAAAGAGGTTCTGGCGACAGACGGATGATATGTGCGACAGACCTTTGGCGAGAGACGTCTTTTATTGACATTACCAACGACAGACCCTCGGCGAGCGACCACCTCCTACTAGCTGGGCGAGAAGCTAGCTCTCGCGCAAACAGGCTCTGGCGACAGGCGGAAGATATGTGCGACAGACCTTTGGCGAGAGTCCTCTTTTATTGAAATTGCCAACGACCGACCCACGGCGAGAGACCTCCTCCTACAGGCTGGGCGAGACGCAAGCTCTCGCGGAAACAGGCTCTGGCGACAGGCGGACGATATGTGCGACAGACCTTTGGCGAGAGACGTCTTTTATTGACATTACCAACGACAGACCCTCGGCGAGAGACCTCCGCCTACTAGCTGGGCGAGACGCTAGCTCTCGCGCAAACAGGCTCTGGCGACAGGCGGACGATATGTGCGACAGACCTTTGGCGAGAGTCCTCTTTTATTGAAATTGCCAACGACCGACCCACGGCGAGAGACCTCCTCCTACAGGCTGGGCGAGACGCAAGCTCTCGCGGAAACAGGCTCTGGCGACAGGCGGACGATATGTGCGACAGACCTTTGGCGAGAGACGTCTTTTATTGACATTAAAACCGACAGACCCTCGGCGAGAGACCTCCTCCTACTAGCTGGGCGAGACGATAGCTCTCGCGGAAACAGGCTCTGGCGACAGGCGGACGATATGTGCGACAGACCTTTGGGGAGAGACCTCTTTTATTGACATTGCCAACGACAGACCCTAGACGAGAGACCTCCTCCTACTAGCTGGGCGAGATGCTGGCGCTCGCGCAAACAGGGTCTGGCGACAGGCGGACGATATGTGCGACAGATCTTTGGCGAGAGACGTTTTTTATTGACGTTAACAACGACAGACCCTCGGCGAGAGACCTCCTCCTACTAGCTGGGCGAGACGATAGCTCTCGTGGAAACAAGCTCTGGCGACAGGCGGACGAGATGTGCGACAGACCTTTAGGGAGAGACCTCTTTTATTGACATTGCCAACGACAGACCCTCGGCAAGAGACCTCCTCCTACTAGCTGGGCGAGACGCTGGCTCTCGCGCAAACAGGCTCTGGCGACAGGCGGACGATATGTGCGACAGACCTTTGGCGAGAGACGTCTTTTATTGACATTACCAACGACAGACCCTCGGCGAGAGACCTCCTCCTACTAGCTGGGCGAGACGATATCTCTCGTGGAAACAGGCTCTGGCGACAGGCGGACGATATGTGCGACAGACCTTTAGGGAGAGACCTCTTTTATTGACATTGCCAACGACAAACCCTCGGCGAGAGACCTCCTCCTACTAGCTGGGTGAGACGCTGGCTCTCGCGCAAACAGGTTCTGGCGACAGACGGATGATATGTGCGACAGACCTTTGGCGAGAGACGTCTTTCATTGACATTACCAACGACAGACCCTCGGCGAGAGACCTCCTCCTACTAGCTGGGCGAGAAGATAGCTCTCGCGCAAACAGGCTCCGGCGATAGGCGGACGATATGTGCGACAAACCTTTGGCGAGAGACCTCTTTTATTGACATTAGCAACGACAGACCCTCGGCGAGAGACCTCCTCCTTCTAGCTGGGCGAGACGAACGATATGTGCGACAAACCTTTGGCGAGAGACGTCTTTTATTGACATTACCAACGACAGACCCCCGGCGAGAGACCTCCTCCAACTAGCTGGGCGAGACGCTAGCTCTCGCGCAAACAGGCACTGGCGAGAGACCTATTTTATTGATATTGCCAACGACTGACCCTCGGCGAGAGACCTATTTTATTGATATTGCCAACGACTGACCCTCGGCGAGAGACCTCCTCTTACTAGCTGGGCGAGACGCTAGCTCTCGCGCAAACAGGCTTTGGCGTCAGGCGGACGATATGTGCGACAGACCTTTGGCGAGAGTCCTCTTTTATTGACATTGCCAACGACAGACCCTCGGCAAGAGACCTCCTCCTACTAGCTGGGCGAGACGCTAACTCTCGCGCAAACAGGCTCTGGCGACAGGCGGACGATATGTGCGACAGACCTTTGGCGAGAGACCTTTTTTATTGACATTACCAACGACAGACCCCCAGCGAGAGACCTCCTCCAACTAGCTAGGCGAGACGCTAGCTCTCGCGCAAACAGGCACTGGCGAGAGACCTATTTTATTGATATTGCCAACGACTGACCCTCGGCGAGAGACCTATTTTATTGATATTGCCAACGACTGACCCTCGGCGAGAGACCTCCTCTTACTAGCTGGGCGAGACGCTAGCTCTCGCGCAAACAGGCTTTGGCGTCAGGCGGACGATATGTGCGACAGACCTTTGGCGAGAGTCCTCTTTTATTGACATTGCCAACGACAGACCCTCGGCAAAAGACCTCCTCCTACTAGCTGGGCGAGACGCTAACTCTCGCGCAAACAGGCTCTGGCGACAGGCGGACGATATGTGCGACAGACCTTTGGCGAGAGACGTCTTTTATTGACATTACCAACGACAGACCCTCGGCGACAGACCTCCTCCTACTAGCTTGGCGAGACGATAGCTCTCGCGCAAACAGGCTCTGGCGACAGGCGGACGATATGTGCGACAGACTTTTGGCGAGAGACCTATTTTATTGACATTGCCAACGACAGACCCTCGACGAGAGACCTCCTCCGCCTAGCTGGGCGAGACGCTAGGTCTCGCACAAACAGGCTCTGGCGACATGCGAACGATGTGTGCGACAGACCTTTGGCGAGAGACCTCTTTTATTGTCATTGCCAACGACAGACCCTCGGTGAGAGACCTCCTCCTACTAGCTGGGCGAGACTCTAGCTCTCGCGCAAATAGGCTCTGGCGACAACTGGACGATATGTCCGACAGACCTTTGGCGAGAGACCTCTTTTATTGACATTGCCAACGACAGACCCTCGGCGAGAGACCTCCTCCGCCTAGCTGGGCGAGACGCTAGCTCTCACGCAAATAGGCTCTGGCGACAGGCGGACGATATGTGCGACAGACCTTTGGCGAGAGACGTCTTTTATTGACATTACCAACGATAGACCTTCGGCGAGAGACCTCCTCCTACTAGCTGGGCGAGACGCAAGCTCTCGCTCAAACAGTCTCTGGCGACAGGCGGACGATATGTGCGACAGACCCTTGGCGAGAGACCTCTTTTATTGACATTTCCAACGACCGACTCTCGGTGAGAGACCTCCTCCTACTAGCTGGGCGAGACGCTAGCTCTCACGCAAACAGGCTCTGGCGACAGACGGACGATATGTGCGACAGACCTTTGGCGAGAGACCTCTTTTATTGACATTGCCAGCGACAGACCCTCGGCGAGAGACCTCCTCCGCCTAGCTGGGCGAGACGCTAGCTCTCGCGCAAACAGGCTCTAGCGACAGGCGGACGATATGTGCGGCAGACCTTTGGCGATAGACGTCTTTTTTTGACATTACCAACGATAGACCCTCGGCGAGAGACCTCCTCCTACTAGCTGTGCGGGACCCTAGCTCTCGCTCAAACAGGCTCTGGCGACAGGCGGACGATATGTGCGACAGACCCTTGGCGAGAGACCTCTTTTATTGACATTACCAACGACAGACCCTCGGCGAGAGACCTCCTCCTACTAGCTGGGCGAGACGCTAGCTCTCGCGCAAACAGGCTCTGGCGACAGGCGGACGATATGTGCGACAGACATTTGGCGAGAGACCTCTTTTATTGACATTGCCAACGACAGACACTCGACGAGAGACCTCCTCCTACTAGCTGGGGGAGACGCTAGCTCTCGCGCAAACAGGCTCTGGCGACAGGCGGACGATATGTGCTACAGACCTTTGGCGAGAGACCTCTTTTATTGACATTGCCAACGACAGACCCTCGGCGAGAGACCTCCTCCGCCTAGCTGGGCGAGACGCTAACTCTCGCGCAAACAGGCTCTGGCGACAGGCGGACGATATGTGCGACAGACCTTTGGCGAGAGACCTCTTTTATTGACATTGCCAACGACAGACCCTCGGCGAGAGACCTCCTCCGCCTAGCTGGGCGAGACGCTAACTCTCGCGCAAACAGGCTCTGGCGACAGGCGGACGATATGTGCGACAGACCTTTGGCGAGAGACGTCTTTTATTGACATTACCAACGACAGACCCTCGGCGACAGACCTCCTCCTACTAGCTTGGCGAGACGATAGCTCTCGCGCAAACAGGCTCTGGCGACAGGCGGACGATATGTGCGACATACTTTTGACGAGAGACCTTTTTTATTGACATTGCCAACGACAGACCCTCGGCGAGAGACCTCCTCCGCCTAGCTGGGCGAGACGCTAGCTCTCGCGCAAATAGGCTCTGGCGACAGGCGGACGATATGTGCGACAGACCTTTGGCGAGAGACGTCTTTTATTGACATTACCAACGATAGACCTTCGGCGAGAGACCTCTTCCTACTAGCTGGGCGAGACGCAAGCTCTCGCTCAAACAGTCTCTGGCGACAGGCGGACGATATGTGCGACAGACCTTTGGCGAGAGACCTCTTTTATTGACATTGCCAGCGACAGACCCTCGGCGAGAGACCTCCTCCGCCTAGCTGGGCGAGACGCTAGCTCTCGCGCAAACAGGCTCTAGCGACAGGCAGACGATATGTGCGGCAGACCATTGGCGATAGACGTCTTTTTTTGACATTACCAACGATAGACCCTCGGCGAGAGACCTCCTCCTACTAGCTGGGCGAGACCCTAGCTCTCGCTCAAACAGGCTCTGGCGACAGGCGGACGATATGTGCGACAGACCCTTGGCGAGAGACCTCTTTTATTGACATTACCAACGACAGACCCTCGGCGAGAGACCTCCACCTACTAGCTGGGCGAGACGCTAGCTCTCGCACAAACAGGCTCTGGCGACAGGCGGACGATATGTGCGACAGACATTTGGCGAGAGACCTCTTTTATTGACATTGCCAACGACAGACCCTCGACGAGAGACCTCCTCCTACTAGCTGGGCGAGACCCTAGCTCTCGCGCAAACAGGCTCTGGCGACAGGCGGACGATATATGCTACAGACCTTTGGCGAGAGACCTCTTTTATTGACATTGCCAACGACAGACCCTCGGCGAGAGACCTCCTCCGCCTAGCTGGGCGAGACGCTAACTCTCGCACAAACAGACTCTGGCGACTGGCGGACGATATGTGCGACAGAACTTTGGCGAGAGACCTCTTTTATTGACATTGCCAACGACAGACCCTCGGCGAGAGACCTCCTCCTACTAACTGGGCGAGACACTAGCTCTCGCGCAAACAGGCTCTGGCGACAGGCGGACGATATGTGCGACAGAACTTTGGCGAGAGACCTCTTTTATTGACATTGCCAACGATAGACCCTCGGCGAGAGACCTCCTCCGCCTAGCTGTGCGAGACGCTAGCTCTAGCGCAAACAGGCTCTTGCGACAGGCGGACGATATGTACGACAGACCTTTGGCGAGAGACGTCTTGTATTGACATTAACAACGATAGACCCTCGGCGAGAGACCTCCTCCTACTAGTTGGGCGAGACGATAGCTCTCGCGCAAACAGGCTCTGGCGACATGCGAAAGATTTGTGCGACAGACCTTTGGCGAGAGACCTCTTTTATTGACATTGCCAACGACAGACCCTCGGCGAGAGACCTCCTCCGCCTAGCTGGGCGAGACGCTAACTCTCGCGCAAACAGGCTCTGGCGACAGGCGGACGATATGTGCGACAGACCTTTGGCGAGAGACCTCTTTTATTGACATTGCCAACGACAGACCCTCGGCGAGAGACCTCCTCCGCCTAGCTGGGCGAGACGCTAACTCTCGCGCAAACAGGCTCTGGCGACAGGCGGACGATATGTGCGACAGACCTTTGGCGAGAGACGTCTTTTATTGACATTACCAACGACAGACCCTCGGCGACAGACCTCCTCCTACTAGCTTGGCGAGACGATAGCTCTCGCGCAAACAGGCTCTGGCGACAGGCGGACGATATGTGCGACATACTTTTGACGAGAGACCTTTTTTATTGACATTGCCAACGACAGACCCTCGGCGAGAGACCTCCTCCGCCTAGCTGGGCGAGACGCTAGCTCTCGCGCAAATAGGCTCTGGCGACAGGCGGACGATATGTGCGACAGACCTTTGGCGAGAGACGTCTTTTATTGACATTACCAACGATAGACCTTCGGCGAGAGACCTCCTCCTACTAGCTGGGCGAGACGCAAGCTCTCGCTCAAACAGTCTCTGGCGACAGGCGGACGATATGTGCGACAGACCTTTGGCGAGAGACCTCTTTTATTGACATTGCCAGCGACAGACCCTCGGCGAGAGACCTCCTCCGCCTAGCTGGGCGAGACGCTAGCTCTCGCGCAAACAGGCTCTAGCGACAGGCAGACGATATGTGCGGCAGACCATTGGCGATAGACGTCTTTTTTTGACATTACCAACGATAGACCCTCGGCGAGAGACTTCCTCCTACTAGCTGGGCGAGACCCTAGCTCTCGCTCAAACAGGCTCTGGCGACAGGCGGACGATATGTGCGACAGACCCTTGGCGAGAGACATCTTTTATTGACATTACCAACGACAGACCCTCGGCGAGAGACCTCCTCCTACTAGCTGGGCGAGACGCTAGCTCTCGCACAAACAGGCTCTGGCGACAGGCGGACGATATATGCTACAGACCTTTGGCGAGAGACCTCTTTTATTGACATTGCCAACGACAGACCCTCGGCGAGAGACCTCCTCCGCCTAGCTGGGCGAGACGCTAACTCTCGCACAAACAGACTCTGGCGACTGGCGGACGATATGTGCGACAGACCTTTGGCGAGAGACGTCATTTATTGACATTACCAACGACAGACTCTCGGCGAGAGACCTCCTCCTACTAGCTGGGCGAGACGCTAGCTCTCGCACAAACAGGCTCTGGCGACATGTGGTCGATATGTGCGACAGAACTTTAGCGAGAGACCTCTTTTATTGACATTGCCAACGACAGACCCTCGGCGAGAGACCTCCTCCTACTAACTGGGCGAGACACTAGCTCTCGCGCAAACAGGCTCTGGCGACAAGCGGACGATATGTGCGACAGACCTTTGGCGAGAGACCTCTTTTATTGACATTGCCAACGACAGACCCTCAGCGAGAGACCTCCTCCTACTAGCTGGGCGAGACGCTAGCTCTCGCGCAAACAGGCTCTGGCGAAAGGCGGACGATAAGTGCGACAGACCTTTGGCGAGAGACCTCTTTTATTGACATTGCCAATGACAGACCCTCGGCGAGAGACCTCCTCCGCCTAGCTGGGCGAGACGCTAGCTCTCGCGCAAACAGGCTCCGGCGACAGGCGGACGATATGTGCGACAGACCTTTGGCGAGAGACGTCTATTATTGACATTACCAACGACAGACCCTCGGCGAGAGACCTCCTCCTACTAGCTGGGCGAGACGCTAGCTCTCGCACAAACAGGCTCTGGCGACATGCGGACGATATGTGCGACAGAACTTTGGCGAGAGACCTCTTTTATTGACATTGCCAACGACAGACCCTCGGCGAGAGACCTCCTCCTACTAACTGGGCGAGACACTAGCTCTCGCGCAAACAGGCTCTGGCGACAGGCGGACGATATGTGCGACTGAACTTTGGCGAGAGACCTCTTTTATTGACATTGCCAACGATAGACCCTCGGCGAGAGACCTCCTCCGCCTAGCTGTGCGAGACGCTAGCTCTAGCGCAAACACGCTCTTGCGACAGGCGGACGATATGTACGACAGACCTTTGGCGAGAGACGTCTTGTATTGACATTAACAACGATAGACCCTCGGCGAGAGACCTCCTCCTACTAGTTGGGCGAGACGATAGCTCTCGCGCAAACAGGCTCTGGCGACATGCGAAAGATTTGTGCGACAGACCTTTGGCGAGAGTCCTCTTTTATTGACATTGCCAACGACAGACCCTCGGCGAGAGACCTCCTCCTACTAGCTGGGCGAGACGCTAGCTCTCGCGCAAACAGGCTCTGGCGACAGGCGAACGATATGTGCGACAGACCTTTGGCGAGAGACCTCTTTTATTGACATTGCGAACGACAGACCCTCGGCGAGAGACCTCTTCCTACTAGCTGGGCAAGACGCTAGCTCTCGCGCAAACAGGGTCTGGCGACAGGCGGACGATATGTGCGACAGACCTTTGGCGAGAGACCTCTTTTATTGACATTGCCAACGACAGACCCTCGGCAAGAGACCTCCTCCGCCTAGCTGGGCGAGACGCTAGCTCTCGCGCAAACAGGCTCTGGCGACAAGAGGACGATATGTGCGACAGACCTTTGGCGAGAGACGTCTTTTATTGACATTAGCAACGACAGACCCTCGGCGAGAGACCTCCTCCTACTAGTTCGGCGAGATGATAGCTCTCGCGCAAACAGGCTCTGGCGACAAGCGAAAGATTTGTGCGACAGACCTTTGGCAAGAGTCCTCTTTTATTGACATTGCCAACGACCGACCCTCGGCGAGAGACCTCCTCCTGCTAGCTGGGCGAGACGATAGCTCTCGCGGAAACAGGCTCTGGCGATAGTCGGACGATATGTGCGAGAGACCTTTGGGGAGAGACCTTTTTTTTTGACATTGCCAACGACAGACCCTCTGCGAGAGACCTCCTCCTACTAGCTGGGCGAGACGCTAGCTCTCGCGCAAGCAGGCTCTGGCGACAGGCGGACGATATGTGCGACAGACATTTGGCGAGAGACCTCTTTTATTGACATTGCCAACGACAGACCCTCGGCGAGAGACCTCCTCCTACTAGCTGGGCGAGACGCTAGCTCTCGCGCAAACAGGCTCTGGCGACAGGCGGACGATATGTGCTACAGACCTTTGGCGAGAGACCTCTTTTATTGACATTACCAACGATAGACCCTCGGCGAGAGACCTCCTCCTACTAGGTGGGCGAGACGATAGCTCTCGCGCAAACAGGCTCTGGCGACAAGCGGTTGATATGTGCGACAGACCTTTGGCGAGAGACCTCTTTTATTGACATTGCCAACGACAGACCCTCAGCGAGAGACCTCCTCCTACTAGCTGGGCGAGACGCTAGCTCTCGCGCAAACAGGCTCTGGCGACAGGCGGACGATAAGTGCGACAGACCTTTGGCGAGAGACCTCTTTTATTGACATTGCCAATGACAGACCCTCGGCGAGAGACCTCCTCCGCCTAGCTGGGCGAGACGCTAGCTCTCGCGCAAACAGGCTCTGGCGACAGGCGGACGATATGTACGACAGACCTTTGGCGAGAGACGTCTATTATTGACATTACCAACGACAGACCCTCGGCGAGAGACCTCCTCCTACTAGCTGGGCGAGACGCTAGCTCTCGCACAAACAGGCTCTGGCGACATGCGGACGATATGTGCGACAGACCTTTGGCGAGAGACCTCTTTTATTGACATTGCCAACGACAGACCCTCGGCGAGAGACCTCCTCCTACTAGCTGGGCGAGACACTAGCTCTCCCGCAAACAGGCTCTGGCGACAGGCGGACGATATGTGCGACAGACATTTGGCGAGAGACCTCTTTTATTGACATTGCCAACGACAGACCCTCGGCGAGAGACCTCCTCCTACTAGCTGGGCGAGACGCTAGCTCTCGCGCAAACAGGCTCTGGCGACAGGCGGACGATATGTGCTACAGACCTTTGGCGAGAGACCTCTTTTATTGACATTACCAACGATAGACCCTCGGCGAGAGACCTCCTCCTACTAGGTGGGCGAGACGATAGCTCTCGCGCAAACAGGCTCTGGCGACAAGCGGTTGATATGTGCGACAGACCTTTGGCGAGAGACCTCTTTTATTGACATTGCCAACGACAGACCCTCAGCGAGAGACCTCCTCCTACTAGCTGGGCGAGACGCTAGCTCTCGCGCAAACAGGCTCTGGCGACAGGCGGACGATAAGTGCGACAGACCTTTGGCGAGAGACCTCTTTTATTGACATTGCCAATGACAGACCCTCGGCGAGAGACCTCCTCCGCCTAGCTGGGCGAGACGCTAGCTCTCGCGCAAACAGGCTCTGGCGACAGGCGGACGATATGTACGACAGACCTTTGGCGAGAGACGTCTATTATTGACATTACCAACGACAGACCCTCGGCGAGAGACCTCCTCCTACTAGCTGGGCGACACGCTAGCTCTCGTACAAACAGGCTCTGGCGACATGCGGACGATATGTGCGACAGACCTTTGGCGAGAGACCTCTTTTATTGACATTGCCAACGACAGACCCTCGGCGAGAGACCTCCTCCTACTAGCTGGGCGAGACACTAGCTCTCCCGCAAACAGGCTCTGGCGACAGGCGGACGATATGTGCGACAGACCTTTGGCGAGAGACCTCTTTTATTGACATTGCCAACGACGGACCCTCGGCGTGAGACCTCCTCCGCCTAGCTGGGCGAGACGCTAGCTCTAGCGCAAACACGCTCTGGCGACAGGCGGACGATATGTACGACAGACCTTTGGCGAGAGACGTCTTGTATTGACATTAACAACGACAGACCCTCGGCGAGAGAATTCCTCCTACTAGTTGGGCGAGACGATAGCTCTCGCGCAAACAGGCTCTGGCGACAAGCGAAAGATTTGTGCGGCAGACCTTTGGCGAGAGTCCTCTTTTATTGACATTGCCAACGACCGACCCTCGGCGAGAGACCTCCTTCTACTAGCTGGGCGAGACGATATGTGCGACAGACCTTTGGGGAGAGACCTCTTTTTTTGACATTGCCAACGACAGACCCTCGGCGAGAGACCTCCTCCTACTAGCTGGGCGAGACGCTAGCTCTCGCGCAAACAGGCTCTGGCGACAGGCGAACGATATGTGCGACAGACCTTTGGCGAGAGACCTCTTTTATTGACATTGCCAACGACAGACCCTCGGCGAGAGACCTCTTCCTATTAGCTGGGCGAGACGATAGCTCTCGCGGAAACAGGCTCTGGCGATAGGCGGACGATATGTGCGACAGACCTTTGGGGAGAGACCTCTTTTTTTGACATTGCCAACGACAGACCCTCTGCGAGAGACCTCCTCCTACTAGCTGGGCGAGACGCTAGCTCTCGCGCAAACAAGATCTGGCCACAGGCGGACGATATGTGCGACAGACCTTTGGCGAGAGACCTCTTTTATTGACATTGCCAACGACAGACCCTCGGCGAGAGACCTCCTCCGCCTGGCTGGGCGAGACGCTAGCTCTTGCGCAAACAGGCTCTGGCGACAGACCTTTGGCGAGAGACGTCTTTTATTAACATTACCAACGACAGACCCTCGGCGAGAGACCTCCTCCTACTAGCTGGGCGAGACCCTAGCTCTCGCGCAAACAGGCTCTAGCGACAGGCGGACGATATGCGCGACAAACTTTTGGCGAGAGACCTCTTTTATTGACATTACCAACGACAGACCCTCGGCGAGAGACCTCCTCCTACTAGCTGGGCGAGACGCTAGCTCTCGCGCAAACAGGCTCTGGCGACAGGCGGACGATATGTGCGACAGACCTTTGGCGAGAAACCTCTTTTATTGACATTACCAACGACAGACCCTCGGCGAGAGACCTCCTCCTACTAGCTGGGCGATACGCTAGCTCTCGCGCAAACAGGCTCTGGCGACAGGCGGACGATATGTGCGACAGACCTTTGGCGAGAGACCTCTTTTATTGACATTGCCAACGACAGACCCTCGGCGATAGACCTCCTCCGCCTAGCTGGGCGAGACGCTAGCTCTCGCACAAACAGGCTCTGGCGACATGCGGACGATATGTGCGACAGACCTTTGGCGAGAGACCTCTTTTATTGACATTGCCAACGACAGACCCTCGGCGAGAGACCTCCTCCTACTAGCTGGGCGAGACGCTAGCTCTCGCGCAAACAGGCTCTGGCGACAGGCGGACGATATGTGCTACAGACCTTTGGCGAGAGACCTCTTTTATTGACATTGCCAACGACAGACCCTCGGCGAGAGACCTCCTCCGCCTAGCTGGGCGAGACGCTAGCTCTCGCGCAAACAGGCTCTAGCGACAGGCGGACGATATGTGCGGCAGACCTTTGGCGATAGACGTCTTTTATTGACATTACCAACGATAGACCGTCGGCGAGAGACCTCCTCCAACTAGCTGGGCGAGACCCTAACTCTCGCTCAAACAGGCTCTGGCGACAGGCGGACGATATGTGCGACAGACCCTTGGCGACAGACCTCTTTTATTTACATTACCAACGACAGACCCTCGGCGAGAGACCTCCTCCTACTAGCTGGGCGAGACGCTAGCTCTCGCGCAAACAGGCTCTGGCGACAGGCGGACGATATGTGCGACAGACATTTGGCGAGAGACCTCTTTTATTGACATTGCCAACGACAGACCCTCGGCGAGAGACCTCCTCCTACTAGCCCGGCAAGACGCTAGGTCTCGCGCAAACAGGCTCTGGCGACAGGCGGACGATATGTGCTACAGACCTTTGGCGAGAGACCTCTTTTATTGACATTACCAACGATAAACCCTCGGCGACAGACCTCCTCCTACTAGCTGGGTGAGACGATAGCTCTCGCGCAAACAGGATCTGGCGACAGGCGGACGATATGTGCTACAGACCTTTGGCGAGAGACCTCTTTTATTGACATTGCCAACGACAGACCCTCGGCGAGAGACCTCCTCCGCCTAGCTGGGCGAGACGCTAGGTCTCGCGCAAACAGGCTCTAGCGACAGGCGGACGATATGTGCGGCAGACCTTTGGCGATAGACGTCTTTTATTGACATTACCAACGATAGACCCTCGGCGAGAGACCTCCTCCAACTAGCTGGGCGAGACCCTAGCTCTCGCTCAAACAGGCTCTGGCGACAGGCGGACGATATGTGCTACAGACCTTTGGCGAGAGACCTCTTTTATTGACATTACCAACGATAAACCCTCGGCGACAGACCTCCTCCTACTAGCTGGGTGAGACGATAGCTCTCGCGCAAACAGGATCTGGCGACAGGCGGACGATATGTGCTACAGACCTTTGGCGAGAGACCTCTTTTATTGACATTGCCAACGACAGACCCTCGGCGAGAGACCTCCTCCGCCTAGCTGGGCGAGACGCTAGGTCTCGCGCAAACAGGCTCTAGCGACAGGCGGACGATATGTGCGGCAGACCTTTGGCGATAGATGTCTTTTATTGACATTACCAACGATAGACCCTCGGCGAGAGACCTCCTCCAACTAGCTGGGCGAGACCCTAGCTCTCGCTCAAACAGGCTCTGGCGACAGGCGGACGATATGTGCGACAGACCCTTGGCGAGAGACCTCTTTTATTTACATTACCAACGACAGACCCTCGGCGAGAGACCTCCTCCTACTAGCTGGGCGAGACGCTAGCTCTCGCGCAAACAGGCTCTGGCGACAGGCGGACGATATGTGCGACAGACATTTGGCGAGAGACCTCTTTTATTGACATTGCCAACGGCAGACCCTCGGCGAGAGACCTCCTCCTACTAGCTGGGCGAGACGCTAGGTCTCGCGCAAACAGGCTCTGGCGACAGGCGGACGATATGTGCTACAGACCTTTGGCGAGAGACCTCTTTTATTGACATTACCAACGATAGACCCTCGGCGAGAGACCTCCTCCTACTAGCTGGGTGAGACGATAGCTCTCGCGCAAACAGGCTCTGGCGACAAGCGGTTGATATGTGCGACAGACCTTCTCCGCCTAGCTGGGCGAGACGCTAACTCTCGCGCAAACAGGCTATGGCGACAGGCGGACGATATGTGCGACAGACCTTTGGCGAGAGACGTCTTTTATTGACATTACCAATGATAGACCTTCGGCGAGAGACCTCCTCCTACTAGCTGGGCGAGACGCAAGCTCTCGCTCAAACAGTCTCTGGCGACAGGCGTACGATATGTGCGACAGACCCTTGGCGAGAGACCTCTTTTATTGACATTTCCAACGACAGACCCTCGGCGAGAGACCTCCTCTGCCTAGCTGGGCGAGACGCTAGCTCTCACGCAAACAGGCTCTGGCGACAGGCGGACGATATGTTCGACAGAACTTTGGCGAGAGACGTCTTTTATTGACATTACCAACGACAGACCCTCGGCGAGAGACCTCCTCCTACTAGCTGGGCGAGACTCTAGCTCTCGCGAAAACAGGCTCTGGCGACAGGCGGACGATATGTGTGACTGACCTTTGTGCGAGAGACCTGTTTTATTGACATTGCCAACGACAGGCCCTCGGCGAGAGACCTCCTCCGCCTAGCTCGGCGAGACGCTAGTTCTCGTGCAAACAGGCTTTGGCGACAGGCGGACGATATGTGCAACAGACCTTTGGCGAGAGACGTCTTTTACTGACATTACCAACGACAGACCCTCGGCGAGAGACCTCCTCCTACTAGCTGGGCGAGACGCTAGCTCTCGTTCAAACAGGCTCTGGCGACAGGCGGACGTTATGTGCGACAAACCCTTGGCGAGAGACCTCTTTTATTGACATTATCAACGACAGACACTCGGCGAGAGACCTCCTACTACTAGCTGGGCGCGACGCTAGCTCTCACGCAAACAAGCTCTGGCGACAGGCGGACGATATGTGCGACAGACCTTTGGCGAGAAACCTCTTTTATTGACATTGCCAACGACAGACTTTCGGCGAAAGACCTCCTCCGCCTAGCTGGGTGAGACGCTAACTCTCGCGCAAACAGGCTCTGGCGACAGGCAGACGATATGTGCGACAGACCATTGGGGAGAGACCTCTTTTATTGACATTGCCAACGACCGACCTTCGGCGAGAGACCTCCTCCTACTAGCTGGGAGAGACGATAGCTCTCGCGGAAACAGGCTCTGGGGACAGGCGGACGATATGTGCGACAGACCTTTGGCGAGAGACCTCTTTTATTGACATTGCTAACGATAGACCCTCGGCGAGAGACCTCCTCCGCCTAGCTGGGCCAGACGCTAGCTCTCACGCAAACAGGCTCTGGCGACAGGCGGACGATATGTGCGACAGACCATTGGGGAGAGACCTCTTTTATTGACATTGCCAACGACCGACCTTCGGCGAGAGACCTCCTCCTACTAGCTAGGCGAGACGATACCTCTCGCGGAAACAGGCTCTGGGGACAGGCGGACGATATGTGCGACAGACCTCTGGCGAGAGACCTCTTTTATTGACATTGCCAACGATAGACCCTCGGCGAGAGACCTCCTCCGCCTAGCTGGGCGAGACGCTAGCTCTCGCGAAAACAGGCTCTGGCGACAGGCGGACAATATGTGCGACAGACCTTTGGCGAGAGACGTCTTTTATTGACATTACCAACGACAGACTCTCGGCGAGAGACCTCCTCCTACTAGCTGTGCGAGACGCTAGCTCTCGCACAAACAGGCTCTGGCGACAGGCGGACGATATGTGCGACAGACCTCTGGCGAGAGACCTCTTATATTGACATTGCCAACGACAGACCCTCGGCGAGAGACCTCCTCCTACTAGCTGGGAGAGACGCTAGCTCTTGCGCAAACAGGCTCTGGCGACAGGCGGACGATAGGTGCGACAGACCTTTGGCGAGAGACCTCTGTTATTGACATTGCCAACGACAGGCCCTCGGCGAGAGACCTCTTCCGCCTAGCTGGGCGAGACGCTAGCTCTCGCGCAAACAGGATCTGGCGACAGGCGGACGATATGTGCGACAGACCATTGGGGAGAGACCTCTTTTATTGACATTGCCAACGACCGACCTTCGGCGAGAGACCTCCTCCTAGTAGCTGGGCGAGACGATAGCTCTCGCGCAAACAGGCTCTGGGGACAGGCGGACGATATGTGCGACAGACCTTTGGCGAGAGACCTCTTTTATTGACATTGCCAACGATAGACCCTCGGCGAGAGACCTCCTCCGCCTAGCTGGGGGAGACGCTAGCTCTCGCGCAAACAGGCTCTGGCGACAGGAGGACGATATGTGCGACAGACCTTTGGCGAGAGACGTCTTTTATTGATATTACCAACGACAGACTCTCGGCGAGAGACCTCCTCCTACTAGCTGTGCGAGACGCTAGCTCTCGCACAAACAGGCTCTGGCGACAGGCGGACGATATGTGCTACAGACCTCCGGCGATAGACCTTTTTATTTACATTGCCAACGACAGACCCTCGGCGAGAGACCTCCTCCTACTAGCTGGGAGAGACGCTAGCTCTTGCGCAAACAGGCTCTGGCGACAGGCGGACGATATGTGCGACAGACCTTTGGCGAGAGACCTCTGTTATTGACATTGCCAACGACAGGCCCTCGGCGAGAGACCTCCTCCGTCTAGCTGGGCGAGACGCTAGCTCTCACGCAAACAAGCTCTGGCGACTGGCGGACGATATGTTCGACAGACCTTTGGCGAGAGACGTCTTTTATTGACATTACTAACGACAGACCCTCGGCGAGAGACCTCCTCCTACTAGCTAGGCGAGATGCTAGGTCTCGCACAAACAGGCTCTATCGACTGGTGGACGATATGTGCGACAGACCTTTGGCCAGAGACCTCTTTTATTGACATTACCAACGACAGACCCTCGGCGAGAGACCTCCTCCTACTAGCTGAGCGAGACGATATGTGCGACAGACCTTTGGCGAGAGTCCTCTTTTATTGACATTGGCAACGACCGACCCTGGCGAGAGACCTCCTCCTACTAGCTGGGCGAGACTCATGCTCTCGCGGAAACAGGCTCTGGCGACATGCGGACGATCTGTGCGACAGACCTTTGTGCAAGAGACCTCTTTTATTGACATTGCCAACGACCGACCCTTGGCGAGAGACCTCCTCCTACAGGCTGGGCGAGACGATAGCTCTCGCGGAAACAGGCTCTGGCGACAGGCGGACAATATGTGCGACGGACCTTTGTGCGAGAGACCTCTTTTATTGACATTGCCAACGACAGACCCTCGGCGAGAGACCTCCTCCTACTAGCTGGGCGCGACGCAAGCTCTTACGCAAACAGGCTTTGGCGACAGGCGGACGATATGTGCGACAGACCTTTGGCAAGAAACTTCTTTTATTGACATTACCAACGACAGACCCTCGGCGAGAGACCTCCTCCTACTAGCTGGGCGAGACGCTAGCTCTCGCGCAAACAGGCTCTGGCGACAGCCGGACGGTATGTGCGACAGACCTTTGGCGAGAGACCTCTTTTATTGACATTACCAACGACAGACCCTCGGCGAGAGACCTCCTCCTACTAGCTGGGCGAGACGCTAGCTCTCGCGCAAACAGTCTCTGGCGACAGGCGGACGATATGTGCGACAGACCTTTGGCGAGAGACCTCTTTTATTGACATTGCCAACGATAGACCCTCGGCGAGAGACCTCCTCCGCCTAGCTGGGCGAGACGCTAGCTCTCGCGCAAACAAGCTCTGGCGACAGGTGGACGATATGTGCGACAAACCTTTGGCGAGAGACGTCTTTTATTGATATTACCAACGACAGACCCTCGGCGAGAGACCTCCTCCTACTAGCTAGGCGAGACGCTAGGTCTCGCGCAAACAGGCTCTGGCGACAGGTGGACGATATGTGCGACAGACCTTTGGCCAGAGACCTCTTTTATTGACATTACCAACGACAGACCTTCGGCGAGAGACCTCCTCCTACTAGCTGAGCGAGACGATATGTGCGACAGACCTTTGGCGAGAGTCCTCTTTAATTGACATTGGCAACGACCGACCCTGGCGAGAGACCTCCTCCTACTAGCTGGGCGAGACTCTTGCTCTCGCGGAAACAGGCTCTGGCGACAGGCGGACGATATGAGCGACAGACCTTTGTGCAAGAGACCTCTTTTATTGACATTGCCAACGACCGACCCTCGGCGAGAGACCTCCTCCTACAGGCTGGGCGAGACGATAGCTCTCGCGGAAACAGGCTCTGGCGACAGGCGGACAATATGTGCGACAGACCTTTGTGCGAGAGACCTCTTTTATTGACATTGCCAACGACAGACCCTCGGCGAGAGACCTCCTCCTACTAGCTGGGCGCGACGCAAGCTCTCACGCAAACAGGCTTCGGCGACAGGCGGACGATATGTGCGACAGACCTTTGGCAAGAAACCTCTTTTATTGACATTACCAACGATAGACCCTCGGCGAGAGACCTCCTCCTACTAGCTGGGCGAGACGCTAGCTCTCGCGCAAACAGGCTCTGGCGACAGGCGGACGGTATGTGCGACAGACCTTTGGCGAGAGACCTCTTTTATTGACATTACCAATGACAGACCCTCGGCGAGAGTCCTCCTCCTGCTAGTTGGGCGAGACGCTAGCTCTCGCGCAAACAGTCTCTGGCGACAGGCGGACGATATGTGCGACAGACCTTTGGCGAGAGACGTCTTTTATTGATATTACCAACGACAGACCCTCGACGATAGACCTCCTCCTACTAGCTGTGCGAGACGCTAGCGCTCGCACAAACAGGCTCTGGCGACAGGCGGACGATATGTGCGACAGACCTCTGGCGAGAGACCTCTTTTATTGACATTGCCAACGACAGACCCTCGGCGAAAGACCTCCTCCGCCTAGCTGGGCGAGACGCTAGCTCTCGCGCAAACAGGCCCTGGCGACAGGCGGACCATATGTGCGACAGACCTTTGGCGAGAGGCCTCTTTTATTGACATTGCCAACGACAGACCCTCGGCGAGAGACCTCCTCCAACTAGCTGGGCGAGACGCTAGCTCTCGCGCAAACAGGCTCTGGCGACAGGCGGACGATATGTGTGACAGACCTTTGGCGAGAGACCTCTTTTATTGACATTGCCAACGACAGACGCTCGGCGAGAGACCTACTCCTACGCGCTGGGCGAGATGATAGCTCTCGCGTAAACAGGCTCTGGCGACAAGCGGACGATATGTGCGACAGACCTTTGGCGAGAGTCCTCTTTTATTGGCATTGCCAACGACCGACCCTCGGCGAGAGACCTCCTCCTACAGGCTGGGCGAGACGATAGCTCTCGCGGAAACAAGCTCTGGCGACAGGCGGACGATATGTGTGACAGACCTTTGGCGAGAGTCCTCTTTTATTGACATTGCCAACGACCGACCCTCGGCGAGAGATCTCCTCCTACAGGCTGGGCGAGACGATAGCTCTCGCGGAAACAGGCTCTGGCGACAGGCGGACGATATGTGTGACAGACCTTTGGCGAGAGACCTCTTTTATTGACATTGCCAACGACAGACCCTCGGCGAGAGACCTCCTTCGCCTAGCTGGGCGAGACGCTAGCTCTCGCGCAAACAGGCTCTGGCGACAGGCGGACCATATGTGCGACAGACCTTTGGCGAGAGACCTCTTTTATTGACATTACCAACGACAGACCCTCGGCGAGAGACCTCCGCCTACTGGCTGGGCGAGACGCTAGCTCTCGCGCAAACAGGCTCTGGCGACAGGCGGACGATATGTGCGACAGACCTTTGGGGGGAGACCTCTTTTATTGACATTGAGAACGACAGACCCTCGGCGAGACACCTTTTCCTACTAGCTGGGCGAGACGCTAGCTCTCGCGCAAACAGGCTCTGACGTAAGGCAGACGATATGTGCGACAGACCTTTGTTGGGAGTCCTCTTTTATTGACATTGAGAACGACAGACCCTCGGCGAGAGACCTCCTCCTACTAGCTGGGCGAGACGATAGCTCTCGCGCAAACAGGCTCTGGCGACAGGCGGACGATATGTGCGACAGACCTTTGGCGAGAGGCCTCTTTTATTGACATTGCCAACGACAGACCCTCGGTGAGAGACCTCCTCCTACTAGCTGGGCAAGACACTAGCTCTCGCGCAAACAGGCTCTGGCGACAGGCGGACGATATGTGTGACAGACCTTTGGCGAGAGACCTCTTTTATTGACATTGCCAACGACAGACGCTCGGCGAGAGACCTCCTCCTACTAGCTGGGCGAGACGATAGCGCTCGCGTAAACAGGCTCTGGCGACAAGCGGACGATATGTGCGACAGACCTTTGGCGAGAGACCTCTTTTATTGACATTGCCAACGACAGACCCTCGGCGAGAGACCTCCTCCAACTAGCTGGGCGAGACGCTAGCTCTCGCGCAAACAGGCTCTGGCGACAGGCGGACGATATGTGCGACAGACCTTTGGCGAGAGACCTCTTTTATTGACATTGCCAACGACAGACCCTCGGCGAGAGACCTCCTCCGCCTAGCTGGGCGTGACGCTAGCTTTTGCGCAAATAGGCTCTGGCGACAGACGGATGATATGTGCCACAGACCTTTGGCTAGAGACGTCTTTTACTGACATTACCAACGACAGACCCTCGGCGAGACACCTCCTCCTACTAGCTGGGCGAGACGCTAGCTCTCGCGCAAATAGGCTCTGGCGACAGGCGGACGATATGTGCGTCAAACCTTTGGCGAGAGACCTCTTTTATTGACATTACCAACGACAGACCCTCGGCGAGAGACCTCTTCCTTCTAGCTGGGCGAGACGAACGATATATGCGACAGACCTTTGGCGAGAGACGTCTTTTATTGACATTACCAACGACAGACCCTCGGCGAGAGACCTCCTCCTGCTAGCTGGGCGAGACGCTAGCTCTCGCGCAAACAGGCACTGGCGACAGGCGGACGATATGTGCGACAGACCTTTGGCGAGAGACCTCTTTTATTGACATTGCCAACGACAGACCCTCGGCGAGAGACCTCCTCCGCCTAGCTGGGCGAGACTCTAACTCTCGCGCAAACAGGCTCTGGCGACAGGCGGACGTTATGTGCGACAGACCTTAGGCGAGAGACCTCTTTAATTGACATTGCCAACGACAGACCCTCGGCGAGAGACCTCCTCCTACAAGCTTTGCGAGACATTAGCTCTCGCCCAAACAGGCTCTGGCGACCGGCGGACGATATGTGCCACAGACCTTTGGCGGGAGACCTCTTTTATTGACATTACCAACGACAGACCCTCGGCGAGAGACCTCCTCCTACAAGCTGGGCGAGACGCTAGCTCTCACGCAAACAGGCTCTGGCGACAGGCGGACGTTATGTGCGACAGACCTTTGGCGAGAGACCTCTTTAATTGACATTGCCAACGACAGACCCTCGGCGAGAGACCTCCTCCTACAAGCTTTGCGAGACATTAGCTCTCGCGCAAACAGGCTCTGGCGACAGGCGAACGATATGTGCGACAGACATTTGGCGAGAGACCTCTTTTATTGACATTGCCAACGACAGACTTTCGGCGAGAGACCTCCTCCGCCTAGCTGGGCGAGACGCTAGCTCTCGCGCAAACAGGCTCTGGCGACAGGCGGACGATATGTGCGACAGACCTTTGGCGAGAGACCTCTTTTATTCAAAATTAGCAACGACAGACCCTCGGCGAGAGACCTCCTCCTACTAGCTGTGCGAGATGCTAGCTCTCACACAAACAGGCTCTGGCGACAGGCGGACGATTTGTGCGACAGACCCTTGGCGAGAGACCTCTTTTATTGACATTACCAACGACAGACCCTCGGCGAGAGACCTCCTCCTACAAGCTGGGCGAGACGCTAGCTCTCACGCAAACAGGCTCTGGCTACAGGCGGACGATATGTGCGACAGACCTTTGGCGAGAGACCTCTTTTATTGACATTGCCAACGACAGACCCTCGGCGAGAGACCTCCTCCTACAGGCTGGGCGAGACGCTAGCTCTCGCCCAAACAGGCTCTGGCGACAGGCGGACGATATGTGCCACAGACCTTTGGCGAGAGACCTCATTTATTGACATTACCAACGACAGACCCTCGGCGAGAGACCTACTCCTACAAGCTGGGCGAGACGCTAACTCTCGTACAAACAGGCTTTGGCGACAGGAGGACGATATGTGCGACAGACCATTGGGGAGAGACCACTTTTATTGACATTGCCAACGACAGACCCTCGGCGAGAAACCTCCTCCTACTAGCTGGGCGAGACGATAGCTCTCGCGGAAACAGGCTCTGGGGACAGGCGGACGATATGTGCGACATACCTTTTGCGAGAGACCTCTTTTATTGACATTACCAACAACAGACCCTCGGCGAGAGACCTCCTCCTACTAGCGGGGCGAGACGCTAGCTCTCGCGCAAACAGGCTCTGGCGATAGGCGGACGATATGTGCCACAGACCTTTGGCGAGAGACCTCTTTTGTTGACATTGCCAACGACAGACTTTTGGCGAGAGACCTCCTCGGCCTAGCTGGGCGAGACGCTAGCTCTCGCGCAAACAGGCTCTGGCGACAGGCGGACGATATGTGCGACAGACCATTGGGGCGAGACCTCTTTTATTGACATTGCCAGCGACAGACCCTCGGCGAGAGACCTCCTCCTAATAGCTGGGCGAGACGATAGCTCTCGCGGAAACGGGCTCTGGGGACAGGCGGACGATATGTGCGACAGACCTTTGGCGAGAGACCTCTTTTATTGACATTGCCAACGACAGTCCCTCGGCGAGAGACCTCCTCTGCCTAGCTGGGCGAGACGCTAGCTCTCGGGCAAACATGCACTGGCGACAGGCGGACGATATGTGCGATAGACCATTCTGGAGAGACCTCTTTTATTGACATTGCCAACGACAGACCCTCGGCGAGAGACCTCCTCCTACTAGCTGGGCGAGACGATAGCTCTCGCGAAAACAGGCTCTGGGGACAGGCGGACGATATGTGCGACAGACCTTTGGCGAGAGACCTCTTTTACTGACATTGCCAACGACAGTCCCTCGGCGAGAGACCTCCTCCGCCTAGCTGGGCGAGACGCTAGCTCTCGCGCAAACAGGCTCTGGCGACAGGCGGCCGATATGTGCGACAGACCTTTGGCGAGAAACCACTTTTATTGACATTACCAACGACAAACCCTCGGCGAGAGACCTCCTCCTACTAGCGGGGCGAGACGCTAGCTCTCGCGCAAACAAGCTCTGGCGACAGGAGGACGATATGTGCCACAGACCTTTGGCGAGAGACCTCTTCCGCCTAGCTTGGGGAGACGTTAGCTCTCACGCAAACAAGCTCTGGCGATAGGCGGACGATATGTGCGACTGACCATTGGGGAGAGACCTCTTTTATTGACATTGCCAACGATAGACCCTCGGCGGGAGACCTCCTCCGCCTAGCTGGGCGAGACGCTATCTCTCGCGCAAACAGGACCTGGCGACAGGCGGACGATATGTGCGAAAGACCTTTGGCGAGAGACGTCTTTTATTGACTTTACCAACGACCGACACTCGGCGAGAGACCTCCTCCTACTAGCTGGGCGAGACGATAGCTCTTGCGGAAACAGGCTCTGGGGACAGGCAGACAATATGTGCGATAGGCCTTTGGGGAAAGACCTCTTTTATTGACATTGCCAACGACAGACCCTCGGCGAGAGACCTCCTCCTACTAGCTGGGCGAGATGCTAGCTCTCGCGCAAACAGGCACTGGCGACAGGCGGACGATATGTGCGATAGACCTTTGGCGAGAGACATCTTTTATGGACCTTACCAACGACAGACCCTCGGCGAGCGACCTCCTCCTACTAGCTGGGCGAGACGCTAGCTCTCGCGCAAACAGGCTCTGGCGACAGGCGGACGATATGTGCGACAGACCTTTGGCGAGAGACGTCTTTTATTGACATTCGAACGATAGACCCTCGGCGAGAGACCTCCTCCGCCTAGCTGGGCGAGACGCTAGCTGACTCGCAAACAGGCTCTGGCGACAGGCGGACGATATGTGCGACAGACCTTTGGCGAGAGACCTCTTTTTTTGACATTGCCAACGACAGACCCTCGACGAGAGACCTCTTCCGCCAAGCTAGGCGAGACGCTAGCTCTCACGCAAACAGGCTCTTGCGACAGGCGGACGATATGTGCGACAGACCTTTGGCAAGAGACGTCTTTTATTGACATTACCAACGACAGACCCTCGGCGAGAGACCTCCTCCAACTAGCTGGGCGAGACGCTAGCTCTCACGCAAACAGGCTCTAGCAACAGGCGGACGATTTGTGCAACAGACCTTTGGCGAGAGACTTCTTTTATTGACATTGCCAACGACAGACCCTCGGCGAGAGACCTCCTCCTACAGGCTGGGCGAGACGCTAGCTCTCGCCCAAACAGGCTCTGGCGACAGGCGGACGATATGTGCCACAGACCTTTGGCGAGAGTCCTCTTTTATTGACATTACCAACGACAGACCCTCGGCGAGAGACCTCCTCCTACAAGCTGGGCGAGTCGCTAGCTCTCGTACAAACAGGCTCTGGCGACAGGCGGACGATATGTGCGACAGACCTTTGGCGAGAGACCTCATTTATTGACATTACCAATGACAGACCCTCAGCGAGAGACATCCTCCTACAGGCTGGGCGAGACGGTAGCTCTCGCCCAAACAGGCTCTGGCGACAGGCGGACGATATGTGCGACAGACCTTTGGCAAGAGACGTCTTTTATTGACATTACCAACGACAGACCCTCGGCGAGAGACCTCCTCCAACTAGCTGGGCGAGACGCTAGCTCTCACGCAAACAGGCTCTAGCGACAGGCGGACGATTTGTGCAACAGACCTTTGGCGAGAGACTTCTTTTATTGACATTGCCAACGACAGACCCTCGGCGAGAGACCTCCTCCTACAGGCTGGGCGAGACGCTAGCTCTCGCCCAAACAGGCTCTGGCGACAGGCGGACGATATGTGCCACAGACCTTTGGCGAGAGACCTCTTTTATTGACATTACCAACGACAGACCCTCTGCGAGAGACCTCCTCCTACAAGCTGGGTGAGACGCTAGCTCTCGTAGAAACAGGCTCTGGCAACAGGAGGACGATATGTGCGACAGACCTTTGGCGAGAGACCTCTTTTGTTAACATTACCAACGACAGACCCTCGGCGAGAGACCTACTCCTACTAGCTGGGCGAGACGCTAGCTCTCGGGCAAACATTCTCTGGCGACAGGCAGACGATATGTGCGACAGACCTTTGGCGAGAGACCTCTTTTACGGGCATTACAAACGACAGACACTCGGCTAGAGACCTCCTACTACTAGCCGGGCGAGACCTTAGCTCTCGCGCAAACAGGCTCTGGCGACAGGCGGACGATATGTGCGACAGAACTTTGGCGAGAGACCTCTTTTACTGACATTACCAACGACAGACCCTCGGTGATAGACCTCCTCCTACTAGCTGGGCGAGACGCTAGCTCACGCGCAAACAGGCTCTGGCGACAGGCTGACGATATGTGCGACAGGCCTTTGGCGAGAGACCCCTTTTATTGACATTGCCAACGACCAACCCTCGGCGAGAGACCTCCTCCTACTAGCTGGGCGAGATGCTAGCTCTCGCGCAAACAGGCTCTGGCGACAGGCGGATGATATGTGTGACAGACCTTTGGCGAGAGACGTCTTTTATTGACATTACCAACGACAGACCCTCGACGAGAGACCTCCTCCGCCTAGCTGGGCGAGACGCTAGCTCTCCCGCAAACAGGCCCTGGCGACAGGCGGACGATATGTGCGACAGACCTTTGGCGAGAGACCTCTTTTATTGACATTGCCAACGACAGACCCTCGGCGAGAGACCTCCTCCTACTACCTGGGCGAGACGCGAGCTCTCGCGCAAACAGGCTCTGGCGACAGGCGGACGATATGTGCGACAGACCTTTGGCGAGAGACGTCTTTTATTGACATTACCAAGGACAGACCCTCGGCGAGAGATCTTCTCCTACTAGCTGGGCGAGACGATAGCTCTCGCGCAAACAGGCTCTGGAGACAAGCAGACGATATGTGCGATAGAACTTTGGCGAGAGTCCTCTTTTATTGACATTGCCAATGACCGACCCTCGGCGAGAGACCTCCTCCTACAAGCTGGGTGAGACGCTAGCTCTCGCACAAGCAGGCTCTGGGGACAGGCGGACGATATGTGTGACAGAGCTTTGGGGAGAGACCTCTTTTATTGACATTACCAACGACAGACCCTCGGCGAGAGACCTCCTCCAACTAGCTGGGCGAGACGCTAGCTCTCACGCAAACAGGCTCTAGCGACAGGCGGACGATTTGTGCAACAGACCTTTGGCGAGAGACTTCTTTTATTGACATTGCCAACGACAGACCCTCGGCGAGAGACCTCCTCCTACAGGCTGGGCGAGACGCTAGCTCTCGCCCAAACAGGCTCTGGCGACAGGCGGACGATATGTGCCACAGACCTTTGGCGAGAGTCCTCTTTTATTGACATTACCAACGACAGACCCTCGGCGAGAGACCTCCTCCTACAAGCTGGGCGAGACGCTAGCTCTCGTACAAACAGGCTCTGGCGACAGGCGGACGATATGTGCGACAGACCTTTGGCGAGAGACCTCATTTATTGACATTACCAATGACAGACCCTCGGCGAGAGACATCCTCCTACAGGCTGGGCGAGACGGTAGCTCTCGCCCAAACAGGCTCTGGCGACAGGCGGACGATATGTGCCACAGACCTTTGGCGGGAGACCTCTTTTATTGACATTACCAACGACAGACCCTCGGCGAGAGACCTCCTCCTACAAGCTGGGCGAGACGCTAGCTCTCACGCAAACAGGCTCTGGCGACAGGCGGACGTTATGTGCGACAGACCTTTGGCGAGAGACCTCTTTAATTGACATTGCCAACGACAGACCCTCGGCGAGAGACCTCCTCCTACAAGCTTTGCGAGACATTAGCTCTCGCCCAAACAGGCTCTGGCGACAGGCGAACGATATGTGCGACAGACATTTGGCGAGAGACCTCTTTTATTGACATTGCCAACGACAGACTTTCGGCGAGAGACCTCCTCCGCCTAGCTGGGCGAGACGCTAGCTCTCGCGCAAACAGGCTCTGGCGACAGGCGGACGATATGTGCGACAGACCTTTGGCGAGAGACCTCTTTTATTCAAAATTACCAACGACAGACCCTCGGCGAGAGACCTCCTCCTACTAGCTGTGCGAGATGCTAGCTCTCACACAAACAGGCTCTGGCGACAGGCGGACGATTTGTGCGACAGACCCTTGGCGAGAGACCTCTTTTATTGACATTACCAACGACAGACCCTCGGCGAGAGACCTCCTCCTACAAGCTGGGCGAGACGCTAGCTCTCACGCAAACAGGCTCTGGCTACAGGCGGACGATATGTGCGACAGACCTTTGGCGAGAGACCTCTTTTATTGACATTGCCAACGACAGACCCTCGGCGAGAGACCTCCTCCTACAGGCTGGGCGAGACGCTAGCTCTCGCCCAAACAGGCTCTGGCGACAGGCGGACGATATGTGCCACAGACCTTTGGCGAGAGACCTCATTTATTGACATTACCAACGACAGACCCTCGGCGAGAGACCTACTCCTACAAGCTGGGCGAGACGCTAACTCTCGTACAAACAGGCTCTGGCGACAGGAGGACGATATGTGCGACAGACCATTGGGGAGAGACCACTTTTATTGACATTGCCAACGACAGACCCTCGGCGAGAAACCTCCTCCTACTAGCTGGGCGAGACGATAGCTCTCGCGGAAACAGGCTCTGGGGACAGGCGGACGATATGTGCGACATACCTTTTGCGAGAGACCTCTTTTATTGACATTACCAACAACAGACCCTCGGCGAGAGACCTCCTCCTACTAGCGGGGCGAGACGCTAGCTCTCGCGCAAACAGGCTCTGGCGATAGGCGGACGATATGTGCCACAGACCTTTGGCGAGAGACCTCTTTTGTTGACATTGCCAACGACAGACTTTTGGCGAGAGACCTCCTCGGCCTAGCTGGGCGAGACGCTAGCTCTCGCGCAAACAGGCTCTGGCGACAGGCGGACGATATGTGCGACAGACCATTGGGGCGAGACCTCTTTTATTGACATTGCCAGCGACAGACCCTCGGCGAGAGACCTCCTCCTAATAGCTGGGCGAGACGATAGCTCTCGCGGAAACGGGCTCTGGGGACAGGCGGACGATATGTGCGACAGACCTTTGGCGAGAGACCTCTTTTATTGACATTGCCAACGACAGTCCCTCGGCGAAAGACCTCCTCTGCCTAGCTGGGCGAGACGCTAGCTCTCGGGCAAACAGGCACTGGCGACAGGCGGACGATATGTGCGATAGACCATTCTGGAGAGACCTCTTTTATTGACATTGCCAACGACAGACCCTCGGCGAGAGACCTCCTCCTACTAGCTGGGCGAGACGATAGCTCTCGCGAAAACAGGCTCTGGGGACAGGCGGACGATATGTGCGACAGACCTTTGGCGAGAGACCTCTTTTATTGACATTGCCAACGACAGTCCCTCGGCGAGAGACCTCCTCCGCCTAGCTGGGCGAGACGCTAGCTCTCGCGCAAACAGGCTCTGGCGACAGGCGGCCGATATGTGCGACAGACCTTTGGCGAGAAACCACTTTTATTGACATTACCAACGACAGACCCTCGGCGAGAGACCTCCTCCTACTAGCGGGGCGAGACGCTAGCTCTCGCGCAAACAAGATCTGGCGACAGGAGGACGATATGTGCCACAGACCTTTGGCGAGAGACCTCTTCCGCCTAGCTTGGGGAGACGCTAGCTCTCACGCAAACAGGCTCAGGCGATAGGCGGACGATATGTGCGACTGACCATTGGGGAGAGACCTCTTTTATTGACATTGCCAACGATAGACCCTCGGCGGGAGACCTCCTCCGCCTAGCTGGGCGAGACGCTATCTCTCGCGCAAACAGGACCTGGCGACAGGCGGACGATATGTGCGAAAGACCTTTGGCGAGAGACGTCTTTTATTGACTTTACCAACGACCGACACTCGGCGAGAGACCTCCTCCTACTAGCTGGGCGAGACGATAGCTCTTGCGGAAACAGGCTCTGGGGACAGGCAGACAATATGTGCGATAGGCCTTTGGGGAAAGACCTCTTTTATTGACATTGCCAACGACAGACCCTCGGCGAGAGACCTCCTCCTACTAGCTGGGCGAGACGCTAGTTCTCGCGCAAACAGGCTCTGGCGACAGGCGGACGATATGTGCGACAGACCTTTGGCGAGAGACCTCTTTTATTGACATTGCCAACGACCCTCGGCGAGAGACCTCCTCCTACTAGCTGGGCGAGATGCTAGCTCTCGCGCAAACAGGCACTGGCGACAGGCGGACGATATGTGCGATAGACCTTTGGCGAGAGACATCTTTTATGGACCTTACCAACGACAGACCCTCGGCGAGCGACCTCCTCCTACTAGCTGGGCGAGACGCTAGCTCTCGCGCAAACAGGCTCTGGCGACAGGCGGACGATATGTGCGACAGACCTTTGGCGTGAGATGTCTTTTATTGACATTCCAACGATAGACCCTCGGCGAGAGACCTCCTCCGCCTAGCTGGGCGAGACGCTAGCTGACTCGCAAACAGGCTCTGGCGACAGGCGGACGATATGTGCGACAGACCTTTGGCGAGAGACCTCTTTTTTTGACATTGCCAACGACAGACCCTCGACGAGAGACCTCTTCCGCCAAGCTAGGCGAGACGCTAGCTCTCACGCAAACAGGCTCTTGCGACAGGCGGACGATATGTGCGACAGACCTTTGGCAAGAGACGTCTTTTATTGACATTACCAACGACAGACCTTCGGCGAGAGACCTCCTCCAACTAGCTGGGCGAGACGCTAGCTCTCACGCAAACAGGCTCTAGCGACAGGCGGACGATTTGTGCAACAGACCTTTGGCGAGAGACTTCTTTTATTGACATTGCCAACGACAGACCCTCGGCGAGAGACCTCCTCCTACAGGCTGGGCGAGACGCTAGCTCTCGCCCAAACAGGCTCTGGCGACAGGCGGACGATATGGGCCACAGACCTTTGGCGAGAGTCCTCTTTTATTGACAATACCAACGACAGACCCTCGGCGAGAGACCTCCTCCTACAAGCTGGGCGAGACGCTAGCTCTCGTACAAACAGGCTCTGGCGACAGGCGGACGATATGTGCGACAGACCTTTGGCGAGAGACCTCATTTATTGACATTACCAATGACAGACCCTCGGCGAGAGACATCCTCCTACAGGCTGGGCGAGACGGTAGCTCTCGCCCAAACAGGCTCTGGCGACAGGCGGACGATATGTGCCACAGACCTTTGGCGGGAGACCTCTTTTATTGACATTACCAACGACAGACCCTCGGCGAGAGACCTCCTCCTACAAGCTGGGCGAGACGCTAGCTCTCACACAAACAGGCTCTGGCGACAGGCGGACGTTATGTGCGACAGACCTTTGGCGAGAGACCTCTTTAATTGACATTGCCAACGACAGACCCTCGGCGAGAGACCTCCTCCTACAAGCTTTGCGAGACATTAGCTCTCGCGCAAACAGGCTCTGGCGACAGGCGGACGATATGTGCGACAGACATTTGGCGAGAGACCTCTTTTATTGACATTGCCAACGACAGACTTTCGGCGAGAGACCTCCTCCGCCTAGCTGGGCGAGACGCTAGCTCTCACGCAAACAGGCTCTGGCGACAGGCGGACGATATGTGCGACAGACCTTTGGCGAGAGACCTCTTTTATTCAAAATTACCAACGACAGACCCTCGGCGAGAGACCTCCTCCTACTAGCTGTGCGAGATGCTAGCTCTCACACAAACAGGCTCTGGCGACAGGCGGACGATTTGTGCGACAGACCCTTGGCGAGAGACCTCTTTTATTGACATTACCAACGACAGACCCTCGGCGAGAGACCTCCTCCTACAAGCTGGGCGAGACGCTAGCTCTCACGCAAACAGGTTCTGGCTACAGGCGGACGATATGTGCGACAGACCTTTGGCGAGAGACCTCTTTTATTGACATTGCCAACGACAGACCCTCGGCGAGAGACCTCCTCCTACAGGCTGGGCGAGACGCTAGCTCTCGCCCAAACAGGTTCTGGCGACAGGCGGACGATATGTGCCACAGACCTTTGGCGAGAGACCTCATTTATTGACATTACCAACGACAGACCCTCGGCGAGAGACCTACTCCTACAAGCTGGGCGAGACGCTAACTCTCGTACAAACAGGCTCTGGCGACAGGAGGACGATATGTGCGACAGACCATTGGGGTGAGACCACTTTTATTGACATTGCCAACGACAGACCCTCGGCGAGAAACCTCCTCCTACTAGCTGGGCGAGACGATAGCTCTCGCGGAAACAGGCTTTGGGGACAGGCGGACGATATGTGCGACATACCTTTTGCGAGAGACCTCTTTTATTGACATTACCAACAACAGACCCTCGGCGAGAGACCTCCTCCTACTAGCGGGGCGAGACGCTAGCTCTCGCGCAAACAGGCTCTGGCGATAGGCGGACGATATGTGCCACAGACCTTTGGCGAGAGACCTCTTTTGTTGACATTGCCAACGACAGACTTTTGGCGACCTCCTCGGCCTAGCTGGGCGAGACGCTAGCTCTCGCGCAAACAGGCTCTGGCGACAGGCGGACGATATGTGCGACAGACCATTGGGGCGAGACCTCTTTTATTGACATTGCCAGCGACAGACCCTCGGCGAGAGACCTCCTCCTAATAGCTGGGCGAGACGATAGCTCTCGCGGAAACGGGCTCTGGGGACAGGCGGACGATATGTGCGACAGACCTTTGGCGAGAGACCTCTTTTATTGACATTGCCAACGACAGTCCCTCGGCGAGAGACCTCTTCTGCCTAGCTGGGCGAGACGCTAGCTCTCGGGCAAACATGCACTGGCGACAGGCGGACGATATGTGCGATAGACCATTCTGGAGAGACCTCTTTTATTGACATTGCCAACGACAGACCCTCGGCGAGAGACCTCCTCCTACTAGCTGGGCGAGACGATAGCTCTCGCGAAAACAGGCTCTGGGGACAGGCGGACGATATGTGCGACAGACCTTTGGCGAGAGACCTCTTTTACTGACATTGCCAACGACAGTCCCTCGGCGAGAGACCTCCTCTGCCTAGCTGGGAGAGACGCTAGCTCTCGCGCAAACAGGCTCTGGCGACAGGCGGCCGATATGTGCGACAGACCTTTGGCGAGAAACCACTTTTATTGACATTACCAACGACAGACCCTCGGCGAGAGACCTTCTCCTACTAGCGGGGCGAGACGCTAGCTCTCGCGCAAACAAGCTCTGGCGACAGGAGGACGATATGTGCCACAGACCTTTGGCGAGAGACCTCTTCCGCCTAGCTTGGGGAGACGTTAGCTCTCACGCAAACAGGCTCTGGCGATAGGCGGACGATATGTGCGACTGACCATTGGGGAGAGACCTCTTTTATTGACATTGCCAACGATAGACCCTCGGCGGGAGACCTCCTCCGCCTAGCTGGGCGAGACGCTATCTCTCGCGCAAACAGGACCTGGCGACAGGCGGACGATATGTGCGAAAGACCTTTGGCGAGAGACGTCTTTTATTGACTTTACCAACGACCGACACTCGGCGAGAGACCTCCTCCTACTAGCTGGGCGAGACGATAGCTCTTGCGGAAACAGGCTCTGGGGACAGGCAGACAATATGTGCGATAGGCCTTTGGGGAAAGACCTCTTTTATTGACATTGCCAACGACAGACCCTCGGCGAGAGACCTCCTCCTACTAGCTGGGCGAGACGCTAGTTCTCGCGCAAACAGGCTCTGGCGACAGGCGGACGATATGTGCGACAGACCTTTGGCGAGAGACCTCTTTTATTGACATTGCCAACGACCCTCGGCGAGAGACCTCCTCCTACTAGCTGGGCGAGATGCTAGCTCTCGCGCAAACAGGCACTGGCGACAGGCGGACGATATGTGCGATAGACCTTTGGCGAGAGACATCTTTTATGGACCTTACCAACGACAGACCCTCGGCGAGCGACCTCCTCCTACTAGCTGGGCGAGACGCTAGCTCTCGCGCAAACAGGCTCTGGCGACAGGCGGACGATATGTGCGACAGACCTTTGGCGAGAGACGTCTTTTATTGACATTCGAACGATAGACCCTCGGCGAGAGACCTCCTCCGCCTAGCTGGGCGAGACGCTAGCTGACTCGCAAACAGGCTCTGGCGACAGGCGGACGATATGTGCGACAGACCTTTGGCGAGAGACCTCTTTTTTTGACATTGCCAACGACAGACCCTCGACGAGAGACCTCTTCCGCCAAGCTAGGCGAGACGCTAGCTCTCACGCAAACAGGCTCTTGCGACAGGCGGACGATATGTGCGACAGACCTTTGGCAAGAGACGTCTTTTATTGACATTACCAACGACAGACCCTCGGCGAGAGACCTCCTCCAACTAGCTGGGCGAGACGCTAGCTCTCACGCAAACAGGCTCTAGCAACAGGCGGACGATTTGTGCAACAGACCTTTGGCGAGAGACTTCTTTTATTGACATTGCCAACGACAGACCCTCGGCGAGAGACCTCCTCCTACAGGCTGGGCGAGACGCTAGCTCTCGCCCAAACAGGCTCTGGCGACAGGCGGACGATATGTGCCACAGACCTTTGGCGAGAGTCCTCTTTTATTGACATTACCAACGACAGACCCTCGGCGAGAGACCTCCTCCTACAAGCTGGGCGAGTCGCTAGCTCTCGTACAAACAGGCTCTGGCGACAGGCGGACGATATGTGCGACAGACCTTTGGCGAGAGACCTCATTTATTGACATTACCAATGACAGACCCTCAGCGAGAGACATCCTCCTACAGGCTGGGCGAGACGGTAGCTCTCGCCCAAACAGGCTCTGGCGACAGGCGGACGATATGTGCGACAGACCTTTGGCAAGAGACGTCTTTTATTGACATTACCAACGACAGACCCTCGGCGAGAGACCTCCTCCAACTAGCTGGGCGAGACGCTAGCTCTCACGCAAACAGGCTCTAGCGACAGGCGGACGATTTGTGCAACAGACCTTTGGCGAGAGACTTCTTTTATTGACATTGCCAACGACAGACCCTCGGCGAGAGACCTCCTCCTACAGGCTGGGCGAGACGCTAGCTCTCGCCCAAACAGGCTCTGGCGACAGGCGGACGATATGTGCCACAGACCTTTGGCGAGAGACCTCTTTTATTGACATTACCAACGACAGACCCTCTGCGAGAGACGTCCTCCTACAAGCTGGGTGAGACGCTAGCTCTCGTAGAAACAGGCTCTGGCAACAGGAGGACGATATGTGCGACAGACCTTTGGCGAGAGACCTCTTTTGTTAACATTACCAACGACAGACCCTCGGCGAGAGACCTACTCCTACTAGCTGGGCGAGACGCTAGCTCTCGGGCAAACATTCTCTGGCGACAGGCAGACGATATGTGCGACAGACCTTTGGCGAGAGACCTCTTTTACGGGCATTACAAACGACAGACACTCGGCTAGAGACCTCCTACTACTAGCCGGGCGAGACCTTAGCTCTCGCGCAAACAGGCTCTGGCGACAGGCGGACGATATGTGCGACAGAACTTTGGCGAGAGACCTCTTTTACTGACATTACCAACGACAGACCCTCGGTGATAGACCTCCTCCTACTAGCTGGGCGAGACGCTAGCTCACGCGCAAACAGGCTCTGGCGACAGGCTGACGATATGTGCGACAGGCCTTTGGCGAGAGACCCCTTTTATTGACATTGCCAACGACCAACCCTCGGCGAGAGACCTCCTCCTACTAGCTGGGCGAGATGCTAGCTCTCGCGCAAACAGGCTCTGGCGACAGGCGGATGATATGTGTGACAGACCTTTGGCGAGAGACGTCTTTTATTGACATTACCAACGACAGACCCTCGACGAGAGACCTCCTCCGCCTAGCTGGGCGAGACGCTAGCTCTCCCGCAAACAGGCCCTGGCGACAGGCGGACGATATGTGCGACAGACCTTTGGCGAGAGACCTCTTTTATTGACATTGCCAACGACAGACCCTCGGCGAGAGACCTCCTCCTACTACCTGGGCGAGACGCGAGCTCTCGCGCAAACAGGCTCTGGCGACAGGCGGACGATATGTGCGACAGACCTTTGGCGAGAGACGTCTTTTATTGACATTACCAAGGACAGACCCTCGGCGAGAGATCTTCTCCTACTAGCTGGGCGAGACGATAGCTCTCGCGCAAACAGGCTCTGGAGACAAGCAGACGATATGTGCGATAGAACTTTGGCGAGAGTCCTCTTTTATTGACATTGCCAATGACCGACCCTCGGCGAGAGACCTCCTCCTACAAGCTGGGTGAGACGCTAGCTCTCGCACAAGCAGGCTCTGGGGACAGGCGGACGATATGTGTGACAGAGCTTTGGGGAGAGACCTCTTTTATTGACATTGCCAACGACAGACCCTCGGCGAGAGACCTCCTCCTACTGGCTGGGCGAGACGCTAGCACTCGCCCAAACAGGCTCTGGCAACAGGCGGACGATATGTGCGACAGACCTTTGGTGAGAGACGTCTTTTATTGACATTACCAACGACAGACCCTCGGCGAGAGACCTCCTGGGCCTAGCTGGGCGAGACGCTAGCTCTCGCGCAAACAGGCTCTGGCAACAGGCGGACGATATGTGCGACAGACCTTTGGCGAGAGACCTCTTTTATTGACATTACCAACGACAGACCCTCGGCGAGAGACCTCCTCCTACAAGCTGGGTGAGACGCTAGCTCTCGTAGAAACAGGCTCTGCCGACAGGAGGACGATATGTGCGACAGACCTTTGGCGAGAGACCTCTTTTGTTGACATTACCAACGACAGACCCTCGGCGAGAGACCTACTCCTACTAGCTGGGCGAGACGCTAGCTCTCGCGCAAACATTCTCTGGCGACAGGCAGACGATATGTGCGACAGATCTTTGGCGAGAGACCTCTTTTACGGGCATTACAAACGACAGACACTCGGCGAGAGACCTCCTCCTACTAGCCGGGCGAGACCCTAGCTCTCGCGCAAACAGGCTCTTGCGACAGGCGGACGATATGTGCGACAGACCTTTGGCGAGAGACGTCTTTTATTGACATTACCAACGACAGACACTCGGCGAGAGACCTCCTCCTACAAGCTGGGTGAGACGCTAGCTCTCGCACAAACAGGCACTGGGGACAGGCGGACGATATGTGTGACAGAGCTTTGGGGAGAGACCTCTTTTATTGACATAGCCAATGACAGACCCTCGGCGAGAGATCTCCTCCTACTAGCTGGGCGAGACGCTAGCTCTCGCGCAAACAGGTTCTGGCAATAGGCGGACGATATGTGCGACAGACCGTTGGCGAGAGACGTCTTTTATTGACATTACCAACGACAGACCCTCGGCGATAGACCTCCTCCGCCTAGCTGGGCGAGACGCTAGTTCACGCGTAAACAGGCTCTGGCAACAGGCGGACGATATGTGCGACAGACCTTTGGCGAGAGACCTCTTTTATTGACATTACCAACGACAGACCCTCGGCGAGAGACCTCCTCCTACTAGCTGGGCGAGACGTAGCTCTCGCACAAACAGGCTCTGGCGACAGGCGGACGATATGCGCGACAGACCTTTGGCGAGAGACCTCTTTTATTGACATTGCCAACGAGCCTCGACGAGAGACCTCCTCCGCCTAGCAGGGCGAGACGCTAGCTCTCGCGCAAACGGGCCCTGGCGACAGGCGGACGATATGTTCGAAAGACCTTTGGCGAGAGACGTCTTTCATTGACTTTACCAATGACAGACCCTCGGCGAGAGACCTCCTCCTACTAGCTGGGCGAGATGCTAGCTCTCGCGCAAACAGGCTCTGGCGACAGGCGGACGATATGTGCGACAGACCTATGGCGAGAGACATCTTTTATGGACAGACCCTCGGCGAGCGACCTCCTCCTACTAGCTGGGCGAGACGCTAGCTCTCGCGCAAACAGGCTCTGGCGACAGGTGGACGATATGTGCGACAGACCTTTGGCAAGAGACGTCTTTTATTGACATTCAAACGATAGACCCTCGGCGAGAGACCTCCTCCGCCTAGCTGGGCGAGACGCTAGCTCATGCGCAAAGAGGCTCTGGCGACAGGCGGACGATATGTCTGACAGACCTCTGGCGAGACACGTCCTTTATTGACCTTGCCAACGACAGACCCTCGGCGAGAGACCTCCTTCTACTAGCTGGGCGAGACGCTAGCTCTCACACAAACAGGCTCTAGCGACAGGCGGACGATATGTGCGACAGACCTCTGGCGAGAGACCTCTTTTATTGACATTACCAACGACAGACCCTCGGCGAGAGACCTGCTCCTACTAGCTGGGCGAGACGCTAGCTCTCATGCAAACATGCTCTGGGGACAGGCGGACGATATGTGCGATAGACCTTTGGGGAAAGACCTCTTTTATTGACTTTGCCAACGACAGACCCTCGGGGAGAGACCTCCTCCTACTAGCTGGGCGAGACGCTAGCTCTCGCGCAAACCGGCTCTGGCGACAGGCGGACGATACGTGCGACAGACCTTTGGCGAGAGACCTCTTTTATTGACATTGCCAACGACAGTCCCTCGGCGAGAGACCTCTTCCGCCTAGCTGGGCGAGACGCTAGCTCTCACTCAAACAGGCTCTGGCGACAGGCGGACGATATGTGTGACAGACCTCTAGCGAGAAACGTCTTTTATTGACTTTGCCAACGACAGACCCTCGGCGATAGACCTCCCCCGCCTAGCTGGGCGAAACGCTAGCTCTTGCGCAAACAGGTTCTGGCGACAGGCGGACGATATGTGCGACAGAACTTTGGCGAGAGTCGTCTTTTATTGAAGTTGCCAACGACCGACACTCAGCGAGAGACCTCCTCCTACTAGCTGTGCGAGATGCTAGCTCTCGCACAAACAGGCTCTGGCGACAGGCGGACGATATGCGCGACAGACCTTTGGCGAGAGACCTCTTTTATTGACATTGCCAACGACCCTCGGCGAGAGACCTCTTCCCCCTAGCTGGGCGAGACGCTAGCTCTCGCGCAAACAGGCTCTGGCGACAGGCGGACGATATGTGCGACAGACCTTTGGCGAGAGACATCTTTTATGGACCTTACCAACGACAGACCCTCGGCGAGCGACCTCCTCCTACTAGCTGGGCGAGATGCTAGCTCTCGCGCAAACAGGCTCTGGCGACAGGCGGACGATATGTGCGACAGACCTTTGGCGAGAGACATCTTTTATGGACCTTACCAACGACAGACCCTCGGCGAGCGACCTCCTCCTACTAGCTGGGCGAGATGCTAGCTCTCGCGCAAACAAGCTCTGGCGACAGGCGGACGATATGTGCGACAGACCTTTGGCGAAAGACATCTTTTATGGACCTTACCAACGACAGACCCTCGGCGAGCGACCTCCTCCTACTAGCTGGGCGAGATGCTAGCTCTCGCGCAAACAGGCTCTGGCGACAGGCGGACGATATGTGCGACAGACCTTTGGCGAGAGACGTCTTTTATTGACATTGCCAACGACAGACCCTCGACGAGAGACCTCCTCCGCCAAGCTAGGCAAGACGCTAGCTCTCACGCAAACAGGCTCTGGCGACAGGCGGACGATATGTGCGACAGACCTTTGCCGAGAGACCTCTTTTGTTGACATTACCAACGACAGACCCTCGGCGAGAGACCTCCTCTTACAGGCTGGGCGAGACGCTAGCTCTCGGCCAAACAGGCTCTGGCGACAGGCGGACGATATGCGCGACAGACCTTTGGCGAGAGACCTCTTTTATTGACATTACCAACGACAGACCCTCGGCGATAGACCTCCTCCTACAAGTTGGGCGAGACGCTACCTCTCACGCAAACAGGTTCTTGCGACAGGCGGACGATATGTGCGACAGACCTTTGGCGAGAGACCTCTTTTATTGACATTGCCAACGACAGACCCTCGGCGAGAGACCTCCTCCTACAAGTTGGGCGAGACGCTGGCTCTCACGCAAACAGGCCCTGGCGACAGGCAGACGATATGTGCGACAGACCTTTGGCGAGAGACCTCTTTTATTGACATTGCCAACGACAGACCCTCGGCGAGAGACCTCTTCCGCCTATCTGGGCGAGACGCTAGCTCTCACGCAAACAGGCTCTGGCGACAGGCGGACGATATGTGTGACAGACCTCTGGCGAGAAACGTCTTTTATTGACTTTGCCAACGACAGACCCTCGGCGATAGACCTCCCCCGCCTAGCTGGGCGAGACGCTAGCTCTCACGCAAACAGGCTCTGGCGACAGGCGGACGATATGTGTGACAGACCTCTGGCGAGACACCTCTTTTATTGACATTGCCAACGACAGACCCTCGGCGAGAGACCTCCTTCTACTAGCTGTGCGAGACGTTAGCTCTCACACAAACAGGCTCTAACGACAGGCGGACGATATGTGCGACAGACCTTTGGCGAGAGACCTCTTTTATTGACATTACCAACGACAGACCCTCGGCGAGAGACCTCCTCCTACTAGCTGGGCGAGACCCTAGCTCTCGCGGAAACAGGCTCTGGCGACAGGCGGACGATATGTGCGACAGACCTTTGGCGAGAGACCTCTTTTATTGACATTACCAACGACACACCCTCGGTGAGAGACCTCCTCCTACTAGCTGGGCGAGACGCTAGCTCTCGCGCAAACAGGCTCTGGCGACAGGCGGACTATATGTGCGACAGGCCTTTGGCGAGAGACCCCTTTTATTGACATTGCCAACGACAGACCCTCCGCGAGAGACCTCCTCCTACTAGCTGGGCGAGACGCTAGCTCTCGCGCAAACAGGCTCTGGCGTCAGGCGGACGATATGTGCGACAGACCTTTGGCGAGAGACCTCTTTTATTGACATTACCAACGACAGACCCTCGGCGAGAGACCTCTTCCTACTAGCTGGGCGAGACGCTAGCTCTCGCGCAAACAGGATCTGGCGACAGGAGGATGATATGTGCGACAGACCTTTGGCGAGAGACCTCTTTTATTAACATTGCCAACGACAGACCCTCGACGAGAGAACTCCTCCGCCTAGCTGGGTGAGACGCTAGATCTGGCGCAAACAGGCTCTGGCGACAGGCGGACGATATGTGCGACAGACCTTTGGCGAGGACGTCTTTTATTGACATTACCAACGACAGACCCTCGGCGAGAGACTTCCTCCTACAAGCTGGGTGAGACGCTAGCTCTCGCACAAACAGGCTCTGGCGACAGGCGGACGATATGTGCGACAGACCTTTGGCGAGAGACCTCTTTAATTTACATTGCCAACGACAGACCCTCGGCGAGAGACCTCCTCCTACTACCTGGGCGAGACGCGAGCTCTCGCGGAAACAGGTTCTGGCGACAGGCGGACGATATGTGCGAAAAACCTTTGGCGAGAGACGTCTTTTATTGACATTACCAAGGACAAACCCTCGGCGAGAGACCTTCTCCTACTAGCTGGGCGAGACGATAGCTCTCGCGCAAACTGGCTCTGGAGACAAGCAGACGATATGTGCGATAGAACTTTGGCTGGGCGAGACGCTAGCTCTGTTTTATTGACATTGTCAACGACAGACCCTCGGCGAGAGACCTCCTCCTACTGGCTGGGCGAGACGCTAGCTCTCGCGCAAACAGGCTCTGGCGACAGGCGGACGATATGTGCGACAGACCTTTGGCGAGAGACCTCTTTTATTGACATTACCAACGACAGACCCTCGGCGAGAGACCTCCTCCTACTAGCTAGGCGAGACCCTAGCTCTCGCGGAAACAGGCTCTGGCGACAGGCGGACGATATGTGCGACAGACCTTTGGCGAGAGACCTCTTTTATTGACATTACCAACGACACACCCTCGGTGAGAGACCTCCTCCTACTAGCTGGGCGAGACGCTAGCTCTCGCGCAAACAGGCTCTGGCGACAGGCGGACAATATGCGCGACAGGCCTTTGGCGAGAGACCCCTTTTATTGACATTGCCAACGACAGACCCTCCGCGAGAGACCTCCTCCTACTAGCTGGGCGAGACGCTAGCTCTCGCGCAAACAGGCTCTGGCGTCAGGCGGACGATATGTGCGACAGACCTTTGGCGAGAGACCTCTTTTATTGACATTACCAACGACAGACCCTCGGCGAGAGACCTCCTCCTACTAGCTGGGCGAGATGCTAGCTCTCGCGCAAACAGGCTCTGGCGACAGGAGGACGATATGTGCGACAGACCTTTGGCGAGAGACCTCTTTTATTGACATTACCAACGACAGACCCTCGGCGAGAGACCAACTTCTACTAGCTGGGCGAGACGCTAGCTCTCGCGTAAACAGGCTCTGGCGACAGGCGGACAATATGTGCGACAGACCTTTGGCGAGAGACCTATTTTATTGACATTGCCAACGACAGACCCTCGGCGAGAGACCTCCTCCGCTTAGCTGGGCGAGACGCTAGCTCTCGCGCAAACAGGCTCTGGCGACAGGCGGATGATATGTGCGACAGACCTTTGGCGAGAGAGGTCTTTTATTGTCATGACCAACGACAGTCCCTCGGCGAGAGACCTCCTCCGCCTAGCTGGGCGAGACGCTAGCTCTCACGCAAACAGGCTCTGGCGACAGGCGGACGATATGTGCGACAAACCTTTGGCGAGAGACGTCTTTTATTGACATTACCAACGACAGACGCTCGGCGAGAGACCTCCTCCTACTAGCTGGGAGAGACGCTAGCTCTCGCGCAAGCAAGCTCTGCCGACAAGCGGACGATATGTGCGACAGACCTTTGGCGAGAGACCTATTTTATTGACATTGCCAACGACAAACCCTCGGCGAGAGACCTCCTCCGCCTAGCTCGGCGAGACGCTAGCTCTCACGCAAACAGGCTCTGGCGACAGGGTGGACGATATGTGCGACAGACCTTTGGCGAGAGACGTCTTTTATTGACATTACCAACTACAGACCCTCGGCGAGAGACCTCCTCCTACTAGCTAGGCGAGACGGTAGCTCTCGCGCAAACAGGCTCTGACGATAGGCGGACGATATGTGCGACAGACCTTTCGCGAGAGACCTCTTTTATTGACATTGCCAATGACAGACCCTCGGCGAGAGACCTCCTCCGCCTAGCTGGACAAGACGCTAGCTCTCACGCAAACAGGCTCTGGCGACAGGCGGACGATATGTGCGACAGACCTTTGGCGAGAGACGTCTTTTATTGACTTTACCAACGACAGACCCTCGGCTATAGATCTCCTCCTACTAGCTGGGCGAGACGCTAGCTCTCGCACAAACAGGCTCTAACGACAGGCGGACGATATCTGCGACAGACCTTTGGCGAGAGACCTCTTTTATTGACATTACCAACGACAGACCCTCGACGAGAGACCTCCTCCTACTAGCTGGGCGAGACGCTAGCTCTTGCGCAAACAGGCTCTGGCGACAGGCGGACGATATGTGCAACAGACCTTTGCCGAGAGACCTCTTTTATTTACCTTACCAACGACAGACCCTCGGCTATAGACCTACTCCTACTAGCTGCGCGAGACGCTAGCTCTCACACAAACAGGCTCTAACGACAGGCGGACGATATCTGCGACAGACCTTTGGCGAGAGACCTCTTTTATTGACATTACCAACGACAGACCCTCGGCGAGAGACCTCCTCCTACTAGCTGGGCGAGACGCTAGCTCTTGCGCAAACAGGCTCTGGCGACAGGCGGACGATATGTGCAACAGACCTTTGCCGAGAGACCTCTTTTATTGACCTTACCAACGACAGACCCTCGGCAAGAGACCTCCTCCTACTAGCTGGGCGAGACGCTAGCTCTCGAGCAAACAGGCTCTGGCGACAGGCTGACGATGTGTGCGACAAACCTTTGGCGGGAGAAGTCTTTTATTGACATTACCAACGACAGAGCCTCGGCGAGAGACCTCTCCTACTAGCTGGGCGAGACGCTAGCTCTCGAGCAAACAGGCTCTGACGACAAATGGACGATATGTGCGACAGACCTTTGGCGAGAGACCTCTTTTATTGACGTTGCCAACGACAGACCCTCGGCGAGAGACCTCCTCCGCCTACCAGGGCGAGACAATAGCTCTTTCACAAACAGTCTCTGGCGACAGGCGGACGATATGTGCGACAGTCCTTTGGCGAAAGACCTCTTTTATTGACATTGCCATAGATAGACCCTCGGCGAGAGACCTCTTCCTACAAGCTGGGCGAGATGCTAGCTCTCGCACAAAGAGGCTTTGGCGACAGGCGGACGATATGTGCGACAGACCTTTGGCGAGAGACCTCTTTTATTGACATTACCAACGACAGACCCTCGGCGAGAGACCTCCTTCTACTAGCTAGGCGAGACGCTAGCTCTCGCGTAAACAGGCTCTGGCGATAGGCGGACGAGATGTGCGACAGACCTTTGGCGAGAGACCTATTTTATTGACATTGCCAACGACAGACCCTCGGTGAGAGACCTCCTCCGCCTAGCTGGGCGAGACGCTAGCTCTCGCGCAAATAGGCTCTGGCGACAGGCGGACGATATGTGCGACAGACCTTTGGCGGGAGACGTCTTTTATTGACATTACCAACGACAGACCCTCGGCTATAGATCTCCTCCTACTAGCTGGGCGAGACGCTAGCTCTCGCATAAACAGGCTCTAACGACAGGCGGACGATATCTGCGATAGACCTTTGGCGAGAGACCTGTTTTAGTGACATTGCCAACGACAGACCCTCGGCGAGAGACCTCCTCCTACTAGCTGGGCGAGACGATAGCTCTCGCGCAAACAGGCACTGGCGACAGGCGGATTATATGTGCGACAGACCTTTGGCGAAATACCACTTTTATTGACATTACCAACGACAGACCCGCGGTGAGAGACCTCCTCCGCCTAGCTGGGCGAGACGCTAGCTCTCACGCAAACAGGCTCTGGCGACATGTGGACGATATGTGTTATAGACCTTTGGCGAGAGACGCATTTTATTGACATTACCAACGACAGACCCTCGGCAAGAGACCTCCTCCTACAAGCTGGGCGAGACGCTAGCTCTCGCACAAACAGGCTCTGGCGACAGGCGGACGATATGTGCGACAGGCCTTTGGCGATATACCTCTTTTATTGACATTACCAACGACAGACCCTCGGCGAGAGACCTCCTCCTACTAGCTGGGCGAGACGCTAGCTCTCGCGCAAACAGGCTCTGCCGACAGGCGGACGATATGTGTGACAGGCCTTTGGCGAGAGACCTCATTTATTGACATTGCCAACGACAGACCCTCGACGAGAGACCTCCTCCTACTAGCTGGGCGAGACGTTAGCTCACGCGCAAACAAACCTTTGGCGAGAGACCTCTTTTATTGACATTACCAACGACAGACCCTCGGCGAGAGACCTCCTCCTACTAGCTGGGCGAGACGTTAGCTCACGCACAAACAGACCTTTGGCGAGAGACCTCTTTTATTGACATTACCAACGACAGACCCTCGGCGAGAAACCTCCCCCTACTAGCTGGGCAAGACGCTAGCTCTCACGCAAACAGGCTCTGGCGACAGGTGGACGGTATGTGCGACAGACCTTTGGCGAGAGACCTCTTTTATTGACATTACCAACGACAGACCCTCGGCGAGAGACCTCCTCTTACTAGCTGGACGAGACGCTAGCTCTCACGCAAACAGGCTCTGGCGACAGGCGGACGATATTTGCGACAGGCCTTTGGCGAGAGACCTCATTTATTGACATTGCCAACGACAGACCCTCGGCGAGAGACCGCCTCCTACTAGCTGAGCGAGACGTTAGCTCACGCGCAAACAGACCTTTGGCGAGAGACCTCTTTTATTGACATTACCAACGACAGACCCTCGGCGAGAGACCTCCTCCTACTAGCTGGGCGAGACGCTAGCTCTCGCGCAAACAGGCTCTGGCGACAGGTGGACGGTATGTGCGACAGACCTTTGGCGAGAGACCTCTTTTATTGACATTTCCAACGACCGACCGTCGGCGAGAGACCTCCTCCTACTAGCTGGACGAGACGCTAGCTCTCACGCAAACAAGCTCTGGCGACAGGCAGACGATATGTGTGAAAGACCTTTGCCGAAAGACCTCTTTTATTGACAGTGCCAACGACAGACCCTCGGCGAGAGACCTCCTCCGCCTAGCTGGGCGAGACGCTAGCTCTCACGCAAACAGGCCCTGGCGACAGGCGGACGATATGTGCGACAGACCTTTGGCGAGAGACGTCTTTTATTGACATTACCAACGACAGACCCTCGGCGAGAGACCTATTCCTACAAGCTGGGCGAGACGCTAGCTCTCGCACAAACAGGCTCTGGCGACAGGCGGACGATATGTCCGACAGACCTTTGGCGAGAGACGTCTTTTATTGACATTACCAACGACAGACCCTCGGCGAGAGACCTCGTCCTACAAGCTGGACAGCCGGACGATATGTGCGACAGACCTTTGGCGAGAGACCTATTTTTTTGACATTGCCAACGACAGACCCTCGGCGAGAGACCTCCTCCGCCTAGCTGGGCGAGATGCTAGCTCTCACGCAAACAGGCTCTGGCGACAGGCGGACGATATGTGCGACAGACCTTTGGCGAGAGACGTCTTTTATTGACATTACCAACGACAGACCCTCGGCGAGAGACCTCCTCCTACTAGCTGGGCGAGACGCTAGCTCTTGCGCAAACAGGCTCTGGCGACAGGCGGACGATATGTGCAACAGACCTTTGCCGAGAGACCTCTTTTATTGACCTTACCAACGACAGACCCTCGGCTATAGACCTCCTCCTACTAGCTGCGCGAGACGCTAGCTCTCACACAAACAGGCTCTAACGACAGGCGGACGATATCTGCGACAGACCTTTGGCGAGAGACCTCTTTTATTGACATTACCAACGACAGACCCTCGGCGAGAGACCTCCTCCTATTAGCTGGGCGAGACGCTAGCTCTTGCGCAAACAGGCTCTGGCGACAGGCGGACGATATGTGCAACAGACCTTTGCCGAGAGACCTCTTTTATTGACCTTACCAACGACAGACCCTCGGCAAGAGACCTCCTCCTACTAGCTGGGCGAGACGCTAGCTCTCGAGCAAACAGGCTCTGGCGACAGGCTGACGATGTGTGCGACAAACCTTTGGAGGGAGAAGTCTTTTATTGACATTACCAACGACAGAGCCTCGGCGAGAGACCTCTCCTACTAGCTGGGCGAGACGCTAGCTCTCGAGCAAACAGGCTCTGACGACAAGCGGACGATATGTGCGACAGACCTTTGGCGAGAGACCTCATTTATTGACGTTGCCAACGACAGACCCTCGGCGAGAGACCTCCTCCGCCTACCTGGGCGAGACAATAGCTCTTTCACAAACAGTCTCTGGCGACAGGCGGACGATATGTGCGACAGTCCTTTGGCGAAAGACCTCTTTTATTGACATTGCCATAGATAGACCCTCGGCGAGAGACCTCTTCCTACAAGCTGGGCGAGATGCTAGCTCTCGCACAAAGAGGCTTTGGCGACAGGCGGACGATATGTGCGACAGACCTTTGGCGAGAGACCTCTTTTATTGACATTACCAACGACAGACCCTCGGCGAGAGACCTCCTTCTACTAGCTGGGCGAGACGCTAGCTCTCGCGTAAACAGGCTCTGGCGATAGGCGGACGAGATGTGCGACAGACCTTTGGCGAGAGACCTATTTTATTGACATTGCCAACGACAGACCCTCGGTGAGAGACCTCCTCCGCCTAGCTGGGCGAGACGCTAGCTCTCGCGCAAATAGGCTCTGGCGACAGGCGGACGATATGTGCGACAGACCTTTGGCGAGAGACGTCTTTTATTGACATTACCAACGACAGACCCTCGGCTATAGATCTCCTCCTACTAGCTGGGCGAGACGCTAGCTCTCGCACAAACAGGCTCTAACGACAGGCGGACGATATCTGCGATAGACCTTTGGCGAGAGACCTGTTTTAGTGACATTGCCAACGACAGACCCTCGGCGAGAGACCTCCTCCTACTAGCTGGGCGAGACGATAGCTCTCGCGCAAACAGGCACTGGCGACAGGCGGATTATATGTGCGACAGACCTTTGGCGAAATACCACTTTTATTGACATTACCAACGACAGACCCGCGGTGAGAGACCTCCAACGCCTAGCTGGGCGAGACCCTAGCTCTCACGCAAACAGGCTCTGGCGACATGTGGACGATATGTGTTATAGACCTTTGGCGAGAGACGCATTTTATTGACATTACCAACGACAGACCCTCGGCAAGAGACCTCCTCCTACAAGCTGGGCGAGACGCTAGCTCTCGCACAAACAGGCTCTGGCGACAGGCGGACGATATGTGCGACAGGCCTTTGGCGATATACCTCTTTTATTGACATTACCAACGACAGACCCTCGGCGAGAGACCTCCTCCTACTAGCTGGGCGAGACGCTAGCTCTCGCGCAAACAGGCTCTGGCGACAGGCGGACGATATGTGCGACAGGCCTTTGGCGAGAGACCTCATTTATTGACATTGCCAACGACAGACCCTCGACGAGAGACCTCCTCCTACTAGCTGGGCGAGACGTTAGCTCACGCGCAAACAAACCTTTGGCGAGAGACCTCTTTTATTGACATTACCAACGACAGACCCTCGGCGAGAGACCTCCTCCTACTAGCTGGGCGAGACGTTAGCTCACGCACAAACAGACCTTTGGCGAGAGACCTCTTTTATTGACATTACCAACGACAGACCCTCGGCGAGAAACCTCCTCCTACTAGCTGGGCGAGACGCTAGCTCTCGCGCAAACAGGCTCTGGCGACAGGTGGACGGTATGTGCGACAGACCTTTGGCGAGAGACCTCTTTTATTGACATTACCAACGACAGACCCTCGGCGAGAGACCTCCTCCTACTAGCTGGACGAGACGCTAGCTCTCTCGCAAACAGGCTCTGGCGACAGGCGGACGATATTTGCGACAGGCCTTTGGCGAGAGACCTCATTTATTGACATTGCCAACGACAGACCCTCGGCGAGAGACCGCCTCCTACTAGCTGAGCGAGACGTTAGCTCACGCGCAAACAGACCTTTGGCGAGAGACCTCTTTTATTGACATTACCAACGACAGACCCTCGGCGAGAGACCTCCTCCTACTAGCTGGGCGAGACGCTAGCTCTCGCGCAAACAGGCTCTGGCGACAGGTGGACGGTATGTGCGACAGACCTTTGGCGAGAGACCTCTTTTATTGACATTTCCAACGACCGACCGTCGGCGAGAGACCTCCTCCTACTAGCTGGACGAGACGCTAGCTCTCACGCAAACAAGCTCTGGCGACAGGCAGACGATATGTGTGAAAGACCTTTGGCGAAAGACCTCTTTTATTGACATTGCCAACGACAGACCCTCGGCGAGAGACCTCCTCCGCCTAGCTGGGCGAGACGCTAGCTCTCACGCAAACAGGCTCTGGCGACAGGCGGACGATATGTGCGACAGACCTTTGGCGAGAGACGTCTTTTATTGACATTACCAACGACAGACCCTCGGCGAGAGACCTATTCCTACAAGCTGGGCGAGACGCTAGCTCTCGCACAAACAGGCTCTGGCGACAGGCGGACGATATGTCCGACAGACCTTTGGCGAGAGACGTCTTTTATTGACATTACCAACGACAGACCCTCGGCGAGAGACCTCGTCCTACAAGCTGGACAGCCGGACGATATGTGCGACAGACCTTTGGCGAGAGACCTATTTTTTTGACATTGCCAACGACAGACCCTCGGCGAGAGACCTCCTCCGCCTAGCTGGGCGAGATGCTAGCTCCCACGCAAACAGTCTCTGGCGACAGGCGGACGATATGTGCGACAGACCTTTGGCGAGAGACGTCTTTTATTGACATTACCAACGACAGACCCTCGGCGAGAGACCTCCTCCTACTCGCTGGGCGAGACGCTAGCTCTCGCGCAAACAGGCTCTGGCGACAGGCAGACGATATGTGTGAAAGACCTTTGGCGAGAGACCTCTTTTATTGACATTGCCAACGACAGACCCTCGGCGAGAGACCTCCTCCGCCTAGCTGGGCGAGACGCTAGCTCTCACGCAAACAAGCTCTGGCGACAGCCGGACGATATGTGCGACAGACCTTTGGCGAGAGACCTATTTTTTTGACATTGCCAACGACAGACCCTCGGCGAGAGACCTCCTCCGCCTAGCTGGGCGAGATGCTAGCTCTCACGCAAACAGGCTCTGGCGACAGGCGGACGATATGTGCGACAGACCTTTGGCGAGAGACGTCTTTTATTGACATTACCAACGACAGACCCTCGGCGAGAGACCTCCTCGTACTCGCTGGGCGAGACGCTAGCTCTCGCGCAAACAGGCTCTGGCGACAGGCAGACGATATGTGTGAAAGACCTTTCGCGAGAGACCTCTTTTATTGACATTGCCAACGACAGACCCTCGGCGAGAGACCTGCTCCGCCTAGCTGGGCGAGACGCTAGCTCTCACGCAAACAGGCTCTGGCGACAGGCGGACGATATGTGCGACAGACCTTTGGCGAGAGACGACTTTTATTGACATTACCAACGACAGACCCTCGGCGAGAGACCTCCTCCTACAAGCTGGGCGAGACGCTAGCTCCCGCACAAACAGGCTCTGGCGACAGGCGGACGATATGTGCGACAGACCTTTGGCGAGAGACGTCTTTTATTGACATTACCAACGGCAGACCCTCGGCGAGAGACCTCCTCCTACAAGCTGGGCGAGACGCTAGCTCTCGCACAAACAGGCTCTGGCGACAGGCGAACGATATGTGCGACAGACCTTTGGCGAGAGACCTCCTCCGCCTAGCTGGGCGAGACGCTAGCTCTCGCGCAAACAGGCTCTGGCGACAGGCGGACGATATGTGCGACAGACCTTTGGCGAGAGACCTCTTTTATTGACATTTCCAACGACAGACCCTCGGCGAGAGACCTCCTCCTACTAGTTGGGCGAGACGCTAGCTCTCGCGCAAACAGGCCCTGGCGACAGGCGGACGATATGTGCGACAGACCTTTGGCGAGAGACGTCTTTTATTGACATTACCAACGACTGACCCTCGGCTAGAGACCTCCTCCTACTAGCTGGGCGAGACGCTAGCTCTCGCACAAACAGGCTCTAGCAACAGGCGGACGATATGTGCGACGGACCTTTGGTGAGAGATCTCTTTTATTGACATTACCAACGACAAACCCTCGGCGAGAGACCTCCTCCTACTAGCTGGGCGAGACGCTAGCTCTCGCGCAAACAGGCTCTGGCGACAGGCAGACGATATGTGCGACAGACCTTTGGCGAGAGACCTCTTTTATTGACATTACCAACGACAGACCCTCGGCGAGAGACCTCCTCCTACTAGCTGGGCGAGACGCTAGCTCTCGTGCAAACCGGCTCTGGCGACAGGCGGACGATATGTGCGACAAACCTTTGGCGAGAGTCGTCTTTTATTGACATTACCAACGACAGAGCCTCGGCGAGAGACCTCCTCCTACTAGCTGGGCGAGACGCTAGCTCTCGCGCAAAAAGGCTCTGATGACAAGCGGACGATATATGCAACAGACCTTTGGCGAGAGACCTGTTTTAGTGACATTGCCAACGACAGACCCTCGGCGAGAGACCTCCTCCTACTAGCTGGGCGACACGATAGCTCCCGCGCAAACAGGCTCGGGCGACAGGCGGATGATATGTGCGACAGACCTTTGGCGAGAGACCTCTTTTATTGACGTTGCCAACGACAGACGCTCGGCGAGTGACCTCCTCCGCCTACCTGGGCGAGACGATAGCTCTTTCGCAAATAGGCTCTGGCGACAGGCGGACGATATGTGCGACAGACCTTTGGCGTAATACCACTTTTATTGACATTACCAACGACAGACCCGCGGCGAGAGACCTCCTCCGCGTAGCTGGGCGAGACGCTAGCTCTCACGCAAACAGGCTCTGGCGACAGGCGGACGATATGTGCTATAGACCTTTGGCGAGAGACGCCTTTTATTGACATTACCAACGACAGACCCTCGGCAAGAGACCTCCTCCTACAAGTTGGGCGAGACGCTAGCTCTCGCACAAACAGGCTCTGGCGACAGGCGGACGATATGTGCGACAGTCCTTTGGCGATATACCTCTTTTATTGACATTACCAATGACAGACCCTCGGCGAGAGACCTCCTCCTACTAGCTGGGCGAGACGCTAGCTCTCGCGCAAACAGGCTCTGGCGACCGGCGGACGATATTTGCGACAGGCCTTTGGCGAGAGACCTCATTTATTGACATTGCCAACGACAGACCCTCGGCGAGAGACCTCCTCCTACTAGCTGGGCGAGACGTTGGCTCACGCGCAAACAGACCTTTGGCGAGAGACCTCTTTTATTGACATTACCAACGACAGACCCTCGGCGAGAGACCTCCTCCTACTAGCTGGGCGAGACGCTAGCTCTCGCGCAAACAGGCTCTGGCGACAGGTGGACGGTATGTGCGACAGACCTTTGGCGAGAGACCTCTTTTATTGACATTACCAACGACAGACCCTCGGCGAGATACCTCCTCCTACTAGCTGGGCGAGACGCTAGCTCTCGCGCAAACAGGCTCTGGCGACAGGCGGACGATATGTGCGACAGACCTTTGGCGACAGACCTCCTCCGCCTAGCTGGGCGAGACGCTAGCTCTCGCTCAAACAGGCTCTAGCGACAGGCGGATGATATGTGCGACAGACCTTTGGCGAGAGACCTCTTTTATTGAAATTGCCAACGACAGACCCCAGACGAGAGACCTCCTCCTACTAGCTGGGCGAGACGCTATCTCTTGCGCAAACAGGCTCTGGCGACAGCCGGACGATATGTGCGACAGACCTTTGGCGAGAGACCTATTTTATTGACATTGCCAACGACAGACCCTCGGCGAGAGACCTCCTCCGCCTAGCTGGGCGAGACGCTAGCTCTCACGCAAACAGGCTCTGGCGACAGGCGGACGATATGTGCGATAGAGCTTTGGCGAGAGACGCCGTTTATTGACATTACCAACGACAGACCCCCGGCAAGAGACCTCCTCCTACAAGCTGGGCGAGACGCTAGCTCTCCCAGAAACAGGCTCTGGCGACAGGTGGACGATATGTGCGACAATCCTTTGGCGATATACCTCTTTTATTGACATTACCAATGACAGACCCTCGGCGAGAGACCTCCTCCTACTAGCTGGGCGAGACGCTAGCTCTCGCGCAAACAGGCTCTGGCTTTAGGCGGACGATATGTGCGACAGACCTTTGGCGAGAGATCTCTTTTATTGACATTACCAACGACAGACCCTCGGCGAGAGACCTCCTCCTACTAGCTAGGCGAGACGCTAGCTCTCGCGCAAACAGGCTCTGGCGACAGGCGGACGATATGTGCGGTAAACCTTTGGCGAGAGACGTCTTTTATTGACATTAACAACGACTGACCCTCGGCTAGAGACCTCCTCCTACTAGCTGGGCCAGACGCTAGCTCTCGCAGAAACAGGATCTAGCGACAGGCGGACGATATGTGCGACAGACCTTTGGCGAGAGATCTCTTTTATTGACATTACCAACGACAGACCCTCGGCGAGAGACCTCCTCCTACTAGCTGGGCGAGACGCTAGCTCTCGCGCAAACAGGCTCTGGCGACAGGCGGACGATATGTGCGGTAAACCTTTGGCGAGAGTCGTCTTTTATTGACATTACCAACGACAGAGCCTCGGCGAGAGACCTCCTCCAACTAGCTGGGCGACACGCTAGCTCTCGCACAAACAGGCTCTGACGACAAGCGGACGATATTTGCGACAGACCTTTGGCGAGAGACCTCTTTTTGTGACATTGCCAACGACAGACCCTCGGCGAGAGACCTCCTCCTACTAGCTGGGAGAGACGCTAACTCTCGCAGAAACAGGCTCTGGCGACAGGTGGACGATATGTGCGACAATCCTTTAGCGATATACCTCTTTTATTGACATTACCAATGACAGACTCTCGGCGAGAGACCTCCTCCTACTAGCTGGGCAAGACGCTAGCTCTCGCGCAAACAGGCTCTGGCGACAGGCGGATGATATGTGCGATAGGCCTTTGGCGAGAGACCTCATTTATTGACATTGCCAACGACAGACCCTCGGCGAGAGACCTCCTCCTACTAGCTGGGCGAGACATTAGCTCACGCGCAAACAGACCTTTGGGTAGAGACCTCTTTTATTGACATTACCAACGACAGACCCTCGGCGAGAGACCTCCTCCTACTAGCTGGGCGAGACGCTAGCTCTCGCGCAAACAGTCTCTGGCGACAGGTGGACGGTATGTGCGACAGACCTTTGGCGAGAGACCTCTTTTATTGACATTACCAACGACAGACCCTCGGCGAGAGACCTCCTCCTACTAGCTGGGCGAGACGCTAGCTCTCGCGCAAACAGGCTCTGGCGACAGGCGGACGATATGTGCGACAGACCTTTGGCGAGAGACCTCTTTAATTGACGTTGCCAACGAAAGACCCTCGGCGAGAGACCTCCTCCGCCTACCTGGGCGAAACGATAGCTCTTTCGCAAACAGGCTCTGGCGACAGGCGGACGATATGTGCGACAGACCTTTGATGAAAGACCTCTTTTATTGACATTACCAACGACAGACCCTCGGCGAGAGACCACCTCCGCCTAGCTGGGCGAGACGCTAGCTCTCACGCAAACAGGTTCTGGCGACAGGCGGACGATATTTGCGACAGACCTTTGGCGAGAGACGTCTTTTATTGACATTACCAACGACAGACCCTCGGCAAGAGACCTCCTCCTACAAGCTGGGCGAGACGCTAGCTCTCGCACAAACAGGCTCTGGCGACAGGCGGACGATATGTGCGACAGTCCTTTGGCGATATTCCTCTTTTATTGACATTGCCAACGACAGACCCTCGGCGAGAGACCTCCTCCTACTAGCTGGGCGAGACGCTAGCTCTCGCGCAAACAAGCTCTGGCGACAGGTGGAAGATATGTGCGACAGACCTTTGGCGATAGACCTCCACCGCCTAGCTGGGCGAGACGCTAGCTCTCGCCCAAACAGGCTCTGGCGATAGGCGGATGATATGTGCGACAGACCTTTGGCGAGAGACCTCTTTTATTAACATCGCCAACGACAGACCCTCGACAAGAGACCTCCTCCTACTAGCTGGGCGAGACGCTAGCTCTCGCTCAAACAGGCTCTGGCGACAGGCGGACGATATGTGCGACAGACCTTTGGCGAGAGACCTCCTTTATTGACATTACCAACGACAGACCCTCGGCGAGAGACCTCCTCCTACTAGCTGGGCGAGACGCTAGCTCTCGCGCAAACCGGCTCTGCCGACAGGCGGACGATATGTGCGACAAACCTTTGGCGAGAGTCGTCTTTAATTGACATTACCAACGACAGAGCCTCGGCAAGAGTCCTCCTCCTACTAGCTGGGCGAGACGATAGCTCTCGCGCAAACAGGCTCTGACGACAAGCGGACGATAAGTGCGACAGACCTTTGGCGAGAGACCTCTTTTAGTGACATTGCCAACGACAGACCCTCGGCGAGAGACCTCCTCCTACTAGCTGGGCGAGACGATAGCTCTCGCACAAACAGGCTCTGGCGACAGGCGGATGGTATGTGCGACAGACCTTTGGCGAGAGACCTCTTTTATTGACGTTGCCAACTACAGACGCTCGGCGAGTGACCTCCTCCGCCTACCTGGGCGAGACGATAGCTCTTTCGCAAATAGGCTCTGGGGACAGGCGGACGATATGTGCGACAGACCTTTGGCGAAATACCTCTTTTATTGACATTACCAACGACAGACCCTCGGCGAGAGACCTCCTCCGCCAAGCTGGGCGAGACGCTAGCTCTCACGCAAACAGGCTCTGGCGACAGGCGGACGATATGTGCGATAGACCTTTGGCGAGAGACGCCTTTTATTGACATTACCAACGACAGACCCTCGGCAAGAGACCTCCTCCTACAAGCTGGGCGAGACGCTAGCTCTCGCACAAACAGGCTCTGGCGACAGGCGGACGATATGTGCGACAGTCCTTTGGCGATATACCTCTTTTATTGACATTACCAATGACAGACCCTCGGCGAGAGACCTCCTCCTACTAGCTGGGCGAGACGCTAGCTCTCGCGCAAATATCCTATGGCGACAGGCGGACGATATGTGCGACAGGCCTTTGGCGAGAGACCTCATTTATTGACATTGCCAACGACAGACCCTCGGCGAGAGACCTCCTCCTACTAGCTGGGCGAGACGTTAGCTCACGCGCAAACAAACCTTTGGCGAGAGACCTTTTTTATTGACATTACCAACGACAGACCCTCGACGAGAGACCTCCTCCTACTAGCTGGGCGAGACGCTTGCTCTCGCGCAAACAGTCTCTAGCGACAGGCGGATGATATGTGCGACAGACCTTTGGCGAGAGACCTCTTTTATTGACATTGCCAACGACAGGCCCTCGACGCGAGACCTCCTCCTACTAGCTGGGCGAGACGCTAGCTCTCGCGCAAACAGGCTCTAGCGACAGGCGGATGATATGAGCGACAGACCTTTGGCGAGAGACCTCTTTTATTGACATTGCCAACGACAGGCCCTCGACGAGAGACCTCCTCCTACTAGCTGGGCGAGACGCTAGCTCTCACGCAAACAGGCTCTGGCGACAGCCGGACGATATGTGCGACAGACCTTTGGCGAGAGACCTCCTTTATTGACGGTGCCAACGACAGACGCTCGGCGAGTGACCTCCTCCGCCTACCTGGGCGAGACGATAGCTCTTTCGCAAATAGGCTCTGGCGACAGGCGGACGATATGTGCGACAGACCTTTGGCGAAATACCTCTTTTATTGACTTTACCAACGACAGACCCTCGGCGAGAGACCTCCTCCGCCTAGCTGGGCGAGATGCTAGCTCTCACGCAAACAGGCTCTGGCGACAGGCGGACGATATGTGCGATAGACCTCTGGCGAGAGACGCCTTTTATTGACATTACCAACGAAAGACCCTCGGCAAGAGACCTCCTCCTACAAGCTGGGCGAGACGCTAGCTCTCGCAGAAACAGGCTCTGGCGACAGGTGGACGATATGTGCGACAATCCTTTGGCGATATACCTCTTTTATTGACATTACCAATGACAGACCCTCGGCGAGAGACCTACGCCTAGTAGCTGGGCGAGACGCTAGCTCTCGCGCAAACAGGCTCTGGCGACAGGCGGACGATGTGCTACAGGCCTTTGGCAAGAGACCTCATTTATTGACATTGCCAACGACAGACCCTCGGCGAGAGACCTCCTCCTACTAGCTGGGCGAGACGTTAGCTCACGCGCAAACAGACCTTTGGCGAGAGACCTCTTTTATTGACATTACCAACGACAGACCCTCGGCGAGAGACCTCCTCCTACTAGCTGGGCAAGACGCTTGCTCTCGCGCAAACAGTCTCTGGCGACAGGTGGACGGTATGTGCGACAGACCTTTGGCGAGAGACCTCTTTTATTGACATTACCAACGACAGACCCTCGGCGAGAGACCTCCTCCTACTAGCTGGGCGAGATGCTAGCTCTCGCGCAAACAGGCTTTGGCGACAGGCGGACGATATGTGCGATAGACCTTTGGCGAGAGACCTCCTCCGCCTAGCTGGGCGAGACGCTAGCTCTCGCGCAAACAGGCTCTAGCGACAGGCAGATGATATGTGCGACAGACCTTTGGCGAGAGACCTCTTTTATTGACATTGCCAACGACAGACCCTCGACGAGAGACCTCCTCCTACTAGCTGGGCGAGACGCTAGCTCTTGCTCAAACAGGCTCTGGCGACAGGCGGACGATATGTGCGACAGACCTTTGGCGAGAGACATCTTTTATTGACATTACCAACGATAGACCCTCGGCGAGAGACCTCCTCCTACTAGCTGGTCGAGACGCTAGCTCTCGCGCAAACAGGCTCTGACGACAAGCGGACGATATGTGTGACAGACCTTTGGCGAGAGACCTCTTTTATTGACGTTGCCAACGACAGACGCTCGGCGAGAGACCTCCTCCGCCTACCTGGGCGAGGCGATAACTCTTTCGCAAATAGGCTCTGGCGACAGGCGGACGATATGTGCGACAGACCTTTGGCGAGAGACGTCTTTTATTGACATTACCAACGACTGACCCTCGGCTAGAGTCCTCCTACTACTAGCTGGGCGAGACGCTAGCTCTCGCTCAAACAGGCTCTGGCGACAGGCGGACGATATGTGCGACAGACCTTTGGCGAGAGACATCTTTTATTGACATTACCAACGATAGACCCTCGGCGAGAGACCTCCTCCTACTAGCTGGTCGAGACGCTAGCTCTCGCGCAAACAGGCTCTGACGACAAGCGGACGATATGTGTGACAGACCTTTGGCGAGAGACCTCTTTTATTGACGTTGCCAACGACAGACGCTCGGCGAGAGACCTCCTCCGCCTACCTGGGCGAGGCGATAACTCTTTCGCAAATAGGCTCTGGCGACAGGCGGACGATATGTGCGACAGACCTTTGGCGAAATACCTCTTTTATTGACATTACCAACGACAGACCCTCGGCGCGAGACCTCCTCCGCCTAGCTGGGCGAGACGCTAGCTCTCACGCAAACAGGCTCTGGCGACAGGCGGACGATATTTGCGATAGACCTTTGGCGAGAGACGCCTTTTATTGACATTACCAACGACAGACCCTTGGCAAGAGACCTCCTCCTACAAGTTGGGCGAGACGCTAGCTCTCGCACAAACAGGCTCTGGCGACAGGCGGACGATATGTGCGACAGTCCTTTGGCGATATACCTCTTTTATTGACATTACCATTGACAGACCCTCGGCGAGAGACCTCCTCCTACTAGCTGGGCGAGACGCTAGCTCTCGCGCAAATAGGCTCTGGCGACAGGCGGACGATATTTGCGATAGGCCTTTGGCGAGAGACCTCATTTATTGACATTGCCAACGACAGGCCCTCGGCGAGAGACCTCCTCCTACTAGCTGGGCGAGACGTTAGCTCACGCGCAAACAGACCTTTGGCGAGAGACCTCTTTTATTGACATTACCAACGACAGACCCTCGGCGAGAGACCTCCTCCTACTAGCTGGGCGAGACGCTAGCTCTAGCGCAAACAGGCTCTGGCGACAGGCGGACGATATGTGCGACAGACCTTTGGCGAGAGACCTCCTCCGCCTAGCTGGGCGACACGCTAGCTCTCACGCAAACAGGCTCTGGCGACAGGCGGACGATATGTGCGACAGACCTTTGGCGAGAGACGTCTTTTATTGACATTACCAATGACAGACCCTCGGCGAGAGACCTCCTCCTAGAAGCTGGGCGAGACGCTGGCTATCGCACAAACAGGCTCTGGCAACAGGCGGACGATATGTGCGACAGACCTTTTGCGAGAGACCTCCTCCGCCTAGCTGGGCGAGACGCTAGCTCTCGCGTAAACAGGCTCTGGCGAAAGGCGCACGATATGTGCGACAGACCTTTGGCGAGAGACCTCTTTTATTGACATTGCCAACGACAGACCCTCGACGAGAGACCTCCTCCTACTAGCTGGGCGAGACGCTAGCTCTCGCGCAAATGGGCTCTGGCGACAGCCGAACGATATGTGCGACAGACCTTTGGCGAGAGACCTATTTTATTGACATTACCAATGATAGACCCTCGGCGAGAGACCTCCTCCGCCTAGCTAGGCGAGACGCTAGCTCTAGCGCAAACAGGCTCTGGCGACAGGCGGACGATATGTGCTACAGACCTTTGGCGAGAGACATCTTTTATTGACATTACCAACGACAGACCCTCGGCGAGAGACCTCCTCCTACTAGCTGGGCGAGACGCTAGCTCTCGCGCAAATAGGCTCTGGCGACAGGCGGACGATATGTGCGACAGACCTTTGGCGAGAGACGTCTTTTATTGACATTACCAACGACTGACCCTCGGCTAGAGACCTCCTCCTACTAGCTGGGCCAGACGCTAGCTCTCGCACAAATAGGCTCTAGCGACAGGCGGACGATATGTGCGACAGACCTTTGGCGAGAGACCTCTTTTATTGACGTTGCCAACGACAGACGCTCGGCGAGAGACCTCCTCCGCCTACCTGGGCGAGACGATAGCTCTTTCGCAAATAGGCACTGGCGACAGGCGGACGATATGTGCGACAGACCTTTGGCGAAAGACCTCTTTTATAGACATTACCAACGACAGACCCTCGGCGAGAGACCTCCTTCGCCTAGCTGGGCGAGACGCTAGCTCTCACGCAAACAGGCTCTGGCGACAGGCGGACGATATGTGCGATAGACCTTTGGCGAGAGACGCCTTTTATTGACATTACCAACGACAGAACCTCGGCAAGAGACATCCTCCTACAAGCAGGGCGAGACGTTAGCTCACGCGCAAACAGATCTTTGGCGAGAGACCTATTTTATTGACATTGCCAATGACAGACCCTCGGCGAGAGACATCCTCCGCCTACCTGGGCGAGACGCTAGCTCTCACGCAAACAGGCTCTGGCGACAGGCGGACGATATGTGCGACCGACCTTTGGCGAGAGACGTCTTTTATTGACATTACCAACGATAGACCCTCGGCGAGAGACCTCCTCCTACTAGCTGGGCGAGACGCTAGCTCTCGCGCAAACAGGCTCTGGCGACAGGCAGACGATATGTGCGACAGACCTTTGGCGAGAGACCTCTTTAATTGACGTTGCCAACGACAGACCCTCGGCGAAAGACCTCCTCCGCCTACCTGGGCGAGACGCTAGCTCTCACGTAAACAGGCTCTGGCGACAGGCGGACGATATGTGCGACAGACCTTTGGCGAGAGACGTCTTTTATTGACATTACCAACGACAGACCCTCGGCAAGAGACCTCCTCCTACAAGCTGGGCGAGACGCTAGCTCTCGCACAAACAAGCTCTGGCGACAGGCGGACGATATGTGCGACAGTCCTTTGGCGATATACCTCTTTTATTGACATTACCAACGACAGACCCTCGGCGAGAGACCTCCTCTTACTAGCTGGGCGAGACGCTAGCTCTCGCGCAAACAGGCTTTGGCGACAGGTGGACGATATGTGCGACAGACCTTTGGCGAGAGACCTCTTTTATTGACATTGCCAACGGCAGACCCTCGGCAAGAGACCTCCTCCTACAAGCTGGGCGAGACGCTAGCTCTCGCACAAACAAGCTCTGGCAACAGGCGGACGATATGTGCGACAGTCCTTTGGCGATATACCTCTTTTATTGACATTACCAACGACAGACCCTCGGCGAGAGACCTCCTCTTACTAGCTGGGCGAGACGCTAGCTCTCGCGCAAACAGGCTCTGGCGACAGGTGGACGATATGTGCGACAGACCTTTGGCGAGAGACCTCTTTTATTGACATTGCCAACGGCAGACCCTCGGCGAGAGACCTCCTCCTACTAGCTGGGCGAGACGCTAGCTCTCGCGTAAACAGTCTCTGGCGACAGGCAGACGATATGTGCGACAGACCTTTGGCGAGAGACCTCTTTTATTGACATTACCAACGACAGTCCCTCGGCGAGAGACCTCCTCCTACTAGCTGGGCGAGACGCTAGCTCTCGCGCAAACAGGCTCTGGCGACAGGCAGACGATATGTGCGACAGACCTTTGGCGAGAGACCTCTTTAATTGACGTTGCCAACGACAGACCCTCGGCGAGAGACCTCCTCCGCCTAGCTGGGCGAGACGCTAGCTCTCACGCAAACAGGCTCTGGCGACAGGCGGACGATATGTGCGACAGACCTTTGGCGAGAGACGTCTTTTATTGACATTACCAACGACAGACCCTCGGCAAGAGACCTCCTCCTACAAGCTGGGCGAGACGCTAGCTCTCGCACAAACAAGCTCTGGCGACAGGCGGACGATATGTGCGACAGTCCTTTGGCGATATACCTCTTTTATTGACATTACCAACGACAGACCCTCGGCGAGAGACCTCCTCTTACTAGCTGGGCGAGACGCTAGCTCTCGCGAAAACAGGCTCTGGCGACAGGTGGACGATATGTGCGACAGACCTTTGGCGAGAGACCTCTTTTATTGACATTGCCAACGACAGACCCTCGACGAGAGACCTCCTCCTACTAGCTGGGCGAGACGCTAGCTCTCCCGCAAACAGGCTCTGGCGACAGCCGGACAATATGTGCGACAGACCTTTGGCGAGAGACCTCTTTTATTGACATTGCCAACGATAGACCCTCGACGAGAGACCTCCTCCTACTAGCTGGGCGAGACGCTAGCTTTCGTGCAAACAGGCTCTGGCGACAGCCGGACGATATGTGCTACAGACCTTTGGCGAGAGACCTATTTTATTGACATTGCCAACGACAGACCCTCGGCGAAAGATCTCCTCCGCCTAGCTGGGCGAGACGCTAGCTCTCACGCAAACAGGCTCTGGCGACAGGCGGACGATATGTGCGACAGACCTTTGGCGAGAGACCTCTTTTATTGACATTGCCAACGACAGACCCTCGGCAAGAGACCTCCTCCGCCTAGCTGAGCGAGATGCTAGCTCTCACGCAAACAGGCGCTGGCGACAGGCGGACGATATGTGCGACAGACCTTTGGCGAGAGACGTCTTTTATTGACGTTACCAACGACAGACCCTCGGCGAGAGACCTCCTCCTACAAGCTGGGCGAGACGCTATCTCTCGCACAAACAAGCTCTGGCGACAGGCGGACGATATGTGCGACAGACCTTTGGCGACAGACGTCTTTTATTGACATTACCAACGACAGACCCTCGGCGAGAGACCTCCTCCTACTAGCTGGGCGAGACGCTAGCTCTCGCGCAAACAGGCTCTGGCGACAGGCGGACGATATGTGCGACAAACCTTTGGCGAGAGACCTCTTTTATTGACATTGCCAACGACAGACCCTCGGCGAGAGACCTCCTCCGCCTAGCTGGGCGAGACGCTAGCTCTCACGCAAACAGGCTCTGGCGACAGGCGGACGATATGTGCGACAGACCTTTGGCGAGAGACGTCTTTTATTGACATTACCAACGACAAACCCTCGGCAAGAGACCTCTTCCTACAAGCTGGGCGAGACGCTAGCTCTCGCACAAACAGGCTCTGGCGACAGGCGGACGATATGTGCGACAGTCCTTTGGCGAGAGACCTCTTTTATTGACATTGCCAACGACAGACCCTCGACGAGAGACCTCTTCCTACTAGCTGGACGAGACGCTAGCTCTCGCTCAAACAGGCTCTGGCGACAGGCGGACGATATGTGCGACAGACCCTTGGCGAGAGACCTCTTTTATTGACATTGCCAACGACAGACCCTCGACGAGAGACCTCCTCCTACTAGCTGGGCGAGACGCTAGCTCTCGCGCAAACAGGCTCTGGCGACAGCCGGACGATATGTGCGACAGACCTTTGGTGAGAGACCTATTTTATTGACATTGCCAATGACAGACCCTCGGCGAGAGACATCCTCCGCCTACCTGGGCGAGACGCTAGCTCTCACGCAAACAGGCTCTGGCGACAGGCGGACGATATGTGCTACAGACCTTTGGCGAGAGACGTCTTTTATTGACATTACCAACGACTGACCCTCGGCGAGAGACCTCCTGCTACTAGCTGGGCGAGACGCTAGCTCTCGCGCAAACAGGCTCTGGCGACAGGCGGACGATATGTGCGACAAACCTTTGGCGAGAGACCTCTTTTATTGACATTGCCAACGACAGACCCTCGGCGAGAGACCTCCTCCGCCTAGCTGGGCGAGACGCTAGCTCTCACGCAAACAGGCTCTGGCGACAGGCGGACGATATGTGCGACAGACCTTTGGCGAGAGACGTCTTTTATTGACATTACCAATGACAGACCCTCGGCGAGAGACCTCCTCCTACTAGCTGGGCGAGACGCTAGCTCTCGCGCAAATAGGCTCTGGCGACAGGCGGACGATATTTGCGATAGGCCTTTGGCGAGAGACCTCATTTATTGACATTGCCAACGACAGGCCCTCGGCGAGAGACCTCCTCCTACTAGCTGGGCGAGACGTTAGCTCACGCGCAAACAGACCTTTGGCGAGAGACCTCTTTTATTGACATTACCAACGACAGACCCTCGGCGAGAGACCTCCTCCTACTAGCTGGGCGAGACGCTAGCTCTAGCGCAAACAGGCTCTGGCGACAGGCGGACGATATGTGCGACAGACCTTTGGCGAGAGACCTCCTCCGCCTAGCTGGGCGACACGCTAGCTCTCACGCAAACAGGCTCTGGCGACAGGCGGACGATATGTGCGACAGACCTTTGGCGAGAGACGTCTTTTATTGACATTACCAATGACAGACCCTCGGCGAGAGACCTCCTCCTAGAAGCTGGGCGAGACGCTGGCTATCGCACAAACAGGCTCTGGCAACAGGCGGACGATATGTGCGACAGACCTTTTGCGAGAGACCTCCTCCGCCTAGCTGGGCGAGACGCTAGCTCTCGCGTAAACAGGCTCTGGCGAAAGGCGCACGATATGTGCGACAGACCTTTGGCGAGAGACCTCTTTTATTGACATTGCCAACGACAGACCCTCGACGAGAGACCTCCTCCTACTAGCTGGGCGAGACGCTAGCTCTCGCGCAAATGGGCTCTGGCGACAGCCGAACGATATGTGCGACAGACCTTTGGCGAGAGACCTATTTTATTGACATTACCAATGATAGACCCTCGGCGAGAGACCTCCTCCGCCTAGCTAGGCGAGACGCTAGCTCTAGCGCAAACAGGCTCTGGCGACAGGCGGACGATATGTGCTACAGACCTTTGGCGAGAGACATCTTTTATTGACATTACCAACGACAGACCCTCGGCGAGAGACCTCCTCCTACTAGCTGGGCGAGACGCTAGCTCTCGCGCAAATAGGCTCTGGCGACAGGCGGACGATATGTGCGACAGACCTTTGGCGAGAGACGTCTTTTATTGACATTACCAACGACTGACCCTCGGCTAGAGACCTCCTCCTACTAGCTGGGCCAGACGCTAGCTCTCGCACAAATAGGCTCTAGCGACAGGCGGACGATATGTGCGACAGACCTTTGGCGAGAGACCTCTTTTATTGACGTTGCCAACGACAGACGCTCGGCGAGAGACCTCCTCCGCCTACCTGGGCGAGACGATAGCTCTTTCGCAAATAGGCACTGGCGACAGGCGGACGATATGTGCGACAGACCTTTGGCGAAAGACCTCTTTTATAGACATTACCAACGACAGACCCTCGGCGAGAGACCTCCTTCGCCTAGCTGGGCGAGACGCTAGCTCTCACGCAAACAGGCTCTGGCGACAGGCGGACGATATGTGCGATAGACCTTTGGCGAGAGACGCCTTTTATTGACATTACCAACGACAGAACCTCGGCAAGAGACATCCTCCTACAAGCAGGGCGAGACGTTAGCTCACGCGCAAACAGATCTTTGGCGAGAGACCTATTTTATTGACATTGCCAATGACAGACCCTCGGCGAGAGACATCCTCCGCCTACCTGGGCGAGACGCTAGCTCTCACGCAAACAGGCTCTGGCGACAGGCGGACGATATGTGCGACCGACCTTTGGCGAGAGACGTCTTTTATTGACATTACCAACGATAGACCCTCGGCGAGAGACCTCCTCCTACTAGCTGGGCGAGACGCTAGCTCTCGCGCAAACAGGCTCTGGCGACAGGCAGACGATATGTGCGACAGACCTTTGGCGAGAGACCTCTTTAATTGACGTTGCCAACGACAGACCCTCGGCGAAAGACCTCCTCCGCCTACCTGGGCGAGACGCTAGCTCTCACGTAAACAGGCTCTGGCGACAGGCGGACGATATGTGCGACAGACCTTTGGCGAGAGACGTCTTTTATTGACATTACCAACGACAGACCCTCGGCAAGAGACCTCCTCCTACAAGCTGGGCGAGACGCTAGCTCTCGCACAAACAAGCTCTGGCGACAGGCGGACGATATGTGCGACAGTCCTTTGGCGATATACCTCTTTTATTGACATTACCAACGACAGACCCTCGGCGAGAGACCTCCTCTTACTAGCTGGGCGAGACGCTAGCTCTCGCGCAAACAGGCTTTGGCGACAGGTGGACGATATGTGCGACAGACCTTTGGCGAGAGACCTCTTTTATTGACATTGCCAACGGCAGACCCTCGGCAAGAGACCTCCTCCTACAAGCTGGGCGAGACGCTAGCTCTCGCACAAACAAGCTCTGGCAACAGGCGGACGATATGTGCGACAGTCCTTTGGCGATATACCTCTTTTATTGACATTACCAACGACAGACCCTCGGCGAGAGACCTCCTCTTACTAGCTGGGCGAGACGCTAGCTCTCGCGCAAACAGGCTCTGGCGACAGGTGGACGATATGTGCGACAGACCTTTGGCGAGAGACCTCTTTTATTGACATTGCCAACGGCAGACCCTCGGCGAGAGACCTCCTCCTACTAGCTGGGCGAGACGCTAGCTCTCGCGTAAACAGTCTCTGGCGACAGGCAGACGATATGTGCGACAGACCTTTGGCGAGAGACCTCTTTTATTGACATTACCAACGACAGTCCCTCGGCGAGAGACCTCCTCCTACTAGCTGGGCGAGACGCTAGCTCTCGCGCAAACAGGCTCTGGCGACAGGCAGACGATATGTGCGACAGACCTTTGGCGAGAGACCTCTTTAATTGACGTTGCCAACGACAGACCCTCGGCGAGAGACCTCCTCCGCCTAGCTGGGCGAGACGCTAGCTCTCACGCAAACAGGCTCTGGCGACAGGCGGACGATATGTGCGACAGACCTTTGGCGAGAGACGTCTTTTATTGACATTACCAACGACAGACCCTCGGCAAGAGACCTCCTCCTACAAGCTGGGCGAGACGCTAGCTCTCGCACAAACAAGCTCTGGCGACAGGCGGACGATATGTGCGACAGTCCTTTGGCGATATACCTCTTTTATTGACATTACCAACGACAGACCCTCGGCGAGAGACCTCCTCTTACTAGCTGGGCGAGACGCTAGCTCTCGCGAAAACAGGCTCTGGCGACAGGTGGACGATATGTGCGACAGACCTTTGGCGAGAGACCTCTTTTATTGACATTGCCAACGACAGACCCTCGACGAGAGACCTCCTCCTACTAGCTGGGCGAGACGCTAGCTCTCCCGCAAACAGGCTCTGGCGACAGCCGGACAATATGTGCGACAGACCTTTGGCGAGAGACCTCTTTTATTGACATTGCCAACGATAGACCCTCGACGAGAGACCTCCTCCTACTAGCTGGGCGAGACGCTAGCTTTCGTGCAAACAGGCTCTGGCGACAGCCGGACGATATGTGCTACAGACCTTTGGCGAGAGACCTATTTTATTGACATTGCCAACGACAGACCCTCGGCGAAAGATCTCCTCCGCCTAGCTGGGCGAGACGCTAGCTCTCACGCAAACAGGCTCTGGCGACAGGCGGACGATATGTGCGACAGACCTTTGGCGAGAGACCTCTTTTATTGACATTGCCAACGACAGACCCTCGGCAAGAGACCTCCTCCGCCTAGCTGAGCGAGATGCTAGCTCTCACGCAAACAGGCGCTGGCGACAGGCGGACGATATGTGCGACAGACCTTTGGCGAGAGACGTCTTTTATTGACGTTACCAACGACAGACCCTCGGCGAGAGACCTCCTCCTACAAGCTGGGCGAGACGCTATCTCTCGCACAAACAAGCTCTGGCGACAGGCGGACGATATGTGCGACAGACCTTTGGCGACAGACGTCTTTTATTGACATTACCAACGACAGACCCTCGGCGAGAGACCTCCTCCTACTAGCTGGGCGAGACGCTAGCTCTCGCGCAAACAGGCTCTGGCGACAGGCGGACGATATGTGCGACAAACCTTTGGCGAGAGACCTCTTTTATTGACATTGCCAACGACAGACCCTCGGCGAGAGACCTCCTCCGCCTAGCTGGGCGAGACGCTAGCTCTCACGCAAACAGGCTCTGGCGACAGGCGGACGATATGTGCGACAGACCTTTGGCGAGAGACGTCTTTTATTGACATTACCAACGACAAACCCTCGGCAAGAGACCTCTTCCTACAAGCTGGGCGAGACGCTAGCTCTCGCACAAACAGGCTCTGGCGACAGGCGGACGATATGTGCGACAGTCCTTTGGCGAGAGACCTCTTTTATTGACATTGCCAACGACAGACCCTCGACGAGAGACCTCTTCCTACTAGCTGGACGAGACGCTAGCTCTCGCTCAAACAGGCTCTGGCGACAGGCGGACGATATGTGCGACAGACCCTTGGCGAGAGACCTCTTTTATTGACATTGCCAACGACAGACCCTCGACGAGAGACCTCCTCCTACTAGCTGGGCGAGACGCTAGCTCTCGCGCAAACAGGCTCTGGCGACAGCCGGACGATATGTGCGACAGACCTTTGGTGAGAGACCTATTTTATTGACATTGCCAATGACAGACCCTCGGCGAGAGACATCCTCCGCCTACCTGGGCGAGACGCTAGCTCTCACGCAAACAGGCTCTGGCGACAGGCGGACGATATGTGCTACAGACCTTTGGCGAGAGACGTCTTTTATTGACATTACCAACGACTGACCCTCGGCGAGAGACCTCCTGCTACTAGCTGGGCGAGACGCTAGCTCTCGCGCAAACAGGCTCTGGCGACAGGCGGACGATATGTGCGACAAACCTTTGGCGAGAGACCTCTTTTATTGACATTGCCAACGACAGACCCTCGGCGAGAGACCTCCTCCGCCTAGCTGGGCGAGACGCTAGCTCTCACGCAAACAGGCTCTGGCGACAGGCGGACGATATGTGCGACAGACCTTTGGCGAGAGACGTCTTTTATTGACATTACCAATGACAGACCCTCGGCGAGAGACCTCCTCCTACAAGCTGGGCGAGACGCTGGCTCTCGCACAAACAGGCTCTGGCAACAGGCGGACGATATGTGCGACAGACCTTTTGCGAGAGACCTCCTCCGCCTAGCTAGGCGAGACGCTAGCTCTCGCGTAAACAGGCTCTGGCGACAGGCGCACGATATGTGCGACAGACCTTTGGCGAGAGACCTCTTTTATTGACATTGCCAACGACAGACCCTCGACGAGAGACCTCCTCCTACTAGCTGGGCGAGACGCTAGCTCTCGCGCAAACAGGCTCTGGCGACAGGCGGACGATATGTGCGACAGACCTTTGGCGAGAGACGTCTTTTATTGACATTACCAACGACAGACCCTCGGCAAGAGACCTCCTCCTACTAGCTGGGCGAGACGCTAGCTATCGCACAAACAGGCTCTAGCGACAGGCGGACGATATATGCGACAGATCCTTGGCGAGAGTCCTCTTTTATTGACACTACCAACAACAGACCCTCGGCGAGAGACCTCCTCCTACTAGCTGGTCGAGACGCTAGCTCTCGCGCAAACAGGCTCTGGCGACAAGCGGACGATATGTGCGACAGACCTTTGGCGAGAGACCTCTTTTATTGACATTACCAACGACAGGCCCTCGGCGAGAGACCTTCTACTAATAGCTGGGCGAGACGCTAGCTCTCGCTCAAACAGGCTCTGGCGACAGGCGGACGATATGTGCGACAGACCTTTGGCGAGAGACCTCTTTTATTGACATTGCCAACGATAGACACTCGACGAGAGACCTCCTGCTACTAGCTGGGCGAGACGCTAGCTTTCGCGCAAACAGGCTCTGGCGACAGCCGGACGATATGTGCTACAGACCTTTGGCGAGAAACCTATTTTATTAACATTGCCAACGACAGACCCTCGACGAGAGACATCCTCCGCCTAGCTGGGCGAGACGCTAGTTCTCACGCAAACAGGCTCTGGCGACAGGCGGACGATATGTGCGACAGATCTTTGGCGAGAGACCTCCTCCGCCTAGCTGGGCGAGACGCTAGCTCTCGCGCAAACAGGCTCTGGCGACAGGGGGATGATATGTGCGACAGACCATTAGCGAGAGACCTCTTTTATTGACATTGCCAATGACAGACCCTCGACGAGAGACCTCCTCCTACTAGCTGGGCGAGACGCTAGCTCTCCCGCAAACAGGCTCTGGCGACAGCCGGACAATATGTGCGACAGACCTTTGGCGAGAGACCTATTTTATTGACATTGCCAACGACAGACCCTCGGCGAAAGACCTCCTCCGCCTAGCTGGGCGAGACGCTAGATCTCACGCAACCAGGCTCTGGCGACAGGCGGACGATATGTGCGACAGACCTTTGGCGAGAGACCTCTTTTATTGACATTGCCAACGACAGACCCTCGGCGAGAGACCTCCTCCGCCTAGCTGAGCGAGACGCTAGCTCTCACGCAAACAGGCGCTGGCGACAGGTGGACGATATGTGCGACAGACCTTTGGCGAGAGACGTCTTTTATTGACGTTACCAACGACAGACACTCGGCGAGAGACCTCCTCCTACAAGCTGGGCGAGACGATATGTGTGACCGACCTTTGGCGAGAGACCTTCTCCGCCTAGCTGGGCGAGACGCTAGCTCTCGCGCAAACAGGCTCTGGCGACAGGCGGACGATATGGGCGACAGACCTTTGGGGAGAGACCTCTTTTATTGACATTGCCAATGACAGACCCTCGGTGAGAGAACTCTTCCTACTAGCTGGGTGAGACGCTAGCTCTCGTGCAAACAGGGTCTGGCGACAGGCGGACGATATATGCGACAGTCCTTTGGCGTGAGACGTCTTTTATTGACATTACCAACGACAGACCCTCGGCTAGAGACCTCCTCCTACTAGCTGGGCGAGACGCTAGCTCTCGCACAAACAGGCTCTAGCGACAGGCGGACGATATGTGCGACAGACCTTTGGCGAGAGACCTCTTTTATTGACATTACCAACGACAGACCCTCGGCGAGGGACCTCCTCCTACTAGCTGGGCGAGAAGCTAGCTCTCGCGCAAACAGGCTCTGGCGACAGGCAGACGATATGTGCGACAGACCTTTGGCGAGAGACCTCTTTTCTTAACATTACCAACGACAGACACTCGGCGAGAGACCTCCTCCGCCCAGCTGGGCGAGACGCTAGCTCTCACGCAAACAGGCTCTGGCGACAGGCGGACGATCTCTGCGACAGACCTTTGGCGAGAGACGTCTTTTATTGACATTACCAACAACAGACCCTTGGCAAGAGAGCTCCTCCTACAAGCTGGGCGAGACGCTAGCTCTCGCACAAACAGGCTCCGGCGACAGGCGGACGATATGTGCGACAGTCCTTTGGCGAGATACCTCTTTTATTGACATTACCAACGACAGACCCTCGGCGAGAGACCTCCTCCTACTAGCTGGGCGAGACGCTAGCTCTCGCGCAAACAGGCTCTGGCGACAGGCGGACGATATGTGCGACAGACCTTTGGCGAGAGACCTCTTTACTTGACGTTGCCAACGACAGACCCTCGGCGAGAGACCTCCTCCGCCTACTTGGGCGAGATGATAGCTCTTTCGAGAACAGGCTCTGGCGACAGGCGGACGATATGTGCGACAGACCCTTGGCGATAGACATCTTTTATTGACATTACCAACGACCGACCTTCGGCGAGAGACCTCCTCCTACTAGCTGGTCGAGACGCGAGCTCTCGCGCAAACAGGCTCTGGCGACATGCGGACGGTATGTGCGACAGATCTTTGGCGAGAGACGTCTTTTATTGACATTACCAACGACAGACCCTCGGCGAGAGACCTCCTCCTACAAGCTGGGCGAGACGCTAGCTCTCGCACAAACAGGCTCTGGAGACAAGCGGACGATGTGTGCGACAGTCCTTTGGCGATATACCTCTTTTATTGACATTACCAACGACAGACCCTCGGCGAGAGACCTCCTCCTACTAGCTGGGCGAGACGCTAGCTCTCGCGCAAACAGGCTCTGGCGACAGGCGGACGATATGTGGGACAGGCCTTTGGCGAGAGACCTCATTTATTGACATTGCCAACGACAGACCCTCGGCGAGAGACCTCCTCCTACTAACTGGGCGAGACGCTAGATCTCGCGCAAACAGGCTCTGGTAACAGGCGGACGATATGTGCGACAGACCTTTGGCAAGAGACCTCTTTTATTGACATTACCAACGACAGACCTTCGGCGAGAGACCTCCTACTACTAGCTCGGCGAGACGCTAGCTCTGGCGGACGATATGTGCGACAGACCTTTGGCGAGAGACCTCTTTTATTGACATTACCAACGACAGACCTTCGGCGAGAGACCTCCTACTACTAGCTCGGCGAGACGCTAGCTCTCACTCAAACAGGCTCTGGCGACAGGCGGACGATAAGTGCGACAGTCCCTTGGCGAGAGACCTCTTTTATTGACATTACCAACGACAGACCCTCGGCGAGAGACCTCCTCCTACTAGTTGGGCGAGACGCTAGCTCTCGCGCAAACAGGCTCTGGCGACAGGAGGACGATATGTGCGACAGAGCTTTTGCGAGAGACCTCTTTTATTGACATTACCAACGACAGACCCTCGGCGAGAGACCTCCTCCTACTAGCTGGTCGAGACGCTAGCTCTCGCTCAAACAGGCTCTGGCGACAGGCGGACGATATGTGCGACAAACCTTTGGCAAGAGACGTCTTTTATTGACATTACAACCGACAGTGCCTCGGCGATAGACCTCCTCCTACTAGCTGGGCGAGACGGTAGCTCACGCGCAAACAGGCTCTGGCGACAGGCGGACGATATGTGCGACAGACCTTTGGCGAGAGACCTCTTTTAGTGACATTGCCAACGACAGACCCTCGGCGAGAGTCCTCCTACTAGCTGGACGAGACGCTAGTTCTCGCGCAAACAGGCTCTGGCGACAGGCGGACGATATGTGGGACAGGCCTTTGGCGAGAGACCTCATTTATTGACATTGCCAACGACAGACCCTCGGCGAGAGACCTCCTCCTACTAACTGGGCGAGACGCTAGATCTCGCGCAAACAGGCTCTGGTAACAGGCGGACGATATGTGCGACAGACCTTTGGCAAGAGACCTCTTTTATTGACATTACCAACGACAGACCCTCGGCGAGAGACCTCCTCCTACTAGCTGGACGAGACGCTAGTTCTCGCGCAAACAGGCTCTGGCGACAGGAGGACGATATGTGCTACAGACCTTTGGCGAGAGACGTCTTTTATTGACATTACCAACGACTGACCCTCGGCGAGAGACCTCCTCCTACTAGCTGGGCGAGACGCTAGCTCTCGCGCAAACAGGCTCTGGCGACAGGCGGACGATATGTGCGACAAACCTTTGGCGAGAGACCTCTTTTATTGACATTGCCAACGACAGACCCTCGGCGAGAGACCTCCTCCGCCTAGCTGGGCGAGACGCTAGCTCTCACGCAATCAGGCTCTGGCGACAGGCGGACGATATGTGCGACAGACCTTTGGCGAGAGACGTCTTTTATTGACATTACCGACGACAGACCCTCGGCGAGAGACCTCCTCCTACAAGCTGGGCGAGACGCTAGTTCTCGCGCAAACAGGCTCTGGCGACAGGCGGACGATATGTGCGACAGACCTTTGGCGAGAGACGTCTTTTATTGACATTACCAACGACAGACCCTCGGCAAGAGACCTCCTCCTGCTAGCTGGGCGAGACGCTAGCTCTCGCACAAACAGGCTCTAGCGACAGGCGGACGATATATGCAACAGATCCTTGGCGAGAGTCCTTTTTATTGACATTACCAACAACAGACCCTCGGCGAGAGACCTCCTCCTACTAGCTGGGCGAGACGCTAGCTCTCGCGCAAACAGGCTCTGGCGACAGGCGGACGATATGTGCGACAGACCTTTGGCGAGAGACGTCTTTTATTGACATTACTAACGACAGACCCTCGGCAAGAGACCTCCTCCTACTAGCTGGGCGAGACGCTAGCTCTCGCACAAACAGGCTCTAGCGACAGGCGGACGATATATGCGACAGATCCTTGGCGAGAGTCCTCTTTTATTGACATTACCAACAACAGACCCTCGGCGAGAGACCTCCTCCTACTAGCTGGTCGAGACGCTAGCTCTCGCGCAAACAGGCTCTGGCGACAAGCGGACGATATGTGCGACAGACCTTTGGCGAGAGACCTCTTTTATTGACATTACCAACGACAGGCCCTCGGCGAGAGACCTCCTACTAATAGCTGGGCGAGACGCTAGCTCTCGCTCAAACAGGCTCTGGCGACAGGCGGACGATATGTGCGACAGACCTTTGGCGAGAGACCTCTTTTAGTGACATTGCCAACGATAGACCCTCGACGAGAGACCTCCTGCTACTAGCTGGGCGAGACGCTAGCTTTCGCGCAAACAGGCTCTGGCGACAGCCGGACGATATGTGCTACAGACCTTTGGCGAGAGACCTATTTTATTAACATTGCCAACGACAGACCCTCGACGAGAGACATCCTCCGCCTAGCCGGGCGAGACGCTAGCTCTCACGCAAACAGGCTCTGGCGACACGCGGACGATATGTGCGACAGATCTTTAGCGAGAGACCTCCTCCGCCTAGCTGGGCGAGACGCTAGCTCTCGCGCAAACAGGCTCTGGCGACAGGGGGATGATATGTGCGACAGACCTTTGGCGAGAGACCTCTTTTATTGACATTGCCAACGACAGACCCTCGGCGAGAGACCTCCTCCGCCTAGCTGGGCGAGACGCTAGCTCTCACGCAATCAGGCTCTGGCGACAGGCGGACGATATGTGCGACAGACCTTTGGCGAGAGACGTCTTTTATTGACATTACCAACGACAGACCCTCGGCAAGAGACCTCCTCCTGCTAGCTGGGCGAGACGCTAGCTCTCGCACAAACAGGCTCTAGCGACAGGCGGACGATATATGCGACAGATCCTTGGCGAGAGTCCTCTTTTATTGACATTACCAACAACAGACCCTCGGCGAGAGACCTCCTCCTACTAGCTGGGCGAGACGCTAGCTCTCGCGCAAACAGGCTCTGGCGACAGGCGGACGATATGTGCGACAGACCTTTGGCGAGAGACGTCTTTTATTGACATTACTAACGACAGACCCTCGGCAAGAGACCTCCTCCTACTAGCTGGGCGAGACGCTAGCTCTCGCACAAACAGGCTCTAGCGACAGGCGGACGATATATGCGACAGATCCTTGGCGAGAGTCCTCTTTTATTGACATTACCAACAACAGACCCTCGGCGAGAGACCTCCTCCTACTAGCTGGTCGAGACGCTAGCTCTCGCGCAAACAGGCTCTGGCGACAAGCGGACGATATGTGCGACAGACCTTTGGCGAGAGACCTCTTTTATTGACATTACCAACGACAGGCCCTCGGCGAGAGACCTCCTACTAATAGCTGGGCGAGACGCTAGCTCTCGCTCAAACAGGCTCTGGCGACAGGCGGACGATATGTGCGACAGACCTTTGGCGAGAGACCTCTTTTAGTGACATTGCCAACGATAGACCCTCGACGAGAGACCTCCTGCTACTAGCTGGGCGAGACGCTAGCTTTCGCGCAAACAGGCTCTGGCGACAGCCGGACGATATGTGCTACAGACCTTTGGCGAGAGACCTATTTTATTAACATTGCCAACGACAGACCCTCGACGAGAGACATCCTCCGCCTAGCCGGGCGAGACGCTAGCTCTCACGCAAACAGGCTCTGGCGACACGCGGACGATATGTGCGACAGATCTTTGGCGAGAGACCTCCTCCGCCTAGCTGGGCGAGACGCTAGCTCTCGCGCAAACAGGCTCTGGCGACAGGGGGATGATATGTGCGACAGACCTTTGGCGAGCGACCTCTTTTATTGACATTGCCAACGACAGACCCTCGACGAGAGACCTCCTCCTACTAGCCGGGCGAGACGGTTGCTCTCCCGCAAACAGGCTCTGGCGACAGCCGGACAATATGTGCGACAGACCTTTGGCGAGAGACCTATTTTATTGACATTGCCCACGACAGACCCTCGGCGAAAGACCTCCTCCGCCTAGCTGGGCGAGACGCTAGCTCTCACGCAAACAGGCTCTGGCGACAGGCGGACGATATGTGCGACAGACCTTTGGCGAGAGACCTCTTTTATTGACATTGCCAACGACAGACCCTCGGCGAGATACCTCCTCCGCCTAGCTGAGCGAGACGCTAGCTCTCACGCAAACAGGCGCTGGCGGCAGGCGGACGATATGTGCGACAGACCTTTGGCGAGAGACGTCTTTTATTGACGTTACCAACGACAGACCCTCGGCGAGAGACCTCCTCCTACAAGCTGGGCGAGACGCTAGCTCTCGCGCAAACAGGCTTTGGCGGCAGGCGGACGATATGTGCGACCGACCTTTGGCAAGAGACATTCTCCGCCTAGCTAGGCGAGACGCTAGCTCTCGCGCAAACAGGCTCTGGCGACAGGCGGACGATATGGGCGACAGACCTTTGGGGAGAGACCTCTTTTATTGACATTGCCAATGACAGACCCACGGCGAGAGAACTCCTACTACTAGCTGGGTGAGACGCTAGCTCTCGCGCAAACAGGCTCTGGCGACAGGCGGACGATATATGCGACAGACCTTTGGCGAGAGACCTCTTTTATTGACATTACCAACGACAGACCCTCGGCGAGAGACCTCCTCCTACTAGCTGGGCGAGAGACCTCCTCCAACTAGCGGGGCGAGACGCTAGCTCTCGCGCAAACAGGCTCCGGCGACAGGTGGACGATATGTGCGACGGACCTTTGGCGAGAGACCTCTTTTATTGACATTACCAACGACAGACCCTCGGCGAGAGACCTCCTCCGACTAGCTGGGCGAGACGCTAGCACTCTCGCAAACAGGCTCCGGCGACAGGCGGACGATATGGGCGACAGACCTTTGGCGAGAGATCTCTTTTATTGACATTGCCAACGACAGACCCTCGGCGAGATTCCTCCTCCTACTAGCTGGGTGAGACGATACCTCTCGCGCAAATAGGCTCTGGCGACAGGCGGACGATATGTGCTACAGACCTTTGGCGAGAGACCTCTTTTATTGACATTGCCAATGACAGACCCTCGGAGAGAGACCTCCTCCTACTAGCTGGGTTAGACGCTAGCTCTCGCGCAAACAGGCTCTGGCGTCGGGCGAACGATAGGTGCGACTGACCTTTGGCGAGAGACCTCTTTTATTGACATTGCCAACGACAGACCCTCGGAGAGAGACCTCCTCCTACTAGCTGGGTGAGACGCTAGCTCTCGCGCAAACAGGCTCTGGCGACAGGCGGACGATATGTGCGACAGACCATTGGCGAGAGACCTCTTTTATTGACATTACCAACGACAGACCCTCGGCGAGAGACCTCCTCCGACTAGCTGGGCGAGACGCTAGCACTCGCGCAAACAGGCTCCGGCGACAGGCGGACGATATGGGCGACAGACCTTTGGCGAGAGATCTCTTTTATTGACATTGCCAACGACAGACCCTCGGCGAGATTCCTCCTCCTACTAGCTGGGCGAGACGATACCTCTCGCGCAAATAGGCTCTGGCGACAGGCGGACGATATGTGCGACAGACCTTTGGCGAGAGACCTCTTTTATTGACATTGCCAATGACAGACCCTCGGAGAGAGACCTCCTCCTACTAGCTGGGTTAGACGCTAGCTCTCGGCCAAACAGGCTCTGGCGTCAGGCGAACGATAGGTGCGACTGACCTTTGGCGAGAGACCTCTTTTATTGACATTGCCAACGACAGACCCTCGGAGAGAGACCTCCTCCTACTAGCTGGGTGAGACGCTAGCTCTCGCGCAAACAGGCTCTGGCGTCAGGCGGACGATATGTGCGACAGACCTTTGGTGAGAGACCTATTTTATTGACATTGCCAACGACAGACCCTCGGAGAGAGACCTCCTCCTACTAGCTGGGTGAGACGCTAGCTCTCGCGCAAACAGGCTCTGGCGTCAGGCGGACGATATGGGTGACAGACCTTTGGCGAGAGACCTATTTTATTGACATTGCCAACGACAGACCCTCGGCAAGAGACCTCCTCCTACTAGCTGGGCGAGACGATACCTCTCGCGCAAACAGGCTCTGGCGACAGGCGGACGTTATATTCGACAGACCTTTGGCGAGAGACCTCTTTTATTGACTTTAACAACGACAGACCCTCGGCTAGAGACCTACTCCTACTAGCAGCGCGAGACGCTAGCTCTCGCGAAAACAGGCTCTGACGACAGGCGGACGATATGTGCGACGGACCTTTGGCGAGAGATCTCTTTTATTGACATTGCCAATGACAGACCCTCGGCGAGAGACCTCCTCCTACTAGCCGGGCGAGACGATAGCTCTCGCGCAAACTGGCTCTGGCGACAGACCTTTGGCGAGAGACCTATTTTATTGACATTACGAACGACACACCCTCGGCGAGTGACCTCCTCCTACTAGCTGGGCGAGACGCTAGCTCTCGCGCAAACAGGCTCTGGCGACAGAACTTTGGCGAGAGACCTCTTTTATTGACTTTAACAACGACAGACCCTCGGCGAGAGACCTCCTCCGCCTAGCTGGGCGAGACGCTAGCTCTCGCGCAAAAAGGCTCTGGCGACAGGCGGACTATATGTGCGACAGACCTTTGGCGAGAGACCTCTTTTGTTGACATTACCAACGACAGACCCTCGGCGAGAGACCTCCTCCTACTAGCTGGGCGAGACGGTAGCTCTCGCGCAAACAGGCTCTGGCGACAGGCGGACAATATGTGCGACAGACCTTTGGCGAGAGACCTCTTTTGTTGACATTACCAACGACAGACCCTCGGCGAGAGACCTCCTCCTACTAGCTGGGCGAGACGCTAGCTCTCGCGCGAACAGGCTCTTACGACAGGCGGACAATATGTGCTACAGACCTTTGGCGAGAGACCTCTTTTATTGATATTACCAACGACAGACCCTCGACGAGAGATCCCCTCCTACTAGCTGGGCGAGACGCTAGCTCTCGTGCAAACGGGCTCTGGCGACAGGCGTACGATATGGGAGACAGACCTTTGGCGAGAGACCTCTTTTATTGACATTGCCAACGACTGTCCCTCGGCGAGAGACCTCCTCCTACTAGCTGGGCGAGACGATAGCTCTCGCTCAAACAGGCTCTGGCGACAGGCGGACGATATGTGCGACAGACCTTTGGCGAGAGACCTCTTTTATTGACATTACCAACGACACACCCTCAGCGAGAAACCTCCTGCTACTAGCTGGGCGAGACGCTAGCTCTCGCGCAAACAGGCTCTGGCGACAGGCGGACGATATCGGCGACAGACCTTTGGCGAGAGACCTCTTTTATTGACATTACCAACGACAGACACTCGACGAGAGACCTCCTCCTACTAGCTGGGCGAGAGACCTCCTCCTACTAGCTGGGCGAGACGCTAGCTCTCGCGCAAACAGGCTCTGGCGACAGGCGGACGATATCTGCGACAGACCTTTGGTGAGAGACCTCTTTTTTGACATTACCAACGACAGACCCTCGGCGAGAGACCTCCGCTTACTAGCTGAGCGAGACGCTAGCTCTCACGCAAACAGGCTCTGGCGACAGAACTTTGGCGAGAGACCTCTTTTATTGACTTTAACAACGACAGACCCTCGGCGAGAGACCTCCTCCGCCTCGCTGGGCGAGACGCTAGCTCTCGCGCAAAAAGGCTCTAGCGACAGGCGGACTATATGTGAGACAGACCTTTGGCGAGAGACCTCTTTTGTTGACATTACCAACGACAGACCCTCGGCGAGAGACCTCCTCCTACTAGCTGGGCGAGACGCTAGCTCTCGAGCGAACAGGCTCTGGCGACAGGCGGACGATATGGGCGACAGACCTTTGGCGAGAGACCTCTTTTATTGACATTGCCAACGAAAGATCATCGGCGAGAGACCTCCTACTACTAGCTGGGCGAGACGATAGCTCTCGCGCAAACAGGCTCTGGCGACAGGTGAACGATATGAGCGACAGACCTTTGGCGAGATACCTTTTTTATTGACATTGCCAACGACAGACCCTCAGCGAGAGACCTCCTCCTACTAGCTGGGTGAGACGCTAGCTCTCGCACAAACAGGCTCTGGCTACAGGCGGACGATATGTGCGACAGACCTTTGGCGAGAGACCTCTTTTATTGACATAGCCAACGACAGATCCTCGGCGAGAGACCTCCTACTACTAGCTGGGCGAGACGATAGCACTCGCGCTAACAGGCTCTGGCGACAGGCGGACAATATGAGCGACAGACCTTTGGCGAGAGACCTCTTTTATTGACATTGCCAACGACAGACCCTCGGCGAGAGACCTCCTCCTACTAGCTGGGCGAGACGCTAGCTCTCGCACAAACAGGCTCTGGCGACAAGCGGACGATATGTGCGACAGACCTTTGGCGAGAGACCTCTTTTATTGATATTACGAACGACAGACGCTCGGCGAGAGACCTCCTCCAACTAGCTGGGCGAGACGCTAGCTCTCGCGCAAAAAGGCTCTAGCGACAGGCGGACTATATGTGAGACAGACCTTTGGCGAGAGACCTCTTTTGTTGACATTACCAACGACAGACCCTCGGCGAGAGACCTCCTCCTACTAGCTGGGCTAGACGCTAGCTCTCGCGCAAACAGGCTCTGGCGACAGGCGGACGATATGTGCGACTGACCTTTGACGAGAGACCTTTTTTATTGACATTGCCAACGACAGATCCTCGGCGAGAGACCTCCAACTACTAGCTGTGCGAGACGATAGCTCTCGCGCTAACAGGCTCTGGCGACAGGCGGACAATATGAGCGACAGACCTTTGGCGAGAGACCTCTTTTATTGACATTGCCAACGACAGACCCTCGGCGAGAGACCTCCTCCTACTAGCTGGGCGAGACGCTAGCTCTCGCACAAACAGGCTCTGGCGACAGGCGGACGATATGTGCGACAGACCTTTGGCGAGAGACCTCTTTTATTGATATTACGAACGACAGACGCTCGGCGAGAGACCTCCTCCTACTAGATGGGCGAGACGCTAGCTCTCGCGCAAACAGGCTCTGGCGACAGGCGGACGATATGGGCGAGAGACCTTTGGCGAGAGATCTCTTTTATTGACATTGGAAACCACAGACCCTCGACGAGAAACCTCTTCCTACTAGCTGGGCGAGACGATACCTCTCGCGTAAACAGGCTCTGGCGACAGGCGGACGATATGTGCGACAGACCTTTGGCGAGAGACCTTTTTTATTGACATTGCTAACGACAGACCCTCGGCGAGAGACCGCAAATTACTAGCTGGGTGAGACGATAGCTCTCGCGCAAACAGGCTCTGGCGATAGGCGGACGTTATGTTCGACAGACCTTTGGCGAGGGACCTCTTTTATTGACATTGCCAACGACAAACCCTTGGCGAGAGACCTACACCTACTAGCTGGGCGACACGATAGCTCTCGCGCAAACAGGCTCTAGCGACAGGCGTACGATATGTGCAACAGAATTTTGGCCAAAGACCTCTTTTATTGACTTTAACAACGACAGACCCTCGGCGAGAGACCTCCTCCTACTAGCTGGGCGAGACGCTAGCTCTCGCGCAAACAGGTTCTGACGACAGGCAGACGATATGTGCGACAGATCTTTGGCGAGAGACCTCCTTTATTGACATAGCCAACGACATTCCCTCGGCGAGAGACCTCCTCCTACTAGCTGGGCAAGACGATAGCTCTCGCCCAAACATGCTCTGGTGACAGGCAAACGATATGTGCGACAGAGCTTTGGCGAGGGACCTCTTTTGTTGACATTACCAACGACAGACACTCGGCGAGAGACCTCCTCCTACTAGCTGGGCGAGACGCTAGCTCTCTCGCAAACAGGCTCTGGCGACAGGCGGACAATATGTGCGACAGACCTTTGGCGAGGGACCTCTTTTGTTGACATTACCAACGACAGACCCTCGGCGAGAGACCTCCTCCTACAAGCTGGGCTAGACGCTAGCTCTCGCGCAAACAGGCTCTGGCGACAGGCGGACGATATGTGCGACAGAGCTTTGGCGAGAGGCCTCTTTTATTGACATTGCCAACGACAGATCATCGGCGAGAGACCTCCTACTACTAGCTGGGCGAGACGATAGCTCTCGCGCAAACAAGCTTTGGCGATAGGCGGACGATATGAGCGACAGACCTTTGGCGAGAGACCTTTTTTATTGACATTGCCAACGAAAGACACTCAGCGCGAGACCTCCTCCTACTAGCTGGGTGAGACGCTAGCTCTCGCACAAACAGGCTCTGGCGACAGGCGGACGATATGTGCGACAGACCTTTGGCGAGAGACCTCTTTTATTGACATAGCCAACGACAGACCCTCGACGAGAGATCTCCTCCGCCTAGCTGGGCGAGACGCTAGCTCTCGTGCAAAAAGGCTCTGGCGACAAGTGGACTATATGTGCGATAGACCTTTGGCGAGAGACCTCTTTTGTTGACATTACCAACGACAGACCCTCGGCGAGAGACCTCTTCCTACTAGCTGGGCTAGACGCTAGCTCTCGCGCAAACAGACTCTGGCAACAGGCGGACGATATGTGCGACAGACCTTTGGCGAGAGACCTCTTTTATTGACATTGCCAACGACAGATCCTCGGCGAGAGACCTCCTACTACTAGCTGGGCGAGACGATAGCTCTCGCGCTAACAGGCTCTGGCGACAGGCGGACGATATGAGCGACAGACCTTTGGCGAGAGACCTCTTTTATTGACATTACCAACGACAGACCCTCGGCGAGAGACCTCCTCCTACTAGCTGGGTGAGACGCTAGCTCTCGCACAAACAGGCTCTGGCGACAGGCGGACGATATGTGCGACAGACCTTTGGCGAGAGACCTCTTTTATTGACATTGCCAACGACAGACCCTCGGCGAGAGATGTCCTCCGCCTAGCTGGGCAAGACGCTAGCTCTCGCGCAAAAAGGCTCTGACGAAAGGCGGACTATATGTGCGACAGACCTTTGGCGAGAGACCTCTTTTGTTGACATTACCAACGACAGACCCTCGGCGAGAGACCTCCTCCAACTAGCTGGGCGAGACACTAGCTCTCGCGCAAACAGGCTCTGGCGACAGGCAGACAATATGTGCGACAGACCTTTGGCGAGAGACCTCTTTTGTTGACATTACCAACGACAGACCCTCGGCGAGAGACCTCCTCCTACAAGCTGGGCTAGACGCTAGCTCTCGCGCAAACAGGCTCTGGCGACAGGCGGACGATATGGGCGTCAGACCTTTGGCGAGAGATCTCTTTTATTGACATTGGAAACGACAGACCCTCGGCGAGAAACCTCTTCCTACTAGCTGGGCGAGACGATACCTCTCGCGTAAACAGGCTCTGGCGACAGGCGGACGATATGTGCGACAGACCTTTGGCGAGAGACCTCTTTTATTGATATTACGAACGACAGACGCTCGGCGAGAGACCTCCTCCTACTAGATGGGTGAGACGCTAGCTCTCGCACAAACAGGCTCTGGCGACAGTCGGACGATATGTGCGACAGACCTTTGGCGAGAGACCTCTTTTATTGACATAGCCAACGACAGACCCTCGGCGAGAGATCTCCTCCGCCTAGCTGGGCGAGACGCTAGCTCTCGCGCAAAAAGGCTCTGGCGACAGGTGGACTATATGTGCGACAGACCTTTGGCGAGAGACCTCTTTTGTTGACATTACCAACGACAGACCCTCGGCGAGAGACCTCCTCCTACTAGCTGGGCTAGACGCTAGCTCTCGCGCAAACAGGCTCTGGCAACAGGCGGACGATATGAGCGACAGACTTTTGGCGAGAGACCTTTTTTATTGACATTGCCAACGACAGACCCTCAGCGCGAGACCTCCTCCTACTAGCTGGGTGAGACGCTAGCTCTCGCACAAACAGGCTCTGGCGACAGGCGGACGATATGTGCGACAGACCTTTGGCGAGAGACCTCTTTTATTGACATAGCCAACGACAGACCCTCGGCGAGAGATCTCCTCCGCCTAGCTGGGCGAGACGCTAGCTCTCGCGCAAAAAGGCTCTGGCGACAGGTGGACTATATGTGCGACAGACCTTTGGCGAGAGACCTCTTTTGTTGACATTACCAACGACAGACCCTCGGCGAGAGACCTCCTCCTACTAGCTGGGCTAGACGCTAGCTCTCGCGCAAACAGGCTCTGGCGACAGGCGGACGATATGTGCGACAGACCTTTGGCGAGAGACCTCTTTTATTGACATTGCCAACGACAGATCCTCGGCGAGAGACCTCCTACTACTAGCTGGGCGAGACGATAGCTCTCGCGCTAACAGGCTCTGGCGACAGGCGGACAATATGAGCGACAGACCTTTGGCGAGAGACCTCTTTTATTGACATTGCCAACGACAGACCCTCGGCGAGAGACATCCTCCTACTAGCTGGGCGAGACGCTAGCTCTCGCACAAACAGGCTCTGGCGACAGGCGGACGATATGTGCGACAGACCTTTGGCGAGAGACCTCTTTTATTGATATTACGAACGACAGACGCTCGGCGAGAGACCTCCTCCTACTAGATGGGCGAGACGCTAGCTCTCGCGCAAACAGGCTCTGGCGACAGGCGGACGATATGTGCGACAGACCTTTGGCGAGAGACCTTTTTTATTGACATTGCCAACGACAGACCCTCGGCGAGAGACCGCATATTACTAGCTGGGTGAGACGATAGCTCTCGCGCAAACAGGCTCTGGCGACAGGCGGACGTTATGTTCGACAGACCTTTGGCGAGGGACCACTTTTATTGACATTGCCAACGTCAGACCCTTGGCGAGAGACCTACTCCTTCTAGCTGGGCGACACGATAGCTCTCGCTCAAACAGGCTCTAGCGACAGGCGTACGATATGTGCGACAGAATTTTGGCGAGAGACCTCTTTTATTGACTTTAACAACGACAGACCCTCGGCGAGAGACCTCCCCCTACTAGCTGGGCGAGACGCTAGCTCTCACGCAAACAGGTTCTGACGACAGGCAGACGATATGTGCGACAGATCTTTGGCGAGAGACCTCTTTTATTGACATAGCCAACGACATTCCCTCGGCGAGAGACCTCCTCCTACTAGCTGGGCGAGACGATAGCTCTCGCGCAAACAAGCTCTGGTGACAGGCGAACGATATGTGCGACAGACCTTTGGCGAGAGACCTCTTTTATTGACATTGCCAATGACAGACCCTCGGCGGGAGATCTCCTCCGCCTAGCTGGGCGAGACGCTAGCTCTCGCGCAAAAAGGCTCTGGCGACAGGCGGACTATATGTGCGACAGACCTTTGGCAAGAGACCTCTTTTGTTGACATTACCAACGACAGACACTCGGCGAGAGACCTCCTCCTACTAGCTGGGCGAGACGCTAGCTCTCTCGCAAACAGGCTTTGGCGAAAGGCGGACGATATGTGTGACAGAGCTTTGGCGAGAGGCCTCTTTTATTGACATTGCCAACGACAGATCATCGCCGAGAGACCTCCTACTACTAGCTGGGCGAGACGATAGCTCTCGCGCAAACAAGCTCTGGCGATAGGCGGACGATATGAGCGACAGACCTTTGGCGCGAGACCTTTTTTATTGACATTGCCAACGACAGACCCTCAGCGCGAGACCTCCTCCTACTAGCTGGGTGAGACGCTAGCTCTCGCGCAAACAGGCTCTGGCGACAGGCGGACGATATGTGCGACAGACCTTTGGCGAGAGACCTTTTTTATTGACATTGCCAACGACAGACCCTCGGCGAGAGACCGCATATTACTAGCTGGGTGAGACGATAGCTCTCGCGCAAACAGGCTCTGGCGACAGGCGGACGTTATGTTCGACAGACCTTTGGCGAGGGACCACTTTTATTGACATTGCCAACGACAGACCCTTGGCGAGAGACCTACTCCTTCTAGCTGGGCGACACAATAGCTCTCGCTCAAACAGGCTCTAGCGACAGGCGTACGATATGTGCGACAGAATTTTGGCGAGAGACCTCTTTTATTGACTTTAACAACGACAGACCCTCGGCGAGAGACCTCCCCCTACTAGCTGGGCGAGACGCTAGCTCTCGCGCAAACAGGTTCTGACGACAGGCAGACGATATGTGCGACAGATCTTTGGCGAGAGACCTCTTTTATTGACATAGCCAACGACATTCCCTCGGCGAGAGACCTCCTCCTACTAGCTGGGCGAGACGATAGCTCTCGCGCAAACAAGCTCTGGTGACAGGCGAACGATATGTGCGACAGACCTTTGGCGAGAGACCTCTTTTATTGACATTGCCAATGACAGACCCTCGGCGGGAGATCTCCTCCGCCTAGCTGGGCGAGACGCTAGCTCTCGCGTAAAAAGGCTCTGGCGACAGGCGGACTATATGTGCGACAGACCTTTGGCGAGAGACCTCTTTTGTTGACATTACCAACGACAGACACTCGGCGAGAGACCTCCTCCTACTAGCTGGGCGAGACGCTAGCTCTCTCGCAAACAGGCTCTGGCGAAAGGCGGACGATATGTGCGACAGAGCTTTGGCGAGAGGCCTCTTTTATTGACATTGCCAACGACAGATCATCGCCGAGAGACCTCCTACTACTAGCTGGGCGAGACGATAGCTCTCGCGCAAACAAGCTCTGGCGATAGGCGGACGATATGAGCGACAGACCTTTGGCGCGAGACCTTTTTTATTGACATTGCCAACGACAGACCCTCAGCGCGAGACCTCCTCCTACTAGCTGGGTGAGACGCTAGCTCTCGCACAAACAGGCTCTGGCGATAGGCGGACGATATGTGCGACAGACCTTTGGCGAGAGACCTCTTTTATTGACATAGCCAACGACAGACCCTCGACGAGAGATCTACTCCGCCTAGCTGGGCGAGACGCTAGCTCTCGCGCAAAAAGGCTCTGGCGACAGGTGGACTATATGTGCGACAGACCTTTGGCGAGAGACCTCTTTTGTTGACATTACCAACGACTGACCCTCGGCGAGAGACCTCCTCCTACTAGCTGGGCTAGATGCTAGCTCTCGCGCAAAAAGGCTCTGGCAACAGGCGGACGATATGTGCGACAGACCTTTGGCGATAGACCTATTTTATTGACATTGCCAACGACAGATTCTCGGCGAGAGACCTCCTACTACTAGCTGGGCGAGACGATAGCTCTCGCGCTAACAGGCTCTGGCGACAGGCGGACGATATGAGCGACAGACCTTTGGCGAGAGACCTCTTTTATTGACATTGCCAACGACAGACCCTCGGCGAGAGACCTCCTCCTACTAGCTGGGCGAGACGCTAGCTCTCGCACAAACAGGCTCTGGCGACAGGCGGACGATATGTGCGACAGACCTTTGGCGAGAGACCTCTTTTATTGACATTGCCAACGACAGACCCTCGGCGAGAGACCTCCTCCTACTAGCTGGGCTAGACGCTAGCTCTCGCGCAAACAGGCTCTGGCGACAGGCGGATGATATGTGCGACAGACCTTTGGCGAGAGACCTCTTTTATTGACATTGCCAACGACAGATCCTCGGCGAGAGACCTCCTACTACTAGCTGGGCGAGACGATAGCTCTCGCGCTAACAGGCTCTGGCGACAGGCGGACGATATGAGCGACAGACCTTTGGCGAGAGACCTCTTTTATTGACATTACCAACGACAGACGCTCGGCGAGAGACCTCCTCCTACTAGCTGGGCGAGACGCTAGCTCTCGCACAAACAGGCTCTGGCGACAGGCGGACGATATGTGCGACAGACCTTTGGCGAGAGACCTCTCTTATTGACATTACCAACGACAGACGCTCGACGAGAGACCTCCTCCTACTAGCTGGGCGAGACGCTAGCTCCCGCGCAAACAGTCTCTGGCGACAGGCGGACGATATGGGCGACAGACCTTTGGCGAGAGATCTCTTTTATTGACATTGGCAACGACAGACTCTCGGCGAGAAACCTCTTCCTACTAGATGGGCGGGACGATACCTCTCGCGCAAACAGGCTCTGGCGACAGGCGGACGATATGTGCGACAGACCTTTGGCAAGAGACCTTTTTTATTGACATTGCCGACGACAGACCCTCGGCGAGAGACCGCATATTACTTGCTGGGTGAGACGATAGCTCTCGCGCAAACAGGCTCTGGCGACAGGCGGACGTTATGTTCGACAGAACTTTGGCGAGGGACCTCTTTTATTGACATTGCCAACGACAGACCCTTGGCGAGAGACCTACTCCTGCTAGCTGGACGACACGATAGCTCTCGCTCAAACAGGCTCTAGCGATAGGCGCACGATATGTGCGAGAGAACTTTGGCGGGAGACCTCTTTTACTGACTTTAACAACGACAGACCCTCGGCGAGAGACCTCCTCCTACTAGCTGGGTGAGACGCTGGCTCTCGCACAAACGGGCTCTGATGACAGGCAGACGATATGTGCTACAGATCTTTGGCGAGAGACCTCTTTTATTGACATAGCCAACGACATTCCCTCGGCGAGAGACCTCCTCCTACTAGCTGGGCGAAACGATAGCTCTCGCGCAAACAAGCTCTGGCGACAGGCGAACGATATGTACGACAGACCTTTGGCGAGAGACCTCTTTTATTGACATTGCCAACGACAGACCCTCGGCGAGAGATCTCCTTCGCCTAGCTGGGCGAGACGCTAGCTCTCGCGCAAAATGGCTCTGGCGACAGGCGGACTATATGTGCGACAGACCTTTGGCGAGAGACCTCTTTTATTGACATTGCCAACGACAGATCATCGGCGAGAGACCTCCTACTACTAGCTGGGCGAGACGATAGCTCTCGCGCAAACAGGCTCTTGCGACAGGCGGACGATATGAGCGACAGACCTTTGGCGAGAGACCTTTTTTATTGACATTGCCAACGACAGACCCTCAGCGAGAGGCCTCCTCCTACTAGCTGGGTGAGACGCTAGCTCTCTCACAAACAGGCTCTGGCGACAGGCGGACGATATGTGCGACAGACCTTTGGCGAGAGACCTCTTTTATTGACATAGCCAACGACAGACCCTCAGCAAGAGATCTCCTCCGCCTAGCTGGGTGAGACGCTAGCTCTCGCGCAAAAAGGCTCTGGCGACAGGTGGACTATATATGCGACAGACCTTTGGCGAGAGACCTCTTTTGTTGACATTACCAACGACAGACACTCGGCGAGAGACCTCCTCCTACTAGCTGGGCGAGACGCTAGCTCTCTCGCAAACAGGCTCTGGCGACAGGCGGACGATATGTGCGACAGACCTTTGGCGAGAGACCTCTTTTATTGACATTGCCAACGACAGATCATCGGCGAGAGACCTCCTACTACTAGCTGGGCGAGACGATAGCTCTCGCGCAAACAGGGTCTGGCGACAGGCGGAAGATATGAGCGACAGACCTTTGGCGAGAGACCTTTTTTATTGACATTGCCAACGACAGACCCCCAGCGAGAGACCTCCTCCTACTAGCTGGGTGAGACGCTAGCTCTCGCACAAACAGGCTCTGGCGACAGGCGGACGATATGTGCGACAGACCTTTGGCGAGAGACCTCTTTTATTGTCATAGCCAACGACAGACCCTCGGCGAGAGATCTCCTCCGCCTAGCTGGGCGAGACGCTAGCTCTCGCGCAAAAAGGCTCTGGCGACAGGTGGACTATATATGCGACAGACCTTTGGCGAGAGACCTCTTTTGTTGACATTACCAACGACAGACCCTCGGCGAGAGACTTCTTCCTACTAGCTGGGCGAGACGTTAGCTCTCGCGCAAACAGGCTCTGGCGACAGGCGGACAATATGTGCGACAGACCTTTGGCGAGAGACCTCTTTTATTGACATTGCCAACGACAGACCCTCGGCAAGAGACCTCCTCCTACTAACTGGGCGAGACGATACCTCTCGCGCAAACAGGCTCTGGCGACAGGCGGACGATATGTGCGACAGACCTTTGGCGAGAGACCTCTTTTATTGACATTACCAACGACAGACGCTCGGCGAGAGACCTCCTCCTACTAGATGGGCAAGACGCTAGCTCTCGCGCAAACAGGCTCTGGCGACAGGCGGACGATATGGGCGACAGGCCTTTGGCGAGAGATCTCTTTTATTGACATTGGCAACGACAGACCCTCGGCGAGAGACCTCCTCCTACTAGCTGGGCGAGACGATACCTCTCGCGCAAACCGGCTCTGGCGACAGGCGGACGATATGTGCGACAGACTTTTGGCGAGAGACCTTTTTTATTGAAATTGCCAACGACAGACCCTCGGCGAGAGACCTCCTATTACTAGCTGGGTGAGACGATAGCTCTCGCGCAAACAATCTCTAGCGACAGGAGGACGTTATGTTCGACAGTCCTTTGGCGAGAGACCTATTTTTTTGACATTGCCAACGACAGACCCTCGGCGAGAGACCTCCTCCGCCTAGCTGGGCGAGACGCTAGCTCTCGCGCAAACAGGCTCTAGCGACAGGCGGACGATATGTGCGACAGAACTTTTGCGAGAGACCTCTTTTATTGACTTTAACAACGACAGACCCTCGGCTAGAGACCTCCTCCTACTAGCTGCGCGAGACGCTAGCTCTCGCGCAAACAGGCTCTGACGACAGGCTTACGATATGTGCGACGGACCTTTGGCGAGAGATCTCTTTTATTGACATTGCCAACGACAGATCATCGGCGAGAGACCTCCTACTACTAGCTGGGCGAGACGATAGCTGTCGCGCAAACAGGCTCTGGCGACAGGCGGACGATATGAGCGACAGACCTTTGGCGAGAGACCTCTTTTATTGACATTGCCAACGACAGACCCTCAGCGAGAGACCTCCTCCTACTAGCTGGGTGAGACGCTAGCTCTCGCGCCAACAGGCTCTGGCGACAGGCGGACGATATGTGCGACAGACCTTTGGCGAGAGACCTCTTTTATTGACATTGCCAACGACAGACCCTCGGCGAGAGATCTCCTCCTACTAGCTGGGCGAGATGCTAGCTCTCGCGCAAACAGGCTTTGGCGATAGGCGGACGATATGTGCGACAGACCTTTGGCGAGAGAACTCTTTTATTGACATAGCCAACGACAGACCCTCGGCGAGAGATCTCCTATTACTAGCTGGGTGAGACGATAGCTCTCGCGCAAACAGACCTTTGGCGAGAGACCTCTTTTATTGACATTACCAACGACAGACGCTCGGCGAGAGACCTCCTCCTACTAGATGGGCAAGACGCTAGCTCTCGCGCAAACAGGCTCTGGCGACAGGCGGACGATATGGGCGACAGGCCTTTGGCGAGAGATCTCTTTTATTGACATTGGCAACGACAGACCCTCGGCGAGAGACCTCCTCCTACTAGCTGGGCGAGACGGTACCTCTCGCGCAAACCGGCTCTGGCGACAGGCGGACGATATGTGCGACAGACTTTTGGCGAGAGACCTTTTTTATTGAAATTGCCAACGACAGACCCTCGGCGAGAGATCTCCTATTACTAGCTGGGTGAGACGATAGCTCTCGCGCAAACAATCTCTAGCGACAGGCGGACGTTATGTTCGACAGACCTTTGGCGAGAGACCTATTTTTTTGACATTGCCAACGATAGACCCTCGGCGAGAGACCTCCTCCGCCTAGCTGGGCGAGACGCTAGCTCTCGCGCAAACAGGCTCTGGCGACAGGCGGACGATATGTGCGACAGAACTTTGGTGAGAGACCTCTTTTATTGACTTTAACAACGACAGACCCTCGGCTAGAGACCTCCTCCTACTAGCTGCGCGAGACGCTAGCTCTCGCGCAAACAGGCTCTGACGACAGGCGGACGATATGTGTGACGGACCTTTGGCGAGAGATCTCTTTTATTGACATTGCCAACGACAGATCATCGGCGAGAGACCTCCTACTACTAGCTGGGCGAGATGATAGCTGTCGCGCAAACAAGCTCTGGCGACAGGCGGACGATATGAGCGACAGACCTTTGGCGAGAGACCTCTTTTATTGACATTGCCAACGACAGACCCTCAGCAAGAGACCTCCTCCTACTAGCTGGGTGAGACGCTAGCTCTCGCGCAAAAAGACTATGGCGACAGGCGGACGATATGTGCGACAGACGTTTGGCGAGAGACCTCTTTTATTGACATTGCCAACGACAGACCCTCGGCGAGAGATCTCCTCCTACTAGCTGGGCGAGATGCTAGCTCTCGCGCAAACAGGCTTTGGCGACAGGCGGACGATATGTGCGACAGACCTTTGGCGAGAGAACTCTTTTATTGACATAGCCAACGACAGACCCTTGGCGAGAGACCACCTCTGCCTAGCTGGGCGAGACGCTAGCTCTCGCGCAAAAAGGCTCTGGCGACAGGCGGACTATATGTGCGACAGACATTTGGCGAGAGACCTCTTTTATTGACATTACGAACGACAGACCCTCGGCGAGAGATCTCCTCCGCCTAGCTGGGCGAGACGCTAGCTCTCCCGCAAAAAGGCTCTGGCGACAGGCGGACTATATGTGCGACAGACCTTTGGCGAGAGACCTCTTTTGTTGACATTACCAACGACAGACCCTCGACGAGAGACCTCCTCCTACTAGCTGGGCTAGACGCTAGCTCTCGCGCAAACAGGCTCTGGCGACAGGCGGACAATATGTGCGACAGACCTTTGGCGAGAGACCTCTTTTGTTGACATTACCAACGACAGACGCTCGGCGAGAGACCTCCTCCTACTAGCTGGGCTAGACGCTAGCTCTCGCGCAAACAGGCTCTGGCGACAGACCTTTGGCGAGAGACCTCTTTTATTGACATTGCCAACTACAGACGCTCGGCGAGAGACCTCCTCCTACTAGATGGGCAAGACGCTAGCTCTCGCGCAAACAGGCTCTGGCGACAGGCGGACGATATGGGCGACAGACCTTTGGCGAGAGATCTCTTTGATTGACATTGGCAACGACAGACCCTCGGCGAGAGACCTCCTCCTACTAGCTGGGCGAGACGATACCTCTCGCGCAAACAGGCTCTGGCGACAGGCGGACGATATGTGCGACAGACCTTTGGCGAGAGACCTTTTTTTTTGACATTGCCAACGACAGACCCTCGGCGAGAGCCCTCCTATTACTAGCTGGGTGAGATGATAGCTCTCGCGCAAACAAGCTCTGGCGACAGGCGGACGTTATGTTCGATAGACCTTTGGCGAGAGACCTATTTTTTTGACATTGCCAACGAAAGACCCTCGGCGAGAGACCTCCTCCGCCTAGCTGAGCGAGACACTAGCTCTCGCGCAAACAGGCTCTGGCGACAGGCGGACGATATGTGCGACAGAACTTTGGCGAGAGACCTCTTTTATTGACTTTAACAACGACAGACCCTCGGCTAGAGACCTCCTCCTACTAGCTGCGCGACACGATAGCTCTCGCGCAAACAGGCTCTGGCGACAGGCGGACGATATGTGCGACAGACATTTGGCGAGAGACCTCTTTTATTGACAGACCCACCGCGAGAGACCTCCTCTTACTAGCTGGGCGACACGATAGCTCTCGCGCAAACAAGCTCTGGCGACAGGCGGCCGATATGTGCGACAGACATTTGGCGAGAGTCCTCTTTTATTGACATTGCCAACGACAGACCCTCGGCGAGAGATCTCCTCCGCCTAGCTGGGCGAGACGCTAGCTCTCGCGCAAAAAGGCTATGGCGACAGGCGGACGATATGTGCGACAGATCTTTGGCGAGAGACCTCTTTTATTGACATTACCAACGACAGACCCTCGGCGAGAGACCTCCTCCTACTAGCTGGGCGAGACGCTAGCTCTCGAGCAAACAGGCTCTGGCGACAGGCGGACAATATGTGCGACAGACCTTTGGCGAGAGACCTCTTTTATTAATATTGCCAACGACAAACCCTCGGCGAGAGACCTCCTACTACTAGCTGGGCGAGACGCTAGTTCTCGCGCAAACATGCTCTGGCGACAGGCGGACGATATGTGCGACAGACCTTTGGCGAGAGACCTCTTTTATTGGCATTGCCAACTACAGACCCTCGGTGAGACGCTAGCTCTCGCGCAAAAAGGCTAAGGCGACAGGCGGACGATATGTGCGACAGACCTTTGGCGAGAGACCTCTTTTATTGACATTACCAACGACAGACCCTCGGCGAGAGACCTCCTCCTACTAGCTGGGCGAGACGCTAGCTCTCGCGCAAACAGGCTTTGGCGACAGGCGGACGATATGTGCGACAGACCTTTGGCGAGAGACCTCTTTTATTAACATTGGCAACGACAGACCCTCAGCGAGAGACCTCCTCCTACTAGCTGGGCGAGACGGTAGCTCTCGCGCAAACAGGCTCTGGCGACAGGCGGACGATATGTGCGGTAGACCATTGGCGAGAGACCTCTTTTATTGACATTACCAACGACAGACCCTCGGCGAGAGACGTCTTCCTACTAGCTGGGCGAGACGCTAGCTCTCGCGCAAACAGGCTCTGGCGACAGGCGGACGATATTTGCGACAGCTCCTTTGGCGAGAGAACTCTGTTATTGACATTGCCAACGACAGACCCTCGGCGAGAGACCTAATACTACTAGCTGGGCGAGACGATAGCTCTCGCGCAAACAGGCTCTGGCGACAGGCGGACGATATGTGCGGTAGACCTTTGGCGAGAGACCTCTTTTATTGACATTGCCAACGACAGACCCTAGGCGAGAGACCTCCTCCTACTAGCTAGGCAAGACGCTAGCTCTCGCGGAAACAGGCTCTGGCGACAGGCGGACGATATGTGCGACAGACCTTTGGCGAGAGACCTCTTTTATTGACCTTGCCAACGACAGATCCTCGGCGAGAGACCTCCTCCTACTAGCTGGGCGAGACGATAGCTCTCGCGCAAATAGGCTCTGGCGACAAGCAGACGATATGTGCGACAGACCTTTGGCGAGAGACCTCTTTTATTGACAATGCCAACGACAGACCCTCGGCGAGAGACCTCCTCCGCCTAGCTGGGCGAGACGCTAGCTCTCGCGCAAACAGGCTCTGACGACAGGTGGACGATATGTGCGACAGAACTTTGGCGAGAGACCTCTTTTATTGACTTTACCAACGACAGACCCTCGGCGAGAGACCTCCTCCTACTAGCTGGGCGAGACGCTAGCTCTCGCGTTAACAGTCTCTGACAACAGGCGGACGATATGTGCGACAGACCTTTGGCGAGAGACCTCTTTTATTGACATTACCAACGACAAACCCTCGGCGAGAGACCTCCTCCTACTAGCTGGGCGAGACGCTAGCTCTCGCGCAAACAGGCTCTGGTGACAGCCGGACGATATGTGCAACAGACCTTTGGCGAGAGACCTCTTTTAATGACATTGCCAACGACAGACCCTCGGCGAGAGACCTCGTACTACTAGCTGGGCGAGACAATAGCTCTCGCGAAAACAGGCTCTGGCGACAGGCGGCCGATATGTGCGACAGACCTTTGGCGAGAGACCTCTTTTATTGACATTGCCAACGACAGACCCTCGGCGAGAGACCTCCTCCGCCTAGCTGGGCGAGACGCTAGCTCTCGCGCAAAAAGACTATGGCGACAGGCGGACGATATGTGCGACAGACGTTTGGCGAGAGACCTCTTTTATTGACATTACCAACGACAGACCCTCGGCGAGAGACCTCCTCCTACTAGCCGTGCGAGACGCTAGCTCTCGCGCAAACAGGCTCTGGCGACAGGCGGACGATATTTGCGACAGCTCCTTTGGCGTGAGAACTCTGTTATTGACATTGCCAACGACAGACCCTCGGCGAGAGACCTAATACTACTAGCTGGGCGAGACGATAGCTCTCGTGCAAACAGGCTCTGGCGACAGGCGGACGATATGTGCGGTAGACCTTTGGCGAGAGACCTCTTTTATTGACATTGCCAACGACAGACCCTCGGCGAGAGACCTCCTCCTACTAGCTAGGCGATACGCTAGCTCTCGCGCAAACAGGCTCTGGCGACAGGCGGACGATATGTGCGACAGAACTTTGGCGAGAGACCTCTTTTATTGACATTACCAACGACAGACCCTCGGCGAGAGACCTCCTCCTACTAGCTGTGCGAGACGCTAGCTCTCGCGCAAACAGGCTCTGGCGACAGCCGGACGATATGTGCGGCAGACCTTTGGCGAGAGACCTCTTTTAATGACATTGCCAACGACAGACCCTCGGCGAGAGACCTCCTTCTACTAGCTGTGCGAGACGCTAGCTCTCACGTAAACAGGCTCTGGCGACAGCCGGACGATATGTGCGACAGACCTTTGGCGAGAGACCTCTTTTATTGACATTACCAATGACAGACCCTCGGCGAGAGACCTCCTACTACTAGCAGGGCGAGACGCTAGCACACGCGCAAACAGGCTCTGGCCACAGGCGTACGATATGTGCGACAGAACTTTGGCGAGAGACCTCTTTTATTGACTTTAACAACGACAGACCCTCGGCGAGAGACCTCCTCCTACTAGCTGGGCGAGACGCTAGCTCTCGCGCAAAGAGTCTCTGGCGTCAGGCGGACGATATGTGCGACAGACCTGTGGCGAGAGACCTTTTTTATTGACATTGCTAACGACAGACCCTCGGCAAGAGAACTCCTCCTACTAGCTGGGCGAGACGATAGCTCTCGCGCAAACAGGCTCTGGCGACAGGCGGACGATATGCGCGACAGACCTTTGGCGAGAGACCTCTTTTATTGACATTACCAACGACAGACCCTCAGCGAGAGACCTCCTCCTACAAGCTGGGCGAGACGCTAGCTCTCGCGCAAACAGGCTCTGGCGACTGGCGGACGATATGGGCGACAGACCTTTGGCGAGAGACCTCTTTTATTGACATTGCCAACGACAGACCCTCGGCGAGAGACCTCCTCCTACAAGCTGGGCGAGACGATAGCTCTCGCGCAAACAGGCTCTGGCGACAGACAGACGATATGTGCGACAGACCTTTGGCGCGAGACCTCTTTTATTGAAATTGCCAACGACAGACCCTCGGCTAGAGACCTCCTTCTACTAGCTGGGCGGGACGCTAGCTCTCGGGCAAACAGGCTCTGGCGAAAGTCGGACGATATGCGCAACAGACCTTTGGCGAAAGACCTCTTTTATTGACATTGCCAACGACAGACCCTCGGCGAGAGACCTCCTACTACTAGCTGGGCGAGACGATAGCTCTCGCGCAAACAGGCTCTGGCAACAGGCGGACGATATGTGCGACAGACCTTTGGCGAAAGACCTCTTTTATTGACATTGCCAACGACAGACCCTCGGCGAGAGACCTCCTACTACTAGCTGGGCGAGACGATAGCTCTCGTGCAAACAGGCTCTGGCAACAGGCGGACGATATGTGCGACAGACCTTTGGCAAGAGAACTCTTTTATTGACAATGCCAACGACAGACCCCCGGCGAGAGACCTCCTCCTACTAGCTGAGCGAGACGATAGCTCTCGCGCAAACAGGCTCTAGTAACAGGCGGATGATATGTGCGACAGACCTTTGGCGAGAGACCTCTTTTTTTGACATTGCCAACGACAGACCCTCGGCGAGAGACCACCTACTACTAGATGGGGGAGACGATAGCTCTCGCGCAAACAGGCTCTGGCGACAGGCGGACGTTATGTTCGACAGACTTTTGGCGAGAGACCTATTTTTTTGACATTGCCAACGACAGACGCTCGGCGAGAGACCTCCTCCTACTAGCTGGGCGAGACGCTAGCTCTCGCGCAAAGAGGCTTTGGCGTCAGGCGGACGATATGTGCGACAGACCTGTGGCGAGAGACCTTTTTTATTGACATTGCCAACGACAGACCCTCGGCGAGAGACCTCCTCCTACAAGCTGGGCGAGCCGATAGCTCTCGCGCAAACAGGCTCTTGCGACAGGCAGACGATATGTGCGACAGACCTTTGGCGAGAGACCTCTTTTATTGACATTGCCAACGACAGACCCTCGGCGAGAGACCTCCAACGCCTAGCTGGGCGAGACGCTAGCTGTCGCGCAAACAGGTTCTTGTGACAGACGGACGATATGTGCGACAAACTTTTGGTGAGAGACCTCTTTTATTGACATTACCGACGACCGAGCCTCGACGAGAGACCTCCTCCAACTAGCTGGGCGAGACGCTAGCTCTCGCGCAAACAGGCTCTGGCGACAGGCGGACGATATGTGCGACAGACCATTGGCGAGAGACCTCTTTTATTGACATTGCCAACGACCGACCCTCAGCGAGAGACCTCCTCCTACTAGCTGGGCGAGACGCTAGCTCTCGCGCAAACAAGTCTGGCGAAAGGCGGACGATATGGGCAACAGACCTTTGGCGAGAGACCTCTTTTATGGACATTGCCAACGACAGACCCTCCGCGAGAGACCTCCGCCTAATTGCTGGGCGAGACGCTAGCTCTCGCGCAAACAGGCTCTGGCGACAGGCGGACGATATGTGCGACAGACCTTTGGCGAGTGACGTCTTTTATTGACATTGCCAACGACAGACCCTCGGCGAGAGACCTCCTCCTACTAGCTGGGTGAGACGCTAGCTCTCGCACAAACAGGCTCTGGCGTCAGGCGGACGATATGTGCGACAGACCTTTGGCGAGCGACCTCTTTTATTGACATTGCCAACGACAGACCCTCGGCGAGAGACCTCCTACTACTAGCTGGGCGAGACTATAGCTCTCGCGCAAACAGGCTCTGGCGACAGGCGGACGTTATGTTCGACAGACTTTTGGCGAGAGACCTATTTTTTTGACATTTCCAACGACAGACCCTCGGCGAGAGACCTCCTCCGCCTAGCTGGGCGAGACGCTAGCTCTCGCGCAAACAGGCTCTGGCGACAGGCGGACGATATGTGCGACAGACCTTTGGCGAGAGACCTCTGTTATTGACATTGCCAACGACAGACCCTCGGCGAGAGACCTAACACTACTAGCTGGGCTAGACGATAGCTCTCGCGCAAACAAGCTCTGGCGACAGGCGGACGACATGTGCGGCAGACCTTTGGCGAGAGACCTCTTTTATTGACATTGCCAACGACAGACCCTCGGCGAGAGACCTCCTCCTAGTAGCTAGGAGAGACGATAGCTCTCGCGCAAACAGGCTCCGGCGACAGGCGGACGATTGTGCGACAGACCTTTGGCGGGAGACCTCTGTTATTGACATTGCCAACGACAGACCCTCGGCGAGAGACCTCCTACTACTAGCTGGGCGAGACTATAGCTCTCGCGCAAACAGGCTCTTGCGACAGGCGGACGTTATGTTCGACAGACTTTTGGCGAGAGACCTATTTTTTTGACATTGCCAACGACAGACCCTCGGCGAGAGACCTCCTTCGCCTAGCTGGGGGAGACGCTAGCTCTCGCGCAAACAGGCTCTGGCGACAGGCGGACGATATGTGCGACAGACCTTTGGCGAGAGACCTCGGTTATTGACATTGCCAACGACAGACCCTCGGCGAGAGACCTCCTACTACTAGCTGGGCGAGACTATAGCTCTCGCGCAAACAGGCTCTGGCGACAGGCGGACGTCTTTTATTGACTTTGGCGAGAGACCTCTTTTATTGACTTCAACAACGACAGACCCTCGGCTAGAGACCTCCTCCTACTAGCTGGGCGAGACACTAGCTCTCGCGCAAACAGCCTCTGACTACAGCCGGACGATATGTGCGACAGACCTCTTTTATTGACATTGCCAACGACAGACCCTCGGCGAGAGATGTCCTCCGCCTAGCTGGGCGAGACGCTAGCTCTCGCGCAAAAAGGCTATGGCGACAGGCAGACGATATATGCGACAGACCTTTGGCGAGAGACCTCTTTTATTGACATTACCAACGACAGACCCTCGGCGAGAGACCTCCTACTACTAGCTGGGCGAGACGCTAGCTCTCGCGCAAACAGGCTCTGGCGATAGGCGGACGATATGTGCGACAGACCTTTGGCGAGAGACCTCTGTTATTGACATTGCCAACGACAGACCCTCGGCGAGAGACCTAACACTACTAGCTAGGATAGACGATAACTCTCGCGCAAACAGGCTCTGGCGACAGGCGGACGATATGTGCGGTAGACCTTTGGCGAGAGACCTCTTTTATTGACATTGCCAACGATAGACCCTCGGCGAGAGACCTCCTCCTACTAGCTGGGAGAGACGATAGCTCTCGCGCAAACAGGCTCTGGCGACAGGCGGATGATATGTGCGACAGACATTTGGCGAGAGACCTCTGTTATTGACATTGCCAACGACAGACCCTCGGCGAGAGACCTAACACTACTAGCTGGGCTAGACGATAGCTCTCGCGCAAACAAGCTCTGGCGACAGGCGGACGATATGTGCGGCAGACCTTTGGCGAGAGACCTCTTTTATTGACATTGCCAACGACAGACCCTCGGCGAGAGACCTCCTCCTACTAGCTAGGCGAGACGCTAACTCTCGCGCAAACAGGCTCTGGCGACAGGCGGACGATATGTGCGACAGACGTTTGGCGAGAGACCTCTTTTATTGACATTGCCAACGACAAACCCACGGCGAGAGACCTCCTACTACTAGCTGGGCGAGACGATAGCTCTCGCGCAAACAGGCTCTGGCGACAGGCGGACGATATGTGCGACAGACCTTTGGCGAGAGACCTCCGTTATTGACATTTCCAACGACAGACCCTCGGCGAGAGACCTCCTACTACTAGCTGGGCGAGACTATAGCTCTCGCGCAAACAGGCTCTGGCGACAGGCGGACGTTATGTTCGACAGACTTTTGGCGAGAGACCTATTTTTTTGACATTTCCAACGACAGACCCTTGGCGAGAGACCTCCTCCGCCTAGCTGGGCGAGACGCTAGCTCTCGCGCAAACAGGCTCTGGCGACAGGCGGACGATATGTGCGTCAGAACTTTGGCGAGAGACCTCTTTTATTGACATTAACAACGACAGACCCTTGGCTAGAGACCTCCTCCTACTAGCTGGAAAAGACGCTAGCTCTCGCGCAAACAGGCTCTGACTACAGGCGGACGATATGTGCGACAGACCTTTGGCGAGAGACCTCTTTTATTGACATTGCCAACAACAGACCATCGGCGAGAGATGTCCTCCGCCTAGCTGGGCGAGATGCTAGCTCTCGCGCAAAAAGGCTATGGCGACAGGCAGACGATATATGCGACAGACCTTTGGCGAGAGACCTCTTTTATTGACATTACCAACGACAGACCCTCGGCGAGAGACCTCCTCCTACTAGCTGGGCGAGACGCTAGCTCTTGCGCAAACAGGCTCTGGCGACAGGCGGACGATATGTGCGACAGACCTTTGGCGAGAGACCTCTGTTATTGACATTGCCAACGACAGACCCTCGGCGAGAGACCTAACACTACTAGCTGGGCTAGACGATAGCTCTCGCGCAAACAGGCTCTGGCGACAGGCGGACGATATGTGCGGCAGACCTTTGGCGAGAGACCTCTTTTATTGATATTGCCAATGACAGACTCTCGGCGAGAGACCTCCTCCTATTAGCTGGGCGAGACGATAGCTCTCGCGCAAACAGGCTCTGGCGACATGCGGACGATATGTGCGACAGACCTTTGGCGAGAGACCTCTGTTATTGACATTGCCAATGACAGACCCTCGACGAGACACCTAACACTACTAGCTGGGCTAGACGATAGCTCTAGCGCAAACAGGCTCTGGCGACAGGCTGACGATATGTGCGGCAGATCTTTGGCGAGAGATCTCTTTTATTGACATTGCCAACGACAGACCCTCGGCGAGAGACCTCCTCCTACTAGCTAGGCGAGACGCTAGCTCTCGCGCAAACAGGCTCTGGCGACAGGCGGACGATATGTGCGACAGACGTTTGGCGAGAGACCTCTTTTATTGACATTGCCAACGACAAACCCTCGGCGAGAGACCTCCTACTACTAGCTGGGCGAGACGATAGCTCTCCCGCAAACAGGCTCTGGCGACAGGCGGACGATATGTGCGACAGACCTTTGGCGAGAGACCTCTGTGATTGACATTGCCAACGACAGACCCTCGGCGAGAGACCTCCTACTACTAGCTGGGCGAGACTATAGCTCTCGCGCAAATAGGCTCTGGCGACGGGCGGACGTTATGTTCGACAGACTTTTGGGTAGAGACCTCTTTTATTGGCATTGCCAACGACAGACCCTCGACGAGAGACCTCCTCCGCCTAGCTGGGCGAGACGCTATCTCTCGCACAAACAGGCTCTGGCGACAGGCGGACGATATGTCCGACATACTTTGGCAAGAGACCTCTTTTATTGACATTACTAACAACAGACCCTCGGCGAGAGACCTCCTCCTACTAGCTGGGCGAGACGCTAGCTCTCGCGCAAACAGGCTCTGGCGACAGGAGGACGATATGTGCGACAGACCCTCGGCGAGAGACCTCCTACGCCTAGCTGGGCGAGACGCTAGCTCTCGCACAAACAGGCTCTGGTGATGGGCGGACGATATGTGCGACAGAACTTTGGCGAGAGACCTCCTCCTACTAGCTGGGCGAGACGCTAGCTCTCGCGCAAACAGGCGGACGATATGTGCGACAAACCTTTAGCGAGAGACCTCTTTTATTGACATTACTAACGACAGACCCTCGGCTAGAGACCTCCTCCTACTAGCTGGGCGACACGATAGCTCTCGCGCAAACAGGCTCTGGCGACAGGCGGACGATATGTGCGACAGACCTTTGGCGAGAGAACTCGTTTATTGACATTGCCAACAATAGACCCTCGGCGAGAGACCTCCTCCGCCTAACTGGGCGAGATGTTAGCTCTCGTTCAAACAGGCTATGGCGACAGGCGGACGATATGTGCGACAGACCATTGGCGAGAGACCTCTTTTATTGACATTGCCAACGACAGACCCTCGGCGAGAGACGTCTTTTATTAACATTACCAACGACAGACCCTCGGCGACGGACCTCCTCCTACTAGCTGGGCGAGACGATATGTGCGACAGAACTTTGGCGAGAGACCTCCTCCTACTAGCTGGGCGAGACGCTAGCTCTCGCGCAAACAGGCCGAGAGACCTCTTTTTATTAACATGGTGAACGACAGACCCTAGGCTAGAGACCTCCTCCTACTAGCTGGGCGACACGATAGCTCTCGCGCAAACAGGCTCTGGCGACTGGCGGACGATATGTGCGACAGACCTTTGGCGAGAGACCTCGTTTATTGACACTTCCAACGACAGACCCTCGGCGAGAGACCTCCTCCGCCTAGCTGGGCGAGACGCTAGCTCTCGCTCAAACAAGCTCTGGCGACAGGCGGACGATATGTGCGAGAGACCTCTTTTATTGACATTGCCAACGACAGACCCTCAGCGAGAGACATCCTCCTACTAGCTGGACGAGACGCTAGCTCTCGCGCAAACAGGCTCTGGCGACAGGCGGACGATATGTGCGACAGACCTTTGGCGAGAGACCTCTTTTATTGACATTGCCAACGACAGACCGTCGGCGAGAGACCTCCTTCGCCTAGCTGGCTCTGGCGACTGGCGGACGATATGTGCGACAGACCTTTGGCGAGAGACCTCTTTTATTGACATTGCCAACGACAGACCCTCTGCGAGAGAGCTCCTACTACTAGCTGGGCGAGACGATAGCTCTCGCGCAAACAGGCTTTGGCAACAGGCGGACGATTTGTGCGACAGTCCTTTGTCGAGAGACCTCTTTTATTGAGATTGCCAACGACAGACCCTCGGCGAGAGACCTCCTCCTACTAGCTGGGCGACACGATAGCTCTCGCGCAAACAGGCTCTGGCGAAAGGCGTACGATATGTGCGACAGACCTTTGGCGAGAGACCTCTTTTATTGACATTACCAACGACAGACCCTCGGCGAGAGACCTCCTCCTACTGGCTGGGCGAGACGCTATCATTCGCGCAAACAAGCTCTGGCGACAGGCGGACGATATGTGCGAAAGACCTTTGGCAAGAGGCCTCTTTTATTGACATTGCCAACGACAGACCCTCGGCGAGAGACCTCCTCCTACTAGCTGGGCGAGACGATAGCTCTCGCGCAAACAGGCTTTGGCGACTGGAGGACGATATGTGCGACAGACCTTTGGCGAGAGACCTCTTTTATTGACATTGCCAACGACCGACCCTCAGCGAGAGACCTCCTCCTACTAGCTGGGCGAGACGCTAGCTCTCGCGGAAACAGTCTCTGGCGACAAGCGGACGATATGTTCGACAGACCTTTGGCGAGAGACCTCTTTTATTGACATTGCCAACGACAGACCCTCGGCTAGAGACCTCCTCTGCCTAGCTGGGCGAGACGCTAGCTCTCGCGCAAATAGGCTCTGGCGACAGGCGGACGATATGTGCGACAGACCTTTGGCGAGAGACCTCTTTTATTGACATTACCAATGACAGACCCTCGGCGAGAGACCTCCTCCAATAGCTGGGCGAGACGCTAGCTCTCGCTCAAACAGGCTCTGGCGACAAGCGGACGATATGAGCGACAGACCTTTGGCGAGAGACCTCTTTTATTGACATTGCCAACGACAGACCCTCGGCTAGAGACCTCCTTCTACTAGCTGGGCGGGACGCTAGCTCTCGGGCAAACAGGCTCTGGCGAAAGGCGGACGATATGCGCGACAGACCTTTGGCGAGAGACCTCTTTTATTGACATTGCCAAAGACAGACCCTCGGCGAGAGACCTCCTCCTACTAGCTGGGCGAGACGCCAGATTTCACGCAAACAGGCTCTGGCGACAGGCGGACGATATGTGCGACAGAACTTTGGCGAGAGACCTCCTCCTACTAGCTGGGCGAGACGCTAGCTCACGCGCAAACAGGCCGACGATATGTGCGACAAACCTTGGGCGAGAGACCTCTTTTATTGACATGTTGAACGACAGACCCTAGGCTAAAGACCTCCTCCTACTAGCTGGGCGACACGATAGCTCTCGCGCAAACAGGCTCTGGCGACTGGCGGACGATATGTGCGACAGACCTTTGGCGAGAGACCTCGTTTATTGACACTTCCAACGACAGATCCTCGGCGAGAGACCTGCTCCGCCTAGCTGGGCGAGACGCTAGCTCTCGCTCAAACAGGCTTTGGCGACAGGCGGACGACATGTGCGAGAGACCTCTTTTATTGACATTGCCAACGACAGACCCTCAGCGAGAGACATCCTCCTACTAGCTGGGCGAGACGCTAGCTCTCACGCAAACAGGCCCTGGCGACAGGCGGACGATATGTGCGACAGACCTCTGGCGAGAGACATCTTTTATTGACATTGCCAACGACAGACCATCGGCGAGAGACCTCCTTCGCCTAGCTGGGTGAGACGCTATCTCTCGCGCAAACAGGCTCTAGCGACTGGCGGACGATATGTGCGACAGACCTTTGGCGAGAGACCTCTTTTATTGACATTGCCAACGACAGACCCTCGGCGAGAGAGCTCCTACTACTAGCTGGGCGAGACGATAGCTCTCGCGCAAACAGGCTTTGGCGACAGGCGGACGATTTGTGCGACAGACCTTTGTCGAGAGACCTCTTTTATTGAGATTGCAAACGACAGACCCTCGGCGAGAGACCTCCTCCTACTAGCTGGGCGAGACGATAGCTCTCGCGCAAACAGGCTCTGGCGAAAGGCGTACGATATGTGCGACAGACCTTTGGCGAGAGACCTCTTTTATTGACATTACCAACGACAGACCCTCGGCGAGAGACCTCCTCCTACTGGCTGGGCGAGACGCTAGCTTTCGCCCAAACAGGCTCTGGCGACAGGCGGACGATATGTGCGACAGACCTTTGGCGAGAGACCTCTTTTATTGACATTGCCAACGACAGACCCTCGGCGAGAGAGCTCCTACTACTAGCTGGGCGAGACGATAGCTCTCGCGCAAACAGGCTTTGGCGACAGGCGGACGATTTGTGCGACAGACCTTTGTCGAGAGACCTCTTTTATTGAGATTGCAAACGACAGACCCTCGGCGAGAGACCTCCTCCTACTAGCTGGGCGAGACGATAGCTCTCGCGCAAACAGGCTCTGGCGACAGGCGGATGATATGTGCGACAGACCTTTGGCGAGAGACCTCTTTTATTGACATTGCCAACGACCGACCCTCAGCGAGAGACCTCCTCCTACTAGCTGGGCGAGACGCTAGCTCTCGCGGAAACAGTCTCTGGCGACAAGCGGACGATATGTGCGACAGACCTTTGGCGAGAGACCTCTTTTATTGACATTGCCAACGACAGACCCTCGGCTAGAGACCTCCTCTGCCTAGCTGGGCGAGACGCTAGCTCTCGCGGAAACAGTCTCTGGCGACAGGCGGACGATATGTGCGACAGACCTTTGGCGAGAGACCTCTTTTATTGACATTACCAATGACAGACCCTCGGCGAGAGACCTCCTCCAATAGCTGGGCGAGACGCTAGCTCTCGCGCAAACAGGCTCTGGCGACAGGCGGACGATATGAGCGACAGACCTTTGGCGAGAGACCTCTTTTATTGACATTGCCAACGACAAACCCTCGGCTAGAGACCTCCTTCTACTAGCTGGGCGGGACGCTAGCTCTCGGGCAAACAGGCTCTGGCGAAAGGCGGACGATATGCGCGACAGACCTTTGGCGAGAGACCTCTTTTATTGACATTGCCAAAGACAGACCCTCGGCGAGAGACCTCCTCCTACTAGCTGGGCGAGACGCCAGATTTCACGCAAACAGGCTCTGGCGACAGGCGGACGATATGTGCGACAGAACTTTGGCGAGAGACCTCTTTTATTGACATTGCCAACGACAAACCCTCGGCTAGAGACCTCCTTCTACTAGCTGGGCGGGACGCTAGCTCTCGGGCAAACAGGCTCTGGCGAAAGGCGGATGATATGTGCGACAGACCTTTGGCGAGAGACCTCTTTTATTGACATTGCCAACAACAGACCCTCAGCGAGAGACATCCTCCTACTAGCTGGGCGAGACGATAGCTCTCGCGCAATCAGGCTCTGGCGACAGGCGGACGATATGTGCGACAGACCTTTGGCGAGAGACCTCTTTTATTGACATTGCCAACGACAGACCGTCGGCGAGAGACCTCATTTGCCTCGCTGGGCGAGACGCTATCTCTCGCGCAAACAGGCTCTGGCGACTGGCGGACGATATGTGCGACAAACCTTTGGCGAGAGACCTCTTTTATTGACATTACCAACGACAGACCCTCGGCGAGAGACCTCCTCCTACTAGCTGGGCGAGACGCTAGCTCTCGTGCAAACAGGCTCTGGCGACAGGCGGACGATATGTGCGACAGACCTTTGGCGACAGACCTCTTTTATTGACATTGCCAACGACAGACCCTCGGCGAGAGACCTCCTCCTACTAGCTGGGCGAGACGATAGCTCTCGCGCAAACAGGCTCTGGCGACAGGCGGACGATTTGTGTGACAGACCTTTGGCGAGAGACCTCTTTTATTGACATTGCCAACGACAGACCCTCGGCGAGAGACCTCCTCCTACTAGCTGGGCGAGACGATAGCTCTCGCGCTAAAAGGTTCTGGTGGCCGGCGGACGATATGTGCGACAGACCTTTGACGAGAGACCTCTTTTATTGACATTACCAACGACAGACCCTCGGCGAGAGACCTCCTCCTACTAGCTGGGCAAGACGATAGGTCTCGCGCTAACAGGCTCTGGCGATAGGCGGACGATATGTGCGACAGACCTTCTGCCAGAGACCTCTTTTATTCACATTGCCAACGACAGACCCTCGGCGAGAGACCTCCTCTGCCTAGCTGGGCGAAACGCTAGCTCTCGCGCAAACTGGCTCTGGCGACAGGCGGACGATATATGCAACAGACCTTTGACGAGAGACCTCTTTTATTGACATTCCCAAAGACAGACCCTCGGCGAGAGACCTCCTCCTACTAGCAGGGCGAGACGCTAGCTCTCGCGCGAACAGGTTCTGGCGACAGGCGGACGATATGTGCGACAGACCTTTGGCGAGAGACCTCTTTTATTGACATTGCCAATGACAGTCCCACGACAAGAGACCTCCTCCGCCTAGCTGGGCGAGACGCTAGCTGTCGCGCAAACAGGCCCTGGCGACAGGCGGACGATATGTGTGATAGACCTTTGGCGATAGACCTCTTTTATTGACATTGCCAACGATAGACCCTCAGCGAGAGACCTCCTCCTACAAATGGGTGAGACGATAGCTCTCGCGCTAACAGGCTCTGGCGACAGGCGGACGATATGTGCGACAGACCTTTGGCGAGAGACCTCTTTTCTTGACATTACCAACGGCAGACCCTTGGCGAGAGACCTCCTCCTACTAGCTGGGCGAGACGCTAGCTCTCGCACAAACAGGCTCTGGCGACAGGCGGACGATATGTGTGACAGACCTTTGGCGAGAGACCTCTTTTATTGACTTTGCCAACGACAGTCCCTCGGCAAGAGACCTCCTCCAACTAGCTGGGCGAGACGCTAGCTCTTGCGTAAACAGGCTCTGGGGACAGGCGGACGATATGTGCGACAGACCTTTGGCGAGAGACCTTTCTTATTGACATTGCCAAAGATAGATCCTCGGCGAGAGACCTCCTCCTACTAGCTGGGCGAGACGCCAGCTCTCGCTCGAACAGGCTCTGGCGACAGGCGGACGATATGTGCGACAGACCTTTGGCGAGAAACCTCTTTTAGTGAAATTGCCAACGACAGACCCTCGGCGAGAGACCTCCTCTGCGTAGCTGGGCGAGACGCTAGCTCTCGCGCAAATAGGCTCTGGCGACAGGCGGACGATATGTGCAACAGACCTTTGGCGAGAGACCTCTTTTATTGACATTACCAACGACAGACCCTCGGCAAGAGACCTCCTCCTACTAGCTGGGCGAGACGATAGCTCTCGTTCAAACAGGACATGGCGATAGGCGGACGACATGTGCGACAGACGTTTGGCTAGAGACCTTTTTTATTGACATTGCCAACGACAGACCCTCGCTGAGAGACCTCCTCTACCTAGCTGGGCGAGACGCTAGCCCTCGCGCAAACAAGCTCTGGCGATAGGCGGACGATATGTGCGGCAGACGTTTGGCAGGGGACCTCTTTTATTGACATTGCCAACGACAGACCCTCGGCGAGAGACCTCCTTCTACTAGCTGGGCGAGACGCTAACTCTCGCGCAAACAGGCTCTGGCGACAGGCGGACGATATGTGCGACAGACCTTTGGCAACAGTCCTCTTTTATTGACATTGCCAACGACAGGCCCTTGGCGAGAGACCTCCCCCTACTAGCTCAGCAAGATGCTAGCTCTCGCACAAACAGGCTCTTGCGACAGACGGATGATACGTGCGACAGACCTTTGGCTAGAGACCTCTTTTATTGACATTGCCAATGACAGACCCTCGGCGAGTGACCTCCTCCTACTAGCTGGGCGAGACGATAGCTCTCGCGCAAATAGCCTCTGGCGACAGGCAGACGATATGCGTGACAGACCTTTGGCGAGAGACCTGTTTTATTGACAATGCGAAAAACAGACCCTCGGCGAGAGACCTCCTCCTACTAGTTGGGCGAGACGCTAGCTCTCGCGCAAACAGGCTCTATCGACAGGCGGACGATATGTGCGACAGACCTTTGGCAACAGTCCTCTTTTATTGACATTGCCAACGACAGGCCCTTGGCGGGAGACCTCCCCCTACTAGCTCAGCAAGATGCTAGCTCTCGCACAAACAGGCTCTTGCGACAGACGGATGATACGTGCGACGGACCTTTGGCTAGAGACCTCTTTTATTGACATTGCCAATGACAGACCCTCGGCGAGTGACCTCCTCCTACTAGCTGGGCGAGACGATAGCTCTCGCGCAAATAGCCTCTGGCGACAGGCAGACGATATGCGTGGCAGACCTTTGGCGAGAGACCTCTTTTATTGACAATGCGAAAAACAGACCCTCGGCGAGAGACCTCCTCCTACTAGTTGGGCGAGACGCCAGCTCTCGCTCGAACAGGCTCTGGCGACAGGCGGACGATATGTGCAACAGACCTATGGCGAGAGACCTCTTTTATTGACATTACCAATGACAGACCCTCGGCGAGAGACCTCCTCCTACTAGCTGGGCGAGACGATAGCTCTCGCGCAAGCAGGACATGGCGACAGGCGGACGATATGTGCGACAAACGTTTGGCGGGAGACCTCTTTTATTGACATTGCCAACGACAGACCCTCGGCGAGAGACCTCCTCCTACTAGCTGGGCGAGACGCTAGCTCTCACGCAAACAGGCCCTGGCGACAGGCGGACGATATGTGCGACAGACCTCTGGCGAGAGACATCTTTTATTGACATTGCCAACGACAGACCATCGGCGAGAGACCTCCTTCGCCTAGCTGGGCGAGACGCTATCTCTCGCGCAAACAGGCTCTAGCGACTGGCGGACGATATGTGCGACAGACCTTTGGCGAGAGACCTCTTTTATTGACATTGCCAACGACAGACCCTCGGCGAGAGAGCTCCTACTACTAGCTGGGCGAGACGATAGCTCTCGCGCAAACAGGCTTTGGCGACAGGCGGACGATTTGTGCGACAGACCTTTGTCGAGAGACCTCTTTTATTGAGATTGCAAACGACAGACCCTCGGCGAGAGACCTCCTCCTACTAGCTGGGCGAGACGATAGCTCTCGCGCAAACAGGCTCTGGCGAAAGGCGTACGATATGTGCGACAGACCTTTGGCGAGAGACCTCTTTTATTGACATTACCAACGACAGACCCTCGGCGAGAGACCTCCTCCTACTGGCTGGGCGAGACGCTAGCTTTCGCCCAAACAGGCTCTGGCGACAGGCGGACGATATGTGCGACAGACCTTTGGCGAGAGACCTCTTTTATTGACATTGCCAACGACAGACCCTCGGCGAGAGAGCTCCTACTACTAGCTGGGCGAGACGATAGCTCTCGCGCAAACAGGCTTTGGCGACAGGCGGACGATTTGTGCGACAGACCTTTGTCGAGAGACCTCTTTTATTGAGATTGCAAACGACAGACCCTCGGCGAGAGACCTCCTCCTACTAGCTGGGCGAGACGATAGCTCTCGCGCAAACAGGCTCTGGCGACAGGCGGATGATATGTGCGACAGACCTTTGGCGAGAGACCTCTTTTATTGACATTGCCAACGACCGACCCTCAGCGAGAGACCTCCTCCTACTAGCTGGGCGAGACGCTAGCTCTCGCGGAAACAGTCTCTGGCGACAAGCGGACGATATGTGCGACAGACCTTTGGCGAGAGACCTCTTTTATTGACATTGCCAACGACAGACCCTCGGCTAGAGACCTCCTCTGCCTAGCTGGGCGAGACGCTAGCTCTCGCGGAAACAGTCTCTGGCGACAGGCGGACGATATGTGCGACAGACCTTTGGCGAGAGACCTCTTTTATTGACATTACCAATGACAGACCCTCGGCGAGAGACCTCCTCCAATAGCTGGGCGAGACGCTAGCTCTCGCGCAAACAGGCTCTGGCGACAGGCGGACGATATGAGCGACAGACCTTTGGCGAGAGACCTCTTTTATTGACATTGCCAACGACAAACCCTCGGCTAGAGACCTCCTTCTACTAGCTGGGCGGGACGCTAGCTCTCGGGCAAACAGGCTCTGGCGAAAGGCGGACGATATGCGCGACAGACCTTTGGCGAGAGACCTCTTTTATTGACATTGCCAAAGACAGACCCTCGGCGAGAGACCTCCTCCTACTAGCTGGGCGAGACGCCAGATTTCACGCAAACAGGCTCTGGCGACAGGCGGACGATATGTGCGACAGAACTTTGGCGAGAGACCTCTTTTATTGACATTGCCAACGACAAACCCTCGGCTAGAGACCTCCTTCTACTAGCTGGGCGGGACGCTAGCTCTCGGGCAAACAGGCTCTGGCGAAAGGCGGATGATATGTGCGACAGACCTTTGGCGAGAGACCTCTTTTATTGACATTGCCAACAACAGACCCTCAGCGAGAGACATCCTCCTACTAGCTGGGCGAGACGATAGCTCTCGCGCAATCAGGCTCTGGCGACAGGCGGACGATATGTGCGACAGACCTTTGGCGAGAGACCTCTTTTATTGACATTGCCAACGACAGACCGTCGGCGAGAGACCTCATTTGCCTCGCTGGGCGAGACGCTATCTCTCGCGCAAACAGGCTCTGGCGACTGGCGGACGATATGTGCGACAAACCTTTGGCGAGAGACCTCTTTTATTGACATTACCAACGACAGACCCTCGGCGAGAGACCTCCTCCTACTAGCTGGGCGAGACGCTAGCTCTCGTGCAAACAGGCTCTGGCGACAGGCGGACGATATGTGCGACAGACCTTTGGCGACAGACCTCTTTTATTGACATTGCCAACGACAGACCCTCGGCGAGAGACCTCCTCCTACTAGCTGGGCGAGACGATAGCTCTCGCGCAAACAGGCTCTGGCGACAGGCGGACGATTTGTGTGACAGACCTTTGGCGAGAGACCTCTTTTATTGACATTGCCAACGACAGACCCTCGGCGAGAGACCTCCTCCTACTAGCTGGGCGAGACGATAGCTCTCGCGCTAAAAGGTTCTGGTGGCCGGCGGACGATATGTGCGACAGACCTTTGACGAGAGACCTCTTTTATTGACATTACCAACGACAGACCCTCGGCGAGAGACCTCCTCCTACTAGCTGGGCAAGACGATAGGTCTCGCGCTAACAGGCTCTGGCGATAGGCGGACGATATGTGCGACAGACCTTCTGCCAGAGACCTCTTTTATTCACATTGCCAACGACAGACCCTCGGCGAGAGACCTCCTCTGCCTAGCTGGGCGAGACCCTAGCTCTCGCGCAAACTGGCTCTGGCGACAGGCGGACGATATATGCAACAGACCTTTGACGAGAGACCTCTTTTATTGACATTCCCAAAGACAGACCCTCGGCGAGAGACCTCCTCCTACTAGCAGGGCGAGACGCTAGCTCTCGCGCGAACAGGTTCTGGCGACAGGCGGACGATATGTGCGACAGACCTTTGGCGAGAGACCTCTTTTATTGACATTGCCAATGACAGTCCCACGACAAGAGACCTCCTCCGCCTAGCTGGGCGAGACGCTAGCTCTCGCGCAAACAGGCCCTGGCGACAGGCGGACGATATGTGTGATAGACCTTTGGCGATAGACCTCTTTTATTGACATTGCCAACGATAGACCCTCAGCGAGAGACCTCCTCCTACAAATGGGTGAGACGATAGCTCTCGCGCTAACAGGCTCTGGCGACAGGCGGACGATATGTGCGACAGACCTTTGGCGAGAGACCTCTTTTCTTGACATTACCAACGGCAGACCCTTGGCGAGAGACCTCCTCCTACTAGCTGGGCGAGACGCTAGCTCTCGCACAAACAGGCTCTGGCGACAGGCGGACGATATGTGTGACAGACCTTTGGCGAGAGACCTCTTTTATTGACTTTGCCAACGACAGTCCCTCGGCAAGAGACCTCCTCCAACTAGCTGGGCGAGACGCTAGCTCTTGCGTAAACAGGCTCTGGGGACAGGCGGACGATATGTGCGACAGACCTTTGGCGAGAGACCTTTCTTATTGACATTGCCAAAGATAGATCCTCGGCGAGAGACCTCCTCCTACTAGCTGGGCGAGACGCCAGCTCTCGCTCGAACAGGCTCTGGCGACAGGCGGACGATATGTGCGACAGACCTTTGGCGAGAAACCTCTTTTAGTGAAATTGCCAACGACAGACCCTCGGCGAGAGACCTCCTCTGCGTAGCTGGGCGAGACGCTAGCTCTCGCGCAAATAGGCTCTGGCGACAGGCGGACGATATGTGCAACAGACCTTTGGCGAGAGACCTCTTTTATTGACATTACCAACGACAGACCCTCGGCAAGAGACCTCCTCCTACTAGCTGGGCGAGACGATAGCTCTCGTTCAAACAGGACATGGCGATAGGCGGACGACATGTGCGACAGACGTTTGGCTAGAGACCTTTTTTATTGACATTGCCAACGACAGACCCTCGCTGAGAGACCTCCTCTACCTAGCTGGGCGAGACGCTAGCCCTCGCGCAAACAAGCTCTGGCGATAGGCGGACGATATGTGCGGCAGACGTTTGGCAGGGGACCTCTTTTATTGACATTGCCAACGACAGACCCTCGGCGAGAGACCTCCTTCTACTAGCTGGGCGAGACGCTAACTCTCGCGCAAACAGGCTCTGGCGACAGGCGGACGATATGTGCGACAGACCTTTGGCAACAGTCCTCTTTTATTGACATTGCCAACGACAGGCCCTTGGCGAGAGACCTCCCCCTACTAGCTCAGCAAGATGCTAGCTCTCGCACAAACAGGCTCTTGCGACAGACGGATGATACGTGCGACAGACCTTTGGCTAGAGACCTCTTTTATTGACATTGCCAATGACAGACCCTCGGCGAGTGACCTCCTCCTACTAGCTGGGCGAGACGATAGCTCTCGCGCAAATAGCCTCTGGCGACTGGCAGACGATATGCGTGACAGACCTTTGGCGAGAGACCTGTTTTATTGACAATGCGAAAAACAGACCCTCGGCGAGAGACCTCCTCCTACTAGTTGGGCGAGACGCTAGCTCTCGCGCAAACAGGCTCTATCGACAGGCGGACGATATGTGCGACAGACCTTTGGCAACAGTCCTCTTTTATTGACATTGCCAACGACAGGCCCTTGGCGGGAGACCTCCCCCTACTAGCTCAGCAAGATGCTAGCTCTCGCACAAACAGGCTCTTGCGACAGACGGATGATACGTGCGACGGACCTTTGGCTAGAGACCTCTTTTATTGACATTGCCAATGACAGACCCTCGGCGAGTGACCTCCTCCTACTAGCTGGGCGAGACGATAGCTCTCGCGCAAATAGCCTCTGGCGACAGGCAGACGATATGCGTGGCAGACCTTTGGCGAGAGACCTCTTTTATTGACAATGCGAAAAACAGACCCTCGGCGAGAGACCTCCTCCTACTAGTTGGGCGAGACGCCAGCTCTCGCTCGAACAGGCTCTGGCGACAGGCGGACGATATGTGCAACAGACCTATGGCGAGAGACCTCTTTTATTGACATTACCAATGACAGACCCTCGGCGAGAGACCTCCTCCTACTAGCTGGGCGAGACGATAGCTCTCGCGCAAGCAGGACATGGCGACAGGCGGACGATATGTGCGACAAACGTTTGGCGGGAGACCTCTTTTATTGACATTGCCAACGACAGACCCTCGGCGAGAGACCTCCTCCTACTAGCTGGGCGAAACGCTAGCTCTCGCGTAAACAGGCTCTGGCGACAGGCGGACGATATGTGCGACAGACCTTTGGCGAGAGACCTCTTTTATTGACATTACCAATGACAGACCCTCGGCGAGAGACCTCCTCCTACTAGCTGGGCGAGACGCTAGCTCTCGCGCAAACAGGTTCTGGCGACAGGCGGACGATATGTGCGACAGACGTTTGGCAAGAGTCCTCTTTTATTGACATTGCCAACGACAGGCCCTTGGCAAGAGACCTCCCCCTACTAGCTGAGCAAGATGCTAGCTCTCGCACAAACAGGCTCTTACGACAGACGGACGATATGTGCAACAGACCTTTGGCGAGAGACCTCTTTTATTGACATTACCAACGACAGACCCTCGGCGAGAGACCTCCTCCTACTAGCTGGGCGAGACGATAGCTCTCGCGCAAGTAGGACATGGCGACAGGCGGATGATAGGTGCGACAGACGTTTGGCGGGAGACCTCTTTTATTGACATTGCCAGCGACAGACCCTCGGCGAGAGACCTCCTCCTACTAGCTGGGCGAGACGCTAGCTCTCGCGCAAACAGGCTCTGGCGACAGGCGGACGATATGTGCGACAGACCTTTGGCGAGAGACCTCTTTTATTGACATTACCAATGACAGACGCTCGGCGAGAGACCTCCTCCGACTAGCCGGGCGAGACGCTAGCTCTCGCGCAAACAGGCTCTGGCGACAGGCGGACGATATGTGCGACAGACCTTTGGCAAATGTCCTCTTTTATTGACTTTGCCAACGACAGGCCCTTGGCGAGAGACCTCCCCCTACTAGCTGAGCAAGATGCTAGCTCTCGCACAAACTGGCTCTTGCGACAGACGGATGATACGTGCGACAGACCTTTGGCTAGCGACCTCTTTTATTGACATTGCCAATGACAGACCCTCGGCGAGTGACCTCCTCCTACTAGCTGGGCGAGACGATAGCTCTCGCGCTAACAGGCTCTAGCGACAGGGAGACGATATGTGCGACAGACCTTTGGCGAGAGACTTCTTTTATTGACATTGCCAAAGACAGACCCTCGGCAAGAGACCTCCTCCTACTAGCTGGGCGAGACGCTAGCTCTCGCGCAAATAGGCTCTGGCGACAGGCAGACGATATGCGTGACAGACCTTTGGTGAGAAACCTATTTTATTGACATTGCGAAAAACAGACCCTCGGCGAGAGACCTCCTCCTACTAGTTGGGCGAGACGCCAACTCTCGCTCGAACAGGCTCTGGCGACAGGCGGACGATATGTGCAACAGACCTTTGGCGAGAGACCTCTTTTATTGACATTACCAATGACAGACCCCCGGCGAGAGACCTCCTCCTACTAGCTGGGCGAGACGATAGCTCTCGCGCAAGCCGGACATGGCGACAGGCGGACGATATGTGCGACAGACATTTGGCGGGAGACCTCTTTTATTGACATTGCCAACAACAAACCCTCGGCGAGAGACCTCCTCCTACTAGCTGGGCGAGACGCTAGCTCTCGCGTAAACAGGCTCTGGCGACAGGCGGACGATATGTGCGACAGACCTTTGGCAAGAGTCCTCTTTTATTGACATTGCCAACGACAGGCCCTTGGCGAGAGACCTCCCCCTACTAGCTGAGCAAGATGCTAGCTCTCGCACAAACAGGCTCTTGCGACAGACAGACGATATGTGCAACAGACCTTTGGTGAGAGACCTCTTTTATTGACATTACCAATGACAGACCCTCGGCGAGAGTCCTCCTCCTACTAGCTGGGCGAGACGATAGCTCTCGCGCAAGAAGGACATGGCGACAGGCGGACGATATGTGCGACAGACGTTTGGCGGGAGACCTCTTTTATTGACATTGCCAACGACAGATCCTCGGCGAGAGACCTCCTCCTACTAGCCGGGCGAGACGCTAGCTCTCGCGCAAACAGGCTCTGGCGACAGGCGGACGATATGTGCGACAGACCTTTGGCGAGAGACCTCTTTTATTGACATTACCAACGACAGACCCTCGGCGAGAGACCTCCTCTGCCTAGCTGGGCGAGACGCTAGCTCTCGCGCAAACTGTCTCTGGCGACAGGGGGACGATATATGCGACAGACCTTTGACGAGAGACCTCTTTTATTGACATTCCCAAAGACAGACCCTCGGCGAGAGACCTCCTCCTACTAGCTGGGCGAGACGCTAGCTCTCGCGCAAACAGGCTCTGGCGACAGGCGGACGATATGTGCGACAGACCTTTCGCAAGAGTCCTCTTTTATTGACATTGCCAACGACAGGCCCTTGGCGAGAGACCTCCCCCTACTAGCTGTGCAAGATGCTAGCTCTCGCACAAACAGGCTCTTGCGACAGACGGATGATACGTGCGACACACCTTTGGCTAGAGACCTCTTTTATTGACATTGCCAATGACAGACCCTCGGCGAGTGACCTCCTCCTACTAGCTGGGCGAGACGATAGCTCTCGCGCTAACAGGCTCTAGCGACAGGGAGACGATATGTGCGACAGACATTTGGCGAGAGACTTCTTTTATTGACATTGCCAAAGACAGACCCTCGGCGAGAGACCTCCTCCTACTAGCTGGGCGTGACGCTAGCTCTCGCGCAAATAGGCTCTGGCGACAGGCAGACGATATGCGTGACAGACCTTTGGCGAGAGACCTCTTTTATTGGCATTGCCAAAGACAGACCCTCGGCGAGAGACCTCCTCCTACTAGTTGGGCGAGACGCCAGCTCTCGCTCGAACAGGCTCTGGCGACAGGCGGACGATATGTGCAACAGACCTTTGGCGAGAGACCTCTTTTATTGACATTACCAACGACAGACCCTCGGCGAGAGACCTCCTCCTACTAGCTAGGCGAGACGATAGCTCTCGCGCATGCAGGACATGGCGACAGGCGGACGATATGTGCGACAGACGTTTGGCGGGAGACCTCTTTTATTGACATTGCCAACGACAGACCCTCGGCGAGAGACCTCCTCCTACTAGCTGGGCGAGACGCTAGCTCTCGCGTAAACAGGCTCTGGCGACAGGCGGACGATATGTGCGACAGACCTTTGGCGAGAGACCTCTTTTATTGACATTACCAATGACAGACCCACGGCGAGAGACCTCCTCCTACTAGCTGGGCGAGACGCTAGCTCTCGCGCAAACAGGCTCTGGCGACAGGCGGACGATATGTGCGACAGACCTTTGGCAACAATCCTCTTTTATTGACATTGCCAACGACAGGCCCTTGGCGAGAGACCTCCCCCTACTAGCTGAGCAAGATGCTAGCTCTCGCACAAACAGGCTCTTGCGACAGACGGATGATATGTGCGACAGACCTTTGGCGAGAGACCTCTTTTTTGCTAGCACGAGTGATAGCCATCTCCCGCGCAAAATAGACTTTGGCGACAGACTTGGATGATATATGCGACAGACCCTCGGCGAGAGACCTCCTCCTGTTTAGCACATGCGAGAGCTATCTATCGCGCCGGACAGAGCCCCGACGACAGGCCTTGTAGGATATATGCGAGGAGCCTGCTGACAAAAGGGTGTCTTCCGCACGAGATATCTTTGGCGAGAAGGTGATTATCATGTCGCACTAAGCCTGTCGCGCTAACAAGACCTCTTTCTGCGACCACGGGCGAACATGCATGGGCGAGAGGTGTGGATCTCGCGTGCGAAATGTGTTGACGAGGAAGCCGCCCGCCCGCTACAGCTCCAGCATGCTACACCTCCTTGGGCAAGAGGGGGTTGCTTTAGCGCCGACATGCTTGGGCGTGAGGTGTGGATCTCGCGTGCGATAGGTGTTGGCGAGGAAGCCTCCCGCCTGCGACAAAGCAGCTTAGTCCAACCGCTGGCCTTCTCTTCTCTGACACCATAACCACCCCCATCACCGCATCCTCCAAGCACCACTGCTTATCACCGAAGCTCCCATTCACCATCAACATCTTACTATCCCGCTTTGGTTCTTCACTATATCGAGGCCTATCATTGCAAATGTGTTTGCTACCGTCTGCAAGAAAAAGAAAGCAAAAATGTGAACAGCAACAAACTCAAAACCACCACTTGTTTGCTGACTTACATATCCATAGCTCTCAAAAAATACATGAAGCCCAGCTTAAAGGGGTTGAACGAAGACATAGAGGAGAAGAAAACGCAAGTCCGCTACTGTGCGACAGGCACCTCCACAACAAAAGAGCTCCTGCCACGACTGATCGATCCGCCGTACGCTAGGACAATAGGTCAAAGGTAATGATGAGCACAGTCGACAAGTAATGTCATAATAAAGCGATTCGACAGCCATGCGAGTGAGAAAAAGTCACACTGTAAGCATTCTAAACAAGCGAATGGCTCCCGTAAGCCTAGCATCTTGCGCCCAAGGCACAAAGCAACGCTTACGAGTGTAGTGTCATGTTGCGAGCACAAGAGCACTGGCACTTTTGATGATTGAGTAACATACGACGATTACATGACCAATGCCACGGCCCAGCCTTCATAGCAAGGGTCGACCGGTAAAGCAAACACTAAGGCACGAGAAACAATTTAGATCGACAAGCAAGGAATAAGCCAGAGGGTCTGGCAGAAGAGTGCACACAATGCTAGATGAGCTCACCCAGGAAAGGGAAGAGCTAGACGAAGAACTAAGAACAAGCGAGCGTAAGTTCAGGAGAGCTCTATTGGGCGATCCCCAACCAAAGACCTCAGGGAACACGCTAGAACTTAAGATGCCCCCTCGTGTTCGCCCAGATGTGTAAGAACATAGATGAGCGGCAAAAACCGGGCAGGACACAAAAGGTCAGACGAGCTAGTGGCCACCCCGAGAGTACGGTTGTGAATATGGTGTTGTCGTTGAGTATGAATATACCACCCTTCTCTTCCGCAGATCGTCTTTCACCAATTTTTTATGGCTTTTCTGTTCGTTTCCCACAGACGGCGCCAATTGTACCGTATTGACATTGCCAACGACAGACCCTCGGCGAGAGACCTCCTCCTACTAGCTGGGCAAGACGCTAGCTCTCACGCAAACAGGCTCTGGCGACAGGCGGACGATATGTGCGACAGACCTTTGGCGAGAGACCTCTTTTATTGACATTGGCAACGACAGACCCTCGGCGAGAGACCTCCTTCGCCTAGCTGGGCAAGACGCTGGCTCCCGCGCAAACAGGCTCTGGCGACATGCGGACGATATGTGCGACAAACTTTGGCGAGAGACCTCTTTTATTGACATTACCAACGACAGACCCTCGGCGAGAGACCTCCTCCTACTAGCTGGGCGAGACGCTAGCTCTCGCGCAAACAGGCTCTGGCGACAGGCGGACGATATGTGCGACAAACCTTTGGCGAGAGACCTCTTTTATTGACATTGCCAACGACAGACCCTCGGCGAGAGACGTCCTCCTACTAGCTGAGCGAGACGCTAGCTTTCGCGCAAACAGGCTCTGGCGACAGACGGACGATATGTGCGACAGACCTTTGGCGAGAGACCTCTTTTTTGCTAGCACGAGCGATAGCCATCTCCCGCGCAAAATAGACTTTGGCGACAGACTTGGATGATATATGCGACAGACCCTCGACGAGAGACCTCCTCTTGTTTAGCACATGCGAGAGCTATCTATCGCGCCGGACAGACCCCGGCAACAGGCCTTGGAAGATATATGCGAGGAGCCTGCCGGCAAAAGGGTGTCTTCCACATGAGATATCTTTGGCGAGAAGGTGATTATCATGTCGCACTAAGCCTGTCACGCGAGGTAGACCTCTTTCTGCAACTACGGGCGAACATGCATGGGCGAGAGGTGTGGATCTCGCGTGCGAAAGGTGTTGGCGAGGAAGCCTCCCGCCCGCTACAGCTCCAGCACGCTACACCTCCTTGGGCGAGAGGGGGTTGCTTTAGCGCCGACATGCTTGGGCGTGAGGTGTGGATCTCGCGTGCGGTAGGTGTTGGCGAGGAAGCCTCCCTCCTGCGACAAAGCAGCTTAGTCCAACCGCTGGCCTTCTCTTCTCTGACACCATAACCACCCCCATCACCGCATCCTCCAAGCACCCCTGCTTATCACCGAAGCTCCCATTCACCATCAACATCTTACTATCCCGCTTTGGTTCTGTACTAAATCGAGGCCTATCATTGCAATTGTGTTTGCTACCGTCTGCATGAAAGCAAAAATGTGAATTGCAACAAACTCAAAGCCACCACTTGTTTGCTGACTTGCATATCCATAGCTCTCAAAAAATGCATGAAGCCCAGCTTAAAGGGGTAGAACGAAGACATAGAGGAGAAGAAAACGCAAGTCCGCTAATGTACGACAGGCACCTCCACAACAGAAGGGCTCTGCCACGACAGATCAATCCGCCGTACGCTAGGACAATAGGTTAAAGGTAATGATAAGCACATTCGACAAGTAATGTCGTAATAAAGCGATTCGACAGCCATGCGAGTGAGAAAAAGTCACACTGTAAGCATTCTAGACAAGCGAATGGCTCCCGTGAGCCTAGCATCTTGCGCACAAGGCACAAAGCAACGCTTACGAGTGTAGTGTCATGTGGCGAGCACAAGACCACTGGCACTTTTGACAATTGAGTAAATTACGGCGATTACATGACCAACGCCACGGCCCAGCCTTCACAGCAAGGGTCGACCGGTAAAGCAAGCACTAAGGTGCGAGAAACAATTTAGATCGACAAGCAAGGAATAAGCCAGAGGGTCTGGCAGAAGAGTGCACACAATGCTAGATGAGCTCACCCAGGAAAGGGAAGAGCTAGACGAAGAACTAAGAACAAGCGAGCGTAAGTCCGGGAGAGCTCTATTGGGCGATCCCCAACCAAAGACCTCAGGGAACACGCTAGAACTTAAGATGCCCCCTCGTGTTCGCCCAGATGTGTAAGAATATAGATGAGCGGCAAAAACCGGGCAGGACACAAAAGGTCAGACGAGCTAGTGGCCACCACGACAGTGCGGTTGTGAATATGGTGTTGTCGTTGAGTAAGACTATACCACCCTTCTCTTCCGCAGATCGTCTTTCACCAATTTTTTATGGCTTTTCTGTTCGTTTCCCATAGACGGCGCCAATTGTACCGTATTGACATTGCCAACGACAGACCCTCGGCGAGAGAGCTCCTCCTACTAGATGGGCGAGACGCTAGCTCTCGCGCAAACGGGCTCTGGCGACAGGCAGACGATATTACAGGCAGACCTTTGGCGAGAAACCTCTTTTATTGACATTGCCAATGACAGACCCTCGGCGAGAGACCTCATTCGCCTAGCTGAGCGAGACGCTAGCTCTCGCGCAAACAGGCTCTGGCGACAGGCGGACGATATGTGCGACAGACCTTTGGCGAGAGACCTCTTTTATTGACATTACCAACGACAGACCCTCGGCGAGAGACCTCCTCCTACTAGCTGGGCGACACGCTAGCCCTCGCGCAAACAGGCTCTGGCGACAGGCGGACGATATGTGCGACAGACCTTTGGCGAGAGAACTCTTTTATTGACATTGCCAACGATAGACCCTCGGCGAGAGACCTCCTCCTACTAGCTGAGCGAGACGCTAGCTCCCGCGCAAACAGGCTCTGGCGACAGACGGACGATATGTGCGATAGAACTTTGGTGAGAGACCTCTTTTTTGCTAGCACGAGCGATAGCCATCTCCCGCGCAAAATAGACTTTGGCGACAGACTTGGATGATATATGCGACAGACCCTCGGCGAGAGACCTCCTCCTGTTTAGCACATGCGAGAGCTATCTATCGCGCCGGACAGACCCTCGGCAACAGGCCTTGGAAGATATATGCGAGGAGCCTGCCGGCAAAAAGGGTGTCTTCCGCATGAGATATCTTTGGCAATAAGGTGATTATCATGTCGCACTAAGCCTGTCGCGCGAGGTAGACCTCTTTCTGCAAGCACGGGCGAACATGCATGGGCGAGAGGTGAGGATCTCGCGTGCGAAAGTTGTTGGCAAGGAAGCCTCCCGCCCGCTACAGCTCCAGCACGCTACACCTCCTTGGGCGAGGGGGGGTTGCTTTAGTGCCGACATGCTTGGGCGTGAGATGTGGATCTCGCGTGCGATAGGTGTTGGCGAGGAAGCCTCCCGCCTGCGACAAAGCACCTTAGTCCAACTGCTGGCCTTCTCTTCTCTGACACCATAACCACCCCCATCACCGCATCCTCCAAGCACCACTGCTTATCACCGAAGCTCACATTCACCATCAACATCTTACTATCCCGCTTTGGTTCTTCACTAAATCGAGGCCTATCATTGCAAATGTGTTTGCTACCGTCTGCATGAAAAAGAAAGCAAAAATGTGAACAGCAACAAACTCAAAACCACCACTTGTTTGCTGACTTGGATATCCATAGCTCTCAAAAAATGCATGAAGCCCAGTTTAAAGGGGCTGAACGAAGACATAGAGGAGACGAAAACGCAAGTCCGCTAATGTACGACAGGCACCTCCACAACAGAAGGGCCCCTGCCACGACAGATCGATCCGCCGTACGCTAGGACAATAGGTCAAAGGTGATGATTAGCACATTCGACAAGTAATGTCGTAATAAAGCGATTCGACAGCCATGCGAGTGAGAAAAATTCACACTGTAAGCATTCTAGACAAGCGAATGGCTCCCGTAAGCCTAGCATCTTGCACACAAGGTATGAAGCAACGCTTACGAGTGTAGTGTCATGTGGCGAGCACAAGACCTCTGGTACTTTTGACGATTGAGTAACATACGGCGATTACATGACCAATGCCACGACCCAGCCTTCACAGCAAGGCTCGACCGGTAAAGCAAGCACTAAGGCGCGAGAAACAATCTAGATCGACAAGCAAGGAATAAGCCAGAGGGTCTGGCAGAAGCGTGCACACAATGCTAGATGAGCTCACCCAGGAAAGGGAAGAGCTAGATGAAGAACTAAGAACAAGCGAGCGTAAGTCCAGGAGAGCACTATTGGGCGATCCCCAACCAAAGACCTCAGGGAACACGCTAGAACTTAAGATGCACCCTCGTGTTCGCCCAGATGTGTAAGAACATAGATGAGCGGCAAAAACCGGGCAGGACACAAAAAGTCAGACGAGCTAGTGGCCACCACGAGAGTACGGTTGTGAATATGGTGTTGTCGTTGAGTAAGAATATACCACCCTTCTCTTCCGCAGATCATCTTTCACCAATTTTTTATGGCTTTTTTGTTCGTTTCCCACAGACGGCGCCAATTGTACCATATTGACATTGCCAACGACAGACCCTCGGCGAGAGACCTCCTCCTACTAGCTGGTCGAGACGCTAGCTCTCACGCAAACAGGCTCTCGCGACAGGCGGACGATATGTGCGACAGACCTTTGGCGAGAAACCTCTTTTATTGACATTGCCAACGACAGACCCTCGGCGAGAGACCTCCTTCGCCTAGCTGGGCGAGATGCTAGCTCTCGCGCAAACAGGCTCTGGCGACAGGCGGACGATATATGCGACAGACCTTTGGCGAGAGACCTCTTTTATTGACATTACCAACGACAGACCCTCGGCGAGAGACCTCCTCCTACTAGCTGGGCGAGACGCTAGCTCTCACGCAAATAGGCTCTGGCGACAGACGGACGATATGTGCGACAGACCTTTGGCGAGAGATCTCTTTTTTGCTAGCACGAGCTATAGCCATCTCCCGCGCAAAATAGACTTTGGTGACAGACTTGGATGATATATGCGACAGACCCTCGGCGAGAGGCCTCCTCCTGTTTAGCACATGCGAGAGCTATCTATAGCGCTGGACAGACCCCCGGCGACAGGCCTTGGAAGATATATGCGAGGAGCCTGCCGGTAAAAGGGTGTCTTCCGCATGAGATATCTTTGGCGAGAAGGTGATTATCATGTCGCACTAAGCCTGTCGCGCGAGGTAGACCTCTTTCTGCAACCACGGGCGAACATGCATGGGCGAGAGGTGTGGATCTCGCGTGCGAAAGGTGTTGGCGAGGAAGCCTCCCGCCCGCTACAGCTCCAGCACGCTACACCTCCTTGGGCGAGAGGGGGTTGCTTTACCGCCAACATGCTTGGGCGTGAGGTGTGGATCTTGCGTGCGATAGGTGTTGGCGAGGAAGCCTCCCGCCTGCGACAAAGCAGCTTAGTCCAACCACTGGCCTTCTCTTCTCTGACACCATAACCACCCCCATCACCGCATCCTCCAAGCACCACTGCTTATCACCGAAGCTCCCTTCACCATCAACATCTTACTATCCTGCTTTGGTTCTGCACTAAATCGAGGCCTATCATTGCAATTGTGTTTGCTACCGTCTGCATGAAAAAGAAAGCGAAAATGTGAATAGCAACAAACTCAAAACCACCACTTGTTTGCTGACTTGCATATCCATAGCTCTCAAAAAATGCATGAAGCCCAGCTTAAAGGGGCTGAATGAAGACATAGAGGAGAAGAAAACGCAAGTCCGCTAATGTACGACAGGCACCTCCACAACAGAAGGGCTCCTGCCACAACAGATCAATCCGCAGTACGCTAGGACAATAGGTTAAAGGTAATGATGAGCACATTCGACAAGTAATGTCGTAATAAAGCGATTCGACAGCCATGCGAGTGAGAAAAAGTCACACTGTAAGCATTCTAGACAAGCGAATGTCTCCCGTGAGCCTAGCATCTTGCGCACAAGGCACAGAGCAACGCTTACGAGTGTAGTGTCATGTGGCGAGCACAAGACCACTGGCACTTTTGACAATTGAGTAACATACGGTGAATACATGACCAACGCCACGGCCCAGCCTTCACAGCAAGGCTCGTCCGGTAAAGCAAGCACTAAGGCGCGAGAAACAATCTAGATCGGCAAGCAAGGAATAAGCCAGAGGGTCTGGCAGAAGCGTGCACACAATGCTAGATGAGCTCACCCAGGAAAGGGAAGAGCTAGACGAAGAACTAAGAACAAGCGAGCGTAAGTCCAGGAGAGCTCTATTGGGCGATCCCTAACCAAAGACCTCAGGGAACACGCTAGAACTTAAGATGCCCCCTCATGTTCGCCCAGATGTGTAAGAACATAGATGAGTGGCAAAAATCGGGCAGGACACAAAAGGTCAGACGAGCTAGTGGCCACCACGAGAGTACGGTTGTGAATATGGTGTTGTCGTTGAGTAAGACTATACCACCCTTCTCTTCCGCAGATCGTCTTTCACCAATTTTTTATGGCTTTTCTGTTCGTTTCCCATAGACGGCGCCAATTGTACCGTATTGACATTGCCAACGACAGACCCTCGGCGATAGACCTCCTCCTACTAGCTGTGCGAGACGCTAGCTCTCGCGCAAACAGGCTCTGGCGACAGGCGAACGATATGTGCGACAGACCTTTGGCGAGAAACCTCTTTTATTAACATTGCCAATGACAGACCCTCGGCGAGAGACCTCATTCGCCTAGCTGGGCGAGACGCTAGCTCTCGCGCAAACAGGCTCTGGTGACAGGCGGACGATATGTGCGACAGACCTTTGGCGAGAGACCTCTTTTATTGACATTGCCAACGATAGACCCTCGGCGAGAGACCTCCTCCTACTAGCTGAGTGAGACGCTAGCTCTCGCGCAAACAGGCTCTGGCGACAGACGGACGATATGTGCGACAGACCTTTGGTGAGAGACCTCTTTTTTGCTAGCACGAGCGATAGCCATCTCCCGCGCAAAATAGACTTTGGCGACAGACTTGGATGATATATACGACAGACCCTCGGCGAGAGACCTCCTTCTGTTTAGCACATGCGAGAGCTATTTATCGCGCCGGACAGACCCCGGCAACAGGCCTTGGAAGATATATGCGAGGAGCCTGCCGGCAAAAGGGTGTCTTCCGCATGAGATATCTTTGGCGAAAAGGTGATTATCATGTCGCACTAAGCCTGTCGCGAGAGGTAGACCTCTTTCTGCAACCACGGGCGAACATGCATGGGCGAGAGGTGTGGATCTCGCGTGCGAAAGTTGTTGGCAAGGAAGCCTCCCGCCCGCTACAGCTCCAGCACGCTACACCTCCTTGGGCGAGGGGGGGTTGCTTTAGCGCCGACATGCTTGGGCGTGAGATGTGGATCTCGCGTACGATAGGTGTTGGCGAGGAAGCCTCCCGCCTGCGACAAAGCACCTTAGTCCAACTGCTGGCCTTCTCTTCTCTGACACCATAACCACCCCCATCACCGCATCCTCCGAGCACCACTGCTTATCACCGAAGCTCACATTCACCATCAACATCTTACTATCCCGCTTTGGTTCTTCACTAAATCGAGGCCTATCATTGCAAATGTGTTTGCTACCGTCTGCATGAAAAAGAAAGCAAAAATGTGAACAGCAACAAACTCAAAACCACCACTTGTTTGCTGACTTGCATATCCATAGCTCTCAAAAAATGCATGAAGCCCAGCTTAAAGGGGCTGAACGAAGACATAGAGGAGAAGAAAACGCAAGTCCGCTAATGTACGACAGGCACCTCCACAACAGAAGGGCTCCTGCCACGACAGATCGATCCGCCGTACGCTAGGACAATAGGTCAAAGGTGATGATTAGCACATTCGACAAGTAATGTCGTAATAAAGCGATTCGACAGCCATGCGAGTGAGAAAAATTCACACTGTAAGCATTCTAGACAAGCGAAAGCCTCCCGTAAGCCTAGCATCTTGCGCACAAGGTACAAAGCAACGCTTACGAGTGTAGTGTCATGTGGCGAGCACAAGACCACTGGCACTTTTGAGGATTGAGTAACATACGGCGATTACATGACCAATGCCATGGCCCAGCCTTCACAGCAAGGCTCGACCGGTAAAGCAAGCACTAAGGCGCGAGAAACAATCTAGATCGACAAGCAAGGAATAAGCCAGAGGGTCTGGCAGAAGCGTGCACACAATGCTAGATGAGCTCACCCTGGAAAGGGAAGAGCTAAACGAAGAACTAAAAACAAGCGAGCGTAAGTCCAGGAGAGCTCTATTGGGCGATCCCCAACCAAAGACCTCAGGGAACACGCTAGAACTTACGATGCCCCCTCGTGTTCGCCCAGATGTGTAAGAACATAGATGAGCGGCAAAAACCGGGCAGGACACAAAAGGTCAGACGAGCTAGTGGCCACCACGAGAGTACGATTGTGAATATGGTGTTGTCGTTGAGTAAGAATATACCACCCTTCTCTTCCGCAGATTGTCTTTCACCAATTTTTTATGGCTTTTCTGTTCGTTTCCCACAGACGGCGCCAATTGTACCGTATTGACATTGCCAACGACAGACCCTCGGCGAGAGACCTCCTCCTACTAGCTGGGTGAGACGCTAGCTCTCGCGCAAACAGGCTCTGGCGACAGGCGGACAATATGTGCGACAGACCTTTGGCGAGAAACCTCTTTTATTGACATTGCCAACGACAGACCCTCGGCGAGAGACCTTCTTCGCCTAGCTGGGCGAGACGCTAGCTCTCGCGCAAACAGGCTCTGGCGACAGGCGGACGATATGTGCGACAGACCTTTGGCGAGAGACCTCTTTTGTTGACATTACCAGCGACAGACCCTCGGCGAGAGACCTCCTCCTACTAGCTGGGCGAGACGCTAGCTCTCGCGCAAACAGGCTCTGGCGACAGGCTTACGATATGTGCGACAGACCTTTGGCGAGAGACCTCTTTTATTGACATTGCCAACGACAGACCCTTGGCGAGAGACCTCCTCCTACTAGCTGAGCGAGACGCTAGCTCTCGAGCAAACAAGCTCTGGCAACAGACGGACGATATGTGCGACAGACCTTTGGCGAGAGACCTCTTTTTTGCTAGCACGAGCGATAGCCATCTCCCGCGCAAAATAGACTTTGGCGACAGACTTGGATGATATATGCGACAGACCCTCGGTGAGAGACCTCCTCCTGTTTAGCACATGCAAGAGCTATCTATCGCGCCGGACAGACCCCCGGCGACAGGCCTTGGAAGATATATGCAAGGAGCCTGCCGGCAAAAGGGTGTCTTCCGCATGAGGTATCTTTGGCGAGAAGGTGATTATCATGTCGCACTAAGCCTGTCGCGCGAGGTAGACCTCTTTCTGCAACCACGGGCGAACATGCAAAGGCGAGAGGTGTGGATCTCGCGTGCGAAAGGTGTTGGCGAGGAAGCCTCCCGCCCGCTACAGCTCCAGCACGCTACACCTCCTTGGGCGAGAGGGGGTTGCTTTGGCGCCGACATGCTTGGGCATGAGGTGTGGATCTCGCGTGCGATAGGTGTTGGCGAGGAAGCCTCCCGCCTGTGACAAAGCAGCTTAGTCCAACCACTGGCCTTCTCTTCTCTGACACCATGACCACCCCCATCACCGCATCCTCCAAGCACCACTGCTTATCACCGAAGCTCCCTTCACCATCAACATCTTACTATCCCGCTTTGGTTCTTCACTAAATCGAGGCCTATCATTGCAAATGTGTTTGCTACCGTCTGCATGAAAAAGAAAGCAAAAATGTGAACAACAACAAACTCAAAACCACCACTTGTTTGCTGACTTGCATATCCATAGCTCTCAAAAAATGCATGAAGCCCAGCTTAAAGGGGCTGAACGAAGACATAGAGGAGAAGAAAACGCAAGTCCGCTAATGTACGACAGGCACCTCCACAACAGAAGGGCTCCTGCCACGACAGATCGATCCGCTGTATGCTAGGACAATTGGTCAAAGGTAATGATGAGCACATTCGACAAGTAATGTCGTAATAAAGCTATTCGACAGCCATGCGAGTGTGAAAAAGTCACACTGTAAGCATTCTAGACAAATTAACGCGAAGATCGAGGATCCGGCATCAGCAAATATTTATTGTTAAGTCCCTAAGCGAAAAATGCGCGAGACGGGCACAAATAAGACCCTAAGCGAGAAGACGATGCGAGAGGGGCACAAATAAGTCCCTAAGCGAAAAATGCACGAGACGGGCAAAAATAAGTCCCTAAGCGAGCAAAACAAAAAGTCCCTAAGCACAAAAGGGTGCGAGATGAGCAAAAATATCTCTAAACGAGGTACATTACAATTTTATCATATTACATTTAACGCATTATGTTCGCATCTCAGATATATGCGATATTATATTCTAACAAGTCCTTAAGCGGATAGTACGCAAGACAGGACCAATACTCCAGTAAAAGTTCTTCTTTGGACGCAAAAAGTTATAAAGAAAAACTTGGGGAGCACAAATTATGCAGGTTGTGAGGCTGTGAGGTATGGTACGAGGTACGTTACAATTTTATCATTGGATATGTACTACAATTGATTGACAAAGTGCATGCAAACGTTTTATATTGGCATTCTGGATATAAAAGCGATGTTATATCCTTATCAATTCTATAAAGTCCCTAAGCACAAAACGGTGTGAGACGGGCAAATTTGAAAATCCCTAAACGAAAAGTGTGCGAGATGGGCAAATGTGACGTCCCCGTCACTTCATCTTATCACTTAACTTTTTCCTATTTCCACTTAACTTGATTAGATTTGCTTGTCAATGTCAATCATACTTTTCTTTCTTAAGCTTAATATCTAACAGCTCAATATGAATAATGTAATTTCAATAAAACAGACTACTGATACATGTATATATGTACCATCCATTTCCACAGGATCTCATACATCATCTTAACTTAAATCCCCGACATCTTATATACATTAATGTTAGTTGTACTGTACCATAACTGAATTACAATTTACTTTGTAAAATTACATAAGTATACTTTCTATACTACTTGGGAAGCGTCTTTCGAAGGTAAACTTTCAAGATCCACTCGTAGGCTCTTCTATCGAGAGCGAGGGATTACTTCAGATAGTCTGTATGAAAATATTCGTAAAAGGGTGAGTTTACGCTCAGTAAGAAAAATATGTAAAAGAGCGTACTATGCCTCTATATGCATTTTTCCTACTTGGCTCTATAATGTCATGTAAAGCATTATAAAGCATGCATCATAAACATCTTTCATGCATTGTTTGCAACCATGCATATTTCCTTTAAAATTGTTTAAGCAAACATACTTTCTTTAAAACATATAAAACATGCATCATACTTCTTCTTCTTATATTTTTTTTAAAACATCATACTTCATAACTTACTTTAAAACATTCTTTACATGCTTTTATAACATAGCATGTGTCGTATACTTCTTCAAAACATATTTCAAGTACTTCTTTCAAATATCATTTACATACATACATACATACATACATACATACTTCTCTTAAAACGTCTTATACTTTCTTGAAATCATACATCATATACTTCTTTTAAAACTTCTTGTACAAGTAAATCAAGTACTTTCGATTTCTTTATTCTTAGAAATCGCATATACATATAGTTTTGATAACATAAAACTATTTGTACTTTTGTGGAGTTATGCACTGCATCATCATCATCATCATCATCATCATCATCATCATTATCATGTGGCGTACCCCGTAGGGCCAGGAATCCTCCCTTAGCCGAACATGAAATATAAACAGATTGGCCAACTGCGGGTGGCTACAGTTAACACTAGTCAGGTGTCCTTCTGTAGCGACTGAGGCCTGACTTATGGTTCCTCAGCCCATATCATACATTACATCATTTCAGGACTTGATCAGAGCCCTTACTATAAACATGATAGTGCATAATCTCAAAACATATGTCATATGGCTTCTTGCCATGACATTTCATACTTTCTTGAAATAGGTTTGAAAACCTCTTTTCAAAACAGGGCAGTCGACTGGCCTCATAGGGCAGTCGGCTGCTGCTTCGTAATTTCATTTATCGAAATTATTTTCATTTAAAATTCCGATATTTTTATCTTTGAAAACATACATGGGGCAGTCGACTGGTACATATAGCAGTCGACTGGTTTTCAAACAGAATGCTTCTTAGCAAATAGCAGTCGACTGGTCCATATAGCAGTCGACTGGTTTTGAAACAGAATGCATTTTGGAAAATAGCAGTTGACTGTCCCATATAGCAGTCGACTGGTTTGAAACAGAATGCTTACTGGGTAAATAGCAGTCGACTGGCTTACATAACAGTCGACTGGTTTGCATCGGTTTTCGGAAAACAACGTTTTGGTTGTCTCTAGGCAGTCGACTTCCCTTTCAAGGTAGTCGGCTGCTCCTAGCCTAATTGGTACTAGGAAACAAGTCCGAAAATGCACTTTTCCTGCAAAAGACAACTAGTATTTCTCCCCAAAGCAGTTCAAAATCATATTAAAACATGCGGACATAGCCGCCTTACGTCCGTTACATAAATTCCTTACCTCGATTACTTCAAGAACATGAAATCACTTGGTTCACCAACCCTAATCCTTTTCTTCTTCAAATTTGAAATCATCATATCAAAGTAAACCTTTAAGAATTTGCCATAAACATGTTATACTAATTCAGTACAACACCATACCATGAACATAATAGACTAAATCATCTTCTTCTCTTACCTTTTGCTAGTGACCAAAATCTCAAACTTTGAGATCTCTTCCAATACTTGGAATCAATCCACCAAACCTCGGATATAGCCTCGTCTAGTGACTATGATCGTTTTTCGTCTAACAAACTTAACGATTTGGTTACTAAACAAGGGTGTTTGTCAAGGTAGCTATGGAAGAAAACTTATGGAAACTTGGAAAACACGAGGGAGAGGGCTAGAAGAGTTGCTGCCGTGGGGTGATGATGATGAGGATGGTGAGTCATGCAACTTCATTAATTGCTTCTTATCCCATCATTAATCTCAGCCATGCTTTTCCTTGACCCCTTTGACCCATTAATTCTCTTCTTCCATTCTTCCATTCATGCATAAGCCACATATGTTTAATTAACCAATCAAAAATCTGATTTTGTTTCTTGTCTCATACTCTTAATATTTTTCTGATATCAACATTAAATCATTTGACTAATTGACATTCACTTCCTTATTTCTTCCATACATCATGCATACATCACTCATACATTAAACTTCATATTCGTTAAATTATGAAAATCTGATATTAATTCTTTGCTTATACCTCCATTATTCTTATAACATCAATTTAATTTCCTTGACTATTTAATCTTTCATCTCATTACTTCTTCCATGTTTCATACATCCTTCATACTTCATAATTCTCATATCTACTTATTTTTCAATTTAAGCTAACATACTTTATAATTATGGAGGATTTTCCTGAAACTGGGGATTTCACATTCTCCCCACCTTAGAGAATTTGGTCCTCCAAATTCAAATCAGGTCATGTCTCAAATGGTTCCGGATACTCTTCCTTAATTAGGCTATTTAGCTTCATGTAGGTTTTTCCATGATGTGGTATTTTCAATAATCTTTAACTAATGGAATCATCATAGACTTCTATACCTTATCTTTTCTGTCCAAAATCCTAAATGGCTTTTTCACATGACTTATGTCTTTCTGAACTTCTAAGGTTTCATCTTTTATGACATAAGATGAATTCTGGATTATACCTTCGAAGTATTGACATATACAAACATTACGTATCCTCAATAACTCTGGAGGTAATATCAATTTATTGGTGATATCTCCAATTTGATCTAAAACTTCAATTGGATCGATATAACGAGGGCTCAACTTACCTTGTTGACCAAACCTCATGATTCCTTTGGATAGAGAACTTTCAATTTACTGAGTCTCCAACCAAAACATCATTTAGTCTTTGTCAAGCATTTGTATAATCTTTTTGTCTATTCTGAGCTATCTTAAATCTTTAACTACTCACTTAATCTCTTTAGATGCTTGCTCAACTAAATCAAAAGCTAATAACTTTCATTCGCCTACTTCTTCCTACCAATTCGGAGGTTGACACTTTCTATTCTTATAACATTTCATATGGTGTTATCCGGATACTTATATAATAGCTGTTATCATACATAAACTTAGTCAATGGCAGATGGTCATTCCATGAGCATTTAAAATGCATAGCACCAGCTCTTTACATATCCTCGAGCGTCTAAATCATGCGCTCAGACTGCTCATCAGTCTACGGATGAAAAGCTGTGCAAAATTTTCAACTGAGATCCCATGGTTCCTTGCTAATCTCCTTAAAGTGAGAATCGAACCTGAAATCTCTATCACATGAAACTGCTCATTGGAACTCCACTTAGTCTAACGACATTCTTTCACCTACATTTTGCCAACTCACTAAGTGTATCTGCAGACTTCATGGGCAGGAATTAGGCTGACTTAACAGATTCGTTCATCAATTCTGGTTTAATCATTATACTAGCCATCATTCCAATTTACTTTGAAGACATAACGTTTAACTTAAGACTTGTAAATTGCTCAAATACATCATACTTTCTTATCATCATACAAACCATTATTACTTCATGCTTTCAGCTTAGAGCATTTACCACCACAGTGGTTTTCCCTAGGTGATCTAATTTCACCTTCACAATCCTTTGAAAACTCGAGTCATCTCTTCTATCTTAATCAGAATTATAGCCGTAATTTATTCACAATGGCTATCTATAATTTCTTGCCTTTGCTCTCTAAATACCTATATATCGATCACATTTTGAACTATTAGTATAGTTCTTTTAATTCGTATCTAAAAATGTCCTCTTCTCATAGCATCAAACATACCTAATGAATGAACATCTTCATTCTCTTATGGCATTCTAGGGATCCAATAGGAAGGATACTATAGTCGGCTAGGTAACCGGGTAGAGTATGGAAGGTACTTTAGAGTACCTGTCGTGTTCCGGTCCCTAGATGCGACTATAGGGAATAATTACCATCGTTGAGACAATCCATCTCATATTAATTCATATTCTTTTCAGAGTAATGCTTTCATAGAATAAAACATTTAAGTAAAGTAGACTAATAAAAGTCAATCATCATTCTTATTTAAACTCCTTTCACATATCACTATATATCATAAAACTTTATACCAAAGAGTACTTCAGAATTTCAACTATCATTTCTCATCAATTATTGTATTTCATTAAGTTCGGGACTTTTCTTTACTATCTCAACATCGTAAGCAAAAATCCTTCATATAACCATACATACCTTCTATTAACTTTCTTTACAATTTAGTCAGATCATGCAACATACTTTTGCATTAGACATCTTCAACATTTACATCATAGTTAACAGGTGTCTTTCCCTTCTCTTCAGTAGTGGCCTTGTGTTATGGTTGAGGGGTCTCCTCAAATTCCTCGGGTGGCCTCAAATCCCTCTTGGGACAATCCCTGATCATATGTCCCTGTTCACCACATCTGAAACATGCGCCACTTGCCAACCGGCATGGCTGTGCTCGGTGGAACTTTCTGCAATGTTCACACCTTTGTCTTGTACTCTTAAGTGAGCTAACAGTACTACTAGCTGAATGTCGGGATCTCTCATCATTAATCTTGATCCCAGTAGCTCTCGGATTTCCTATCGAAGCTCTGTCATATGGCTTACTTCTCCTAGATGGATATCTGTCACGGGAGGCTTTCCCTTTTGACTTCCGCTTCATCGGTTCTTTGCCTTTACTTTGGGCTCGGAAATCATCATAGTGAAACTCATAGTCCTGCTCACACAACTGAGCCTTACGGACTGTCTCATTATAAGTAGTTATACCCAAGGTATACAACTTAGATTTGATAGGAGACTTCAGTCCTTCTATAAATCTGTATATCTTATATCCTTCACTCCTGATGGTCTCTCGGTCGAATCCGCTTAGAGAAATAAACTTCGACTCATATTGATTAACTGACATTGTCCCCTGAGTCAATTTCAAAAATTCAATCTTCAACCTGGTCTGATCGGTGCGTGGGATGTACTGCTCAGTAAAGGACTCTAAAAATCTATCCCACGTAACCTCAACATGTTGAGCCTCCAAAATGGCTCGAGTGGACTGCCACCAATACTCTGCATCATCCACTAACAGATACGCAGCCAAACCCACCTTTTCCTTTTCAGAGCATGACATATACTCGAAGGATCTAGTGATTGCCTTCACCCAATTCACTGCGGCCAACGTGTCCTTATCCCCCTTAAACTTAGGCGGATCCAGCTTCTTATATTCCTTAATTAAGGTCATACTGCAATAAGCTGTGAGATTCCTCCTTTCAATAACTGGGACTGGTGGGGGTAACTCTGTCTGTACTGATGGTGGCTGTACTAGAGGAATAGCAAATGGTACACTTGTGACCATATTTAGAAAGTTCGCCATAAACTGCGTAAACATAGTGGTCATATTCTCCACATGCTTCTCCATCTTTGCTAACCTAGTGTTCGGGTTATGCGGTGAAGATGGTTGAGGAGACTGTGTTGGGGACTGTTCTACATAACCCCTTTCTCTTCCTTTCTCAATACCACTTCTACCTGAGCTCATTCTGTCGATAAAATCACAAAATTGAGCTATTTAGTATAACTTCAAACAGTTATACATCGTATATGCATTCAGACAAGTACAGTACACTTGGGGATATACTCTAACTCTAACTCATTGACACTGACAAACCTCACTCTAACTGCTCTGATACCACTCTGTGACGTCTCCGTCACTTCATCTTATCACTTAACTTTTTCCTATTTCCACTTAACTTGATTAGATTTGCTTGTCAATGTCAATCATACTTTTCTTTCTTAAGCTTAATATCTAACAGCTCAATATGAATAATGTAATTTCAATAAAACAGACTATTGATACATGTATATATGTACCATCCATTTCCACAGGATCTCATACATCATCTTAACTTAAATCCCTGACATCTTATATACATTAATGTTAGTTGTACTGTACCATAACTGAATTACAATTTACTTTGTAAAACTACATAAGTATACTTTCTATACTACTTGGGAAGCGTCTTTCGAAGGTAAACTTTCAAGATCCACTCGTAGGCTCTTCTATCGAGAGCGAGGGATTACTTCAGATAGTCTGTATGAAAATATTCGTAAAAGGGTGAGTTTACGCTCAGTAAGAAAAATATGTAAAAGAGCGTACTATGCCTCTATATGCATTTTTCCTACTTGGCTCTATAATGTCATGTAAAGCATTATAAAGCATGCATCATAAACATCTTTCATGCATTGTTTGCAACCATGCATATTTCCTTTAAAATGGTTTAAGCAAACATACTTTCTTTAAAACATATAAAACATGCATCATACTTCTTCTTCTTATATTTTCTTTAAAACATCATACTTCATAACTTACTTTAAAACATTCTTTACATGCTTTTATAACATAGCATGTTTCGTATACTTCTTCAAAACATATTTCAAGTACTTCTTTCAAATATCATTTACATACATACATACATACATACATACATACTTCTCTTAAAACGTCTTATACTTTCTTGAAATCATATATCATATACTTCTTTTAAAACTTCTTGTACAAGTAAATCAAGTACTTTCGATTTCTTTATTCTTAGAAATCGCATATACATATAGTTTTGATAACATAAAACTATTTGTACTTTTGTGGAGTTATGCACTGCATCATCATCATCATCATCATCATCATTATCATGTGGCGTACCCCGTAGGGCCAGGAATCCTCCCTTAGCCGAACATGAAATATAAACAAATTGGCCAACTGCGGGTGGCTACAGTTAACACTAGTCAGGTGTCCTTCTGTAGCTGGTTCCTCAACCCATATCATACATTACATCATTTCAGGACTTGATCAGAGCCCCTACTATAAACATGATAGTGCATAATCTCAAAACATATGTCATATGGCTTCTTGCCATGACATTTCATACTTTCTTGAAATAGGTTAGAAAACCTCTTTTCAAAACAGGGCAGTCGACTGGCCTCATAGGGCAGTCGGCTGCTGCTTCGTAATTTCATTTATCGAAATTATTTTCATTTAAAATTTCGATATTTTTATCTTTGAAAACATACATGGGGCAATCGACTGGTACATATAGCAGTTGACTGGTTTTCAAACAGAATGCTTCTTAGCAAATAGCAGTCGACTGGTCCATATAGCAGTCGACTGGTTTTGAAACAGAATGCATTTTGGAAAATAGCAGTCAACTGTCCCATATAGCAGTCGACTGGTTTGAAACAGAATGCTTACTGGGTAAATAGCAGTCGACTGGCTTACATAGCAGTCGACTGGCTTACATAGCAGTCGACTGGTTTGCATCGGTTTTCGGAAAACAACGTTTTGGTTGTCTCTAGGCAGTCGACTTCCCTTTCAAGGTAGTCGGCTGCTCCTAGCCTATTTGGTACTAGGAAACAAGTCCGAAAATGCACTTTTCCTGCAAAAGACAACTAGTATTTCTCCCCAAAGCAGTTCAAAATCATATTAAAACATGCGGACATAGCCGCCTTACGTCCGTTACATAAATTCCTTACCTCGATTACTTCGAGAACATGAAATCACTTGGTTCACCAACCCTAATCCTTTTCTTCTTCAAATTTGAAATCATCATATCAAAGTAAACCTTTAAGAATTTGCCATAAACATGTTATACTAATTCAGTACAACACCATACCATGAACATAATAGACTAAATCATCTTCTTCTCTTACCTTTTGCTAGTGACCAAAATCTCAAACTTTGAGATCTCTTCCAATACTTGGAATCAATCCACCAAACCTCGGATATAGCCTCGTCTAGTGACTATGATCGTTTTTCGTCTAACAAACTTAACGATTTGGTTACTAAACAAGGGTGTTTGTCAAGGTAGCTATGGAAGAAAACTTATGGAAACTTGGAAAACACGAGGGAGAGGGCTAGAAGAGTTGCTGCCGTGGGGTGATGATGATGAGGATGGTGAGTCATGCAACTTCATTAATTGCTTCTTATCCCATCATTAATCTCATCCATGCTTTTCCTTGACCCCTTTGACCCATTAATTCTCTTCTTCCATTCTTCCATTCATGCATAAGCCACATATGTTTAATTAACCAATCAAAAATCTGATTTTGTTTCTTGTCTCATACTCTTAATATTTTTCTGATATCAACATTAAATCATTTGACTAATTGACATTCACTTCCTTATTTCTTCCATACATCATGCATACATCACTCATACATTAAACTTCATATTCGTTAAATTATGAAAATCTGATATTAATTCTTTGCTCATACCTTCATTATTCTTATAACATCAATTTAATTTCCTTGACTATTTAATCTTTCATCTCATTACTTCTTCCATGTTTCATACATCCTTCATACTTCATAATTCTCATATCTACTTATTTTTCAATTTAAGCTAACATACTTTATAATTATGGAGGATTTTCCTGAAATTGGGGATTTCACAGCAAATGAAAAGTCCCTAAGCACAAAAGCGTGCGAGATGGGCAAACCAAAAGCCTGAAGCGAAAAATGTGCGATGTAGGCTACGCATTTACTTGAAGCAAAAAAGTTTGCGATGTAAGTCATTCATGACGTGCTTGAGCTTGAAGCAGTAATTGAGCGACATAAGCCCATATGTAAAAGAACTTGAAGCAAAAAAGTGCATGAGGAAAGCCGGATTATTACGTGAGACTAATATAAGATAAATGTATAGTTGCTTTGGTAGATGCGTTTAAAAATGGGCTGATCAGTTTGTAAAAGACTAAGCTCTTTCACAAAAAATTGGGGAGCACTCTAGATTAATTTCTGCCTCAAAAGGAGCATCGATACTAACAGGCACCCAAGCATCTACGCCCTGAGGTGCTATAATTATCTAAATCATCTTCGTCCAAGCCTTTGAGAACCCCGACCATCTCGGGTCAACGAAAAGGCTCTTAAGGGCTGGTAAGATCAGATAGATCTTTATAAATGCCTATTCTCAGAAAATGTTCCAAACCCTCAGCATCAGGATCAAGCTTCAACCAATCCGGAGCATGCCAAGCACAAACCGCATCTGATGAAACTAAAAGACTTTGGTGGCTCCGCAATCTTATAATTTCTCCTTATAACTCTTGGTTTCGGTCAGCTAAGACCTTGAATTTGAAAAGAAGGGTGGTATATTCCACTTGAGAAGCATTTAGCTCAGAGAAGAAAAACGTATCCCGGTAGTGTTCTAAAAAGACACTTTAACAAAAAAAAATGATGACACGAAGTCATTTATGCTACAAATAATAATGAAGTTCACTAGTTAAGCCCTCAAGTGAAGATGAAAAGATTCTTGGAAGAGGGCAGCAAGAGAATTTGAAAAGCCCATTCTTTTTATACTCTTTCACAAGGTAAACCTTGTAAAAGAGTGGGGAGCAATTGATGTGGACTAGGTCAATTATTACTGGGCTTTTCTATAAATCAAGTTGAAGACCATTGAGCCAAATGATAATATAAGCCCAAGAAGAAAGAGGACTCAAAAGGCCCATAAATGATCCACTGGGTTATTATTTAAGCTATGGGGCTTAAAGGTAATTACGCGCGAAATAACTCCTATAAATAGGTCACAAGTATCATTCTTAAACCCTAAGCTCTATTTGCCTACTGAAACCCTGCCAAAACCCTGTCTGACTTAAGCATCGGAGTGCGTGCGCAGGGGAAAACCCCTGCGCCCCCTGATGGTCTTCTCTCTTGCAGAATTCTTGAAGATAAACTAACGCGAAGATCGAGGATCCGACATCAGCAAATATTTATTGTTGTTTTTGGCAACAACATAAGTAAACAATGGAATTAATACTAATAGTGAACAAAGATTAATTGTAAAAATTTGAATTGAAAAAAATAATAATTAAAATGCAAGTAGGAATATTTAACTATACTAGAAAACGATGTAGGAAAAGAAGGTATTGATATAGTCCCAAATACATGTTAATTGTGAAATTAATACAAGTTTAGGAAAGTAGAATTTGAAAAAAAATAAAATAACAAGTAAAATTTAATAAAGAATATTTAGCTAAAGTATAATGCATGGGGGTTTTCACATGAAATTTTATAGTTAATAATTAAGAATAATTTATAAAGACTAATAATTTATTAGTAAAAATTTTAGAATGGGAAATGATAAATAAAATTTAAGAATGGTAATTTGCCTATTATAAAAATAGTATATGATATTGACGGAATGAATTACAATAAAATTATATAATTTAATTATAGATATATATAGTGATAATTAATAAAAATAATAATAAATTGATTATGGGAGTTAATATTAATAAAAGATAAAGGTTGTTTGTGAAATTTGAGTTAAGAAATAATAGATGTAATGTAAGAATAAAAATATTTGGCGTTAGTAAATTATTAAAGGTAATAAAATGTTTATGAAATTCAAATTTAGTAGAATAAGTCAATTAAATTATAGCTTAATGTGGGAAATTAATAAGAAATAAAATAAATTTATCATAAAAAGGGATAAAACAGAAAATAAGAAATTAATAAAATAATTATTAGAATTAAAATATGAGCTTACTAGTGGAATTAGAATTTAAAAAAATATTGAAATTTAATGTTAAAAATAATTAGTGAGAAATTAAATATATAAATTATTAAAATTGATAAAATGTAAGGTAGTAATTTATAGAGTATCTATTTTAGTTATATATGGAATTTTAATTATAAAATTGGAATTATTGGTAACATGGAAATTAAAGGAAAAATGCAATTTAATTGCAATTATATTTTGATATTTAGTAGAAAATTAAATAAATTAATTGTTGAGAATGTTAAATAGGAAATAGCAAATTATAGAATATTTCTTAGAATGTAATATAGAATTTTAAATATAACTTAATATTATCATACAGTGCAAAAGTACGAGAAATAAGGAAACAGAAATGGAGCTACCCGATTTTTTATACAGCACTGAAATAGAGGTAAGAAACATCTAGAGGAGTCGTATAAGATATGTTTTACTATTATTTGAAAATTCTTGGAAATCTTGTCTGAATCGCTCCTTCCTAATTTTCCCGAGCACAAGAAATAAAATTTATCTTTAATTTCTACATGTCTAAATATTGCATTACATGGAATGTTTTACGTGAATTGAATCACATGATATAAGTTACATAAATTGCATTATACGAAATGATTTACATGAATTGTTTTATATGAATTGGATTACATGTAGTGATTTATATGAATTGAGTTATATGACATGATTTACATGAAATGAATTATATGAGCAAGAAATGATTTTTATTAAATGATTTACATGAGAAAATTTACATGAATTGTTTAAATTGCATGAATTACTATTTTACATGATTTTTGACTTACTTAAGATAATGTCTACTTGAAAATGATTTCTATTGTTAAATAAGATGATTTTATGAAACTGATGTCTCTTTGATGATCATGCATACGAGATAGTGATGATTAGGTTGGGAGACATCCCAGACCTTCTCCTTTACATGATATGACTATGGGAATTATGGTCAAACCCACAAGTTTATGCAATGAACACCTTGTCAAGGCCCAACCCGTTTATCTGCTGTCTACTGGCATCCCTGTCGCATCCCAAGTGCACAATATTTTACTCTTTTTACACAATTTCACAACACATGAATAGGTGGGCTGTCTGCAATATTTTATTTTCCACATATAATTGACTTTAACATGATATCCGTAATTTAATAAAATTAACGGAATTAAATATTTACAATTTTTATATTGTATCCATACTTACATCCCCTAATTTACTACAACACTGTAGTACTGTAAATAAAAAGTCGGAACATATAAAATAAAATAAATATACCTCTGGGATCTATAAGCACTGCCTCGAGGAGCTCAATACACAGCCTCCAATCCTCGGATGATATGTCTCAAATGGTCACTGAAAATAATCTGGAGAGATAAAATATTGGAGTGAGCAAACCACAGCTCAGTAAGAGATTTGCATGCAAATCTTGATATCTCGAATACTATATGCAGTAAAATTTTTAAATTTATATTTATAAGCTAGTACACTACTAAGGAAATGATACTGTAGTCGGTCGGGAAATCCAAATGGAGCATAAAAGGTATTTTGAAATATCTATCTTGTCCTAAAAACCCAGAGCGACTATAAGGAGTAGGAATTTATTTAAATATAAAGTTCATTAAAATATTTATTCCATATAAAATGTCATATGATTAAATAAAATCCTTTAGTAAATCATATGAACCACACTAGAAATTTATTTTGATTTCCACCGTTGAAATCAATCACCTTAAACACATGTAGCAGTAAAATACATTGTTCACATATTTCACAAATCAGTGATAAAGCATCACAATAACTGTATATTTCCAAATTTCTCACCAAATCCAATAATAACAAGTGGAATAATAGTTGAGACCAGGCAACACCTTAATGATATCATGCTATAAGTCTCGTAGGGAATAATAGGGTACACATGAGAATCTCTATAGGGACAGTAAAATAAATATAAGAGACCTATGGCTATAGTCTATAGGTGTCCTCGATAGTACACTGAGAGGGTGACATCCGGGACGTTGGAGACGGCTCAATGTCAACAGCATAACACATGAGAGGGTACACATGAACACGTGAGCATGATATGGGGCCTAGCTATCTCAAAGCAGTCTTTACACTATGATAAAACCTTTACGGAATTTTATAACACATGGTATAATTTAATAAATTCCATAAAGGAAAATATATATTCTCAAATAGTGCATATTAATTTAAAATCATTTATAAATATTCACTATTTATTATTTCACATCACCAATCACATAATTCACTGTAAAACACGTGAGATGAATTTTTAGTGGTGACACCTTCACCAAAATCGGTGTCAAGAATATTTAATAAATAATTTTCAGTACAATAACCTTTTATGAAAAATATTTAATTTAATAAATTCAAGGCTAGGAAAATATCAATAATACACCCAAAATATTTTCTAACATTTTTAGAAATATTTCGAATCAATTTCAGCAGCATAATGGCTATCCGAGTTTTAGCCTCCCTGCACTTTCCAAACATAGTTCACCAGCCAAAAACCACACATTTCGTACAATTGGAGGAAAAACCATATTCCATAATTCTCATAAAATTCATAGCATATGAATTATGCATTCGGATATCTCTACAAATCTACATACGTGTCTCTTACTTGTCTATCGAAATCGCGTAAACACGTGCATCACACGATCACCGAAAATCCCGGCTACAATTTAATTTCACCACAATTATTAGCTCATTTAATCTTTATTTTTAAGCTATGACTGATATTAAAATGCAGCCATATGAAATACTACAAATATTTTGCAATGTAATTTCTATTAGTAGTATAACATAACTTCTTCGTTTTGTGTTGAATTTTAAATCCGAGCATACCGGCAGACTCATCGTAAATTCTATAGTTAGAATCAACCATCAAACCACCAAAATCAGCCACCATTATACTCCCCTTCACCTAGACCGAATGGTGCCATAGCCAAATTTGCATGTTTTTCAACAGTCTAAAATTTCCATGTTGTTTTCCTATGCTTAGTGATCAATTTAGCATCATTAAAATGCTTGAAACACCATAGATTCTCACACTTCCATGCTTGGCTGAATGGTGTAAAAATGGTGGATTTTTATTTTGTAACATTTAAACAAAATAAAAGCTAAAAACATGATCACTAGCTTACAAAGATTAAATCTATACCATTAATCTTAAAAAATACACCATAAATGGCCACTTACCAAGCTTTGACCAAAAATTTGGGGGCTGATTTCTCTTTGCATATTGCTTGCTAGGATGAGATATGGGCATAGAATTAAAGAGAAGGAAGAGAAGAATAATTTTTGTATAGAAATTGTAGTGAAATTTCTAATGGTTTGTAAGTTATTTTGATTTAAATTTTTCTTTCTCTTCTTGGTGTGAAGATGGAGTGGGAGCTGCTGATGAAGAAGGTGAATAGTAGCAGAACTCAGCTGGAAATTAAATAGAAAAAATTCTGGAATTTCAACTAATTACCAAAATACCCCTGATTGTCGAAATATTAACGGTTTTGCCACTAAGCTTCCGAAACCATAAAAGCTATGCAAATGACCTCAAAAAATTATGTTTCCAGCACAAAAATTCACATTTACTATATCTTAATGAATGGAAGTGGTTTCGTTGCCGCGTGGTGTATCGATAATGTGAAATTACGGTTTTACCCCTTATCGATCATCAGCAAAATTTTCAAATTTTGGGACCATTTCGACCAATCCGTCGACACCATGTTAAAATACTTTTCATATAGACTAACATGATATTTTTATTTTATCTCAACTTATTTTAGTTTGGGAGGAATTTACGAAAATACCTTCGGGACGTATTCATCATTTTCCAATTTGTTTCTCATAATGCCATTTGGTTATTTTTACTTCCAAATCACCATAATACCATTAATTAACCTTCCAAAAATTATTTTCTCACTCATATCATTATTCAAACACTGAAATTCTAAGTGGGGCCCACATGGCTTCTCACTTAATATTATAAAAATATTTAAAATTAATTTTATTCATTTATTAAAATTTACAAATTTGTACAAGTACAGTACAAAATAACGAGTTCTCACATTTTCTCCTCACCTTAAGAAATTTGGTCCTCCGAATTTCACTCGAACCACTCACTGGAACAGCTCTGGATACTTCTCCTTCATTAGACTCTCTAATTCCCAGATAGCCTCTTCTTTGGAGTGGTACTGCTAGAGCACTTTCACTAGAGGAATAGTCTTGGATCGCAACACTTTATCCTTTTGATCTAAATCTCTATAGGTCGCTTCACGTAACTCATGTCTTTTTGTATCTCCAAGGGTTCATATCGAATTACGTGGGATGGATCTGGATGGTACTTCCGAAGCATGGAAACATGGAATACATTGTGCACACCTGATAGCTCAGGTGGTAGTGCCAATCGGTACGCCATGTTCCCAATGCGATCCAAGATCTCAAATGGTCTGATGTAACAAGGACTCAGTTTTCCTTTTCTGCCAAATCTCATAATACCTTTAGATGGGGAAACTTTCAAAAATACATTATCACCTGGTGAGAACTCAAGTGGTCGGCGTCGTGTGTCCGTGTAACTCTTCTATGGACTTTGTGTTGTACGTAATCTCTCTCATATCAACTGTACATCCTGTGAGGTTCGCTGTACCAATTCAGGAGCTAATAACTTCTGATCTCCCACTTCTTCCCATGCGATCGGCGATCTACATCGTCTACCATATAACGCCTTGTATGGTGCCATACCGATGGTAGTCTGATAACTGTTATTATATTCAAATTCGGCTAATGGCAAATGATCGTCCTAGGAGCCTTTAAAGTCTAATGCACACACACGTAACATATCATCAAGCATCTGTATCACTCATTCAGATTGCCAGTCAATCTAGCTATGAAAGGCGGTGTTAAAGTTCAACCGAGATCCCATGGCCTCTTGAAATCTCTCCCAGAAATGGGACGTAAACTGGGAATCTCTATCCAATGTAATGCTCACTGGAACTCCGTGTAGCCTCCCTATTTCTCGCGCATACAAATTGGCAAGGGTATTGAGAGGATCGATAGATCTGATGGCTAGGAAGTGGGCGGACTTCGTCAATCTATCAACTATCACCCAAATTGCATCATGCTGTCTCCGGGTCCTTGGTAAACCCATGATGAAGTCCATCGTGATATGCTCCCATTTCCAAGTAGGAATTGGTAGAGGCTGTAATAATCCTGCAGGCTTTTGATACTCGATCTTCACTTGCTGACACGTGAGACATCTTGGTACAAACTTTGCGATGTCTCTCTGCATCTTTGGCCACCAATAAATCCTCTGTAAATTTTGGTACATTTTAGTACTGCTTAGATGCAAAGTGTTCCTGGAGGTATGGGCCTCAGTCAAGATCAAGTCTCTGAGCTGCTTATCATCTGGAACACAAATTTTGCCTCGAAACTCATAATCCCGTCGGTGCCAATCTCAAAATCGGATTGTACTCCTACCTATATCTAACTGGCAACTGATACACAATAAACATCTGTTCTCTAAGCTTCTCTGATCTGACCCATCAAATTGGGCTCAATTCTGAAGCTAGCAGTGAATCCATAGCTCTCAGAGGGTTCCACACTAATGCTGAGGCTCGAGAACTGCTCCAGTAGCTCATGTTCCTTGACCATCATATAAGATACCATCGCTACATGCTTTTAGCTCAGAGTGTCTGCCACCACATTTGCTTTCCCTGGGTGATATAGTATCTCGCAGTCATAATCCTTGAGCAATTCCATCCATCTTCGCTGTCTCATGTTAAGCTCACGCTGTGAGAACAAGTATTTCAGACTCTCACCGTATAAGTAATGCCGCCAAATCTTCAATGCAAACACCACGGCGGCCAGCTCTAGATCATGAGTAGGGTAATTCTTCTCATGCTCCTTAAGCTCTCTAGATCCATATGCAATAACCCGACCATGCTACATTAATACACACCCTAATCCCTGAGCGAAAGCATCTGTATACACCGCAAATCTACCCGATCCACTAGGAAGGGCTAACACTGGAGCTATCGTAAGTCTCCGCTTTAGTTCATGGAAGCTGCGCTCACATGCGTCTATCCACTCGAACTTCACTTCCTTCCATGTGAGTCGTGTCAATGGAGCAGCAAGTCTGGAAAATCCCTCGACGAACTGATGATAATAACCGGCTAGACCTAGAAAACTCCTGATCTCCGTCACTGTCTCGGGTCTCTTCTACTCAACTATGGCTTCTATCTTGGACGGATCTACTAACACCCCGTCCTTCGAGGCTACGTGACCTAGAAATACAATATGATCTAGCCAAAAATCACACTTACTGAATTTAGCATAAAGCTTCAGGTCTCGGAGGGTTTGCAAGACTATATGGAGATGCTGCTGGTGCTCTGCCGGAGACTTAAAATACACCAAGATATCGTCAATGAATACGATCACGAATCGATCTAGATAGGGCTTAAACACTTCATTCATCAAGCCTATGAATACTGCTGGGGCATTAGTCAATCCGAACGGCATTACCAAAAACTCGAAGTGTTCGTATCGAGTCTAGAATGCTGTCTTGGGAACATTTGACTCTCGAATCTTAAGCTGATGATAACCCAATCGGAGATCTATCTTTGAAAATACTTGAACGCCTCTCAATTGATCAAATAAATCATCGATCCTGGGTAGGGGATATTTATTCTTAATAGTCATCTTATTTAGCACCTGGTAATCGATGCATAACCGTAAATTACCGTCTTTCTTCCAGACGAATAATACCGGTGCACCCCACGAAGGCACGCTGGGATGTACAAATCCCTTATCCAGCAATTCTTAGAGCTGCTTCTTAAGCTCCTCCAACTCTGATAGTGCCATCCGATACAGGGGTTTAGAAACGGGTTCCGTGCCGGGTACTAAGTCAATGGTAAACTCGATCTCCCGGTCTGGCGGTAACCCAGGTAACTCCTCTAGGAATACGTCTGGGAAATCCCTGACCACAAGAATCTCATGCAGCACTTGACGTCTCTTCTCCACGTCTTCTACACATGTAATAAAACCTTCAAAATATCACATACACATTCACACAATTTAATAAACATGTCACATGTAATAAATTATCATACCTCATAAATCTTAGTCGGTAGTCGTAATCCACAAATGTCGGATCTCACAATCATCAAAACTTAAGATGTTAATATTGGGGAGTGAGCAAACCACGGCTCAGTAAGAGAGTTATATGTCACATTTGATATTCAGCTATCTATATGCTGAAAATATTTTTTTAATTTTCTTTAAAATCTTCCTAACTGGCTATAGGCTCACATGTAGGAAGGATACTACAGTCGGCTAGGGATCCAGATAGAATAAGGCAGGTATTTTCGAATACCATACTTGTTCCGGAACTTAGAAGCAACTGTAGAGACTACTAAATTCGTTGTTTTAGAAACGATAAAATTTTCGTTTTTCCACAGAGTAAACCACTTATTTCTTTGCACTTCAGTATACTTTAAAACACGTGGCAGTTCAATAATAAAAACAGTGGTTACTTCTCTTCTCTTCAGTACGGTAAAAACAGTACATTACAGTGATTTGTAAATATCCAATCATTGGATAATTACTTCTTCGATTATCTTTATCTTAGAAATAATTTTTATGTTATTCTTTTAGAATAAACATTTATTTCTCTTTTCAAATCAGTAACCGTATCGTACTAAAACCTCGTAAGAAATGCATTTAAAATAGTCATAGTATCGATATATGCAGAAAACAAATGCCATAATAATGCATTTCATACTTTAAATCATTGTATGAATTCTTTAATGCATATATCTAAAATTCATACTTGTTTCAAACATGCATCATACTTTAGAAACTTAACATCATAATTAATAAAACTTATCATACAGTTCATGGAGACTAGGCAGAATCATATAGCCAGTATGCGGGTCATGACACTTACTTCATCCTCCAAAGAGGGAACAGAACATCATCCTTCGAAGAGGGAACAGAACATCATCCTTCGAAGAGGGAACAGAACATCATCCTTCGAAGAGGGAACAGAACATCATCCTCCGAAGAGGGAACAGAATACCTATGGCCATGGTATGGGCTGTAGACCTGATCAGGGTCGTACAGCGAACATTGCACCACGAAGGACCAACATACCCACAAGGGATGAAAGCATGCACAATGTGGGCGAGAACATGCACGACGTGGGCTAAACATTTGCCACAAGGGATGGAAACATGCACAATGTGGCAAGCATGACAAGCAATAACATAAACTATAGAAAGGCCTTAGTCTCAAATCTTACTTACTTATGTAACTTCTTAAATTATACATTTGGTACAAAATACTAAGGACCGGACGTGCCTGGGTCTAAGTTAGCCAGGGGTTTGCCACCCCGATCACTGTTTCGGAAAACATACTTATTTACTTTCGTACATAAAAAGCTTATTGAAAAATATGCATAGAAATCATAAGGTTCGTTTAGCTAATTATCAAAATACTATGGGAATTAATTTCGGAACGAAATTCATGCTTCAAACATTTCTTTATAAATTGCGATGAAGACAGTTTGCAAAATCATCACTGAAAATATGAAGGGCAAAACTATCCTTTTTCCACCATAAAACACATATGTATGCTTTTCCGTGCATTTAATCAAAAACATGGTTTTATAATTATCGGAATTCAAATAGATTATTTTTATAATTTATGAAAATAAAATATTTATTTTCTAACTTTAAATTCTCATCACCATGTTTTCTTCTAAAAACACGTATAGAGACCTCTAGTCTCGAAAACATAGTTGTTCATCATTTCTTAACCTTTATGGAATTTTCATAATTAATTATTTCCATAATTAAAACTATAAAGATTTTATATGAAATCCAGTGAATATTTAAGAATATTTATAAAGATATTCACTTCAGTCTCTTTTTCATTTTCTTCTCGTTTCACGTGAAATATCACCTACAGAATGAAATTTCGGTGATTTCCTTTTTACCATTCACGAAAACATGAATATTTTAAAATCAATTATCATTATATTCATGTTTTATGAAATTTACTTAATTTCTCAATTTTCGTACCTAAAAATCGTTTCACGTGAAATCAAATCATTTATTATGATTTTCGGTGATTTTCGGTAAATTTTAGTAATTATTCGATAATTTTTCGGCAGTATAACGGCTGCCGATTTGGCTAGCCTCTTGCACGAAAAATACAGTTTATATTTCTCAACTGGTATTTCACCACAATTTGAAACCGATAAATCACCACAAATTTCAAAACTAATCATTGTCAATTGCATTTATAAATTAAATGCATAATTTAAAACATGTGGCCGAATATCCTTACAGGTGGCACATGTCTCCCTAACCTGTTTCGGGTCGACGACTGCCTCTCGAAGGTCACGCCCATGTTCACCTTGCCCGATTCCATCGACTCGGTCATCGAGGGAATTTTTTGGAAATTAAATTCTAAAATTTAGAATTTTTCCATAATTATTTAAATAAATAAATTATTTAAATAATTTAACATTTTTCTGGATTTCTTACCAATTCCCGTAATTCTTTGGATTTCCCGTAATTTTCGAATTCTCGGGAATTTTCCAAATTCCCGGAATTCCTATTTCTCTTTCTCTTTCTTCTTCTTCCTTTTCTTTTTTTTTTTATTTTCTTTTTCTTTTTCCTTTTTCTTTTCTTTTTCTTTTTCCTTTTCTTTCTTTTCTAGTCGGACCGGTCACCCCCCCTCACCGCCGGTTCTCCTCCGACGATCGGTTCTCTGGCGGTTTGGTGGCTTAGCAGCTGGCCGGCACCACGACGAAGCCGGATCTGGCCTCCGTTCGGTCTGGATCGGCGGCACGGCGGTGAATCGAGTCGGTTTACCTTCGGTTTCTTCTGCCTCTTCGCTAGCCCTCCTCCGCCGTTCACCGCGCTTTCGGTGGCTTCCTTCCTCTTCCTCTTCCCCCTGTGACGCTTCGGTGGCAGTGGCGGCGACCGATTTAGCCGGCATCGCCACTTTCTCTTCCTTTTTTCTTCCCGGCCTTCGCCGGTTTTTCCTTCGATTTTCCTTCCCGTTTTCGCCATTTCTTTTTCTCTTCCGGTCACTGGCTTCTTCTCCTTTCCTTGCCGGCACTGTTTTCCTCCATCGTCTCTCTTTCTTTCTCCGGCGAAGGGCCGGTTGCCCTTCGGGGAGACAGAATCGGGAGTCTTCCCGATTCTGTTTGTTTTCTTCTTTTTTTAATTATAATTATATTTATAATTATATTATAAATATAATTATTTTATTTTATTATATACTACTTTGTACTATATATTATATATTAATAATATATATTTACACATAAAAATGTATATTTTCATGTACTTTAAATTAAATAATAAATTAAATAACATTTAATTTAAATATTCATATAAATGTAATAATAAATTAAATAACATTTACATAAATATTCATATAAATGTAATAATTCCATATATATATTGTATTTACAATATATATACATTCAAACTTTAATGTAATTTAATATTTACATTTTCTCAAATATGTATATACTTATATATACATAAAATGTCATACTTGAATACATATGTATTATTTAAATTTATCAAATAGTATATATACTTATATATACCAATGTATATTTAATATATACTATATACCATACGGTATTTGAATACATATGTATTTACATCAAAATACATTTATATAATTTGTAATTATATAAACATATTTTATTTTCATTTCTTATTTTTCTTATTTAATTTGGATTTTGATTTATCCAATTTAAATTTCTCTTCTTTATTATTTTTCAAATTCACAAATATTCTTATTTCCAATTTAACTTCCTTCATTCGAATCTCCAATATTCCTTATTTTCCAATAAATGAAAAATTTATGGTTATCACATCCTCCTCACCTTAAGAAATTCGGTCCTCCGAATTTAACTTAAGTCCAAATGTGGTACATGCTGTATACTTACGACTTCATTCTTTAGATCAATTTTTACATAATTACTACTAGCATACTTTCAACATCAAAATTACTTTAGACCACTACGTGCTGTCTTTCATCATATATATCTATACTCCCGTAAGTTCATTTCTCAAATCGGGAGTTATCAATCTCATTTCTCTTTTCATAAGAGTCCATACACAGTATTTATTTATTTTATCATAGCTGATCTATATTGTTCATCATTCATTCTTCTCACTTAGTGCCAAGTCGATATAGTTCGGTACTATCATGTACTCATGTCAATCAATTATATATAAGTGTTCCAGTAGCTTTCACATCTCATGCACACTCTCTCTCAATATCATGGAGCGTTTACATCTCACGCTCATATATATATATATATATCAGTATGGAGCGGTGCTATCAATACACTTGGGATCGCAAAGCCTTTTGTTATCTCTCTCATTAACATATGGCAACTCAGAGACTCCTATCACAAGTAAGGCTCACTGGAACTGTACATACACATTCACACCGTTTAACACTTATACTTCGATTAAGGCACTAGAGAATCTAGAATTCTAATAATGGAAAGTGATTTTATTTAAATCTTCAATCACTTCCATATCATCATTTCTCTTTTGGACTCTTTATTGTCCACAATATTCATTTTCACACTTATTCCACCCAGGCTGCATCTCATGCAAACTCTACTATGGATTATCTCTTACAATCACAAATCATAAGACAATCATATTCTCTTCATGTAGTATGGCCTTTAAATTTCTTTTCATAATTTAGATTCCACAATTGAATCCTCAATTTATATATTTAATCACCACATCATCTATATACTTCTACCGTTTCTATCATGTTACGATGGTTATATGTATAATCATTTTTCCATTTATATATTGGCAGTAGTTAATACTTGTCATTTATCTTACTCCTTTGAGTATCATTACTTTCACTTATCAAATCTGGCTTGATTTTGATTTTTTTTTGCCACAGTTATGTGATAACCAACACAAATCACTTTCAGTCTTACCTTCAGGAACTGTTTCATATTGATGTTCCCTTCTCATTATGCAGCTTATTTCCTTATTCCACTTTCATTTTTGTTTTCATATTCCCACTTTTATCTTTTCATGTTTTTACTCTCATCCTTTTTGTCGGTTTTCTCGATTTGGTATAGTACTATACTGTTAAGATCTTTTAAAATCTTGCATACCATCGTTTCTTTACACTTATCCATTTACTGACTCTAATTTCTTTAATTATATCTCATTAGTAGTGCAGCTAGTCTCGTAACTCTTTTATATATTGGCATTAGTATCTAGCTAGACTCATTATTTTCGTATCTCGATCATTTTCTTTATTATAGACAGATTCACTGTCACTTGTCGTCTCGAGATCATATATCTCAGGAGGAGATACTATCTAGCCAAATCTCTTAATTACCAATCTTAACATAATTCCACAGACTTTAAGAGTTGAAGGGTTATACCACAATGCTGCTCATTTTCCATTGGTACTTTAGACTCTATTAATATCTCCTCAATTTATTCATGCAAGGATGCCTCATTTCTTAGGCTTATATACCTCACAAGGCAACTCATTAACCTTGTAACCTCAATAGGAACTCGTAAAATTCACTCCGAGTTCTAATCATCATCTTATGGACATTTCATCCTTGTGTCCTTTCATTTACACTGTGTATTCTCAAGGCAGAGATATCTACTATTCAACTCATTTTGACACACACTCTACTTTGATTTCATGATTCACTCATTTACAGTACTCCATACAGTACATCAAGTTGTAATGTATATCTCAAATAGTCCGGTTTTATAATTAAATATTCATTTAATACCTCAGAAACAGTATAAATGTATAGAACCTCAATCAACCGTACTACTATGGATTTCATCAATTTTGTTCTCTAATCACTTTCTCAGTCATATTATGTAATTATTTCACTTTTCATAATATTCAACGATCCCGTAATAAACATCCAATTCAATACACTCTTAATTCAGGCCTTTACCATTAATAACTAGGCCAATCATTTTGCAACATTCCACTACACTCTTATCGGATTGCATCGTGTAAGGCCTCGGCTCGTCCGCCGTCCGCCTGTACACATCTGTACTGTCCTCTTTGAGAATGCCCAGCCCTTTCACTAGGTCACTCACCATTCGCGTCCCTAATCTACGTGTAAGTGGAAGTCAGTATTAGGGATCGTTATATTCATATGACATCCTCTATGCCATTAATAATTCCATTACTACCAAGGGATTAAAGATTAACTTGATTTCATCACTATTCAGAGTTTTGCCCAACATAGGGGCATTTTCGTCATTTTGATATTTATTTCTTTCTCCTCAGTATACATTTGAATCATGAACTGATCATCTATATGCTGATAGTATCCTTCCTAATACTTATACCAGCAATTTAGATCTCATTCGATTTCGACAGAGAAGTTCACTAAAATGCATAATTGGATTATTTTGCATGAAATGCAGCTTTACATCATCAATTTCTCTGTCAAATCAATCAATTCCAACTTCCGTTGGTCTATTCTGACTCCTTGTAACATTTTGGAGGCAGGGGTATTTTGGTCATTTTTGGCTAAAAATTTTCTCTCTCTTCAAATTACCCTCAATCGGTGATCTTAAAATTTATTTAATGATGATATTTCATTCCTCTCCTTTATATCATCACTTTTAGGTCTCTGTTCGATTCGAACCGTAAAGTACTGGTGGGGCCCTCACCGAGTCCTTTCGGTTCCTTACCGAATAGGCCTTCATTTAGATTATAAGAATCACCAACTTTTCGGTAATTTCTGAACCTATTTTCTTCTTTAACATTTTCAATTTATACTTTCTCACTCCCTTTAAATTATTTTATTCAATTTACAATTATTTATTTTCTCTATGTATTTAGACGACACCGTACTACCGGAGATGTTTAACACTTTTCCTTCCAAAAGTATTCACAGACATTAGGCCAACCCTGCTATGATATCATTAAATCTATAACGACCTGTTACCACATTTTTCATCTTATTTTACGTAATTTATCCGGTTGGGCTGTCTGTGATACTTCACTTTATACTTAATGTTAAACAATTTCGTATAATAATTAAGATTATATACATCCCCTATCTTACTCTATAAGTAAGTAGTACTGTACACATGTCTAAATACAGAAAATAAATTATCATACCTCATAAATCTTAGTTGGTAGTTGTAATCCACAAATGTCGGATCTCACAATCATCAAAACCTGAGATGTTAATATTGGGGAGTGAGCAAACCACGGCTCAGTAAGAGAGTTATATGTCACACTTGATATTCAGCTATCTATATGCTGAAAATATTTTTTTTATTTTCTTTAAAATCTTCCTAACTGGCTCTAGGCTCACATGTAGGAAGGATACTACATTCGGCTAGGGATCCAAATAGAATAAGGCAGGTATTTTCGAATACCATACTTGTTCCGGAACCTAGAAGCAACTGTAGAGACTACTAAATTCGTTGTTTTCGAAACGATAAAATTTTCGTTTTTCCACAGAGTAAACCACTTATTTCTTTGCACTTCAGTATACTTTAAAACACGTGGCAGTTCAGTAATAAAAACAGTGGTTACTTCTCTTCTCTTCAGTACAGTAAAAACAGCACAGTACAGTGATTTGTAAATATCAAATCATTGGATAATTACTTCTTCGATTATCTTTATCTTAGAAATAATTTTTATGTTATTCTTTTAGAATAAACATTTATTTCTCTTTTCAAATCAGTAACCGTATCGTACTAAAGCCTCGTAAGAAATGCATTTAAAATAGTCATAGTATCGATATATGCAGAAAACAAATGCCATAATAATGCATTTCATACTTTAAATCATTGTATGAATTCTTTAATGCATATATCTAAAATTCATACTTGTTTCAAACATGCATCATACTTTAGAAACTTAGCATCATACTTTAGAAACTTAACATCATAATTAATAAAACTTATCATACAGTTCATGGAGACTAGGCAGAATCATATAGCCAGTATGCAGGTCATGACACTTACTTCATCCTCTGAAGAGGGAACAGAACATCATCCTCCGAAGAGGGAACAGAATACCTATGGCCATGGTATGGGCTGTAGACCTGATCAGGGTCGTACAGTGAACATTGCGCCACGAAGGACAACCATACCCACAAAGGATGAAAACATGCACAATGTGGGCAAGAACATGCACGACGTGGGCTAAACATATGCCACAAGGGATGGAAACATGCATAATGTGGCAAGCATGACAAGCAATAACATAAACTATAGAAAGGCCTTAGTCTCAAATCTTACTTACTTATGTAACTTCTTAAATTATACATTTGGTACAAAATACTAAGGATCGGACGTGCCTGGGTCTAAGTTAGCCAGGGGTTTGCCACTCCGATCATTGTTTCAGAAAACATACTTATTTACTTTCATACATAAAAAGCTTATTGAAAAATATGCATAGAAATCATAAGGTTCGTTTAGCTAAATATCAAAATACTATGGGAATTAATTTCAGAACGAAATTCATGCTTCAAACATTTCTTTATAAATTGCGATGAAGATAGTTTGCAAAATCATCACTGAAAATATAGAAGGGCAAAACTATCCTTTTTCCACCATAAAACACATATGTATGCTTTTCTGTGCATTTAATTGAAAACATGGTTTATAATTATCGGAATTCAAATAGATTATTTTTATAATTTGTGAAAATAAAATATTTATTTTCTAACTTTAAATTCCTATCACCATGTTTTCTTCTAAAAACACGTGTAGAGACCTCTAGTCTCGAAAACATAGTTGTTCATCATTTCTTAACCTTTATGGAATTTTCATAATTAATTATTTCCATAATTAAAACTATAAAGATTTTATATGAAATCCAGTGAATATTTAAGAATATTTATAAAGATATTCACTTCAGTCTCTTTTTCATTTTCTTCTCATTTCAATTGAAATATCACCTACAGGATGAAATTTTGGTGATTTCCTTTTTACCATTCACGAAAACATGAATATTTTAAAATCAATTATCATTATATTCATGTTTTATGAAATTTACTTAATTTCTCGATTTTCGTACCTAAAAATCGTTTCACGTGAAATCAAATCATTTATTATGATTTTCGATGATTTTCAGTAAATTTTAGTAATTATTTGATAATTTTTCAACAGTATAACGGCTGCCAATTTGGCTAGCCTCCTGCACGGAAAATACAATTTATATTTCTCAACTGGTATTTCACCACAATTTGAAATCGATAAATCATCACAAATTTTAAAACTAATCATTGTCAATTGCATTTATAAATTAAATGCATAATTTAAAACATATGGCCGAATATCCTTACAGGCGATACATGTCTCCCTTACCTGTTTCGGGTCGGCGACTGCCTCTCGAAGGTCGCACCCGTGTTCACCTCGCCCGATTCCATCGACTCGGTCATTGAGAGAATTTTCTGGAAATTAAATTCTAAAATTTAAATAAATAAATAAATTCTAAAATTTAGAATTTTTCCATAATTATTTAAATAAATAAATTATTTAAATAATTTAACATTTTTCGGGATTTCTTACCAATTCCCGTAATTCTTAAGATTTCCCTTAATTTTCGAATTCTCAGGAATTTTTCAAATTCCCGGAATTCCTCAAATTCCCGGAATTCCTATTTCTCTTTCTTCTTCTTCTTTTTCTTTTTTTTTTCTTTTTTTTCTTTTTTCTTTTTCCTTTTTCTTTTCTTTTCCTTTTTCCTTTTCTTTCTTTTCTAGCCGGACCAGTCACCCCCCCTCACCACCGATTCTCCTCCGGCGACCGGTTCTCCAGTCGTTTGGTCGCTCAGCAGCTGGGCGGCACCACGGTGAAGCCGGATCTGGCCTCCGTTCGGTCTGGATCGGTGGCACGGCGACGAATCGAGTTGGTTTACCTTCGGTTTCTTCTGCCTCTTCGCCAGCCCTGCTCCTCCGTTCACCGCGCTTCCGGTGGCCTCCTTCCTCTTCCTCTTCCTCCGGTGACGCTTTGGTGGCAGTGGCGGCGACCGATTTGGCCGGCACCGCCACTTTCTCTTCCTTTTTTCTTCCCGACCTCCGCCGATTTTTCGTTCGATTTTCCTTCCCGTTTCCACCGTTTCTTTTTCTCTTCCGGTCACTGGCTTCTTCTCCTCTTCTTGCCGGCCCCGTCTTCCTCCATCGTCTCTCTTCCTTTCTCCGGCGAAGGGCCGGTCGCCTTTCGGGGAGACAGAATCGGGAGTCTTCCTGATTCTGTTTGTTTTCTTCTTTTTTTAATTATAATTATATTTATAATTATATTATAAATATAATTATATTATTTTATTATATAGTACTTTGTACTATATATTATATAAATATATATTATATATTAATAATATATATTTACACATAAAAATGTATATTTTCATGTACTTTAAATTAAACAACATTTACATAAATATTCATATAAATGTAATAATTCCATATATATATTGTATTTACAATATATATACTTTCAAACTTTAATGTAATTTAATATTTATATTTTCTCAAATATGTATATACTTATATATACATAAAATGTCATACTTGAATATATATGTATTATTTAAATTTATCAAATAGTATATATACTTATATATACCAATGTATATTTTATATATACTATATATCATACGGTATTTAAATACATATGTATTTACATCAAAATACATTTATATAATTTGTAATTATATAAACATATTTTATTTTCATTTCTCATTTTCCTTATTTAATTTGGATTTTGATTTATCCAATTTAAATTTCTCTTCTTTATTATTTTTCGAATTCACAAATATTCTTATTTCTAATTTAACTTCCTTCATTCGAATCTCTAATATTCCTTATTTTTCAATAAATGAAAAATTTATGGTTATCACACTTCTCCCTTACCTGTCTAGCGATTCAGAGCTTTTTGGTAGCACCAACCGAAATCTGTAATTCCTAACTGCAAAATAGTTTTATTAAAAATTATCAATAATTTTCCTCTTAATTTTAAGCTACTAACTTTCATAAGATGCTGCCACTAATAATACAGCACATGTACAACCAGTATAAATTATATCGGTATTAAAACTAAACTTTCCCCTTTTAGCTCCTTTTTCGAATTCGATATCATGGGTCTTCCTCTTTTGATTTCTACATTCATTTTTTGTCCTCAAAACATAATATGCAGCATAGTTTCATGCCCAAAAATGCCATGGCCGAAACCCCCATTTGGTGCCATTTTTTATTTTCAATCTTTTTCCAAAATCTAATGTTTCAAGCTTTGTTAATCCATTTCAAGCTTTCATTTCCTATCATTTTCATGCAAGAAAATGCATGGTTTCTATGAGATCTCAAGCACACCGAAACCTACAAAAAGGGCAGATTTTTATTGAGCTAAATTTATGCAATTCCAATGGCATGAATAAAATCTACACCTTTGATTTAACAAGAATACAACTTTGAATCAAAAGAAAACATCAAATTTTTGACACTTTCTGACCTTGGCTGAACCACTTCTGGTCTTCTTTCTCCTTGTTTTCTTCCTCTTGTGACGAGATATCGGCAACAATGAAGAGAGGAAGTGATGGGGATTAATTTTCTATAAAGAAAGGTAGTGAAATTTTATAGTTTTTCTATAGGTTTTTCTTGTTTTATTTTATTTTCTTTTCTTTCTCTCTTTTCTTTCTCTATGGTGTCGTGAGGGAGGCTGGTAAGGATGATGAATAGTGCCGGCAGACTTCAGCTTATTATGCTGAATATTCTAGACATGGACGAAATTACAATTTTGCCCTTAATGAATCGTAATATTAACGGTTTTGCCATTAAGCTTCTGTTTTCGTAAAAACCGTGTAAATGAACTCCAAAAATAATGATTCCATCACCAATCAATCACATTTAATATGTCTTAATGAATAAAAGTCGTTCCGTTGCCTCACGGTGTACCGATAATGAGAAATTACAATTTTACCCCTTACGGACTGCCAGCAAAATTTTTCGATTAAACCACCTTTTTCAATCAATCTTTTGGCACTATGATATTCTCCTTTTCATGTAGATTATCATGATATTTTTACTTTGTCCCAACTCGTTCTAATATGGGTGTAATTTACGAAAATGCCCTCGGGACGTAACTGTCATTTTCCAATTTGTTTTCCAAAATTCTCAAAATAATTCTACATGACATAAAAAATTATTTCTATGCCTCCAAAATAATTATTTAATATTTATTTCACCTTTAGTACACTATAATATCAGTCAATAATCCATTAAATCCATAATATGTAAAGTGGGGCCCACATTTAATATTTATTTGATTTCACTAAATAATTTATTTTTCAATATACAATAAGTACAAAAATATTCTGTACAGTACAATAAAATCAGGTCTCACAAATACAAACATAAAAAATGCTTCAAAAAACGTCATTTTTTAGACAGATTTGCAAAAATGCATGAAATACCTAAACTAATGCATAGAACACATATCAAATTAGTAAACCCGACCCTAATCACATGAAATTTATACCAAACAATAGACAACTTGAAAGATATTAAAAGTGACTAAAAATAGAACCTGAATGGGCCTTAAACTAAACCAAACAACGGCTACAAGTGAAGAACTGAAAATAAGCACAAGTAACACCTAAGATAACCTATCCCACTTTTATCATTTTTTGTATTTTTGTTTTGTAAAATCTGTAAAAACTGATTTAACCAAACAAAATAGACTCTTAAAAAAGTAGAAAAGTTTCTAAAAAATTATATAAAGACCCTAAAATAGGAAATAAAAATTTTTAAAGAAACCTACACTAGACTAACCCAAAATGATATCAACTCCCTACATACCCTACTTTGACCATTTTTAGTATTTTTCTTTTGAAAGATATTTAAAAACTGTTTTAAACCTTGAAAGTAGACTCTTAACTCATTAGATAAAAAAAAAACTAAAAAATCATTTGGAAGCTTTAAAACAGAACATAATAATTACTCAAGGGATTTGTGGATCAAGCTCCCTCAAAAGAGCTATGGAGGTAGTTTTTCAACCTCCTAAGCTCCCATGATCATAGGACTCAATCATGAACCAAAACAAAAGAAGAAGTAAGAGTAGAAGAGGATTAAAGTTGCTGGAAATTTAAAGAATCAAAAAGATCAAAGAAAGTGTGCAAGAAAGTAGTTAAAGGTAAAAGAAAACATCATCAAAACTTGTATTTAACTTGCAAAAATGTCATGAACAATAAAATAAAGAAATGAAATGGTGACTGCTCTAAACTTGTAGATGATGAGATTCCATTGATATAGAGCCAATTCCAATAGACTTATTGGAGGGTCCCATTGGCGTGCATCCAGTAGGAATTGAACCTATGAATTCGCCAATTATGAGTTAGGCACTTTAACCATTCAGCCATGGATGCTTAGTGGGGATCCTCGTACATGGTGAATAACCAAAATCCAATTGAAATGAAATCTTTAGGATAAATCAATGCAATTTAGGAGGAATCAATAAAGGACATCAATTCAAATCCTGGATTTTCAAATTGAGAGAGATATTGAGAGAGATCAAGAATTCTCACTATTTCTTAGATTCATTGACCCAATTCAATTCAATTCAATGGGATCTTTCATTCACATTTTTTTCCACTAAGAAAAGACATTAAAATGTGCTAGACAAGTAAATAAAATTAAACCTATGCAACCCACCTAGGTTAGGTCTCATAAAGTAGCTTATATGGTCACTAAACCTAAGGATACAAAGGTAATTTCTTATCCAAGATGAGCTAGCATTTTTGGCCACTTGTTTTCATGCCATTGGCTTCTCAAAATAGATATTTTCTTGTCATTTAATTGCCCACACCAATCATGGACACCTCACCCCAACCAGTACCTTCCTTTTTGCCTTCTAGTCCTCATAAGCATGCAAGGTGTCAAAGGCATGTGTTTTCCATATGTTGGCCATGTGTCCTTTGTTCTTATCCACCAAGAGTGAGTAGGATGATAACAAGTGGCATGCTAGGTGTCAAGAAAGGAGAGAGAAAATTTGAGTCATGCTCATTTCTCTTCTATTGGTCCAGCCTCTTTCTTTTCACATTTTTAGTCTAATTTTCCCTGAAATGGCCAAAAATTATTTAGAATTTATTTATCTGTAAAACATAAAGAATTTAATAAAATTACCGGAATAATTAATAATATCATAGGGAATTAAATAATAATTAATTAATTAAGTGCTAAAATAACCTTATTTTCATAGAGCTATCACAAGACGGAAGAGGAAGTTTATAATCTACTAGACAAGATGGCCACTAATAATTATTAGTGTTTAGCTAAGCATCATTTACCTAGGAAGGCAGCTAGTATCTACGAGCTTGATGCTTCTCTAAGTTGACTTCACAGATTACCAAATTGGCAAAGAAGGTAGGGTCCTTAAGTACCTAGTCCTCCCCTAGCCCTAATCCTATCCTTGTAGTATAGAGTCCTTTTAATCTGTGTAATCTATGTGGTGGCACATATTCGATAGATAGGTGTCCACTGAATTTAGAGTTGGTTCAGTATGTTATCCCACCCCAAATGCAACAAACAACCCTTTTGAGAGCACCTACAATCTTAACTCACCCTAATTTCTCTTGAAGCCAAAATCAAGGACAGTCATCCACTCCAGACCTTTAGGATCTCCTGATTTTTAGCTTTCACCCACCATGTACCACCACACTAGTAGTGTTCACCCTATGCTTCTCATCCACCTCATTAGTTTCACTATTAACCACCATCTCCGCCACTGCTTGTTTAGCCCTAGCACACTCCTGCACTTGCAACTAGAAGAAATCCTCACTCGAGGAAATGTTTATGACTATCTTACAAAATCAAGCTGCTTCCATCAAGAACTTGGATGTCCAGGTTGGACAGATAGCTAATGCTCTTAGCTAATGTCCATAGGGAACCTTTCCTAGCAACACTAAAGCTAATCCTTTAAGAGGGAAGGGTAAAGAGCATGTTAAGTTGTGACCTTGAAGAGCGGTAAAGAGTACTTGATTCACATGCTACGTCTATTCCTATTGAGCTTGTAGTGCAAAGCCCTTAGGTTCTAGTGAGGTAGTTAGGAAAGACTAAGTACAGGATGACATAACTGTAGAGAAGCTTCAAGCTGGCACTTCTTCTTCTTTTTTTTCTTCTTCTAATTCTTCACCCTCTAGTTCTACACCTGCTAGTACTCCTCCTCTCCTTGTTAGGCCACTGACAACTTTTCCTCAGTGCTTTCAAAATCAGAAATTAGATTAGCAATTCTCCAAATTCTTAAAGGCATCTAAGAAGCTTCGCATTAATACTCCATTTAGTGATGCTTTGGAGCAGATGCCTAGTTATGTGAAGTTCATGAAGGATATCCTCTCAAAGAAGTGGAGATTGTAGGATTATGAGACTGTGGCACTAACAAAGTGATGTAATGCCATTATTGAGAGGAGGTTACCCTCTAAGCTTAAAGATCCAGGTAGCTTTACCATTCCTTGCACCATAAGTGATCAGTTCTTTGGTAGAGCCCTATGTGATCTAAGAGCTAGTATTAACTTAATGCCATGGTCCATATACCAAAAGTTAGAAGTAGGTGCTACAAAGCCTACCACAGTGACCCTATAGCTAATAGACATGTTCATTAAGTTTCCAAAATATGTCATTGAAGATGTGTTGGTTAAGGTCGACAAGTTCATATTCCATGCTGATTTTATAGTCTTGATATAGAGGAAGATAAGTCTCCATCATTTTAGATAGACCTTTTCTAGCTATTAGTAGGACCATTATTGATGTTTAGAAGGGGAATTGACTATGTGAGTCTAGGATCAGGAGGTGACTTTTAATGTTTTTAAATCTTTGAAGTTTCCTGATGACTCTCATGATTGTTTAGGATGATTGTGATAGATAGAGATGTCACTAAAGAATACTGTAGGACACACCCTTTAAACCCTTTAGAGGCTTCCTTAGTTAAAATAATGCATTTAAAGGAATAAGAGGAGGAAGAGGATGTGATTGAGGCTTTACAGTTGTTAGGCTTCTCCACTGATAGAATTAGCTCAATTTGAGATGATGGATACCACATCCTTTTCAATATTAGATATCTATCCCTCAACCAATGATCTACCAGCATTAGAGCTTATCTAAGTGAGTCCTCTACTTGATTAGTCATTGTTTTTGCTGCTCTCACTTTTGATCAGGAGGCGAGGTTATTAAAAGCTTTGAAAGAGCACTAAAAAGCCATAGATTTGTCTATAGATGATCTTAAGGGTATATTAGTCTCTCAATTTGTATGCAAAGAGAAGGGGTATAGGTATTTAGTAGAGCACCAGTCTAGGCTTAGTCCTGTTATGAATGATGTGGTCAAGAAAGATATAATTAAGTGATTAGATGCAAGGATCATATAACCCTTATCAAATAATGCCTGGGTAAGTCCAATATAGTGTGTTTGTAAGAAAGGAGGGATGATCGTAGTACAGAATGAGAACAATGAACTCATCCCCACTAGGATTGTCATTAGGTGGCGAGTATGAAAGAGACCGAAACAAACACGCAGCGGAAATAAAACATTTGGCCTCCACCAGGATCGATTCGGAGGGTTGCCTGATTAGGGTTTCGAGATTTTACCTAACGTTTTCTCTGCTTTTTCTGTCTTTGGTCGAATCACAAGCAGCAACTTTTCGTTCCTGCCTCTATGGTATCCACACGAACGGATCTTACGACTCTTGAACGTCTCACGATCAGATGCCTTAAGGAGCGTTTTGATTCTTTTAACCGAACTGCTAGCTTCGATTAAAAGAATGTTTTGTTTTCTGTTTTTTTTAAAAGGTGCGGCTCTGTTTTAGAAAAACTTCCTTTTTATAGGCAGTAAATTTTACCCTAAAATTTACTGCCAAACAGAACTCTAATCCTACTTAGAATAGGATTAGTTATATCCCTAATCCAATTCAGAATAGGATTAGTTATATCCTTAATCCAATTCAGAATAGGATTAATTAAGCTCCTCATTGATCCGTTCTAAGTGTGCGACCCAATAGGTTCTCAAAACAATGGCAATGACAAAATTGTCATAGGCAATGAGCGGTATCTAGCAACACATCATTGCTACCCATGTAACGAGAATGTCAATGACTCGACATAACCTTACTCGTGATAGATGTTACCGTGTAGTCTAATCCCTTTATCCTTTGATGTCTCGATTAGACACAAGTCATGGAATGTGTCACACTTGTATAGTCTAATCAGCGTTTCTTGATTCCTGAGTAGACTAATTAAACAAATAAAATCAATATCTCATATTGACTTATTCGAGCACGACCATGCATTTCTTAGTCTCACTCTATCAAAGAGCCCAAGACATCACTCTTGTTATATAAGAGGGATAAATCCTATCTTGATCACTCAACATCCCTCTACATAGATGGCATACCCAATTACTACCTTTATAGTCCATCCTGTTACGAATGACATCTAGCAGCATTAAAGTATGCAATTCTCTATGTTGGGATCTCTGATGATCTCAAGTCAAAGGATCACATACACCATCATCACTATGAGAATCGCTTATGACACTCATATAACAATCCATGTAGCGTTCTCATGGAGGGTCGATCCAGTACATAGTTCTCTAACATGTACCTATATGATGACTTGATATCTTATATCCATGACAATGGTCATCAGTCAACCACATACTAGTCTTATCGTATCATTGTTATCCTTATTCACAATAATACTTGACTAGGGATACTTTAAGAATAATGTGTTATTACTATTCTAAGGACATTATCATATAAGATTATATTACGCAGTTATAAGACAAATATAATAATGAACTATGATAAATAAAATGTCATGATACATAAAAAATGCCAAAGTCAATCATCTAATGAATGGTTCTAAGGGCATAATCCAACAGAGTATGCATAGATTTTAGAAAACTAAATAAGGCCACCAGAAAGACCACTTCCTTCTATCTTTCATTAACTAGAAGTTGATAGGCTAGCTGGTCATGTGTTCTACTACTTACTGGATGAATACTCTGGGTATAACCAAATAACTATAGACCCATAGGTCCAAAGACATTTGCTTTTAAGAGGATGTCCTTTGGACTATGCAATGCACCAGTTGCCTTTTAGCATTGCATATGGCCATTTTTCTAATATGGTAATTTTCTAGAGGTATTTATGGATGATTTCTCTGTGTTTAAGAGTTAGCTTTGATTTATGTTTGCATAACTGTCATTGTCTTTGAGTAAATGTGAAGACACTAACCTTGTGCTAAACTGGGAGAATTGTCATTTTATGGTTAGGGATTGTGCTAGGGCACAGGATATCTACATACAAGATTGAGGTTGATAGAGCTAAGGTCGAGATCATTGAGAAGTTACCTCCCCCACATCTGTTAAAGGAGTAAGAAGTTATCTGGGCCATGTAGGCTTTTATAGAAGTTCATAAAGGACGTTTCTAGGATTTCAAAGCCTTTATGCAATCTTCTTGAAAATGATATTGCATTTAATTTTGATGAACATTGTGTATAAGCATTCAAGACCCTTACGGAGAAGTTGGTGATAGCTCCTATGATCATAGCACCATATTGGAGTTTACCATTTGAGCTTATTGATGAACAAAAAGTTATAATCTCACAAGTGCACGAATCAAGATAATATAGTTTATAAATACAAGGGTTAATCCCACAGAGATTTGTCAAAATTTATTCAATTTAAATTTAACTACTTATGCCCTAAAAATTATAAAATTCAAATAAAAGAAATTACCTAAGTATCTAATTAATTACTAAAATTACTAATGAAATTTATTAACCTAATAAAATAAACAAATTAAACAATAGAAAAAAGCGTAGGAATTTTATTTCACCAATACATTGCAATTTTATGTCTTCAATCCTAAACATCTTAATTCAATTCTAAGGTTCATTCTTCCTAATATATGATTATTTTGTTTGTTGGCAGCTATAATCAAGTATTTTTAATCATTTAATTACCTTTGATGTGTAGCATAATCAATGAAAAAAATCCATTAAAAATAGAAGAACATATAACAAAAACCAACTAAATATTCTAACTTGATGTATGCCTTAAATATTTATTCAATCATTCAAGAGAGTTATACTTGGCTTATCATATGATATGTACCTTTACCATGTCTCATACAATCAAATTATTTATATTAAAGATGGCCAATAAAAAAACAAATCAAAAGATTGAATTAATCACAATGAATGAAACTAGAATTAATAACTGATCAATTAATTCATAAAGACAAAAAATATGCATGTAGACTTTATCAAATTTCTAATAAAAAAATTTGTTCATGTTTAATTTAACAGACAACAAATTAAATTGAAAAGTCATGCTTAAACAATAAATTAAAAAAATAATTGGAACGGTGCAGATATTAAATATAAACCAATAGATAGTAGCGCTTAAAACCAAGCTTCCAAATATAATTCACACATGGACAAAAACCAAGCAACCCTCCATTTGGTCTTTTGTCCACGTTGTAATTGCTTTGTCTTTAATAACCCACTTTAACGTTTTGCTCTCCCTCTTACATGTAGTGCTCTTCCTCTCAACCAAGCAGCTCTCGGTTCTTTCTTTCCTTTAGCAATTCACAATTTTGTACTACTTTACAGTGACAGCATACAATGCAGCAAATGTCTCCAAAATAAGTCACAGATTCCACCCCAACCAACAACTTTACAGTCTTAAGCCTCCGTAGCTACACGATTCGCCAACTTCAACGGTCGAGTTTAGCCACTTAACATTAGGTCTTCTTAAAACAGCAACTCATATTTCCGCTGCTCTCCTCTTACTGCCTAAAGCTCTACCACCCCTCTTCTATATCCTCTAGTTCTTCAACTTGTTTGCACTTATATAGAGACATAAAACTTGCAAACCAAGTAAAATACCTAATAAAACTTTCCTTCCAAGTTAATGTTATATTTTCTTTTCCTTATTTTTTTGCAAACAATATTTACTTTCAATTCTAAATTCTAATTATTGTTTAAATTCATACCACAACTTCCAAAATTAATCCCAACAAATAAATTTCTCTAAATTAATTCACAAAACACATTGAACAACTAATTTCATACAAAAATCTAGCAATAAATGTAGTAATTAAAATATAAATAACATAACAGATATATTATTATCCATATGTGTGATGCTAGTGATTACGCCGTAGGGTTGTGCTATATCAAAGAAAAGATAGGGTCTTTCATGCTATCTACTATGCAAATAAGACTCTAAATGATGCCCAGTTAAACTATGCTATTGTCGAGAAGGAGCTGTCGGCAGTGGTATTTGCTTTTGATAAGTTTCGCTCCCATCTCATTAGCACTAAGGTGGTAGTATACACTAACCATGTAGCCATCAAATCCTTGGTCTCCAAGAAGGATGCTAAACCTAGAGTTAGTAGATAGATCCTTGTACCTCAGGAGTTTGATTTGGAGATAAGAAAAGATCAGAGAATCAAGCAGCTAACTATCTATCTAAATTACAGAGTGGACTTAAAGAAGATGGTATAACTATTAATGAATCCTTTCTTGATAAGCAGTTATTTGTTTATGGGTACTCTAGTTTGCCTTGGTATGCTAATTTTGTTAATTACTTGGTGAGCAATGCATTACAACTAGATTTGGCCTCTTAGCAGAAGAAGTTCTTGAGCGATGTCAAGTACTATGTGCGGGACAAACCTTATTTGTATAAGCAATGCTTCAATTTGATTGGGTGGCATGGAAGTACTGAGAATTGAATTTTATCCCTTTATGTGAAATTGGAGATTTTGGGAATTAGGCTTCAATTTTTGTAATTAATGTCAAGTTACACTTAATTGAAGCTTAATTAATGAAATTGAAATGACTGGAAATTTAATTGAAGAAAATCAGATTGAAAAAAAATCAATATGTGTTTGTGAGATTGATATAGCTCATTAGTACTTAATGAGAATTAATTAAGAAATATATTTTGAAGGTTTAAGCATGATTTTAATAAAAATTGAAAATTAATTTGGAATGAATCACACTAAGGAACATTCGGCCAGTTAGGACTTTAAGTGAAAAAGTCACCTAATTGGTAACAAAACTTAGCTATGAGGTACAATAACGCTAGCTAAGTATAAATTTAGTGTTAAATTGAATTAAAATCCAGTGAAAAGTGAAATTGTACAATTGGCCATGGTGAAGGGCACGAAGAAATCCATGTCCCTTGGCCTTGTTTAATTGAATTTGTAAGTGCTATTGTAGTGCACAATTAACTAGTGTAACTTGTATAAAGTGAAACTTGGTAAATGTGCCTAATTGGAGACCTAAAGTCTTAAGAAACCTACTAGTATTTTATGTGAACTAATGAGTATTAAAGTATAAGACTTAACTAAGATTTAAAGTGAAGCCTAGTGTGATGTCTAGTATGTTCTTGCAATAATTTAACACCTAGCTGAGGTACAATGACCTCAGTATATAATATCCATCGAGTGGCTTTCGCTTAAAGCAAAAGTAAGTTAACTATACAAGTTGCAACTTCATATTGGTAAGTTGTCTTTCACTTGATGCAAGGAAGCATCTTACACTATATATGTGAATATGAAAATGTGGAATATATTGTTATTGAACCCTATATGGTGTCATAATGTATTAAGTTTTAGGAAACCTAATATATAAACACAAATTAATAGAGTCACCACCAATCATTCAAACTAGGTGTGATTGGTTACCTAATCAAATTAAGGACAATGACTGGTTTACATCTCAAATTTAGGGTTCGAAGGTACGATGACATGTGAAGAAGGTGTCAGCACCCTCACAATGCCCATCCTAGAATGATTCTTAATTAATCTTATGTTATCTTTTAAGGGTTTGAATTAAATGGTCTTTAAATTAAATATTTTTTATTTAATCCAAATAAATTGTGAGGACCCCAATTTTCTTATATTTGATATAAGCAATAGAATGTAGGAATTTAAAAAGAAAATATTAACCGTTAAAATAATTAAATAAAGGGTTTGTTCAATGAGGTTCAAAGAGGTACTCAATAAGGACCCCACCAGGACTTTCTCTGTCCAGATCAAAGTGAGACCTTGGAATGATGATATTTGAATGAATATAGCAAGAATTTGTACCTCAAAATTGCCTTGTTTGAGTACATTTTGAAAAGCAAGAAACAAATTCGAAAATGACGATCGTGTCCATACCCTGGAATAATTTTCATGAATAACAGTCAAACCAAATTGACTTTAAATCCATCGACTGTCATATAATAATCCTTGTGTAAAGAAATGTCACGTGGGCCTAGCCCGTGAACTAAATTACACGAAACTGTCAAAAGTAACGCAAACGAAACTAAAAGCACTAGCATAAGGGTAGTTTGGTAATTTCACTACTCATGACTAGTTAAACCATTTTGAGAGTCAATAATTTATTATGTTTGACCCAAATATATAGAAAATAATGAAAATAAAATATTAAATCTGAATTTTAAATTAATAAATAAATGATAGGACATTAATGGAAATAATGAAATTATATAAGGGCATTATGGTCATTTAACATAAGGTTTGGTCAAAATGGTCAAAGATTGATTATAATTGACTTAAATAAATTAAATTTAATTAAAAAGAAATTAAAAATATGAAATTTAATAAATAATAAAATAATAGTATGGTAAAAGTGTAATTTTTGGAAAATAAAAGGGGAATTTTGATTAATACACATGTGGCCAATTTTTATTGGATTGAACAATAATAAAATAAGACAAATGAGACCCAAACTCAGCAGAAAATTCATCTCCCTCATCGACTTCATTCCCATTTGTTGTTCTACTACACGTTTCTCCTCTACTCTTCCATGGTTCCTCACGTTCTCTTAATGAAACCTCACTCCTTCTTTAACAACTCATCTAGCTCCCTTCATACATATTATTCCTCACCTCAAGATCATTCAAAACCCAAGAAAAAGAGTGGCTGAAGTGAAGAACCGAGACTGGTTTTGGTGGCTGGACTGTTCAGGTAAAGCAGGGTAAGTGATGTGGTGATGCCTCTTCCACTTTTAGTCATGGTTTTTGGTTGAATTGTGTATGAGAAGTATGATTATGGTATTTAATTAAAATAAAATTGAAGTATAAGATTATGAGTGGTGGTTGGCCATGATAGGAAAATAAAAGAAATATTGTGATTTTGATGTGTGGTTTAGTAGAAATTACTAGAAAAAGGAGGAAAGGAGCTTGAATTGAAACTTGAATTGGTGATTTTGCAAAAATCCTGTAAATGGTGTGGTGTGGAAGGGGTACTGTCTAGCCAGAACTGAAATTAAATGGTGATGATGAATTTTTGTTGCATGTATGGTGTTTGATGAAATTACTAAGTAATGTAGATAATGTTTGTAAAGATTGAATTGAACAAAGAAAGAAAACCATGAAGGCATGACAATAGTGTGAGGACCCCAATTTTCTTATATTCGATATAATCTATAAAGTATAGAAATTTAAAAAGAAAAATATTAATTGTTAAAATATTTAATGAAGAGTCTATTCGATAAGGTTCAGAAAGGTACTCGATGAGGGCCCCACTAGACTTTCTCTGTCCAGATCGAAGTGAGACCTTAGAATGATGATATTTTAGGTGAAATATGAATATAGCAGGAATCTATATCTCAAAATCACCTTGTTTGAATGTATTTTGAAAAGCGCGAAACAAATTCAAAAATGACGATCGTGTCCATACCCTGGAAGAATTTCCTGAATAACGATCAAACGAAATTGACTTCGAACCCACATACTGCCATGGTTAATCCTCGCGTAAAAAAGTTTCATATGCTAATCGTGCAATCTCTTATTTTGGAATTAGGGTTTTGTAAATTGAACTTCTAATGTTAATAGATAAAATAACAATAAACAAATAAATTTATCGTGAGATTAGAAGATTTTGGAGTATGGTACCTGATTAATTGACGAATTGTAGATTTAATATTTGGGAATTTAATCTGGGTATTAAGAAACTTAAAAAAAATTAATTAATAAAATAATAATAATAATAATAATAATAATAAAATAAGTATATATATAAATATATTATTATATATTTATGTATTTACAAATATATATATACATATGTGAGCAATAAATATTATTTTGAGCAATGAATATATATATTAATAAATAACAAAATGGATAAATATACTTTTAAGGATTATATATATACTATATAAATTATATTTAAATATGTTTTAAATATAAAATAATTATATTGAAAAAGTAAAAATTTAAACATATAGAAATATATATATAGTAAATGTTAAGAATATATTTATATATACAAAAGTGCTAATATAAGTGTGAGTGTGTGTGTATATATTTATCTGCAGTTGTAAATAGAAAATATATTTATGATATATTGATATTAAGTATTTATAAATGAATAAATAAATAAAGAAAAAAAAGAAGGAAAAAAAAAAGAGAAAAGAGTGAAAAATCACAGCAAGCTTCTCGTGGAAGCTTGTAGCACAATTTTAGCCAATTGAAAGCAAAAAAAAAAAGAGAGAGGAAACGGATTAATGGATTATGTGGCAAGTTCCTATTGGATAAAATGATAATAAAGGAAGACCAAATAGAAAAAAAAGCTCAGCAATTTATCTTCATTTTGTCGACTTTCTTTGCAATATACTGACTTTCCTCGTTTCTGTTATGGCTGCACGTTCTGTTTTATTTTCTTCATGTTTCTCCAATGTTTACCTAGCCAAACCTTATTTTCTCTCCATCCAATTGCCTAGCCCTTTTCACTAAACCTCTTCTCTACCTCAAGACCACCTAAAACGGCTGACATGGATGATCAGAATGGGTTTGGGGGTTGTTTTTGTCACATCCTGATTTTCACTTAATCCTTAGGGAAGCCTAAATTTGCAGGCTAATTTTTTTTTATTTCCCTTTACTTCGCATATTCGTTTGTAGGTGACTGTATAGGTCACAATTCAATTTTAAGTGATCCTTGATCACTAAGGTCCCATTTCTATTTCTCTTTAATTGATTCAATTATGATATTTGTCTTAAACCATCAAGTAGTAATGATTTATATATACTTTATTATTGCACATATCAACACGAATACTATCTTGAATAACCATCAAACCATTTCATCCTGATAGTAAAATAACATAGCTACATCTTGGACTTTGTACATGCAACCAACAAAATATAAGTAAATACACTGTGCCATATTCAATCTGTGTCTATCTAGTGTGCTAGAAGCCATATACCTGAAACTGCACTGGGGAATCACTCCCGAGGAGCTTTTCGAGTCAAAGCATTATGATAATGATCATCAATCTGAAAGGGAGGGAAAAAAGAGGGGAGTGAGTCATAAACTCAATAAGTAACTACAGAAGCAACCTAAAAATCATAACCTGCATCTCTCAGTTTTCAAAACTCATAAATCATACACATCCGGTAAATCAATTTCGATATGCTGCAGTATAAAACATGACTGCATTTTAAAACATAAAGAATAGCAGTCTCCTAAACAAATTTAAATCTCATTTCAAACATTGATAAATCAGATCTGATATGCTGCATTGTAAAACATGTTCTCAAATCATAAGGCAAAAGCCAATCATCAATCGTCAAAACATCATCATAAATCATACTGTCCAATCGATAAAACAGATCGTAGTACCAAGAGATAAGGCATAGCATCATCAAGATACTTAGAGCTAACACCATAACGATCTATGGTAGCTAACCGTAGCAATCTCCAAAAAAGGGACGCTGCCTATGCATAGACCAATCAACCCCGGTTCATTGATCAGATGACACCGGGACTTGTCCAAACGTAATATATGGGACAAGCTGATCATTCCTGAGAGCTAGTCATCGAGACACAGTGCTCTAAGTCAATTAAGAACGCCCACACAATTCTCAAGGTACGATGCCTTAAGGTCTCAATACCTCGGGTTTAAAACAGTATCCAATATCAGTCTTATCAAATCAGCCTTCCAAGACTTCATATCAAAACCATAGTGCATAAATATGCAGCTAACAATCATGGGCTCGCTAAGCTTTTAAAGCACTTTAAGTTATAAAACAAAATCAGAAAACCATATCAAACCAAAAGCTTAGTTCAATTTGGAAACTCAAAAGTGTCATCATATTAAAGCAATAATACATAAAACCAAATAAAGATTTGGCGAGCCACAGCATGATTATGAAACATTTTCAGAAAGCTAAACCAATCATCAAGTATAGGCCCAATATGCAGCATTTTCAATATGCGTCAAAGTCGATTTCATATGCAGCATTTCATTTCATTTCCATACCAAATCAGAATTTAAAACATCGTATGATGATTTGGATGCAAGGTAGTTGCTTAGGGTTACTTACAGTGCTTCCTTATCTTACAGATTCAATCCTCCCTGGCCTATCAAGTTCCACACAAGCTATGTGAGCTCTTAGTCAATTTCAGTCCTTAGCATCACCCTCTACATACACAAGGTGGATCGGGTTACTCATTACCCCCAATGGCATTCTAGGATTAAAATTATACAATTCAATAAGAATGACATCAAGTAGTAATTCTGAATTATTTCAAATATGAACTAGTTCTATCTATTCATTTCCTTTTTGCTCCCTTGAGCCTCTCATAATGTACTTGATTCAATTTCTGCATTTTAGGATTTTCAAACCTTTTGTCATTGCGCTAGCCTTAAGTATAAATTTCAGAATCTAATCGTCAAGCCGTAAATTTTATATTACTTCTAACTCAGTTCCCTATTCATAAGTATAAGGCTTACTTCTTAATTCATCCTGTGCCATTTCCAATAATTTTTCAAATTTTGGTCCAAATCTGGCATATTAGGCAGGATAGTTTCCTGACCTGTGTTCATTAAAATTTATATTACTAATTATAGGGATATATAATTTGTACAAACCCAAAATCATATCAATCCTGACTCATTTACCTTTCTGAAAATGTAAAGTTTGCAATCAAACTCCATCTGAATTATTTTCTATGAATTTTTGAATTTGACACTAGGCTATTTGTACCCTGCAGTGAGTATCTTGCATTTATATATACATATCCTAAGTTACATAATTTCAAATCCACAAATTCCAGAATTAGATGAAAGCTAACTCATTTCCCTATCAAGAAATGTAAGGTTCATGATTTAATTCTTCCTAGATCAACATTAGCAATTTTCCAAAATTGCACTATCTTCCAGCAGTATTCAGGCACAGTGTGACACTGACTTACTTGTACAAAATACTCCATATTTAATTATCAGCATATCCAATTGGTGCAAACCCAGAACCATCACAATCCTAACTTAATTACCTTTCTAGAAATGTAAGGCTTGCTACCTAATTCAATTTAGGCTATTTTCTACAATTTTTCAAAGTTAGAACCATGATTCACGTTTCTGGACAGAGTACTCTGCACTCATTTGTACATATCTCAAGTTATAGAAACCAAATCAAGAAATTCCAAAACCGAATTTCTCCTAACTGAAAAGGCTATCTACCATAGTTTTTTCAGAATTTTTCTCCCTGTATAACAATTAAACTGATCATTTTAATTACAACCCAAAAGCAGAACATCAATTCTAGATTTGAACATCAAGCTGGAATTCAATTAATGCTTCATCCATACAACAACCATTTGATTTAGTTCATCACAATTTCATTTTCATGCATTATAATCAAATATTATAAAGTTAGAACCTTACCCCTTAAATTGAGAAAAATCGAAAGCCCTTCTTATTTAGCTTGGATCTTTGCTGTTTTGTAGCTGCTATGGATTCTAAATGCAGCCCCTCTTGCATTTTGTGTTTCCAAAAAGCCTCTACTTGCTGTACCAAGAAACCAATCTTTTTGTCACTTACACAGCCTACACAAATAGCCACAAAGCCAGATTTAATCTTACCTCTTTCAATCTTCAAAACAATGCATCTATTGGCTCTTGTTTAAGTCCTAAATTCAGCCCTTAATGACCCATAAGAGTAGCATGTGAGCTGTCATGAAGACCACATTACAGTCCTCTTCTCGGATTGCAATGCTTCAGCCAAAAATGATCCTTGTTCATGCCTTCAAAGCTACCCAATAATGCCCTACAGCCTCCTTGTTTTCTCAACTCTAACCTTATGAATATTTTCTGTTCACTTAGTAAATTCATCAAACACATTCCATACATTAAGTTTCATCACCAATATTTAGCCAAGTTCATGGTTGGTTGATACCCATTTTCATGTCACTCCCAAGTTCTTGCAAACTCATCACAAACCAAAATCAAGTCAAGTTCCAACAATTTCATTCCTCATTTTTCTACTAATCTCTACTTAACATACAACAAAATTTCATCAATTTCTTCATTTCCCATATATGGCCGAATACCCCTACTGCCACTACAATTCAGTTTGTTTCAAACTAAGGCCTTACACATGTTTCTCATACATATATTAATCATAAACCATAACTAGAATTTAAGAAAACATCATCACCTCACCTTCCCTCCATTGCCGAACTGTACAGCTCCATTCCAACCCCTGTCACGTTGACTTTTGTCCATAAAATCCCAGCGTTAGACAGCCATGGTGATGGGGAACAAAGTCGGTGAAAGGAGCTTGGTGAGTTAGGGGCTTGAAAGAGGTGTTTTCATGGTGAGAAATAAGGAAAACGTGAAGAACCCTAGGAAATTTTGGGGCTGAAACGTTGGAGCAGAAAACAGGGGAGTATGTCGGTTATAATGCCTGAAAATGGCTGAGTTTAGTCCTCTTTTATTACTATTCCAGCCAACGGCAAGTTGTCACATGGTCTAATAATAAAATTCCCTCTTTTTTCTCTTTGTTTGTGTTTTTCTTTTCTGCTTTAATGTTTAGCAGTGCAGTCCATGCATGGAGCTAAATTGGCTGAGAAATTTGTCTTCTTTATCTGATTTTTTTACAATTATTCTAACCAATAGGAAGGTAACACATGTTAACATATTAATTTTCCCCTAGAAAATCAATAATTAGCACTTTTTGCCACATTATATCTTTAAAACGTTAATTTCATTTTTTTTCTGATCACTTTACTCAAGTTACAACTAACTTTAAAAATTCACCGAGGTCAATCTATAATGTATAAAAATATGAGCCATATGTGGTCGGAAAGATCTTCAAGTTAGCTTTCCAACGCAATTTGAATCACCTCAATTGGAGTTCCCTATCAAAATTTATGTTCAACTCTTTACTGATTGCTCAATGCTGAATTCCATACATGTGACGTGAATGTAGAAATTTCTTGTTGTTAATCTATAATGAATTAAAATACAAGCCTTATATGGATAAAAAGGTATTTAAGTTAGCTTTCTAATGGATTTTGATTCACCTTAATCGGAGTTTCCTACCAAGAGATATGCTCGATTCGTTACAGAAGTGTCGACTAACAGGTTTCACTGCACATTGTTCAACTTCGGAATTTTTCTGGTATTAATCTCTATGGAATTAAATTACGAGCTTTTCATGGGTAAAAGACCTTTATGTCAGCTTTCATAAGAATTTTATGATTTATCATTTTGATACTCCGATCAAGAGATATGATCGAAACAAGCTAGATTGGTCATGAGCCGAAGGCTGAAATTTTTGGTTTATTGTTAAATTCTCGGATTATGCTCAAATCATAACCACACGAAACAAATTGTCTTAACTGAAACCATTTATGATAAATTTATGGTACTTACATGGTTTCTGGTTGAGTGTCCAATCCTGTGGGACCCGCCAACTTGTCTATACGAAAGCTTGCGTTCCTACACCAAAATTCAAAAGTGTCACAATTTTGCCTTTAAACATCTCTAAGGCTCATTTAACACTATTTAACATGTAAAAGAAATTGTGGTTATTACAGTTTTGGTTCGGCTGGAACAAGGTGAGCTGTTATAGTGATGGTTCTTCCAATTTCAATTATAGTTCTTGAATTATTCATGCATGGGAATATGATTGGTACATTAGATTGAAGAAAAATGAAAGGTAATGAAGCTTATGGGATTCGGCTGTGATAGAAAAATAATGAAATTTTAATGATTTTGATATGTGATTTGGTAGGATTAGTAAGAAAATGATGAGGGAAAGTTGTTTGAAACTTGGATGAAATGAAGGTTTGTCAAAACTGAAGAGCGGCATGAAACAACAGTGTTATCCGGCTGTTATTGAGCTGAAATAATGGTGATGAAAATGGATGAATTAAGGGTGTTTGATAAAAAGCCTAAGGGAAATAGAAAATGTGCCTAAGCTGGATTAAGAAAAGAATAGGTGAAAGACTACAAGGATGAGCCATGGAGGAGCTTGGTCATGGCTGCCAGAACACAGATGAGAATTGTCGACAATGAAAGGAAAACCAAGAAAAGAAAAGAAAACAGTAAAAAGAAAAACCAGAAAAAAATAAAAAAATAAAAAAAAATAATTAATTAATGAAATTAACAAATGGAAATAAGAGTTAATAGAATAAATTATGAAACTAAATTAAAGAAAGTTAAATTAGATATATATAAAAAATAGTGTTTGATTTACGCTTGGAATGGGAGTACCATAGGAATATTTATAGTTTGAGAATTTAAGAATAAATTATATATGTTAATGAAATTATTTGAGAAATTAAATTGAAAAAGAGTTCTATTTAGTGTAATGGAATTATAGGAATTGGTAGGAATTTCATGCCAAGTTATAATTTAAAGGTTAAAAGAAATTAAATTAAGGTTAATAGAATCATTGAAGAAATTTGAGATATAAAAGAAAATGATTTAATTGTAATTATGTTATGATAGTTCATAGGAAATAAAATAAACAAATTGTTGAAGTTAATAAAGGGAATGAAAATTATAGGAAATTCAAGAATGGTAAATTGATTTTAATAAACATCTCATGAACATTCATGGAGTGAATTAAAGTAAGAGAATATAATTGAATGATAATTATATAGTGATCATTAATAGAAAATAAAATAAATTGATTATGAGAGTTAATAGTAATAAAAGATAAAGATTATTTGTGAAATTTGAATTGAGAAATAATAGACATAATGTAAAAGTAAAATATTTGGCTTTAGTAATTTATTAAAGGTAATAGAATTTTAATGAAATTAACATTAGGAGAATAAGTGTTATATTATGGCATTTAATAAGAAATAAAATAAATTTACCATAAAAAGGGACAAAATGGAAATTATAGAATTATTGAAATAATTATTAGATTTGAAATATGACTTTATTAGTAGAATTATAATTAAGAAAAAGATTTCAATTTAAATATAATTATGTTAAAACACTTAAGAGGAAATTAAATAAATAAATTATTGAAATGAACAAAATGGAAAGTAAGAAATTATAGAATAATTATTATAGTTATACATGGGATTTAAGTAGAAATTGAAATTATTGGTAATACGGAAATTAAAGAAAGACAGAATAAGATATAATTGAAATTATATTTTGGTATTTGATAGGAAATATAATAAATTAATTTTCGAGAATAATAAATAGAAAATAGAGAACTACGGAATATTTATTAAAATCACTATATAGGATTTTAAATATAATTTAGAATTATTGTGCAGTGTCAAATTCGGGAACTGAAAGAAACGTAAAGAGTGTTATTGGATTTGGACATTGCACAGAAATAGAGGTAAAAGACATGTATATGTCACAGTCCAAGTACACAGTATTTTATACTTTTTCACACATTTTTACACACGTGATTCGATGGGGCTATCTGTGATGCCTTTACACACTGTTCATCTACAACGGTAAATAAATTAGACAATATTTATTTATGGTCAATTAATATTCACAGATTGTAAAAGTTAGTTTACATCCCCTTGAAATGAATTTACAACTAATAGTACTGTATAAACGAGTACGAATATACACATGTAAGTTTGATACCTCGAGAATCCAATATATGACGCTTCAAGCTTCTCAAGCGTAGTTAATCCATGGTTGGGTACTTCAGCTATTCTATACATTAAATCTGTGATGATAAAAGTAAAGGAGTGAGCAAACCACGGCTTAATAACAGATTTGTATGCAAATTTTGATATCTCGAAGACTATATGCAGTAAAATCCTTAATTTCCTATTAGTATGCTGGGCACACTAAAAAGGAAAGGATACTATAGTCGACCGGGAAATCCAGATAAAGCATGGAAGGTATTTTGAAATACTTGTTTTGTCCCGGAAACCCAGAGCGACTATAGGGAGTAGAAATTTATTTATTTATTTATTTATTTTAATAAAACTTATTTCAAATTTACTGCATATAAATATGTCATCCTCTTAAGTAAAACACTTTATCAAACCACTAATTCAACACTTGAAAATCACCAGGTTTCCACCACTAAAATCATCACTTATACATGTGTAATAGTAAAATAACTGTTCAATTATAATAACAATTTAGAAATAAAACACTTCAAAAAATCATCACAATTATCTGGAAATATCACTAAAATTAATTAATAACACGTGAAAATCATAGTTGAGACCAGGCAACACCTAAATGATATCATGCTATAAGTCCCGTAAGGAATAATATGGTACATGTGAGATCCCTGTGGGGATAGTATAATAAACATATGAGATCTATGGCCATAGTCTATAGATGTCCTTGGTCGTACATTGATCAGGTGTCAACCGGAACGCTGAAGATAGGATCAATGTCAACAGCTTAACATATGAGAGGGTACACATGAACACGTGAGCATGATATAGGGCCTAACAATCTCAAAATAGTATATAAGAAATCTCATCATCTTATGAAATTTAGTAAGATCAATGATGTTTTTCCAAAAATCCATAAAGGTATAAATCATAATATTTCGTACGATGAAAACAGTTTATAAGAATATCACACAGTAGTAATAAAATTTTGTAACTCTTCCTTTTCACCGTACAATACATACACACGTGTTTCCATGTTTTCTTTCCAAAACTTGAAATTCAAGGTTGTTGGAAATTAATTCCAATATTTTTATAATTTATTGAAAAATAAAAATATTTATTTTTCAAATTTAATAATAAATTCCACCAACACATTTCTCACTACAAAACACGTGCGGAGACATTTTAGTCTCAAAACAATATTTTCACAATGATAAAGCCTTTATGGAAATCATTACACGTGATAAAATTTATTTAATCCATAAAAGAAAATCATAATAAATTCGTGAATATTATACTGAAAATCATTTATCAAATATTCACTATGCACCATTTCACTTCAGTAATAACACATTTCCTTGTAAAACACGTGGAATGAAATTTCGGTATTTTAACCTTTACCGAATTTAGCATCATGAATATTTAATAAATACTTTTCGATAAATTCACCATTTATGAAAATAATTAATTTATCACTTTTGAGGCTAGGAAAAATACCAATAATGCACTAAAATATTTATAATATTTTTAGAAATATTTTTAGTAAATTTTGACAGCATAACGGCTACCAGAATCCTAGCCTCCTTGCACTTGCAAACACAGTCTCAACAGCCAGAAAACCACAATTTTGTAGCATTTCAAGGAAATTCAATATCCAGTATATCTTATAAAATTCATAGCATGAAATGCATGACGAACATTGAAATTCCTGGGCTGCAATTTATTTCACCAAAATTATTAGCTTATTTTATCCTTATATTTAAGCTATAATTTATTCCAAAAATGCAGCCACATTAGATATTGCAAACATTTTTGCAATCTAAATTCTACCGGTAATATAACGTAATTTCTCTGTTTAGCATCGGATTTTAATTCCGAGCATACCGGTAGACTCCTTGTAATTTCTACAGTCTAAATCTACTCATAAATCATCAGAACTCGCCATGGATCCTAGTCCCCTTCATTAGGCTGAATCCTCCCTTAAAAATTTATTCTTTTTAAATTTATTTCCATAAATACTCTTATTCATTTTGCTATCTTATTTCTTACTTATCACCCATCAAAATTCAACATTTCATATCATGAAATATAGTCCCCATTTATTTCAAACTTAATTTATTTGTCATATATTTATTTTGTACCAAAATTTGCTCATTTTCTTCCATTCTAACAACCATGGACATCAGCCTCCATGGCCTTTCCTTATTGGCTTTTCCTTCATGAATTTTTTTTTTTTACCTAGCACACATTACCTATCTCACTTGGGACTTATATCAACCACTTTAATTCACTAAAATTCCATCACCATCACATAGCACACACACATATGCCGGCAACCCCTTTTCATGCCACTTCCTCTGTTTTGAAACCTATCGTCACGCCAAGCTTCATGTTTTTGCCAACTATCACTATGGTTAATTTCCTTTCATCATTTACTTTCATTTTCAACCAATTACACATGAAAATTACCAAGATCTCTTCATATAGTCCTTATGACTGAATAGACTAAGAAATTCTTTAGTGAATTTTATTTCAAACTAAAACCATAAACAGATTTCCCATGAATAAATCAACAAAAAAATATGGCTGAAAATTAAAGAAACACCATCCATCATCTTACCCAATAACAGTCAACCAAAAAGCCCCAAACTAGTGGGGATTTCGTTCACATCAGCCCCTGAATTTTTTGGGTTCCAAATGATTTTAGTGCAAAGAATAAGCTTTGTGAAGGAAGGGAGAAGAATTGACGGAGAAAATCAAGGTTTGGCAAGGTACATGTGAAGAATGTTGAGATTGTCCAAATGGTAACATGTATGTAGAACCCTTGTACTTGTGAGGTCTTGGGTTTGAACGTGGAATGACACATCCCAGTAGGGAATAAAGCCGTGAGGTGGGCGACTGCCAAAGCGGACAATACGTTAGTGAGTGTTGGTGATCACCACCCTCACGTTATAAGAGTTGGGCGACCCTGTTATGTGGACTGGGTCGGCTCTTACAATAAAAACGCACGTTTTTATTATAAGAACCGACCCAGTCCACAAAGCAGGGTCGCCTAACTCTTACAACGTGAGGGTGGTGATCGCCAATGTGAAACCCACAATTTCCTTTAACCTTTCCATATTTGTATAGTATTCCTAGTTAGAATGCTTAAATAAATTATATTGAGAAGTTGTATGGTGTATTATAAGTAAAGGAGGAAACGTACCAAGTGGGCCCCACAAGATTATCGGTAATCTGGATGGATTTCGAAGTGGCGAAATATGAATCATGGGCTCAAAATACCTAAGTGGTAAGAAGACAACTTCTTGAAAATGTTGAGAATTAAGTAACTATACTACTAGGGGCATTCTAGTCATTTCACCCCTATTACAGCCCAATCTATGCTATTAAAGTCAAAGAGTCCACTTCTATGTTATTAGAAGATTATAATTATGTGAAATTAAATATGAAAATCTGAATATATAGATGATATATGGGATATGAATGGAATAAGAGAAATTGATGGTCAAATGGTCAAAAGTCAAGGTGATGAGTTGGTAAAATGGATAGCTATGAATTAAATGAAATTAATGAGGTTGTCTCCATCACAAGAGGTCAGCAACCATCCTTGCTCTTTCTCTCAATTTTCCAAGTTTTCTCAATTGCTCATCTTGACAAACACCCATATTCCTTCATCAAATCGCTAAGCTTGCTTAACGAAAATTACTCCTCATCACTAGCTAAAGCTATACCTGTAATTTGGAGGGCTAAATCAAAGGCTTTGGAGTTTTCTTGTTGCTGTCAAATTTGGTTACTAACAAAGGTAAGAGTAAAAGTGGTTTCTTTCAATTTGATCCATGGATTGGAGTTTATTAAGCTGGTATAACATGTTTATAGCCTTGGAATGAAATAAAAGCAAGAGTAGAGGTTTCTTAAGGGTTTGTTCAAAAGAGGGTTTATGCTACTTAAAGGTTGTAGGATGAGGTTTAAGTGTTAAAAGAAGTCTTGGGAAGGTTTGATTTAAATGATGGTTTGATTTGTTAATGATTATTATGGTAATTGCAGCTTTGAAGAAGTGAAGGGAAATTCATTGGTGCAACAAGCTACTACATTAATTTGCAATTTGAGGTAAGGAATATATGTAACAAACTTAGGGTGACTGTTTGCATGTGGTTGCATGATTTGTTATTAAATGAAGATGTTTTAAAGTGCAAGGGGTTTAAAATATCGGTTTTTCTCTTAGTTACAATTTGGCTAGGGGTAACCGACTGCTCATAGACAGCTGTGACGTACTTATTTTCGAAACCGACTTAGAGCAGCCGACTGCCCTATATAGCAGTCGGCTACCATTTTTCCAGAAGTACTCTGTTTGCACCCCAGTCAACCGCCATAGAGCCAGATCAACTGCATTTTCTCGGAAAACATTCTGTTTGTGAACCAGTCGACTGCCCTACTTGCATCCGAAATTTCAAATATTTTAAATCTAAATGAAAAATAAATTTATTAAATTTTTATATGCTATAGCAGTCGATTGCTCTGAAAGAGTAGTCAACTGCCCGTTTTTATAAATAGTGGTTTAACCCTATTTCGTCTAAAAATATTTTGATTTCTATTAAAGTATATAAGAATGCTTATGATTATTAATGGTTTTCGAAAAGTGATAATTTTATAACCAATGTTTTGAGATTGTTGACTCCTTTGGTAATCATGCATAATTATGTGCTTATTATTGTATTTGGCTGAGGGACTCTAGTCAAGTCCTCAGTGCCACAGTTGTCACCTGACTAGTGTTCACTATGGCTTATTGATTATGGCCATTAGTCTCTTATATGTGTTTGGCTTAAGGGAGGATCCCTGGCCCATACGTGGGTATGCCACTTATATGTGCATCCCTTATGAGAGTTATTTAGTGCATGATTCTACTGAATGTTAATCGTCTCCCATCTATTTGAAGATTATTTGTATATGTGATTTCAAGTGAATTGACACATATGAAAGTATTTGAGTTATTTGAATATATGCAAGTGACTTCATATGATTTGATTATATGTTATTTGACAAACTTATATGGTATATGTTTTTACAAAAATCCTGCATGACATTATCTAGCCAAGCAGGAAAACTACATATAGTGGCATAGTACGCTCTTTTATATATATTTCTTACTGAGCGTAAACTCACTCATTTACATTATTTTTCACCCAGATTATTTGCAGTGATTTTCGCTCTCTATAAAAGAGCTTTTGGAATATACAGTATTCCTTCGAGGCACACTTCCCATTTCCTTGAAGGTATAACCATTTTGTTATGTACTTCAACTATTGTACAGTACTATGATGTGTATGAGACTATTTTCGGGGTGTAAATTGTTATAGGATGTAATATGTATTTGAACAAAAGTTTTAATCCATGTGTAGAATGACTCGTGTATATATGAGAAATACTTGTTAGTTGAAATTAATATCGCAAATGTTAAGCGATGAAAGATAAAGTATAAAAAAAGTAAAGAATGACTCGACAAACAGCTTAACTACCCTTATGTGAAAGAAAAAGTTAGTTGATATTTGTATTAAAAGAAGACATAATGGGATGTTACAGGATTGGTATCAGGGTGAGATTAGTCTAATGTTTGTCAATGCATTAGGTTAGAAATAGTTTACATCCCCAAGTACTGTACTTGTCTGAATACATATGCGTCATATAACTATTTAAAGTTATGCTAAATAGCTTGATTTTGTGGTGATATTGGTAGAATGAGCACTCGTAAAAAGGGTACTGGTAGAGGACAAGGACAAGGTCAAGTAGAACCGCCCCCAACACGGTCTCCTCCTCCATCTCCACAGGGTAGCCCGAACTCCCGACTGTTGAGAGTAGAGCGAAGTATTGAGACGATGGTCACTTTATTTACTCAGTTCATGTCTAACTTTCCGAATGTGGCCACTAGTGCACCAACAGCCCCACCTACAGTACCTCCTATTCCATCTGAGAATGTTTCTCCTACATCTCCTACTCCTCCAGTACAGCCTCCAACGGCACAGTCAGAGTTGCCCCCACTAGTCCAAGCTCCTGAAAGGCGAGATCCTAAGGCTTATTGCAGTGTTGTTCTGATTAAAGAATTTAAGAAGCTGGATCCACCTAAGTTTAAAGTGGACAGAGATCCATTGACTGCAGAGAATTGGGTGAAGGCGGTCACTAAATTGTTTATGTACATGACCTATTCAGAGAGGGAGAAAGTGGGCCTAGCTACATATTTGTTAGTGGACGAAGCAGAACATTGGTGGTAGTCCACATAGACCATATTGGAGGCTAAGCATCTAAAGGTAATGTGGGATAGATTTTTGGAGGCACTTAATAGACAATACATCCCAGTCACTGCTCAAACAAAGTTGAAGGTGGAGTTTCTAAACTTGACTCACGGGACTATGTCTGTTGATCAATACGAGTCAAAGTTCACTACTTTGAGCAAATTTGATTAAGAAGTCTTGAGGAGTGAGGAGCATAAATTTTATAGATTTATGGAGGGATTGGGACCTTCTATCAGGTCTAAGCTATATCCTTTAGATATCACCACCTATGACGAGGCAGTCCATAAGGCTCAACTGTGTGAGCAGGACTATGAGTTTCATCAAGCTGATTTCCTAGCCAAGGGTAAAGGCAAAGAAAAGACGAAGCGAAAGTCAAAGGAGAGAGCCGCCAGTGATAGATATCCATTCAGGAGAGGTAGGAGAGATGCAGGGACTCCTAGGTCTACCAGAATTAAGTAAATGATGAGAAATCCTGATCTTTAGCAGGTAGTACCGCTAGCTCGCAGAAGAGTGTAATGCAAAAATGCTAGCATTGCGGGAGGTTTCATGGGTCACAGCCTTACCGTATGGCGACTGGGGCTTGTTTTAGTGTGGTGATAGGGGACACATGATTAAAGATTGTCCCAAGATTACTCAGAGGGTGTCCGAGGAATCAGATAAGACCACCTAGCCTCAGCGTAAGGCCACAGCGGCAGAGAAGGGAATGAAAGCTGTGACTCAGGGATGCGTATTTGCAATTGATAAGGAGTTTGCTGATACCTCATCTGATGTGATTAAAGGTAAGATTAATCTTTTTGATATAAATGTTATTGCATTAAATCCAGGCTCTACGCACTCATTCGTATCTCCTACGATTGCTATGAAATTGCCTGTTGAACTTGAACCCTTAGGACATTTGTTACAAATAAATACCCCATTTAGGGAATCTCAAATGACAGACATAATATATCATAATTGTAAACTACGGGTAGGAGAGAGAGAATCGATAGCTGACCTAATCCTATTAAATATGTACGGATTTGATGTCATATTAGGAATGGATTGGTTGGCTAGGAATCATGTGATTTTACACTGTTATGCTAAAACTATGACCTTCTCTTCTCTCGTTAGCTATGTTGTAAATTTTGCAAGTGTTTAATGCAAGAGTATATTTATTAATTGACTTATTTGAAAATAAATTTAATAGCATATGTTTGTTATGTGAAGGATTTATAGCATATGTGATGGATGTAGAACAAAAATGTCTCGAACTTCATGAAATTTCGGTAGTCAGTGACTATTCCAATGTATTTTCGGATGAACTTCCAGGACTTCCTCCGAATAGGGAGATTGAATTTACCATTGATTTGGTGCCGGGAACGGAACCTATCTCTAGACCTCCCTATCGAATGGCTTTAGTGGAACTTGAGGAATTGAAGAAGCAACTGTAGGAGTTACTAGACAAGCGATTCATACAACCCAGTGCATCCCCGTGGGGTGCTCCTGTGCTATTTGTCCGGAAGAAGGACTGTAGCTTGAGGCTTTGCATTAACTACCGATGGTTGAATAGAGTCATAATCAAGAACAAGTACCCTCTTCCCAGGATTGATGATCTTTTTGATCAACTTCGGGGCTCGCAAGTCTTCTCCAAGATAGACTTGAGATCGGGATATCCTCAATTGAAGATCCGGAGTGAAGATGTCCTTAAAACTGCATTTAGGACATGATACGGCTATTATGAATTCCTAGTGATGCCATTTGGTCTAACCAATGCCCCCGCAGCATTTATGAACTTGATGAACGATGTGTTCAAACCATACTTGGACCAGTTTGTCATTGTTTTTATCGATGACATATTGGTGTATTCAAGATCCTGGGAAGAGCACGAGCAGCATCTTCGGATAATCTTGCAGACCCTCAAAGATCGAGGATTGTATTCTAAGCTAAGTAAGTGTGATTTTTGGTTGGATCAAATCTCCTTTTTGGGTCATATAATTAATAAAGATGGTGTTTCGGTTGATCCATCGAAGATTGGAGTTGTTGTACAATGGGAAAGATCGAAAATAGTGATGGAGATTAGGAGTTTCTTGGGTCTAGCCGGCTACTATCGATGATTTGTTGAGGGTTTTTCAAGGTTAGCTACTCCCTTAACGTGCTTAATGCGTAAAGATGTGAAGTTTAAGTGGGGTGACGCCTACGAACGTAGTTTCCAAGAGTTGAAGTGTAGGTTGACGACTGCACCTATTCTCACCATTCCTAATGGTTTTGGAGGTTTTTTCGTATATAGTGATGCCTCTACACAAGGTCTGGGTTGTGTGTTAATGCAGCATGGTAAGGTAGTCACATATGGTTCTCGACAATTAAAGGACCATGAGAAGAACTACCCAACTCATGACTTGGAGTTAGCTGCTGTGATATTTGCTCTAAAGAGTTGCGGCATTACTTGTATGGAGAGAAGTTTTAAGTTTTTACGGATCATAAGAGTTTGAACTACCTATTTTCTCAGAGGGAATTAAACATGAGACAGAGGAGATGGCTCGAGCTTCTGAAGGATTATGATTGTGAGATCCTGTACCACCTAGGAAAAGCCAATGTGGTGGCAGATGCTTTGAGCAGGAAACATGTGGGATTGGTGTCTTATATGATGGTCCTAGAGTATGAGTTGCTTGAGCAGTTTGCAAGCCTCAACCTAAATGTTACACCTTTTGAGCATTATGGGATGATAGCCAGTTTGATGATTGAGCCAGAGTTGTTGAATAGAATTCAAGTTGCTCAAAGGGAGGATGTTAATTGTATCGAAGCTGTGGATCAGATTCAATCAGGTATGCCATCAAAATTTGCTATTGGTAGTGATGGAATTTTGAGGTTTAAGAATCGTATATGTTCCTGATGATAACGAGTTGAGGAAGTTGATTTTGACTAAAGCAGATTCCACTAAGTACACGTTGCATCTGGGAAATACTAAGATGCATCATAATTTACGAAAGGTGTATTAGTGGACTGCATGAAAAGAGACCTAGCATAATTTGTGGCGAAATGTCTCACATGCCAACAGGTTAAGGTGGAGCACCAAAGACTGGTTGGGTTGTTACAGCCTCTGCCTATACCTATGTGGAAATGGGAGATGTTGCACACTGATTAGCACTACCTCCGAAGCTATCGGGAGTACATAATGTCTTCCATGTGTCCATGCTTTTTAAGTATAATCCGGATCCATCTCATGTCATAGAATATGAGCCTTTGGAGATTCAGGAGGACATGAGTTATGTAGAGAAGCTGATTCGGATTTTGGACAGAAAAGAGAAAGTGTTGCGGTCTAAGATAATTCCACTAGTCAAGGTTCTCTGGCAGTATCACACTATGGAAGAAGCCACATGGGAGTTAGAGAGCTTGATGAAAGAAAAATATCTTGAACTATTTGAGCGATAGCCCGATTCAAATTTGAAGGACCAAATTCTTAAAGGTGGGGAGAATGTGAAACCCACAATTTACTTTAACCTTTCTATATTTGTATAGTATTCCTAGTTAGAATGCTTAAATAAATTATATTGAGAAGTTGTATGGTGTATTATAGGTACAGGAGGAAACGTACCAAGGGAGCCCCACAAGATTATCTGTAATCTTGATGGATTTCGAAGTGGCGGAATATGAATCGTGGGCTCAAAATACCTAAGTGGTAAGAAGACAACTTCTTGAAAATGTTGAGAATTAAGTAACTGTACTACTAGGGGCATTCTAGTCATTTCACCCCTATTACAGCCCAATCTATGCTCTTAAAGTCAAAGAGTCGACTTCCATGTTATTAGAAGATTATAATTATGTGAAATTAAATATGAAAATCTGAATATATAGATGATATATGGGATATGAATGGAATAAGAGAAATTGATGGTCAAATGGTTAAAAGTCAAGGCGATGAGTTGGTAAAATGGATAGCTATGAATTAAATGAAATTAATGAGGTTGTCTCCATCACAAGAGGTCGACAGCCATCCTTGCTCTTTCTCTCAATTTTCCAAGTTTTCTCAATTCCTCATCTTGACAAACACCCATATTCCTTCATCAAATCACTAAGCTTGCTTAACGAAAATTACTCCTCATCACTAGCTAAAGCTATACCTGTAATTTGGAGGGCTGAATAAAGGCTTTGGAGTTTTCTTGTTGCTGTTAAATTTGGTTACTAACAAAGGCAAAAGTGGTTTCTTTCAATTTGATCCATGGATTGGAGTTGTATTGAGCTAGCATAACATGTTTATAGCCTTGGAATGAAATAAAAGCAAGAGTAGCGGTTTCTTAAGGGTTTGTTCAAAAGAGGGTTTATGCTACTTAAATGTTGTAGGATGAGGTTTAAGTGTTAAAAGAAGTCTTGGGAAGGTTTGATTTAAATGATGGTTTGATTTGTTAATGATTATTGTGGTAATTTTAGCTTTGAAGAAGTGAAGGGAAATTCATTGGTGCAACAAGCTACCGCATTATTTGCTATTTGAGGTAAGGAATATATATAACGGACGTAGGGTAACTATGTCTGCATGTGGTTGCATGATTTGGTATTAAATGAAGATGTTTTAAAGTGTAGGGGGTTTAAAATCTCAGTTTTTATCTTAGTTACGATTTGGCTAGGGGCAGCCGACTACCATAAATAACAGCCAACTGCTCAGAGACAGTCGTGATGTACTTACTTTCGAAACCGACTTAGAGCAGTCGACTGCCCTATATAGCAGTTGACTGCCATTTTTCTAGAAGTATTCTATTTACGCACCAGTCAACCGTCATAGAGCCAGTCAACTGCATTTTCTCGAAAAACATTCTATTTGCGAACCAGTCGACTGCCCTACTTACATCCGAAATTTTAAATATTTTAAATCTAAAAGGAAAATAAATTTATTAAATTTTTATATGCTATAGTAGTCGATTGCCCTAAAAGAGCAGTCAACTGTCCCTTTTTATAAATAATGGTTTAACCCTATTTCATCTAAAATATTTCGATTTCCATTAAAGTATATAAGAATGCTTATGATTACTAATGGTTTTCGAAAAGTGATAATTTTATAACCAATGTTTTAAGATTGTTGACTCCTTTGGTAATCATGTATAATTATGTGCTTATTATATGTATTTGGCTGAGGGACTCTAGTCAGGTTCTCAGTACCACAATTGTCACCTGACTAGTGTTCATTGTGGCTTATCGACTATGGCTATTAGTCTCTTATATGTGTTTGGCTCAAGTGAGGGTCCCTGGCCCATACATAGGTACGCCACTTATATGTGCATCCCTTACGGGAGTTATTTAGTGCATGATTCTACTGGATGTTAATCATCTCTCATCTATATGAAGATTATTTGTATATGTGATTTTCAAGTGAATTGATACATATGAAAGTATTTGAGTTATTTGAATATATGCAAGTGACTTCATATGATTTGATTATATGTTATATGTTATTTGACGAACTTATATAGTATATGTTTTTACAAGAATCCTACATGACATTATAGAGCCAAGCAGAAAAACTGCATATAGTGGCATAGTACGCTCTTTTATATATATTTCTTACTAAGCGTAAACTCACTCCTTTACATTATTTTTCACTCAAATTATTTGTAGTGATTTCTGCTCTCGATAGAAGAGCTTTTGGAATATACGGTATTCCTTCGAGGCACGCTTCCCATTTCCTTAAAGGTATAACCATTTTGTTATGTACTTCAGCTATTGTACAGTACTATGACGTGTATGAGACTATTTTAGGGATGTAAATTGTTATAGGATGTAATATGTATTTGAAACAAAGTTTTAATCCATGTGTAGAATGACTCATGTGTATATATGAGAAATGCTTGTTAGTTGAAATTGATATCGCAAATGTTAAGCGATGAAAGATAAAGTATAAGAAGAGTAAAGGATGACTCAACAAACAGTCTAACCACCCTTATGTTGGGACGTGTCATTCCACGTTCGAACCCAGGACCTCACAAGTACAAGGGTTCTACATACACGTTACCATTTGGACAACTTGTCCAAATGGTAACGTGTATGTAGAACCCTTGTACTTGTGAGGTCTTGGGTTCGAACGTGGAATGACGCATCCCAATGGGGAATAAAGCCTTGATGTAGGCGATCGCTAAAGCGGACAATATGTTGGTGAGTGTTAGCGATCGACACCCTCACGTTGTAAGAGTTGGGCGACCCTGCTGTGTGGACTGGGTCGGCTCTTATAGTATAGGAGTTTGCATAATATATGTTTTACTTGCAATTTGAAAATTCTCGAAAATCTCGTTTTAACTGTTCCTTACTCAATTTTCCCGAATATAAGAAATAGAATTTATTTCAAGTTCCTACATGTCTAAATATAGCATTAAATGAATCGTTTCACATGAATTAATTTAAGTGAAATAATTTACATGAATTGCATTACTGAAAATAATTCACATGAACTTAAATACATAAAAAGATTTATATGCATTGGGTTACATGACCTAATTGACATGCATTGATTTACACGCATTGATTTACGTGAATTGAATTATATAAAATGATTTACATAAAATGAGTTATTTGACATGATTTACATGAATTGATTCATATGAAATGATTTAAATGAAATAATTTATATGAATAGAAGTTATTTTATGAAATTGATGTCTCCCTAATGATCGTGCATATAAGACAGTAATGATTAGGCTGGGACACGTCTCAAACCTTCCCCTTTACATGATATGGCTATGGAAATTATGGTCAAACCCATAGGTTTACATAGTGAGCACCTGACCAGTGCGAACTGTGAGGGTCAACGATGGCCATTCGTTACAGTGTTTCGTAGGATTGACTAAAGAGTTCCAGATCCTTGGCCTTCCTATACAGGTCCCTTATGGGATATAGTGCATGCATGAATCTCTGAGAGATTATTTTTCTATCGATATGTGATATTTGACATACGATTGATTTACTGAATGATTTGATTTACGAGCTTAATATATGATTTGATTGAAAAGTGATTAAGGAAGTGATACAAGTTTTATAGTATATGATTTTCTGATACAAGTGCATTTATCGTATTTTAATGATTTTAAATGAATCGCTTTTCTTACTGAATAAAATTTCTGAAATTACTACATTATCTCATGACTTTGAAAATATTATCGTACTGCATACTGAAAACTGCATCATGGAATTATTTAAAATAAATTTTTTATTTAATTGCATACAATTTGTATTTTTATATATGTTTCTTACTGAGATTTCTCCAAACTTACCCCCTTCCTCACCATCCCAGATAGCTCATCAGTATACGAAAAAAATCTGCTGCAAAGAAATCACTAGAAGTTTAAAGTACTCAATGACTAGGTACATGTAAGGTTTTATATTTATATTCAGACTTATGAATGCACAGCAAATGTATTTGTGATGGGATGTAAATACTGTAATTGTGAAATTTAGGAAAGTACTTGAATAGTGGTACGTAAATTACCTTGAATTATTGTAAATAGATTTATAAATATTATTAATATATTTTATTTTGATTTTCTAATTATTATTTATGGTTTAATTTATTTAGTGGTAAAAAGATATAATAGAAAATGAAGATTATATAGTGAACTTACATCGACACTGAACGCAAACCAACTAATACCGAAAAATTAAATAAAAAAGATAGAAGTGAAAAGAAAAAAATTTAGTTCGAAATTTTCTAATTCGGACGTTACAAATGGAAAGCTCACAGATTGTATGAAACATGCAGAGGTGTTGATGTAAAATTTATCAAATAATGATTATAAAATTGATATATAATGATATACAACTATAAGGTTAAGTTGAAAAGAAGAAAAATTCAGAGTATGAGAAGGTATGAAACTACGGAAATGAAGAGATAATGTAAGAATAAATTCCATATAGATTTAATTATGGGCTTAATATTAACAATGAACAAAGATTAATTATAAAATTGAATTTAAAATAACAAGTAAAATTTAACAAGAAATGTTTGACTAAAGCATAATGTATGGGATTTTCATATGAAATTTCATAGATTAAAGTTTAGAATAAACTATAAAGGCCAATAAGGTACTTATTGAAATTAAATTGGCAAAAAGATTATAAATTTAAATATACTCATATTATAGTAATTAATAGGAGATTAAATAAAAGAATTGTTGAAACTAATGAAGTAGAGGATAATGAAATTAGGATTAATAGAATTATTGGTGAAAATTAAAATTGGAAAGAAAAATGATTTAATAGAAAAATAAATTAATTATTGAAGTTAATAAAGGGAATAAGAATTTCTAGGAAGTTTATTATAGCTAAAAATACAACATTCCAATAAAGTTTGGAAAATGATAAATAAAATTCAAGGATAGTTAATTGACCATAATTAAATGATTTCATAATGTTGATGGAGTGAATTAAGAAAAGAGAATATAATTTAATTGTAGTGTATTTTGATAATTAATAGAAAATAAAATAAATTAAGTATTGAAATAAATAAAATAGAAGATAGGAGATTAAGAAGAAATTCATTAAAAGTTAAAATCTGGAATTTAAATATAGATTTAAATTGTGGATATGTGTTGATATTTAATAAGAAATAAAATAAATTACTATGGAAAATGACAATAGAAGTAATAGTATAATTACTAGAATTGAAAATATGAAATTATTGATAAGAATTAGAATTAGAATTAGGAAAAGATTTCAATAAAAGTTTACTCATGCTAAGACATTTGATAGGAAATTAAATAAATAAATAAATCAATCAATCAATAAGATTGATAAAATGGAAAATAAAAATTTATAGAATACTCATTTCTGTGCAGTGCTAAGGAATTGAAGGATAAAGAGGAGTAATGGCATTATTGGATTTTATACTACACGGAAATAAAAGTAAGGAACGTATATGAGAGTTGCATAGGAAATGTTTTAATTTCATCGTAAATTCTCGAAATCAAATCATAACTGATTCACACTCAGTTCTTCTAAAAAAAGAAAATAGAAATTTATTTTACTCTCATACAAGTCTAAATATGATTTTAATTGCATGAAATATTATTATTATTATTATTATTATTATTATTATTACACTATATGAAATGATTTACATGAATTACATTACATGGAATGACTTACGTGAACTGCATTACATGCAATAATTTACATGAATTGTATCATATAAAATGATTTACATGAATTGGATTAGATGAAATGATTTATATGAATTAATTTATAGGAAATGATTCACATGAAATGAATTACAAGATAAGATTTACATGAAATGAAATATATGAAATGATTTACATGATTTGAATTATATGAAATGATTTATATGAAATGAATTTCACGAAATGTTTTACTTGAATTGATTTATATGAAGTGATTTCATGAAATTGATGTCTCCCTGATGATCATGCATACGAGACAGTGATGAATAGGCTAGGAGACGTCATAGACCTTCCCCTTTACATGATATGACTATGGGAATTATGGTCAAACCTACAAGTTTACGCAGTGAGCACCTGACTACTACGAGCTATGAGTGATCGACGATGGCCATTCGTTACAGTGTTTCATAGGATTGGATAAGGAGTTCCGGATCCCTGGCCTTCCTATACAAATCCCTTACAGGATATAGTGCGTGCATGAATCTCTAGGAGATTATTTTCTACCGATATGTGATATTTTACAAATAATTGATTGGTTGAATGATTGAATTTACGAGAATAATACATGATGTGATTTAAAAGTGACGAAAGAAGTGATACAAGTTTTACGGTATATGTTAAGAAGTGATACGAGTTTTACAATATATATTTTCCCCATACAAGTGCATTTATTCTATTTTAATGATTTTAAATGAATCACTTTACTACGTTGAACGAAATTACTCAAATTATTGCATTATCTCATGTAATAACCACAATTTCTTCTACATGTTAAATAGTGTTAAATGAGCCTTAGAGGTGTTTAGAGGCCAAATTGTGACACATTTGGATTTTGGCGTAGGAATACAGGCTTTCGTACAGACAAGTTGGCAGGTCCCATAGGACCGCACACTCATCCAGAAGCCATGTAAGTACCTTAAATTCATCATAAATGGTTTCAGGTAAAACAATTTGTTTCATGTGGTTATGATTTGGGCCTAATCCGAGAATTTGACAATAAACCAAAAATTTCAGCCTTTGGCTCATGACCAATCTACCTTGTTTCGATCATATCTCTTGATCAGAGTATCGAAACGATAAACAGTAAAATTCTTATGAAAGCTGACTTAAAGATTGTTTAGCCATAAAAAGCTTGTAATTTAATTCCCTATGGATTAATACCAGAAAAATTTCGAAATTGAACCATGTGCAGTAAAACCTGTCAGTCGACACCTTTGTAAAGAATCGAGCATATCTCTTAGTAGGAAACTCTGATTAAGCCGATTCAAATTTTTATGAAAAGCTAATTCAATAAGATTTCTAACGATATAAGGCTTGCTATCTAGTTCAATGTGGATCAATAGCAATGAATTTTTAGATTCACGTTATAGTTAGGAAATTTTGACTGTGAGCAACTGTAATGAAACAGGCATAACTTTTGATAAAGAACTCTGATAAGTGATTCAAATTTTGTTGGAAAGCTAATTCAGAGACCTTTCTGGTCATGTATGGCATGACCTTAGACTCCTTGTAGATCAATACAGTTAATTATTGGAAGTTAGGCTCAAAAGTGAGCAATTGCAAGATTTATCAATGAAATTTGGTTTGCCGAAGAAGTTTATAGGACTTAAGGTTTAAATCGATTTAACATAATTTGAAAAGACCTAATGGGAGTGGAATTAAGGATTTAAATTAAATTATACATTTATGATTAAAAGAACCTAGAGCCTAATAATCCCAAATACATAAATATGGTAAAAAAAATTTATTAAGTTGTATTAAAAAAAAATTAAAGGCTGACTATGAATGGTCAAGTAGGGACCACCATCCATGTTTTGCCGTGAATCAGCCATTAACTTGGAAAAATTTTACTAACTTGAGTGGTTTTAGGCAAAGGAAACTGTGGAACACCATTCACTTCCCTCCTCCTTAGTTTCAGCCAATAAAGAACTTTGAAAAAAAAAACTGCAAACAACCACGGCAAAGAGGAAATACAATGGGAAATTTCTATGAAACAATAAGATTCAAAAAGGAAATAATGTGGGGAAGCTAAAACCAGTGCTACATGTGAGATAGAAGCTGGTAAGGAGTGAAACCGAAAAGGGGATGAAGAATTTGGCTCTCGGTTTCATGGAATCAGTAAGGAAGGTTACCTCTCTTCATCCTTCTGTGTACAATCTCCATGGATTTAACACTGATGTAGGATTTAATTTCAGTGCCTGTATGTGTGTAGTGAAAGGGAAGTGAAAATTGATGAGAAGAGAAGGGGATTTGGCTCTTGGTTTTGAAGGCTTTGGTGAGTGATGAAATACTTTTCATTGCTAAAGTTTAATTACTGAAGGGAAACTAAAATTTATAGTTAAATGATAACCTTGCAGCTAATTGATAAGTGAAGGAAATTTGTGAAGGAGAGCTGCTGGATTGAGAAATCCTAAGGCTGAAGGCAGTTTTTGTTTGGGTTAAAAGTTGCGCTGGAAATTGGGTAAGTGGGCTAAGACTCTACCTTTGTATTGCTTGAATATTGAGTATGAATGTGGAATATGAGAATTAATCTATGATAATGTGGGAGACTAAATAGGTTTGGGATGAATAATGAATGAATTGGTGATAATGTGAGAATCTGTTTGAGTATCCTATTCTAGATCTTGTGTTTAAACGATCAATTTAATGGTTTTACATTGAGATAAATTCTGAAAAACTTATGGTAGATAGCCTTTTAAGTTAGGAGAAATTCAGTTTTGGAATTTCTTGATTTGGAGTTCTGTAACTTGAGATATGTACAAATGAGTGCAGGATACTCTGTCCATAAACGTGAATCATGGTTCTGACTTTGAAAAATTGTAGAAAATAGCCTAAATTGACTTAGGGTGCAAGCCTTACATTTCTGGAAAGGTAATTAAGTTAGGATTGTGATGGTTCTCGGTTTGCACCAATTGGATATGCCTATAATTAAATATGAAGTATTTTGTGCAAGTAGGTCAGTGTAACACTGTGCCTGAAAACTGCTAGAACATTATGCAACTTTGGAAATTTGCTGATGTTGATTTAGAAAGAATTAAATTGTGAACCTTACATTTATGGATAGAGAAATGAGGTAGCTTTCATCCAGTTCCTGAATTTGTGAATTTGGAATTATGTAGCTTAAGATATGTATATATGAATGTAGGATACTCATTACAGGAGATAAACAGCCTAGTGTCAACTTCAAAAATGCCTAGAAAATAGACTTTGATTGCAAACTTTACATTTCTAGAAAGGTAAATAAGTCAGGATTGATATGGTTTTGGGTTTATACAAATTGGAAATCCCTATGTTGAAATATGAGGCAGTTTGTGCACTAAGGTCAGATGACCATTCTGTTTGAATATGCCCGTACATAGGGTAAATTTATGGAATTAATGGAAATGATTGAGAAATGATAAAATTGTGAAGTTTAACTATCTGAATAGAGAATTGAATTAGGTTTCACATGGTCTTTGATTCATAATTTTTGGATACTCATATGACTACTAAAGTAAATTTTAGTGCACAAAGGCTAGGAAATCAATCTGCCTAACATGCCAAAAATGGATAAAACTTTAGAAATTTACTGGGTACAATACAGATTGAATTAGAAAATGAGCCTTGCACTTTTGAATAGGGAATTGAGTAAGGGGAAAATTAGATTCCAAAATTTTCACTTAAGGCCAGCATAATACCATAAGGTTTGAAATCTTAAAAGGCAAAAATGGACCAAGTGGGTTATAAGTAGTTCAAGTGAACGAAAAGAGAATAAACAGTACTAGTAATATTTGAATAATTCTAGAAACACTGCCAAGTATCATTTCTTGCTGAATTATACAATGCTTAATAGCTTATAATTGGAAGTACTGAGATTGATGGAAGTACCGAGATTGATTGAATCTACTATATGTTATGTAAAGGGTTGTCCTAAGGACTAAGCTTGACCCGAAATCCACTTACAATGCAAGACTTATTAGGCAAGGGAGAATTGATTCGTAAGCTGAGGAAGTACTGTAAGTAATCCTAAGCAACTACCTTGCATCCAAATTATATGATGTTTTAAATTTTGATTTGGTATTGAAAAGAAATGAAATGCTGCATATGAAATCTATTTAGACTCATATTGAAAATGCTGCACATTAGGCTTATCCTTGACTGATTGGTTTAGCTTTTTGAAAATATTTTATAAGAGTGCTTTAGGCTCGCCAAAACTTTGTTTGGTTTCATGTGTTACCGTTTTTATAAGATGACAATTTTGAGTTTCCAAACTGAACTAAGCTTTTGGTTGAATATGATTTTTCAATTTTGTTTTATAACTTAAAGTGCTTTGAAAGCATGGTGAGCCCTTGATTGTTACCTGCATATTTATGCAGTATGATTTTGATATAAAGTCTTGGGAGACTGATTTGATAAGATTGATATTGGTACTATTTTAGACTCAGGGTATTGAGACCTTAGGGTACCGTACCTTGAGAATTATGTAGGCGTTCTTAATTGACTTAGAGCACCGTGTCTCGATGACTAGCTCTCGAGAACTATTGGCTTATCCTGTATATTACGTTTGGATAGGTCTCGGTGTCATCTGATTAATGAATCGGGGTTGATTGGTCTATGCATAGGCAGGGTCCCTGTAAGGACCCTGACCCAGTCCTAACAGTAGGGTCAGTCGCCCTCCTTACAATGTGAGGTGGCGGTCGCCCAAACCTCACCAACGTATTGTCCGCTTTGGGCGAACCCTACCCTCACGGCTTTATTACCCACTGGGACGCGTCATTCCACGTTTGAACCTAGAACCTCCTCAAGTATCCGGGTTCTACATACACGTTACCATTTGGACCACTGGTAACGTGTATGTAGAACCCGGATACTTGAGGAGGTCCTAGGTTCGAACGTGGAATGACGCATCTCAGTGGGGAATAAAGCCGTGAGGGCAGCGATCGCCCAAAGCGGACAATACGTTGGTAAGGTTTGGGCAACCAACCTTGCTGTGTGGACTGGGTCGGGGTCCTTACAATCCCTTTTTTGGAGATTGCTACGGTTAGCTACCATAGATCATTATTGTGTTATCTCTAAGTATCTTGATGATTCTATGCCTTATGTCTTGGTACTGTGATCTGTTTTATCGATTGGACAGTATGATTTATGATGATGTTTTGATGATTGATAATTGGCTTTTACCTCATGATTTGAGAACATGTTTTATAATGCAGCATATTGGATCTGATTTATTAGTGTTTGAAAGTGAGATTTAAATCTACTATGAGACTGCTATTCCTTATGTTTTAAAATGCAGTCATGTTTTATACTGCAGCATACCGGATTTGATTTATCGGATGTGTATGATTTTTGAGTTTGAAAACTAAGAGATGCATGTTATGATTTTTAAGTTGTTTCTGTAGTTACTTACTGAGTTTATGACTCACTCCCCTCTTCTTTCCTTCCTTTTTAGATTGAGGATTACTCCTCACATTCAGTGTAAGGTATATGGCTCCCAACAGACTTTATAGACATAGTTGATTAATGGCACAATGTGTTTTTGTTTCAGTTGGTTGTATATACATATTTATACATCAAGTGTGGGATATGAGCTAGGTTTTACTGCTGTTGAATTTATACCGACTTTATGCTTGTTTGAGATAAAACTGATATGTTGATATATGTTTATAAATGTATGTCATTAAGTAAGATTGAGGTGCATGACATAAATGAATTTAGTTTGATGCACTGACGGTAACGACAAGAATCAGTTTACTTATGATTCTAAAGTTTGAGAATGGCTAAAGATGATAACTTGATAATTTAAATTTGCATGGATAATAGTTATACTAGATATTTATGGTTCAACTGTTAAAGGATAAAAAAAAAAGGAAAGGGACCTTAGTGATCAAAGGATCACTTAAATCAAATGGTAGCTTACATAGTCACCTACAAACAATGAATTAAGGAAAAAAAATCAGCCCCGCAAATTTTAGGCTTCCGTAATGATTAAGTGGCAATCGAGATGTGACATCTCGTGATCTTGAAGTTGTTACCATACTGTTTATTGAAATTGCATACTGAAATTGTATCATGATTAAAATAAAATGGTTTTATATACTATCACTGAGTGGAAACTACATGAAATTATTAATGTTTTATACTGCATAATTATTCCCTCGACAACTGTTTATTTTCTATATTCAATTCTAAGGACTGGAACATGACAGGTACTTCAAATTACCTCCCATACTCTACCCAGTTACCTAGCCGACTATAATATCCTTCCTATACTGTCCCCTAGTAAGTCGTTAGGTAATAAATGTTTTTTATTACATTTTAATATTTGTATTTAATATGCCTCTTTTTTAATTAGTTTAAATAAATTATTTTATTTTATTTAACTCCATATAGTATACAATTTTATATATATTTCTGTTAGCTTTAAATTGACATATATATTTTGAAATGACAAAAACTTAAGCAATCTTAAATGTTTGATTCATATTGTAAATTTGCTTCATCAATTATGATTTTCATAAACCATATTAAGTGCTTTTATCAAATATAAAACCATGATTTAATTGAATATCTTTATTGGCTTTAATCAATTTAGAAAACATTTTTTAATTATTGGTTTAAGTAATTTTCTTATGAAATTATTGAATATATTTTGAGAAAATTACTTGATAAATTTTTTGGACTCAAATTCATGTTTCCAAAATCATGTCATATTTAAAAATACTCAAAATTGGTTTTAGAATGTTTTTAATGCCTAAAGACCTAGAAAACACAAATGAATATTGTAAGGGATGGATCCCCTGATCAAAGGGATGGATCCCTTTTCTAAAGGGATGGATCCCCTGATCAAAGGGATGGATCCCTTTTAAAAAAGGATCGATCCCTTTTTGGCAGAATGGCTTCCAAGGTCCCTCAAGCCAAGAATTAAGACTCTGGACTAAAGGGATCGATCCCTTTGGGCATGGGATCGATCCGTCGCGACGAAAAAGTGCTATAACGGCTAGTTTTTGTGAGACAACGGTCATATTCAAGTTTTAGCTCCACCCAACGGCTAGAATACATCCAAGGGACTATAAATAGAGGCTTAGAAGCTAAAGAAAGCAAGAGGAACCACTTAGCAACTCAAATTCTCATATTCCTCAAATCTACAAGCCTCAAACAACAAATCAAGAGCTACAAAGTTTACATCATCTATCATTCTCTTATTCCTTGTAGTGCTTAGCACAAATATTGTATATGCTTCTCATTGAGCTTAATTTCTGTAATCAATTGCCTACCTAGAGGCCTTTTCTTTGATTACATTATTTGTATCCCATCATTCCTTGTAAAGGGGAGGTTTCTCTTAAGCCTTAGAAAAAGAGGGAGGTTACTCTTTAGCCTAAGAAAAAGAGGGAGGTTACTCTTGAGCCTAGAAAAAGAGAGAGGTTTCTCTTGATCCTTGAAAAGAGGGAGTGTAAAGACAAATTCAAAGATAGTGAATTTGGGAAAATCCTTGGGAGCGTCTCAAGGTAGAGGACGTAGGCAAGTTGCCGAACCTTTATAAATCACTTGTGTAAATCTCTCTTTCCCTACTCTCTTTACTTTCTTGCAATTACATTTGAGCTTATTGTATTGTATTTGAATTGCATGATTGAATAGCCTAGAGAACTTAGAAAATATTTATATAGGCTAGAGAATTTAGAGAAATTGAAAAATGAGCTTAAGATTAGATAAAAACTGATTCACCCCCCTCTCGGTATAGCTATAGAGCCAACAATTGGTATCAGAGCTTGGGCTCGAGATTGATTTAGACTAACCTCTATCGAGCAAAACGATCATAAATGGCTCTAAGTGATGATTTTGAGACTAGCTCAAAAACTTTAGAAGAATATTCATTTGATGAGCTTCAAGATGCATTTAATGAGCTAAGTGATGAATATAAATCAATGCATGCAAAATATAACAAAAAGTTAAATAAATCTAGAAAAGAGAATGAAATTTTGATGAATACTAATGTTGAGTTGGAGGAGAAAATAAAAGATCTAAGCTCAAAGAATGATGAACTCACCAAGGTGAAATTAGAGCTAGAAAAGAAATTAGAAGACATTAAAGATAAATTGGCAAATCCTAGCTCTTTGACTATTGAGGATGAAAAGGAGAAACCTAGCTCTAGTGAATGCAATGACCATTCTTATGATGATTTACAAAATGCTTTTGATGAGCTAGCTAGTGAATTTGAATGCATGAATTCAAAATACAAGAAAATGATTACAAAACTAGAAATGGAAAATGATGAGTTATTGAATGCCAAGCTTGATTTTGAAAAGAAATTAGAAGAAGCAAATCTAGAAATTAATGAAGTAAATAAAAAGAACTTAAATTTGCATAATTCATTTTCTAGATTCTACATGGGTCAACAAAAGCTAGATCATATGTTAGAGACCCAAAGAGCTTTCTTTGACAAAGATGGGTTAGGCTATAATGAAAAACAAAAAGAAACTCATCTTAGGAATTTCTTAGTAAGCAAAAATTCTATGCATGATACATCTCTCACATGCTCACTATGCAATAGGATAGGACACTCTTCACAAGCATGCACATATAGAAAAACCACATTTAGAGGAAGAGTAGTTAGAAAAATATGGGTGCCAAAGCATGCTATGAATAATGATGAATTATGCTTGAAATGGATCCCAAAAGGATCAACAATTATTAACACTAACTCTCATGGACCCAAGAAAATTTGGGTACCAAAACATGCTTAAACTTGTTTGTTGTAGGAGTGTTAGAGCATGGAGTTACAAAGAAACAATGGGGATTGAATGCTCTACACACCTCATGGAGATTGCTTGTGCCAATGAGAAAGAGGAAGAGCTTAAGAACCCATCCTTGGCAAGGTCACAACAATTCTTCAAAAAAAATGGCACAAGGTAGATCCAACACATCAAGGCAACGCACTCTCAAGCAAAGGAGTTTTGTAAGCTTAAATCCTATCTCTTCAAAACTCATTTATGCTAAAATTATTTATATGTTTTATTGAGGCACTTGGTTGATGATTCTTGATGCATTATGAGTTGAATGATTGAACAAAAAGGCATGACAAAGATTTTTGATTGTTTGATTATAGTACTTGATGCATTGAATGAAAAGCATGATTTGTGATTTTGAAATGATTATTGGATTTATGCAATTTTAGCAAGTTTGATATGTTTAGATAATATATTTAGTTGCTCAAAAGTTGTCAAATATGTCATATATGCAAAATACCATGTCATGTACATTAATGAATAACTTGTATGTTGGAAATCATGGCATAATGTTCACAAGTATGATGCTTTGATGATATATGTGCTTAAAACCTATGTGAACAAGTTTGTTTTGACATATTTGTGGTATCCAATGCTTTGGTTTAGTGAAAATATGCATAATGCTTAAAATGACCTCCTTTGAGACCAAAAATGCATATATTGGTGAAAATCCTTCCAAAATTGCAAAATCTATTGTAAAATGGTTTTTCATCCATGTTTTTCATTTATAAAAGTCCAAAATCATGTTTTAAAAATGTTTAAACCTTTACTTGGACTTAAATTACTCAAAAACAAAGTTTTGGCACCTCACAAGTTGGATTTTCTGTCAAAAATCTGCAGAACCAAGATGAGGGATCGATCCCTCTACATACAAGATCGATCCTTTTGGAAAAAACATGCAGGAAATTGAATTCTGGAGTTTAGGGATTGATCCTTTTGCTCATAGGATCGATCCCTCTAGGCAATTTATGCCTTTCTCTGCATTTTAAGCCTTAGTTGAGAAGTTTTCTTAATTCTCTTGATATCTTCTTTCTTCTCAACTTAAAATCCAGTATTTTAACTTCTTTTGATGATCTTTAAAATATGAAAAATCATTTTTCATTAATATCATGCCTCAACTTCATCAATTAATATCATTTCCAACAAATGGTATCACTTTCAACAATCAATATCATTTTTCTTGAGCTCACTCGTGCAAAATCATTTTTCTCATTGAAAATGGTCATGTATTGCATAAATCTTGAAATAATCTTGAAATATATTTTCAATAAATGCTTAAACATAATTTTGAGATTTATTTTAATGATTTGTGTATATTTGAGAATTTGATGAACTTGTGAATAATGAATATTGTTCATTCCTTTTGTTCATCTTAATCAAGCATGCTTATAGGATTATGTTTCTTAGCTTGACTCAACTACTCCACTCTAGGTTACATGATAATTATACATCTAGTGGAAGAATAATTAAAACTTGACCTTAAGGATTGATTTCATTTTTCTCATTGAAAATGGTCATGTATTGCATAAATCTTGAAATAATCTTGAAATATATTTTCAATAAATGCTTAAACATAATTTTGAGATTTATTTCAATGATTTGTGTATATTTGAGAATTTGATGAACTTGTGCATAATGAATATTGTTCATTCCTTTTGTTCATCTTAGTCAAGCATGCTTATAGGATTATGTTTCTGAGCTTGACTCAACTACTCCACTCTAGGTTACATGATAATTATACATCTAGTGGAAGAATAATTAAAACTTGACCTTAAGGATTGATTTCAAATGTAAATTTAACAATTGGTATAAGGTCATAATTTTCATAATTTTCCTTGGCTTATAATTAGTGATGATAAATGAATCATAAATGTTCAAATGCATGAAACTTTATCATCCATGTACTTAAATTCTTCTTATGGCCAAATTATTAAAGAACTTGGACTCAAATGACAACACCAACATTCAAAGATAAATGCAAACTTGAACAAATGTACCTTGATTGATATCCATGCATTTATTATTTGAATTTTTCCTTGCTTATAATTGGTTAAGAACTTGAATTGGAAAATGAGCATAGGATTTTTGTGCTTGAAACCATGGAAGAAAATGTGTTTGCTTGAATACCTTATTGTTGAATCTTCCATATGGTATAATTTTGTGAATATGAATATGGATTAATACTTTATGATAGCATGCAAATGTTTTATTAATCCATATGCATATTTGATGATGTGTGATTGTGTTCTTGCATTTTTAGAATGATTCTTTTCTTGACATGAACACACTACACATAAATATTGGATTCATGCAAAATGACTAAGTCAACCATTAGTAACAATTGGCATTTAGATTGAAATAACAATTAGTATCATTGGCAATCATATTTTCAACAATTGGTAGGCCAAAACTAAATTGCCAATTGATATGAGCTTTAAATTGACAATTCTTCTCATGCTCTTTAGATTGAAATGACTAATAGATAAGAATTCTCTTAGGATATGTTTGTATGAAACTCTTGTGTGCTAGAATTTGAAGTTAATTGCTATATGATTTAATTCTAGACATAATATCTCTTGAGAATGATTTATGAGCACATGCATATGATATGTTATATAATTTTAGCTCATAACCATGATGTATTGCCATGCACCTTAGTTGGACCTTAGAGAACAATTGATATACTTAGGTGCTTGCTTAACTTCTTACCAATTGGAACCTTCTTGCAAAATTACTTATCAACAATTGGTATCAAAATTATTTATAAACAATTGGTATAGGATCATAAGTCATATTCATTGCATGAATATTTCATACTCTTTGAGAATATTGACTTATTTATTTGTGCTATAAGTCCCATGTACTAACATGTTTCTTGTTGGATGGAGCATTTTTATTTGTTCTCACATAGCCATGATTTTAGGGGAAGCATATTTTTTATTATTTTTCCTTCTTTTTGCTATGACAAAAAGGGGGAGAGATAGATAAATGGAGAGATATTAAGGGGGAGAGATAATGAGGGAAAATTCATTTTCAAAACCCATGCTTATATTAAGGAGGAGCCTTATAAAATCCTGCTTTATTTGAAAGGGGAGTATTTCTCTAAAGAATTTTCAAAGCAAGTTTACCTTAAGTTTTGTCATATCAAAAAGGGGGAGATTGTTAGCTTTAAATTGACATATATATTTTGAAATGACAAAAACTTAAGTAATCTTAAATGTTTGATTCATATTGTAAATTTGCTTCATCAATTATGATTTTCATAAACTATATTAAGTGCTTTTATCAAATATAAAACCATGATTTAATTGAATATCTTTATTGGCTTTAATCAATTTAGAAAACATTTTTTAATTATTGATTTAAGTAATTTTCTTATGAAATTATTGAATATATTTTGAGAAAATTACTTGATAAATTTTTTGGACTCAAATTCATGTTTTCAAAATCATGTCATATTTAAAAATACTCAAAATTGGTTTTAGAATGTTTTTAATGCCTAAAGACCTAGAAAACACAAATGAATATTGTAAGGGATGGATCCCCTGATCAAAGGGATGGATCCCTTTTCAAAAGGGATCGATCCCTTTTTGGCAGAATGGCTTCCAAGGTCCCTCAAACCAAGAATTAAGACTCTGGACTAAAGGGATCGATCCCTTTGGGCATGGGATCGATCCCTTTGGGCATAGGATCGATCCGTCGCGACGAAAAAGTGGTATAACGGCTAGTTTTTGTGACACAACGGTCATATTCAAGTTTTGGCTCCACCCAACGGCTAGAATACATCCAAGGGACTATAAATAGAGGCTTAGAAGCTAAAGAAAGCAAAAGGAACCACTCAGCAACTCAAATTCTCATATTCCTCAAATCTACAAGTCTCAAACAACAAATCAAGAGCTGTGTTTCCATCATCTATCATTCTCTTATTCCTTGTAGTGCTTAGCACAAATATTGTATATGCTTCTCATTGAGCTTAATTTCTGTAATCAATTGCCTACCTAGAGGCCTTTTCTTTGATTACATTATTTGTATCCCATCATTCCTTATAAATGGGAGGTTTCTCTTAAGCCTTAGAAAAAGAGGGAGGTTACTCTTTAGCCTAAGAAAAAGAGGGAGGTTACTCTTTAGCCTAGAAAAAGAGAGAGGTTTCTCTTGATCCTTGAAAAGAGGGAGTGTAAAGACAAATTCAAAGATAGTGAATTTGGGAAAATCCTTGGGAGCGTCTCAAGGTAGAGGACGTAGGCAAGTTGCCGAACCTCTATAAATCACTTGTGTAAATCTCTCTTTCCCTACTCTCTTTACTTTCTTGCAATTACATTTGAGCTTATTGTATTGCATTTGAATTGCATGATTGAATAGCCTAGAGAACTTAGAAAATATTTATATAGGCTAGAGAATTTAGAGAAATCGAAAAACGAGCTTAAGATTAGATAAAAACCGATTCACCCCCCCTCTCGGTATAGCTATAGAGCCAACAATTTCTTACTGGGCTTTCTCTAAAACTCACCCCCTTACTCACCATCTCAGATAGCTCACTAGTGTACGTACCATCCGCTGCAATAAGATAATCCACTGCAATAAGAATTACTAGAAATTTAAAGTGCTCAGTGGCCAGGTATATGTAAAATTTTATATTTATATTTAGACTAGTATATGCACAGCAGCAATAGATAAATGTTGGAATGTAAATAATGTAATGACTGATTAGAGATTGTATATAAATTTTGTGGGATTTAATTATATTGAATTGTTAAAATAGAATTTTAAATATTATAATATAGATTTTATTCTAAATTTATATTTATTATTTGTAGATTAATTTATTTAATGGTATAAAGACATAATTGAAATGAAAATTGTATATTGAACTTACATTGGCCCTGAACGCAAATTGACTAATATCGAAAAATTGAATAAGAAAAATAGAAATAAAAAGGAAAAAGTTAGTTCGGAATTTCATAATTCTGGATGTTACATAAATATATATTGAAAAATGTTTAAGAAACTCTTCACATTCTGGCAGAATTTCTTAAAAATTATCCTCACTTCAAGAGTATCCAAGTAGTACCATTTGACTTGCTTAGAGAGGCTCCATCGTTGGATTTGTTAAATATCTTTTTGAAATTTCCTAATTTATTTTATCTAAGGTTAATTTTAAATTATACTTCTTATTTAATTTGATTTTATTTTAATTCTCTTTTCTGTATTTTATTAATAATTTACACCAATTTTGTTTATTTTAAATTTAATTTATTTTAATTTGGGCAAAAAATTAGGGACTATATACAAGCAACCTAAAGCACAGTGCCACAAGCACCACAACATCCACCACCACTACCTCCCAAGGCGAGAAGTAAGAGGACTCCATGAAGCAAGCTTATGAACCACACTATAATTATGACCCATACTATAATTATGAACCACCCTACGATACCTACTATCAAGGATGGTGGGATCATTCTAATTTTAGTTATGGGAATCAATATGAGGTTTACAATGTGCCATTCCAAGATACATATCAAGCTCCACCTCAAGACTCAGGTATGCCTCCGCCTCAAGAATAAGGTATGTCTCTTGAAGATATTGTTAAGACTCTTGAGATTAAAACTTTACCATTTTCACAAGAGGCTGATGTTTATATTAAGAATATTGATCACTATGTGAGTCAAATAATGAATTCTTTAAGTAACATTGAAGCTATGACCTCTCAACCTGTGTAGAATCCAAGAGATAATGTTACTAACATCATCTTGAAAAGTGAAAGGGAAATTGAATCCAAGGAAAGTGCACATGAAGATGTCGACAACTTTATAGAAAGGGAGGATGAATCCAATTTCTATATTAAAGGTGGAGTTGTTGACATGCACAATGTAAAAGGAAGAGAGAATTTCGATAATTTTATAAAGCACTATGAGGATGTTGAAATCAAGGAATTCAAAGCTGAGGTAAGTGATAAACAAATTCCTTTTAATTCTTCTACTTGCCCTCCTCATTTTCTTGGTAGGTTTGCAAGAGCTACAAACGAAGAGCAAGACAAGGAGACATTGAAGACATTTAGGAAAATGGAAGTTAATATTCCTGTCCTTGATGAAATTAATGATCAAGTGCCTTGTGATGCCAAGTTTTTAAGGGACCTATGCACTTCCAAGAGGAAATTAAAAGGTGATGAAAAGCAGGTTCTTAAAGATGAGCTAGAAATAGCCACAAGTAAAAATCTTGAGAATGAGGAACTCGAGAGACCGATAAAAAAGTTGAGGTTTGGGATTGGATGATGGAAGGTGGAGCGGTCGAGCTAACGACATTAAACAAAAGCGCTACTTAGGAGGCAACCCAAGGATGTAAAAAAAAGGAGTATTTCTTTCCTTACTTGTATTACCATTTAATTTTTGAGTTTTTATTATTCTTCTTTGCATGCTAGACTTACTTTGAGGACAAAGTAAGATTTAAGTGTGGGGGGGGGGGGGGGGGGGGAATATTGGTTTATGAGTCTATAGAGTTTTTTTTTTTTTTAGGAAGTGGAAATTAAAAAAAAAAGACGTCAAATTTTTTAAAGAGTTAAAGATCATGATATGTTTTCTTTCTTTTAAGGATTGATTCTAAACTAAAACAAAGTTTTATAGGAAAGTTGAGAGTATTTTGATTGTTATTATTGTTGAAGTGAGTACTTTCTAAAGAATTTATGTGAGTTCAGGATTAAATATGATTGCTCATATGATATTGATAATGTGATTAGTTCATTGAAGTTGGTATAAGCAAAGGATAAATAGACAATAACAAAAAAAAAACATAAGAAGAGAAGAAAAATAGAGGTTGAAAGCTTTAAATTCTACTCCAATGTTTTGAGTTACTCGATCTTGTTGATTAAATTCTTGAAGTGACTTAAAATATGAGTATGCAAAGCACTCTAAAAGAGGGCTTACTTGTTGAGTAACCGGGTGTTGGTATCACCAATATTAACATTCACGTAAAAAGGCAAGTAAGTATTTAGGGAAACCATTATTGAAACCTCAAAAAAAAAAAAGTTCTTGATTTATTGACTTTGTTTGTAGTAATGTAAATTGGATAATTGCAAAGTTGATATTATATGTTTCAATTGTGTTGATTGTGAATTTTGCATGAATTTATTTAGAAGTATGCATGAATATGAGAAGTAATGATTAGAATATGATTGACTTGATTATTTGACTCTTGTTGACGTTATGAGTTAAGAATTGAAAGATTTGAAAATATGTTCATGATCTTAATCTTGTTTTGAGTCTTAGTTTTTAAATTTTTCAGTCTTATTTTGAATTTTTAGGATTGAGTCTTAAGTAAAAGATTTTGTGGGTATATCTTCTGAAAGCCCTCACGAGACACAACTCATTCACTAGGGGTGACTTAGGGGTTTAAAGGCTTATTGCATATGCTAAATGCAATCGTGATTCCTACGAAAGTGAGTTAGGATTTAGGATTTAGTTCTTTAGGAAGTTAGTTTAGGTTTTACTAGAGAACTAGCAAAAGCTAAGTGTGGGGGAATTTGATAGGATGATATTTTGTAAATTTTATATGTGCTAATATATTTGCTTTATTGATGTTTTATGCCTAAAAGAGCTTACTAATGTTTATTTTATGTTTTAGGTATTAAATATCAAAGTTGGAATAAAAAGAAGCTAAAAAGAGCAAAGTGCAGTATTTTCTGTCCAGCTTGAAAGATTGACGTTTTTGACCAATTTAACGACCTGATCCCAAGAAGTAGCCTTCATGGAAGTTATAGAAGACTTCTCAAGGTTTCCAGAATGTCCAAGATCTCAAAAATCAGAGTTCATTTGATGGGTCAAACGTCTGGACAAAATCAGTACGAAATTCTGGGCAGAAAAACGAGATTGAGAAGAAATTCCAACAAAGCAAGTTCAAGACCAGATTTTGTTGAGATAAGATAATTTCTTAATTTTATTTTGTCTTAGATCTGTAATTAATTAATAAAAATAGGCCTTAGGAATTTTACTTAGAAAATAATTGTAAAAAGATGATAAGATAAAGATAAGAGTTTGACTAGTCAAATTACTTGTTTTCCAAGTAAACTTTTATCTGAATCCCATATTGCTTAGGAAAGTCTTTTAAACTCTTCCTTAGGCCTATATAAAGAGCACAAGGCTCTCATAAACAACATCTCTCACATCACTCTCCTCCCTCTTCCCTCTTTTAGTGTTGTAGGATTTTCTTTTAGGGTTTTTAATAAAAATTTTATTTTGTAGGATTTTCTTTTAGGGTTTTTAATAAAAATTTTATTTTTCTTTATTTTTAATTAGTTGCTGATTTCTTATTATTGTTTTATAAAATTATTTTTTTTATTTTTTTAGATTTTGTGATTTCTTTTTTTGTTAAAATCTTATTAGATCATAATCTTGATTATAGATTTCTTGTTTGATATTATTAAAGATTGATAGTTTAATTGTTTATTGCATGATAATTGTCTTCTTTATAATATTAAACTTGAATTTTATGATCTTGAATATGTCTAGTGAGTAGTTTTCTTATTCAGTTATGAGGTAAATTGATTATTCTTGGGCAAAGCATGTTGTGAGATTCTTGAACCTATTATATAATTGTTGATTAAATATCCAAGATTCTCTGAGCACATTATAATGATTGTTTGTTTGATTAGATAGGGTGCACACTATTTAGTTAAATTAAATAATCTACCGCCAGATTAAAAACATAAGTCCGTAATTGCTTGTGGAGTTAATCACTAGGGATGGAGAAGAATTAAGGTTTACATTAAATAAACCGAGCTTATGTGTTTGTTATCTAATGTCAACCCATATCTTTCTTGTTGTTAATGCTGCTACAACTTATATCTAGAGAGCTTGTTCTAGGTAGGTTAAGTAGTTAGAGATTAGTTAAAGAGCTTGTTTTAACTAACGACTCAGTAAGGAAAGATGGTGTAACAGAGCTTGTTGTTATGCTATGGTTGACAATTAAATTGACAATAATATTTTGTAATCAATGATCAACATCAAAATCCAAGAATGATTGATTGCCTCGTAACTGAAGCTTTTTGCTATTTGTTTTTTATATTTAATAATTCCTGTTTTCTTTATTTTAGAATAGTTTACAAAACCCCAAAATTTCTTCTTCTTTCTCTAAACCCTAAAATTAGATTTTTAATTTAGTAATTAACTTAAATAATTTAGTTTTTGTGGGTTCGACCCTTGCCCCGCTATCTACATAGTAAAGTTAGGAAATTTTATTTTGATGACTCATGATACTCATCAGTGACTCTTTGGAATTTCATCATCCGAATAATTTTAATTTATCAAATAATAATTTTATAATAATTAAAATTTTGAAAATATATATTAATATTTAAATATTCAACGCCCACCATAAATCTTCCATCATTCTGATGAAACTCATTGAGAACATTCTTACCTAAAAAATTTGAAATGTAGTTGTTTGTGACATTTCGAAATTCCATCACCAGAAATAATTTATATTTATCTAATAATAATTTTATAATAATTAAATTTTTAGAAATATATGTATTAATATTTAAATATTGAACGCCTTCTACAAATCTTCCATCATTTTAGTGAAACTTATGGAGAACATTCTCACTTAGAAAATTTGAAATATCAATCGTTCGTAATACTTCAAAATTCTATCATCGGAAGTAATTTATTCTTAACACCTATTATAATAATTGTTAATTCTAATATTTATTTATTTAACGTTTTTTTTATCTTATAATCATTTTATCTAGTACCATTTTTCACTTTAAATGTATTATTATTATTTATTTTGTTTTATTATTATCGTTATTGCATACTACTTTTACTATTTTAATAATTAAGAGAAACACTTACTAAATAGCAAAGAAAACATATACACATATATAAAAATATAATATAAATAAACAGTGTAAGAAACTTACATATTCTTGTAACAGTGGATTACGAAAGCTTTTGCTTTAAATTTGAAATCCCGTAATTCTTATTTCACCAAGTAGAGCAAAACCTCGAAGCTTCAAGCTTCACGTGGGTCCTTGAATGTGGGCTTTAATTATGGTTTGTTGTATAAAGATAATAGGCTGGTATTTGGGCTGAAGCTAATATATTTGATCTACTTAGAAGGGTCGGGCTGGAAGTCTTGACTTAAGCCCAACATCAGCTTTTTCAATGACAGAAAAGCAAAGAGGAACAATTGAGGTTTTTTCGACTGGTTCAATCCCCTTTCAAGAAACACCGATCGCCGGCGCAAGCTCCTGTCGCCATCTCTTTCGTGAATCGTGTTGGAGGCCACCGCTGCTTATCCGATCCACGACTCTGCCACTGAATTGATTCCGCCGTGGATGCTGCATCTTGCCCCACTTTCTAAGCTTTCCTTAAGTAAAACAAAGGCAAAAGGAAGCTACTGCCTTGTGATCGCTCTCCTTATTTCTTTTCCACTTGCTGCCTTTCTCCCCATTTTGAAAGTGATCCGCCGCTGCCCTAATCGTCCGCCGCCGCCCTAATCGTCCACCGCCGCCCTGTTCGTCCACCGCCGTGGACTAAGCTATTTCGATCAATGACTACTTATCTTTTTTATTTTTTTCTCTTTTGCTTGCTCTGTATTTGCTGCTTATAATTTTCTGAAATTTTCTCTCTAATTTTCTCAAATTTTTCTGGGCGCCTTCTTTGTCGCGTCGCGTGTCCTCTCCATATGTACTTATATAATTGCTAGCTTAAAGTGAGTAAGGAAAGCACCAAATTTTGGTTCATTTCCATCCATAGTGAGATTTTATTCTACTATTTTTTTTTTTACTTTTTTTATTTTACAGATTATTTGCATGCATTTAAATTATTTCCTTTATAATCAAAAAAAAATTGTTTCCTTTCATTATTTTTTATTGTGATTCCGTTTTTTAATTTCTTTTCTTTTATTGTCATATTTCGTTCATATTTATTTTTTTCTTAAAAGAATAAACTCTTTAAATCTCTTTCATTATTTATTTATTTCTTTCCGAATCTCCCAAAGTCAACTCTATAAATGTGGGTTTGGTTGAAAGTTGCATACGATACATAGTTTGCATGAGAAGGTTTTTAATGTTTGGGATTGGATGAAAAACACTTTTTATTATTTTTATTAATTTTTTTATATTTTTATGTAAAAAAATTATTCAGACAAAATTAAGTGTTTATAGCTGTCTCTTTTTGTGTATTGTTGAGAATCAGAAATAGTGTAAAGATAATGACAACCATATTGTCTAAATTCACCATGCTAATATGTTTCTTCTACAGAATTGCGTAATTAAAGTGATTTTGGAAATAAGAAATTTCCTTATCTATTTTTATTATAAAGATCAAGGAATAAATGTAAATTGAAATTTTTGTAGTCTTTTTTATCATAAGACTAAGAATGATGCAAAATGAATTTCCCAGTCTTTTCAATCATAAGACTAAGGAATGATGCAAAATGAAGTTTTTTTTTTAATCTTTTCTATCATAAGATTAAAGAATGAAATTTCTTAATCTTTTCTATCATAAGATTAAGGAACAAAATGTCTTAGTCTCTTCTATTATAAGACTGAGAATGATGCAAAATTGAATTCCCTCATCCTTTCTATCATAGGACGAATGAACGAATGCAAAAAAAATGATTTTTTTAGTCTTTTCTATCATAAGACCAATGAATAAAATTTTCTAATCTTTACTATTATAAGATTAAGGAATGCAAAACAAAACTTTTTAATTGCTTCTATCATAAGACTAAGAATGATGCAAAATGAAATTTCTCTGTCCTTTCTATCATAGGACTAAGGAAATGCAAAATTGAATTTTTTTTTTAGTCTTTTCTATCATAAGACTAAGAATAAAATTTCCTAATCTTTTCTGTCATAAGATTAAGGAATGCAAAAATGATTATTTTTCTTTCTTTTCCTTTTTTTTCATAAGACTAAGAATAAAATTTCATAATCTTTTCTATCATAAGATCAAGGAATGCAAAGCAAAACTTCTTAATCTTTTTATCACAAGACTAAGAATGATGCAAAATGAAATTTCCTTATCCTTTCTATCATAGGACTAATGAATGAATGGAAAAAATGGATTTTTTTTATCATAAGATTAATTAATACAAAATATGAAATTTATTAGTCTCTTCTTTCACAAGACTAAGAATAATGCAAAATGGGATCTCCTTGTCCTTTCTATTGTAGGACTAAGGAATGAATGTAAAAAATAATTCTTTTTTTTTAGTCTTTTTTATCATAAGACTAAGAATGATGTAAAATGGAATTTCTTCATCTTTTTTATTACAGGATGAAGGAATGAATGCAAAAAATGATTTTTTTTTAGTCTTTTCCATCATAAGACTAATGAATGAAACTTTCTTACTTTTCCCTATCGTAAGACCGAAGAATAAAATTTCCTAGTCTTTTCCTATTATAAAGATTAAGTAATTCTCCTATCATCTCATCTTGTGTGCCAAACAAAGCTTGATGGTCATTTTGAAAACAATTTCTAATTGTATGTAATGAACGCAATGCCAATATCAATGTCAATGTCATGCCACCTAAAATATTTTATGAAATTTTTGATGAATGAATGCAAATGCAATCTCAATTGTGGTAACAAGGATCTCAAGCTCATCTTGTCTTTCTCAAGTACATTCTATTTGTTGAATTCTCCTTGTTCAAATTCTCTATCTTCGTTTCTCATCTCATCTTCTACTAAGTTTTGATTCAATCATGCCTGAAGAGATGCTAGCACACTTTCGGATTCACATATTCTTCTTTCTTCTCTTTTTTTTGTTCTTTCTTTTCTTTAAGCAATGCAATAAATTTAAAAGAAAAAAAATCAAAATTTGTTAACATTTATTTGTTATCCTTTCAATTTAACCACCAAAGTGATACGCTCATGCATTTTCTCAATTCATCATGACAGTGAAGTAATTATCAAATAATATGAGTTGGAAAAATATTCATTCTTGAAAGGAAACATGTAGTTTTGAAAAGGAAATCAATGAGATATCTATTTGGGATAGGGCTTATAGTATTCATCTAATAAACATTTTGACAAATTTAATCACATCAATCAATAATTTTTTTTGAAAAGTCCATTTCTTTTGATATGTTCATTCATGTTGGGCCTGCCAATCTTGCTCTTATATTATAACTCTTAGTAATGATCTTTTACTAAATTGCCTTTTCAAGTTTTCAACTTAGGTTCTCCTCTTTTGATTCAAATAACCTTTTCGGGTTTTCAATTTGAATCCTCCTTTTTCTTTTCTTTTTTTTCTCTTTTCTTCTTCTTGTTCTCTTTTTCCCTTTCTTTCCTTTTTTTTCTTCATTTCAACTCCATTGGCTTTAACAAATTTCAACCCTTTGTTTTCAATCCATGATATGAGCCTTACTGAAAGAAGATGAGGTTCAATGAAGAGCACGAAGAACACGAAGAAGAAAAACAAGAACAAGTTAAAAATGCAGTAAAGGAAAACAAAAATTAGAGATAAAACCAAGACCCGTTGTGTAGAAATACAAGAACCTATGGTATTGGACTAAGACCCATTGCTTTGAAAAGTAAGAACCTATGGTATAAATTGGTGGAAGGTAGAAGAATGTCATAATGAAGACCTTGATAAGCTCAAGAGTTCTCAAGAGAATCAAAGAGAAGAAGTCTCTCAAGTTTATTACTAAAATCAATTATGTTCTACCCAAAGGGCTACATAGTTATTTATAGGCAAATAGTAAATTTGCACACAAGTAATAGGAATCCTACTTTCCTAACTTGCAGAACAAGTAATAGGAATCCTACTTTCCTAACTTGCAAAACAAGAAATAGAAACCCTATAATACCTATTAAATAAAATGGAATTAGGCTTAAATTAAATTAAGACAATGTTCAGCCCAATAATATATAAGTAAATAAACTAAGTATAGCATTTGGCCTAATTGCACTAGGCCCAATTTATGCAACCAGCCTAATTGCATTTCGGCCCAATACTTGTGTGTCTTTAAGAACGTTGAACTTAGGCTTGGATCATGTTGTAGAAGACTTTGTCATCCTCCATGCTCAAGCTTTGTTAGACTTTCTCTCTAGCAAAATTAATGAAACCAGCCAAGGCTTGTTGCATTATCTTTGTTTTAGCTCTTGTCATTGGATCTCCATAGATGCTCAAAGGATCACAATCACCATGAACATGACTTGGGCTTTGTGAGCTTAATGGGCCTCCATCATTCCCCCTCTCCTCGAAGGGATTTGTCCTCAAATCAGAATCACCTATATCAATATCAAAGGGAGAAAGATCATAAACATTAAATGTAACACTAACATTATACTCACTTGGAAGATCCAACTTATAAGCATTGTCGTTGATCTTCTCAATCACTTGGAATGGTCCATCTCCTCGAGGTTGCGACTTGGAGTGACGTTGAGCAAGAAATCTCTCTTTACGCATATGTACCCAAACCCAATCACCAGGTTCAAAGACAACTTTCTTGCAATGTTTGTTGGCTTGAGTAGCATATTGCTCAGTCCTCTTCTTAATGATTTGACGTACCTTCTCATGCAATTGCTTAATAAAATTAGCTTTCTTTTCCCCATCCAAACTAGCTCTCTCCTCAATAGGTAGCGGTAAAAGATCCAATGGAGTGAGTGGATTAAAACCATGACAACTTTAAATGGAGAATAACTAGTAGTAGAATGCACACTTCTATTGTAAGCAAACTCCACATGAGGCAAATAATCTTCCTAATTCTTCAAGTTCTTTTGAATAATAGACCTCAACAAAGTAGACAAAGTATGATTGACTACTTTAGTTTGACCATTGGTTTATGAATGACAAGTAGTTGAAAACAATAGCTTTGTTCCTAACTTTCCCCATAATGTTTTCCAAAAGTAGCTAAGGAACTTCACATCACAGTCAAAAACAATAGTCCTCGGAACACCATGTAGAGTAACAATTTCCTTAAAGAATAAATCAGCAATGTTGCTTACATCATCCGTCTTATGACAAGCAATGAAGTGAGCCATCTTAGAGAACCTGTCAACAACAACAAAAATAGAATCTCTACCTCTCTTTGGTCTTGGTAAACCCAAAACAAAGTCCATAAAAATGTCAATCCAAGGAGTAGTAGGAATAGGCAATGGAGTATAAAGACCACGATTCATAACTCTAGACTTAGCTTGTTTACAAGTGAAACATCTTTCACACAATTTTTCAACATTTTTTCATGTTAGGCTAAAAGAAGTGATCATGCAATATGTCTAAAGTTTTCTTTACTCCAAAATGTCCCATTGTAACAGTCCACAGTACGGTAAATAACATATTCTACACACAATTTTTCGATTGGGCTGTCTGTGATGCTTCTAACACTTGCACAATACAGTAATAAACTATAAACATTTATTTATTTAATTAATTCGGAATATAAAATTTTTACAATATTCCGTACACTTTACATCCCCTGTTTCTATTTTGTCATAAGGTAGTACTATATACATGTGTCTGAACATATAGGGGAAGTGACGATACCTTTAAAATTCAATGCACTTTGCCCTAGTGTGCTTACTCGCAGCTCTATTTATTCGAGAGAGCCCTCAAAATAACCTTGCAATTAATCTGGGAAGTTGAAAGATAAGGGGGTGAGTGAACCACGTGCTCAGTAAAGGAGTCGTATGCTGTTTGATACAATGAAATCTATATGCTAGAAAATATTTAATTTTCCATAAATCTAAATGGAATAAATCATTTAATTTCCACTACTTTAGTAACAGTTCAAAACATGTGACAGTTTCAATGATCAAACAGTACAGTGAACTGTAGATATAAAATTGTAGAAATAGTAATCAGTCACTTTCAGTACGGTAGTTTGTAAATATCCAAAATCGTTGGATAAACAGTTCAGTAATTATTTCTATATTAGAAATAATTTTCATAATATCCTTTTTCAATAAATAGTGACTGTCAGTGCAGTTCAGTAAACAATAATCAGTACGATACAGTTCAGTAAACAGTATTTCTCAGTACGGTACAGTTTAGTAGACAGTATTTCTAAGTACCGTACAGTTCAGTAAAACAGTATTTCCCAGTGCAGTACAGTTTAGTAAAACAGTATTTCGGTACGGTTCAGTTCAGTAAACAGTATTCAGTATGGTCCAGTTCAGTAAATAGTATTCACAGTGTAGTACAGTAAAATAGGATTCAGTAAATCCCTTCAGTAAACAGAAATCAGTAAGTTAAGACTAGGCATCACCGTATATCATATCATGCTGTCATCGTCCACTAAGGGACACAATAATCATCCCCGAAGGGACACAGTAATAGTATACAATGAGATTTATGGCCATGATCTATAAGGGATCCTCGGTGTACACTTGCCAGGTAACATCCGGGACCGCTGATGACTGGCGGGTCAATCAGCCACGTGACAGTAATAGTATAACAGTAAAGCATGAATCTCGGGCCCTAAGTCTCAAAATAGTATAAAAACCGTACCACAGCCTTTATGGATCTTATTCAAAATAATTTGAAATATTTAATGTTTATCCATAAGGCTCTCACATTTTCATATATAATCACCTTTATGGAATTTATAAAATAAATAAAATCATCACTTAATTCCATAAAAGGTATAAAATCATTCATTTTCTCATAAAAATACCTTTAAGGAAATCAAATGAATTAAATCATTTATTTAAAGAATTATTTTCCAAAAAGGTATTTTATTTCTCATTTTCACATACAGTAATTCCATAAGTAAATATTCATGTATCAAGTGAGAAAATAAATAAATATTCAATTTGAATATTTAATATCATATAAAATAAATCAAATTCTCACTTTAATAATATATAAAACATGAATATTTAATTTTTCATAACTTTCTCATAATTTCCAATTTATGGAAAATTGGTGGAAATTATATTTAAAATTTCCCATTTAAATCATTTCATGCATCTAAAATATTTTATAATATTTTAGAATACTTTTGGAAATTTTCCGACAGCATAACAGCTGCGGATTCTTAACCTCCTGCACACAATTCACAATATATAAACCAGCTTATCAACCATAATTTTGCATGTTTTCAAACCAAATCATGCTTCCAATATTCTCATAAAATTTAGCTCAAGAAAACATGCAATTCATTATATCACTACAACTCACACACTTCCCCCTTACCTGTCTTACGAAGCCGAGCTTCTCGGTTACGTTTACCAAAACTCATAACTCCCAGCTGCAAAATAATTTTATCAAAATTATTAATATTTTTTCGTTCAATTTTAAGCCATTAACTTTCATAAAATGCAGCCACTAATGTCATAACATAAGCACAAACAGTATAAATTATACTAGTGCTAAAACCCAACTTTTTCATATTAACTTCTTTTTAGGTTCTAATTTCACCAATATTTTTCTTTCAATTTCTAGAGTCCTTTTCTATTATTAATCCCAAAATTCAGTACATTTTCATATTCAAAGATGTCATGGCCGAGCCCCCTCTTTATGACCATTTACTAGAATTCCAACTTTTTCTTATTTCTTGTTTCCAATTGGTAAATGTTTGTCCACGTGAACTTTTCCCCTTCATTTTCCTGCATGAACCACTAAGTTTCTTATTCTTTCATGCCAAACCAAAACCCTCCTTCACTAGCTAAATCTTTGATTTTCAACCTTTTCATAATTCCAAGCTTCCTCTTCATATTATTCATATTCCTTTAACTATTTCTTCTCATCTTTACACAATTTCCAGCCAATTTTCTTGATTGTTCTCATCCATATTAAAATCCCTTTTTATTCCATTCTCATATTCTAAAAGGATTTAACTAAAAACAAGGCCATGTCTATGTTTATTATATTGTAAAACATAGAATACACCATTGAATATCAAGAAAACCATGAGAATCCAAATAGCTTACCTTGACCGAATGACACTTCCAAAACAGAACAAATTCCTTGTTCACGTCAGCCTCACTTTGCTTGGTTCATTGATGGTTCTTAAAGATGGAGGAAGGGTTGATAGGGAAGGTTAAGTGGTTAGCTATAAATGGTATATAATTTTGCTAAGTTTCCTTAGAAGAACGGAAACAAACAGAACACCAACTGTAACACACTGACTTTTCGTGGATAGCAGGGGAATCGGTGAGGAAGATGTAAAAATTTGCTGAAGTTTTATTCTCTTTAGTCTTCCATTCATTCAAGGTATCCAATAGGAGTTCGCCACCTTTCTACTTACCAATTTCCTTCATGATTTTATGTCTTATTAGCATTAAAAATTGAAGAAATTTGCAGCAAAAAGGAATGGCTGGGAGGCTTTCTTGCTGTTCGGTTTTGACTATTTCCATCTCCTTTTTGTAAGCTTCATCCAATAAGATTTATTCACATGGTAAATTTCTAACTCCTCTTTCTTTTTGTATTATTTATTTTGCATTTTTTCTAGGGAATTTATGGTTAAATTCCTTTAAAATCTCTAGCTGGAATTCATGGCAGAAATGAAAAGTAGCTTGCTGTCTCATTTCTTTGGCTGCACGTTCTTAACTTCTTTGCTCACTTTTGATGCATAATTCAACCAATAAAATTCCAGCCACATATCCACTTAATAAAACCATTTTCATCTATTATTATTTATTCAATTTTACACCATAAATTTGCAACAAATTTGTGTCCAACCGTGCATCATAACAGCAAAAAATTTGATGCAAATTGATGCACGGTTTGGACTTTGTTTCTCCACTTCCTTTAATATACTCACCAATGAAATTTAATCACTAGTCCAAATTATAAATTTTCCTCTCTTATAATTCATTTATTTGTATTTTATGCCATGAAATAACACTTCTATTTAAAAGTTACTGATTTATTTTCTTCTCTTATTCTATACTTTCACTTCATCCCTTAATATTCATTTCAACTCTTATACACCATACTATAAATTATAAATCTAATAATTCCAAATTGAGAGTGGAATTTCATTCAATCTTTATTTAATTCCACTAAATAATTCATTTCCACTATCAATAATTTACAAAGTATAGTGTATAGTGTTATAAAATCGGGTCTCACACCTATTAATCCACCACTATGGGTAGAGGTGATTATCGGCTAGGTTGGCCCGACTGTGACGTCCCCGTCACTTCATCTTATCACTTATCTTTTCCTTCTTTATTTAGATTTAGTTTATCCAATGTCGTTCTTCCCTTAATCTTAAGCTAATCATTTAATAGCTTATGAAATTTTATTCAATTTCCATAAACATAAAATGATATATATAAATATCATTCCATTTCCACAGGATCTCATAGATCATTTTAACTTACATCCCCGACATCTTATATACATAAATTCTACTTGTACTGTACTGTAGCTGAATTACAATTTAACTTTACATATGAACATATAAGTATACCTTCTATGCTAACTGGGAAGCGTATCGAGAAGGTACACTTTGATTCTTCAAGCACAAGCTCCTCTAGTCGGAGCATGGTTCACTTCAAGTAGTCTGTAGGAAAATAGTCGTAAAAGGGTGAGTTTACGCTCAGTAAGAAAAGTATGTAAAAGAGCGTACTATGCCTCTATATGCACTTTCTTCCTACTTGGCTCTATAATGTCATGTAAAGCATTATAAAGCATGCATCATAAACTTCTTTCATGCATTGTTTGCAACCATGCATATTCATTTAAAATGACATGGCAAACATACTTTCTTTAAAACATCATACTTCATATCATACTTTAAAACATATATCATATACTTCTTCATACATACATCTTGTACTTTGAAATAGATGGAGACTATGTACAATGTTTAAGCGATTGAGTCGTCATATGAACCGTTCATTCCCATTCATATGACTCATATGACTCTAATCATGCATTAGTACATTGGTATACCATGTAGAGGTCAGGGATTCTCTCCTGCCTTAATAATACCATAGTGAACACTAGTCAGGTGTCACTGATGGTCTTGAGGACCAGACTAGGGTTCCTCACTTAACATACATATTACTAAGGACTTGATCAGAGTCTCTCAGCCATCAGAAATGCATAATCATTACGCAGTCCATAGCCTCAAAACAGTTATAATATACTTTTCAGAAAACACCTTTGTGTTTAAATTAAATAAGCTTTGAAAACATCTTTGCATACAGGGCAGTCGACTGGTCTTATAGGGCAGTCGGCTGCTGCTTCATAATTCCTTTTATCGAAATTAATTTCATTTAAAATTTCGATAATTTCATCTTTGAAAATACATGGGGGCAGTCGACTGGTACATATAGCAGTCGATTGGTTTTCAAACAGAATGCTTCTTAAGAAATAGCAGTCGACTGTTTTTGAAACAGAATGCAATTTGGCAAATAGCAGTCGACTGTCCCATATAGCAGTCGACTGGTTTGAAACAGAATGCTTCTGGGAAAATAGCAGTCGACTGGTTTGCATTGGTTTTCGGAAAACGGCGTTTTGGTTGTCTCTAGGCAGTCGACTTCCCTTTATGGCAGTCGGCTGCCCCTAGCCTAATTGGTACTAGGAGACAAGTCCGAAAATGCATCTTTTCCTATACAAAACCAGCTGATGTTTCTTTCCAAACCATATAAAAACATTATAAAACATGCGGACATAGCCGCCTTACGTCCGTTACATAAATTCCTTACCTCGATTCCTTCGGAAACGCGAAATCACTTGGCGCGTAACCCTAGCTTTTCACTTCTTCAAAGCTGTAACATCAAATCAATTTAAACCTTTAAACCATCATCATACATATATCATACTAACTCCAAACAACTCTAAACCATAAACCAAATTGACTAAATCATCTTCTTCTCTTACCTTCACTAGAGACCAAAATCTCAAACTTTGAGATCTCTTCCAATACTTGGAATCAATCCACCAAACTTTGGATATCACTTATCCTAGTGACAAGGATCGATTTTCGTCAAATGAACTTAATGAGTTGCTGGAGAATTAAGGCAGACTATCAAGGAAATTTGAAATGGAACTTAGAAGCTTGGAGATGGAACGAGAGGGTTGGGGAAGAGGGGCTGGCGTAGGGGTGATGATAGTGAGGGTGATGAGTCATGCAAGATGCATTAATTGCTTCTTATCTCATCCTCCATCTCAGCCATGCTTACCCCTTGACTTAAGACTATTTGACTCTCAATTAATTCCTCTTCTCCTTTCTTCCTATGACTCATCCATTAAATCACCAATCAAAATTCTGGTTTTATTTCTTGTCTCATACCTTAATTAATTTTCTGATATCAATATGCTTCATTTGACTTATTGACATTCAACTTCATTGTTTCTTCTACACATCATGCATACATCATTCACACATTAAACTTCATGTTCATTTAATCATATTAGCTTAGAATACTTTACATACATGGAGGAATACATGGAAATTGAGGATCTCACATCCTCCCCACCTTAGAAAATTTGGTCCTCCAAATTTGCCTTAGCTTGTCATGTAAATAATTCTGGATACCTTTCCTTCATTAAGCTCTTTAGCTCTCATATAGCTTCTTCCATCGTATGGTATTGCCAGAGAATTTTCACTAACGAGATCGTCTTAGACCTCAAAACTTTCTCTTTTCTGTCCAAAATCCTAATCGGCTTCTCTACATAGCTCATATCTTCCCTTATCTCCAAGGGTTCATACTCAATGACATGAGACGGATCCGGATTATACTTCCGAAGCATCGATACATGAAACACATTATGTACTCCCGATAGCTCCGGAGGTAATGCCAATCTATAGGCAACATCACCTATTCGATCTAAAACCTCAAATGGACTGATGTAGCGAGGACTTAACTTACCTCTTCGACCAAATCTCATGATCCATTTGGATGGAGAAACTTTTAAGAACACAAAATCTCTAACCATGAACTCAAGTGGCCTCCGTCGAGCATCTGCATAGCTCTTTTGTCTACTTTGAGCTGTCTTAAGCCTCTGACAAATCAACTTAACATCTTCTGAAGCTTGCTCAACTAGATCTGGAGCCAATAACTTACGTTCGCCCACTTCTTCCCACCCAATCGGAGATCGACACCTTCTTCCATACAAAGCTTCATATGGTGCCATCCCGATGCTTGCATGATAACTATTATTGTATGCAAACTCAGCCAATGGCAGATGGTCATCCCAGGAGCCTCTAAAGTCCATAGCACAAGCCCTCAACATATCCTCGAGCGTCTGAATCGTGCGCTCGGACTGTCCATCAGTCTGCGGATGAAAAGCTGTGCTAAAATTTAACTTAAATCCCATGGCTTCCTGAAAATGTTCCCAGAAATGGGAAGTAAACTTGGAATCTCTATCAGAAGTGATGCTCATTGGAATACCGTGTAGTCTTACCACATCTTTTACATCCATATCTGCCAAAGCATTGAGTGTATCATTTGACTTCATAGGTAGGAAGTGAGCTGATTTTGTCAATCTATCGACAATCACCCAAATACCATCATGATTCTTCTTGGTTCTGGGCAATCCCATAATAAAGTCTATCATAATGTGTTCCCACTTCCACATAGGTATAGGCAGAGGGTGCAGTAATCCTGCTGGCTTTTGGTGCTCTACCTTGACCTGTTGACATGCGAGACATCTTGCTACAAAATCTGCTATGTCTCTTTTCATGCCCTTCCACCAGTACACCTTGCGAAGATTGTGATACATCTTCGTATTTCCTGGATGTAATGTGTACTTAGTGGCATGTGCTTCAATCAAGATTAACTTCTTCAATTCGTCATCATTAGGAACACATATATGACCTCTAAATCTCAAAATTCCATCACTACTGACATTAAATTCTGAGGTCATACCTGACTGCATCTGATTCATAGCCTCTATGCATCTATCGTCTTTCTTTTGAGCACTTCGGATTCTGTCCATTAACTCTGGCTCAATCCTTAAACTAGCCATCATTCCAATTTGCTTATAAGTCATAACATTAAGGTTGAGGCTTGCGAATTGTTCAATTAGTTCATGCTCTTTTATCATCATATAAGACACCATACTTACATGCTTCCGGCTCAGAGCATCTGTCACCACATTGGCTTTCCCCGGGTGGTACAAGATCTCACAATCGTAATCCTTCAGTAGCTCGAGCCATCTTCTTTGCCTCATGTTTAATTCCTTCTGGGAGAATAAGTATTTCAGACTTTTGTGATCCGTAAAAATCTGAAATCTCTCACCATACAAGTAATGCCTCCATATCTTCAGGGCAAATACTACTGCAGCTAACTCCAAATCATGAGTCGGGTAGTTCTTCTCATGGTCCTTCAATTGTCTAGAACCATAGGCTACTACCTTACCATGCTGCATTAACACACATCCCAAACCTTGCCCTGAGGCATCACTGTACACCGCAAATCCACCTGAACCACTAGGGATGGTGAGAATCGGTGCAGTCGTCAGCCTGTGCTTCAACTCTTGGAAGCTACACTCACAGGCTTCATTCCACTCATACTTCACTTCCTTGCGCGTCAAGCGCGTCAGTGGAGCAGCTAGCTTTGAGAAACCCTCTACAAACCTCCTATAGTAGCCAGCTAAACCCAAGAAACTCCTAATCTCCGTCACAGTCTTCGGTCTTTCCCACTGAACCACCGCTTCAATCTTTGATGGATCAACTGAAACTCCATCTTTACTGATCACATGACCTAAGAAGGAGATTTGATTCAACCAGAAATCACATTTACTTAGCTTGGTGTATAGTCCTCTATCTCTGAGGGTCTCTAAAACAATCCTCAAATGCTGCTCATGCTCTTCCCATGACCTCGAGTACACCAAGATGTCATCGATGAAAACAATGACAAACTGGTCCAAGTATTGTTTAAACACATCATTCATCAGATTCATGAAGGCTGCAGGTGCATTGGTTAATCCAAACGGCATCACCAAGAATTCATAATGGCCATACCGTGTCCTAAAGGCAGTCTTAGAGATATCTTCATCTCGGATCTTCAACTGATGATATCCCGATCTCAAGTCTATCTTGGAAAAGACTTGTGCACCCTTGAGCTGATCAAAGAGATCATCTATCCTGGGAAGAGGATACTTGTTCTTGATTGTCACTTTATTCAACCACCGGTAGTCAATGCATAACCTCATACTACCCTCCTTCTTCTTGATAAAAAGCACAGGAGCACCCCAAGGGGATACGCTGGGTCGTATGAATCCCTTGTCTAGCAACTCCTGAAGCTGCTTCTTAAGTTCTTCCAATTTTACCAAAGCCATCCGGTAAGGAGCTCTTGATATAGGCTCAGTCCCCGGCACCAAATCGATAGTGAACTCCACTTCCCTATCCGGAGGAAGTCCTGGAAGATCATCCGGGAACACTTCAGGAAAATCTTGGACTACAGGAATATCCTTGAGTCCGGGACGTTTCTGATCTACGTCCTCCACATAAGCAATGAATCCTTCATACAACCATACATGCTTCTCATTATTTTCATATGAATTCAAATCAAGAACCAAACAGGTTTCATATTAATTTCTTGCAAAATTTACAACATAGCTAACGAGTGAAGAGAATGTTACACTTTTAGCATAACAATCAAATAAAACATGATTATTAGCTAACCAATCCGTACCTAAAATAACATCAAACCCATACATATTTAGTAGGATTAGGTCAGCCTAAGATTCTTTTTCTCCTACCCGTAGCTTACAGTTTCTATACACCAACTCTATCACTTGTGATTCTCTAAGTGGTGTGCTTATCTTTAATGAGTATTCTAAAGTCTCAGGCTCAACAGGTATTTTCATAGCAAACTTAGGAGACACAAAAGAATGCGTAGAGCCTGGATCAAATAATGCTATGACATTTACATCACACAGGTAAATTGTACCTTTAATCACTTTGGACGAGGCATCGGCAGACTCTTCATCAATGGCAAACACTCGTCCTTGGGTCACAGCTTTCTTTCCCTTCTCAGCAGCAGTGGCCTTAGGTTGTGGTTTAGGGGTCTTATCAGATTCGCCAGGCATCCTCGGATCTCTCTGAGGGAAATCTCTAATCATGTGTCCTTTTTCCCCACATCTAAAGCAAGCGCCACTCGCCAAGCGACATGGCTGTGATCCATGAAACTTTCCGCACTGCTCACATCTTAGTATCGTACTCTTTGGTGAGCTAGTGGTACTTCCAACTTGATTTCGGGATCGCTCATCACTTATCTTGATCCCGGTAGCTCTAGGAGTACCTATATCAGTATCATCATCATCATAACTCCAACTTCAATATAATTCCATATAACCATTAAATTAATTTAAAAATTATCTTTTCATACTTTACTTACCTATAGAAACTCCTTCAGATCGTCTACTCCTCCGAAATGGATACCTATCGCTCGAAGCTTTCTCATCCGACTTCCGCTTCATCGGTTCCTTGCCTTTACCCTTGGCTCGGAAGTCAGCATGGTGTAGATCATAGTCCTGCTCACACAATTGAGCCTTACGGACAGCTTCTCCATAGGTGGTGATATCCATCGGATACAGTTTAGATCTAATCGGGGACTTCAATCCCTCGATGAATCTGTAGATCTTATGCCCTTCGTCTCTTCGAACCTCTGGATCGAATCTACTCAAGGTGGTGAACTTAGATTCATACTGATTCACCGTCATCGTTCCTTGAGTTAAACTTAGGAACTTGATCTTCAATCTATTCTGATCCGTGCGTGGGATGTATTGTTCATTAAAAGCTTCCACAAATCTGTCCCACGTAACCTCTTCATATCGGGCCTCTAACACAGTCCGAGTGGCTTGCCACCAATATTCGGCATCATCTATTAGCAGATAGGCAGCCAAGCCTACTTTCTCCCTTTCGGAACAGGGCATATACTCAAAGGATTTTAAAACTGCTTTCATCCAGTTCTCAGCTGTCAACAAATCTCTTTCCCCCTTGAACTTGGGCGGATCCTATTTCTTGAATTCCTTAATCAATGCCACACTGCAATAAGTTCTAGAATCCCGCCTTCCAGTAACTGGGACTGGTGGGGTTACTTCCATAGGAGGAATAACAGTTGCAGTTGCTTGGGTACTTGTGGCCACATTCGGGAAATTAGACATGAACTGCGTAAATATCGTGGCCATGTTCTCCATATGCTTTTCCATTTTAGCTAGCCTCATATTCGGGCTATGTGGTGGAGATGGTTGAGGAGCGAAACTGGGGGCTCTTCAGTACGACCCCGTCCTCTTCCTCTACTTGTACCTTTTCTTCGTGAGCTCATACTGTAAATATCATCATCATTGAGCTCTTTAGTATAACTAAAAACAGCTATACTATACATTTGTATTCAAACAAGTACAGTACAATTGGGGGATATACTCGATTTCTAGCTTCTTGACACTAACAAACCTCAATCTAAACTGCTCTGATACCACTCTGTGACGTCCCCGTCACTTCATCTTATCACTTATCTTTTCCTTCTTTATTTAGATTTAGTTTATCCAGTGTCGTTCTTCCCTTAATCTTAAGCTAATCATTTAATAGCTTATGAAATTTTATTCAATTTCCATAAACATAAAATGATATATATAAATATCATTCCATTTCCACAGGATCTCATAGATCATTTTAACTTACATCCCCGACATCTTATATACATAAATTCTACTTGTACTGTACTGTAGCTGAATTACAATTTAACTTTACATATGAACATATAAGTATACCTTCTATGCTAACTGGGAAGCGTATCGAGAAGGTACACTTTGATTCTTCAAGCACAAGCTCTTCTAGTCGGAGCATGGTTCACTTCAAGTAGTCTGTAGGAAAATAGTCGTAAAAGGGTGAGTTTACGCTCAGTAAGAAAAGTATGTAAAAGAGCGTACTATGCCTCTATATGCACTTTCTTCCTACTTGGCTCTATAATGTCATGTAAAGCATTATAAAGCATGCATCATAAACTTCTTTCATGCATTGTTTGCAACCATGCATATTCATTTAAAATGACATGGCAAACATACTTTCTTTAAAATATCATACTTCATATCATACTTTAAAACATATATCATATACTTCTTCATACATACATCTTGTACTTTGAAATAGATGGAGACTATGTACAATGTTTAAGCGATTGAGTCATCATATGAACCATTCATTCCCATTCATATGACTCATATGACTCTAATCATGCATTAGTACATTGGTATACCATGTAGAGGTCAGGGATTCTCTCCTGCCTTAATAATACCATAGTGAACACTAGTCAGGTGTCACTGATGGTCTTGAGGACCGGACTAGGGTTCCTCACTTAACATACATATTACTGAGGACTTGATTAGAGTCTCTCAGCAATCAGAAATGCATAATCATTACGCAGTCCATAGCCTCAAAACAGTTATAATATACTTTTCAGAAAACACCTTTGTGTTTAAATTAAATAAGCTTTGAAAACATCTTTGCATACAGGGCAGTCGACTGGTCTTATAGGGCAGTCGGCTGCTGCTTCATAATTCCTTTAATCGAAATTAATTTCATTTAAAATTTCGATAATTTCATCTTTGAAAATACATGGGGGCAGTCGACTGGTACATATAGACATCGACTGGTTTTCAAACAGAATGCTTCTTAAGAAATAGCAGTCGACTGGTCATATAGGGCAGTCGACTGTTTTTGAAACAGAATGCAATTTGGCAAATAGCAGTCGATTGTCCCATATAGCAGTCGACTGGTTTGAAACAGAATGCTTCTGGGAAAATAGCAGTCGACCGGCTTACATAGCAGTCGACTGGTTTGCATCGGTTTTCGGAAAACGGCGTTTTGGTTGTCTCTAGGCAGTCGACTTCCCTTTATGGCAGTCGGCTGCCCCTAGCCTAATTGGTACTAGGAGACAAGTCCGAAAATGCATCTTTTCCTATACAAAACCAGCTGATGTTTCTTTCCAAACCACATAAAAACATTATAAAACATGCGGACATAGCCGCCTTACGTCCGTTACATAAATTCCTTACCTCGATTCCTTCGGAAACGCGAAATCACTTGGCGCGTAACCCTAGCTTTTCACTTCTTCAAAGCTGTAACATCAAATCAATTTAAACCTTTAAACCATCATCATACATATATCATACTAACTCCAAACAACTCTAAACCATAAACCAAATTGACTAAATCATCTTCTTCTCTTACCTTCACTAGAGACCAAAATCTCAAACTTTGAGATCTCTTCCAATACTTGGAATCAATCCACCAAACTTTGGATATCACTTATCCTAGTGACAAGGATCGATTTTCGTCAAATGAACTTAATGAGTTGCTGGAGAATTAAGGCAGACTATCAAGGAAATTTGAAATGGAACTTAGAAGCTTGGAGATGGAACGAGAGGGCTGGGGAAGAAGGGCTGGCGTAAGGGTGATGATAGTGAGGGTGATGAGTCATACAAGATGCATTAATTGCTTCTTATCTCATCCTCCATCTCAGCCATGCTTACCCTTTGACTCAAGACTATTTGACCCTCAATTAATTCCTCTTCTCTTTTCTTCCTATAACTCATCCATTAAATCACCAATCAAAATTCTGGTTTTATTTCTTATCTCATACCTTAATTAATTTTCTGATATCAATATGCTTCATTTGACTTTTTGACATTGAACTTCATTGTTTCTTCTACACATCATGCATACATCATTCACACATTAAACTTCATGTTCATTTAATCATATTAGCTTAGAATACTTTACATACATGGAGGAATACATGGAAATTGAGGATCTCGCACCAACCCAGTTCAGAACCCAGTTGATGTTAATTTGACCTGATCACTAAACCTAGTTAATGTCGGGTTCGAACCGGTCTAGCTCAGTATCATACCAGGCAGGCCTGGTTCAACCAATTTCGAGGGCCCGGTTACAAACCGGACCGATTCAACAAAAATTAAAAAATAAAAAATAAAAAGCAGCCTGCCACTGTGCATGCAGTGGCATGTTGCATGCACGCAGGCAGTAGCCTGCAAAGGCTACTGCCTGTGTTGTGTAAGGAAGGGAGCGTCGCTCCCTCCCTCATTTTTTTTATTTATTTTTTAAAATTTTTAAAATTATTTTAAATTTTCGTTTTTCCTCTATAAATACCAATTCATTTCCTTTCATTTTTCTTTACATTTTCTTTCATATTTTCTCTCAAATCTAAACACTCATCCACTCTTATTTTCTTAATACTCACTCATACTCTCTCAATAATCACTCAAACTCTCTCAAATTCACTTAAATTCTCTTATTCCAAATTTATAATATCATCATTTTCTTCTCTAAATTTCGTTTTTTTTATCATAATAATTTTATTATAATATCATATTCATAATATAACTTTATTTTATTATAATAATAGTTTTATTACATAATTTTATAGTAATTTATTTTTACATTATTGTTACATTAATTAAATAAATTATAATAACTTTATAATAAATTGTTGTTAAATTAAACTATTAACATTATTTATTATAAATATAAATTTATTAGATTAAATTATAAAAATATATTAATATATATTTATTTTTATTAAAATAAATTAATATAAATTTAAAAAAAATTAAATTAAAATAACAGGTTTAACAGCGAACTGGTCCACGAATCGGGTCGGTTCGCAAGTAAAATTAAAGCGAACCGACCCAGCTCGGACCGGTTCATAACTGGTTCAGACTGGTTTAAGCTGTCAGTGAGCCGGAACTGGTAAGAACTGACTTGGAACGGCCCACTAATAGCTCTAACTATGGGCTTCTCTAACAAGTAATTTTCTTAAAGAACTCATAGGCACACATAATCTATTTTCCCTAAATAAGAATCCATCATGCCTATAAAACTTTCCAAAACCAGTTTTCTTACATGTATTGAACAAATTTTCAAAATCTTCATCAGTAGCGTTTTGCTTCAAGAGTAGTGATTAGAGTATATGTTCGAGACAATGCATCAGCCACGACTTTTTCCTTACCTTGTTTATATTTGATCACCTATGGAAATGTCTCAATGAACTGCATCCACTTGGCATGACGCTTGTTCAACTTGCTTTGTCCCTTCAAGTGTTTCAAGGACTCATGATCAGTGTGGATGACGAATTCCTTGGGCCATAAATAATGTTGCCATGTTTCCAAGGCCCTCACTTGTGCATACATCTCTTTATCATACGTGGGATAGTTAAGAGTAGCTCCACTTAACTTTTCACTAAAGAAAGTAATTGGGCACTTCTCCTGCATTAAAATAGCTTCGATACCTATACTTGAAGCATCACACTCAATCTCGATTATTTTCTCTTTTTGCTTAGCCTCGACTTCACTCACTATTTTTTTCTCTCTCTCTTTTAATCTTAATTGATCCTCATCTTTCACTAGCGCACTTAAAGCTTGACATGCTACAGATACCTTTCCATCCATAGGTAATTCCATACTATCCTCATCATCTTCTAATGGCAGCATAGAATAATCATTGGATTCTTCTCCATAGTTGCTATCCAACTTATTATTACCAATATTAACACATGTATGAGAAGCATTACCTTGGTTTACCTTAGCTAGGGCAACGTCATGTTGCTCCACCTTATCATATTTACCCAACTTCGACTCTATTCTCGAAAGTTGTTGGTGCATGGCTTGGAATATGAACTCAATCTTACTCAAATCAGGCTTTTCACTATTAGAAGACATGATTGTATCCTGTAAGAAATGTTAGTAAAAGAAAAGGACCTCACAAGTATGACCTCACGTGTTTACACTTAATACACATAAGAATGTAACACTCACACTCGTGTTTCACTCAATTTTAATATGGCTTTTCTCTACTAATGTTACTCACACACTCTTGCCTTTTTCCCTGACACAACTTTTCTCTATAGGTTCTATATTGAACTCAAGACTCAATCAAAAATCAACTTATGGAATCCAACAACCAACCAACAATAAACAAGATGAGCACAAGATTTTAATCAAGGGAAAACAAAACAATGAAGACTCAATAAGACTTAGCAAGACTCAATAAGACTCAAGAAGACTCCAATGAATCTTGACCTTGAAGGAAATATGGGTGTTTTGGGGTGTTTGGTTAGGGTTTGGTTCAGCCAAAGGTGGGGTAGTTTGGTATTTTTTAGGTGGTAGGGTCAAAAGGTAATTTTAGGAAGTAGGGGTCAAAAGGTAAGTAGAAATTTTCAGATTTAGGCAAAAAAAATCTCAAAGCTCAAGAAAGAGTAACTACCTGATGAAGCACACCTCTAAGGATTGCCTTTGATGTTGCACTTGCTAGCATAATATAACGAATTACCTCTTCAATTGATTTTCTTTTCTTTTTTTACCTTTTTTTTTACTATAGTAAACAAAAAATGAAGAAAAATAAAAACTCTAAGTGACAATAAGAGGTTTACTTAGAGAACAAGGCAACTTTGAGAAAACAAGCTAGTTTTAGTAATAGCTTGTGGCAAGAAACGAGAGGGAATGGTGGCTTGTAAAACAAGTAGTCTTTATCTGATGTAGAGCTTCTGAAGGTTTCTTGGTGAGCAAGAAAACCTTTAGGATTTGGTTGCTTGGAGAACACGATAAGGTTTACTTGGTGGCTAAGTAAAGGTAGGATATTTTAATAAAGACGATAGGTTTGAGGACAAACAATTGTCCAAGATAAGAAGACAAAGAAAAAAAAACACAAGAATGCAACAAAACGAGACTCCCACGAATTAAACCTAAGCTCTGATGCCAAATGATATAAGCCTCACCGAAAGAAGATGAGGTTCAATGAAGAACACGAAGAAGAAAAACAAGAACAAGTTAAAAACGCAGCAAAAGAAAACAAAAATTAGAGATAAAACCAAGACCTGTTGTGTAGAAACACAAGAACCTATGGTATTGGACCAAGACCCATTGCTTAGAAAAGCAAAAACCTATGGTATAAATTGGTTGAAGGTAGAAGAATGCCACAATGAAGACCTTGATAAGCTCAAGAGTTCTCAAGAGAACCAAAGAGAAGAAGTCTCTCAATTTTATTACTTAAATCAATTGTGTTCTACCCAAAGGGTTACATAGCTATTTATAGGCAAATAGTAAACTTACAACACAAGTAATAGGAATCCTACTTTCCTAACTTGCAGAATAAGAAATAGAAATCTTACAACACCTATTAAATAAAAAGGAATTGGGCTTAAATTAAATTAAGACAATGTTCAGCCCAATAATATATAACTAAATAAACTAAGTATAGTATTTGGCCTAATTGCACTATGACCAATTTATGCAACCAGCCTAATTGCAATTATGCCCAATACTTGTGTGTCTTCAAGAAGGTTGAACTTGGACTTGGATCATATTGTAGAAGACTTTGTCATCCTCCATGCTCAAGCTTTGTTGGACTTTCTCTCTAGCAAAATTAATGAAACCAGCCAAGGCTTATTGCATTATCTTTGTTTTAGCTCTTGTCATTAGACCTCTATAGATGCTCAAAGGATCACGATCACCACGAATATGACTTGGGCTTTGTGAGCTTGATGGGCCTCCATCAATCTAAATTCATGCCCCCAAGAGGCATTCTTGCTTTTCATCTAAAGATATCTTTTAAAGCTTGTTCTTTTATTTAGGCTTCAATTTCTTCATTCAACTTGATCGCCTACTAATGTCTTCAATGACTCTTTAAAGGCTCATTATCTCATTGTACAAGTATGCCTTCATTCAATATGCAATTCTTCAATTTGAGCATTTACATTTGACCAAAATAGGCTTTTAAAGGTATGTAATGTAGGCTCGAATGAGGGTTTACAAAAAAAAGAATAAATAGGCCCAAACTATGTTTCAGGGTTTATAAACCAAAGGATCACATTGTTATTAAGTAAATCATTTGAGCATTTTGCCCTATTCTAATTCACTCATTTCTTTCTTCTTTTTTTGGGTTCTTTTTTTATTGTATTCAAACCCTTTTTCTCTTTTTTTTTTCACAAAAATGGAGCTACTTCTTTTTTTTTGCCCCTTGATTCATCATAAATACTTTCATATTTACCCCCTCAAATTTTTCTTATGAATGCTTTTCCTTCTTTCCTTGCCCCCAGTGTAGAGGATGATCCTTAGTGGGTTATATCATAAAAAACATAATATAGGCTCAAAAGGAGTAATTAAAAGATAATTTTACTCACACTTAAAGGATAATGAAAGAAGGCCATTTATCATTTCAAATGTAAATACTTTCACTAAAGAACATTTATCGAACAATGATAGTCTTGTTAGAAGTTTCTATAAAAGATTCACCTTTCTGGTATCGTATATCAAGTGAAGATTATGAACAACTTTTCTTTCATTTTCTTGCTTAAGCAATATTAGCAGACTAATAATTCATCAACAGTAGTATTCTTTCAGAATCGAATCCCAGATTTATTAACATCATTATCATCGTGTTCATTATTTGAATACTTGTGAAAGGAAGATATGGTGAGTATGTGGGTAATGAGCAATGAGCATAGAAAATGAGAAAATGACAGTGCATCACGCTAGTTGCTTTATTGAAAGGAAACTAAATAAAAGTTAGCTTATAAGTAAAACTTTATTCTGTGCTTTTGGGCTTAAGCACTTTGGAAAAATTGTCTTGCATTACTTAAAGGAAATAAAAAAATATTAATAAATCTCTAGACTTGCATGGTTTGAACTCCTCTCACCTTAAAAGAATCATCCCTCATTTGCATGGTTAGGCAATGGATTTGCATTCATAGCTAGTTCCCTTTTTGTTTCAAAGTCCAAATGCCAGCTTTTATCAAACCTTGCACCCTATACTTTAAAGCAATGCAATTCTCCAAGGAATGACCTAGATTCTCAAAATGATACTCACATCGAGTGTTCTCATTATACCATTTTGCATACGGAGGCTTGAGAGGTTCCACATAGACTAGGGTGACGAGTTGCTCTTTAATCAATCGTTGGTACAAGTCAGTGTAACTGATGGGAATTAGGTTGATTAGAGTTTTTGTCATTTTAGCCATGCACTCTCAGGATTGCTTTCTTGTTTGTTGGACTGGACAACTAGTTGAGTAGTTGGTGCAAGTTTTTGAGGGTTAAAGCTCTTCTACCTTGACTTCTCTCCTAATACTTCTTTCTTTTCTTAAAATTTTTGCCACTTCAACCGCCTCAATTCAATAAAATATTCAATCGATATGCATGTCTGATACAAAGGGTTTGGCATAGCTCTTTCTCTTTCCAGATCCTCTTGGTGCAAACACAATAATGACAGACACCCCATCTTTGAAAAGTATCATCTTTAGTTCTTTCAGATGTACATCAAATCCAACAACTTTCTCGGGGGCTAAAAACTTTGCATGAACCCACAACTGCAACCTGACTAAGCATCCCATTTTCGATCTCTTTCGAACTAAATCTTCTTACTTCCATACTAATCCCTTTAACTTTAAGCAACACATCTTTGATGTCTGTGATGATCACGATTTTTCAAATTTAGTAAATAATTTATTTGTTTAGACTCTTATAATTAATATGGAGTATTTAAAAGTTATAGAATTAATTTAATTAAGTGATAATTACATTTTAGAATTTTATCACAATGGAAATGGAGTATTTAAAAATTAAGGAAATATATATGTATATAAATATGTATATGGATTTATTAAAAAATTAAATATACATATATATGTATAATTATATTTATGTGAGTAAATGTGTGTGTATATAGATACACACATAATAAAGATTATAAAATTGAATATATATATATACACACACATATAATAAAAATTATAAAATTGAAAATATATATATACACACACAAATAATAAATAATTAAAATATAGAAATAAATACATGATGAACAGAAAGTTAATTCTCGCAAATGCACGAATATAGATAGTATAGTGTGCAAATACAAGAGTCGATCCCACAAAGATTTGCTAAATTTAGTCAATTGAAATTTAACTACTTATACTCTAAAAAATTATAAAAATCAAGTAAAGAAATTACCTAAGTATCTAATTAATTATTAAATTATCTAATTAAATTAACTAACCTGTTAGCTTTAAATTGACATGTATTTTAAAATGACAAAACTCAAGTAAACTTAAAGCATTTTTCTACAATGTAAATTTGCTCAAAATGAACTCAATGATGGAAAATACTTTAAACAAATTTTTGGAATGTGATTTCCATTGAAAAAGTCAGGAAATACTCTTATAAAAGTGTTAGAAGGTTTTGAACTGACTTAGAATCACAAAAGCCATCAAATTGTCTCAATTTGCAACAAAAGAAGTATAGGAAATTATGAAGGATCGATCCCCCCTGTAGAGGGATCGATCCCCCCTGTAGAGGGATCGATCCCTAGGTGGCAGAAAGTTTGGAATGCCTCTTGGAAAGCCTCTTGGAAAGCCTTCTGGAAATTTTGGATCGATCCCATATGGTAAGGGATCGATCCCTTTTCACGTAAACAGTGTCCAAAGGCTAGTTTCTGAGGGTTTCAACCAGAAGTTTTGCATTAAATGCTTCAACACCCATCCCAAGCATTTGGTGGACTATAAATACAGGCATTTATGAAGTTTGGAGGTAGAACAAGCACTCAGAAACTCTCAAAGCTTCAAGAAAGAAATCCAAGCTGGAAAATTCATTCCTTGTATTCCATTTGTGATATTTCACCTTGTTCATCACCTACTTACACAAATTTTTGATATTCAAGAGGGTGTGCTAGCCTTATAAGGTTGTTCTTGTAAGAGTGAGAGTAGCATTATAAGGGGATAGAATTAGAAGTTTATTTCTAAGCCTTCAAGAAAAACTGTAAGAGGTATTACCACACCTTGAAGTGGTTTGTAAGCATTCACAAAGAAGAGTGGAATCAATCCCTTGATAAGAGGATCAAGGAGAGAGGACGTAGGTAAGAGATTGGTCGAACCTCTATAAAATCTATGTTTGCTTCTCTTACCCTTCCTTATTTACTGCATTTATTTCACTATTGCTTTATTTATTTTAATTGTGCATTAAGCTTTTAGAAAAACCATAAATTAGTAGAAAAATCGATTCACTCCCTCGGTAGAACCAACAATTGGTATTAGAGCTTGGACTCAAAAGTCGATTAGGAGTAATTTCCTTCGAGTAAAAACGATCTAGATGGCTCCAACTAGTGTATCTGCACCTTTGGTAGGAGAATGACACTCTACGGTTAGACCATCACTCTTCAATGGTGAAAATTATGCATATTGGAAGACTAGGATGATGTTATTCATTCAAGCTAATGATTATAAAGTGTGGAGAATTATAGTTAAAGGCCCCTTAGTTCCTATTAAGAAGGTAGATGGGAAAGAAGTGCCAAAGAAAGAGGATGAATAAGATACAAATGATTTTAGAATGACACAATTAAACGCTAAGGCAATGCACACACTCTTTTGTGTATTAGGACCTAATGAGTATAATAAAGTATCACAATGTGAGAATGCTAAACAAATTTGGGATAAGCTAGTTGTTACTCATGAAGGTACCACACAAGTTAAAGAGACTAAAGTAGGAATGCTCACTCAAGATTATGAGTTATTTAAAATGAAGAGTGATGAATCAATTAGCGATATGTTAACTAGATTCACTGATATCATAAATGGTCTCAAGTCTTTAGGAAAAACATATTCAAATGTTGAAATGGTGAAGAAGATTCTAAATAGCTTACCTAAATCATGGGAAGCAAAAGTTACAGCTATTGAGGAATCTAAAGATCCACATACACTTTCTCTAGATGAACTCATGGGATCTTTACTCACCTACGAAATGAAAATCAAAAGAAATCATGAACCTCCCAAGAAAGTTGGAGTTGCATTAAAATCCACCACAAATGAGGAATATAAAGATGATCATAATGAAAGTGGTGATGATGAGGATTTAGAGATGGTCATGTTTGTTAAGAGGTTTAATAAATTCATGAGGATGAGAACTAGTGGAAACTCTAGGAGACCCCCTAGGAGAGACATTAACAAAGGAGAGACAAGTAGGAAAGAAAAGGATCAAATCATTTGTTATGAATGTAAAAAACTGGTCACATTAAATTTGATTGTCCTTTTTATAGAAAACAAAATGAGAAGAAATCAAAGAAGAAGGTAATGATGGTTACATAGAGTGATAGTGACTGCTCCGATGAAGAAAATATAGAAGATGAAGTAGCCAACCTTTGCTTTATGGCTATTGAAGATGAAAAGGTAAAAACTAACTCATTTGACACTAATGAATATACATTTGATGAATTACAAGATGTATTTGATGAGTTAGCAAATGAGTTTGAGTGCATGAATATAAAATATAAGAAAATGATTTCAAAATTGAAAAAGGAAAATGAAATGCTCATGAATGTTAAATTAGAATGTGAGAAGAAATTAGAAAATGCAAATATATAAATAGAAGAATTAAGTAAAAAGAACCTTAACTTACAAAATTCATTTTCTAGATTTTATATGGGTCAACAAAAACTTGATCATATGCTAGAGACCCAAAGAGCATTTTTTGATAGAGAAGGAGTAGGCTACAATGCATCAAACAAAGAAACTCATCTTAAAAACTTTTTTGTTAAAGATAGAAAATTTGTATTATGTACCTCATGTAATAAACTAGGATACTCTACACAAGCATGCACATCTAGGAAGACCATTATTAGAGGAAAAATAGTTGTTAAGATTTGCGTGCTAAAGCATGTTTTAAATTCAAGTGTTGAGTTATTAAAAATGAAATGGATCCTTAAAGGATCAAACCTTATTAGTACTAACTCACAAGGACCCAAGAAAATTTGGGTACCTAAGATAAAAGTTTGATGTATTTGTGTGTAGGAGGAAGAGCATTGCTATAAGGCTAAGTCCAAGGAGCATTGGTACCTTGATAGTGGATGCTCAAGACACATGACCGGTGACAAGAGCCAATTCAAGTTCTTAAAGCCTAAAAGTGGTGGAGAAGTCACGTTTGGAGACAACTGCAAAGGACAAATTGAAGGAATTGGCTCCATTGGTAACTCCTTCTCAACTATTGAAAATGTTTTGTATGTTAGAGGTTTAAAACATAATTTGCTTAGTATTAGTCAATTGTGTGATAAGGGTTTTAAAGTTGTGTTTGATGCTTTGTGTTGTAAAGTTGTTAATGCTAAAACTAATCAAATTATTTTTATTGGACATAAACAAGGAAACATTTACATTGTTAATTTAGATGAGCTAAATAGCAAAAATGTATGCTTTATGGCCACTAGAGAGGATGAACCTTGGTTATAGCATAGAAGACTAGGTCATGCTAACATGCATGTTTTATCTAAATTAGCCAAAAGAGATTTAGTGGTATGTTTACCTAAGCTTCAATTTGAAAATGATAAAGTTTGTGAGGCTTGTGTAAGAGGAAAACACAAGAGAATATCATTTAAATCTAAAAAGTGTGTTACAACCTCTAGGTTACTTCAACTCCTTCACTTAGATCTTTTTAGACCAACTAGAACCACTAGTTTAGGAGGAAAACACTATGGTTTTGTCATAGTTGATGACTACACTAGGTTTACTTGGGTGTTCTTTTTAAGTGTGAAAAATGAAGCCTTAGAGAAATTCATTATTTTTTCAAAACTTGTTCAAAATGAAAAAGGTTACTCTATTATTAGCATTAGGAGTGATCATGGAAAAGAATTTGAAAAATTTGGTTTTGATACATATTGTAATGAAAATGGTATTAGTCATAACTTTTCAGCTCCTAGAACTTCTCAACAAAATGGGGTAGTTGAAAGGAGAAATAAAATCTTAGAAGAAATGGCTAGAACCATGCTTTGTGAAAATAATTTACCAAAATATTTTTGGGTTGAAACTATAAACATTGCATGTTATGTTATAAATAGAGCTATGGTTAGACCTATTTTAAAGAAAACTCTCTATGAGCTTTATAAAGGAAAAAAAGGTCTAACATAAGCTATTTTCATCCATTTGGATGCAAATGTTTTATTTTGAACAATGGAAAAGATAACTTAGGAAAATTTGATGCAAAAAGTGATGAAGGCATTTTTCTTGGTTATTCTTCAAATTCTAAGGCATATAGAGTTTTCAATAAAAGAACACTTGTTATAGAAGAATCAATTCATGTGATTTTTGATAAATTAAATACCTCTAGTAGAACTAATTTTGATGATGAAGTAGAGATATTTAATGAACCTATAGTTGATCCATCTCAAGACAAAGATGTTAGGGAATAATTAGAAGATCTTGATATATATAAGAATGAGGAGTCATTGGAACAAGAAATAATTGAGAAAGAATCAAGATGTCCTAGAGAACTTGGTTATGTGAAGGATAATGATATTGTTGGAGATCCAAATATTGGTGTTAGAACTAGATCAACCTATAAAAACATATGTCAACATGTAGCTTTTGTGTCACAATTTGAACCAAAGAATGTGCATGAGGCCTTGAAAGATGAAAATTGGATTATGGCTATGCAAGAGGAATTAAACCAATTTGAAAGAAGCAAAGTATGGACACTAGTGGAAAGACATAAGGATCATCCAATTATTGGAACTAAATGGATATTCAAGAATAAAATGGATGAGAATAGCATAATAGTTAGAAACAAAGCTAGATTAGTGGCACAAGGATATATGCAAGAAAAAGGGATAGGCTATGATGAAACATATGCTCCGGTAGCTAGATTAGAAGCCATTAGAATGCTACTTGCCTTTGCATCCTACAAAGATTTTAAACTAAATCAAATGGATGTTAAAAGTGCCTTTTTAAATGGTTACATAAATGAAGAGGTCTATGTTGAGCAACCTCCCGGTTTTGAAAATCCAAAGTTTTCTAACTATGTTTTCAAATTATCAAAAGCTTTATATGGATTAAAACAAGCTCCTAGAGCTTGGTATGAAAGACTTTAGAAGTTTTTGATTGAAAAAGGTTTTGCAAGAGGCAAAGTAGATACAACCTTATTTATTCAATCCAAGGGTAGTGACTTATTACTAGTTCAAATTTATGTGGATGATATTATTTTTGGATCTACAAATGAGTCATTGTGTAAAGATTTTTCCAAAGTAATGCAAGGTGAATATGAAATGAGCATGATGGGAGAGCTAACCTTCTTTCTAGGACTTCAAGTTAAATAATGTAAAAGAAGGTATTTTCATAAATCAAGCTAAGTATACTAAGGACCTGCTCAAGAGGTTTGGAATGGATGAGTCTAAATCTTATTCCACTCCAATGAGCACAAATATCAAGCTTGATAAAGATGAAAGAGGAAAATGTGTAGACACTAAACTATATAGGTCTATGATTGGTTCATTGCTATATCTCACTGGTAGTAGACCCGATATAATGTTTAGTGTATGCTTGTGTGCTAGATTTCAGTCATCTCCTAGAGAATCACACCTACAAGCTGTAAAAAAGAATCCTTAGTACCTTAAAGACACTTCTTCCTTAGGACTTTGGTATCTTAAAGACTCAACTTTTATTCTCCATGCTTATTTCGATGCGGATTTTGGTGGTTGTAAAATTGATAGAAAAAGCACATCCGGAACTTGTCAATTCTTAGGAAATAGTCTCATTTCATGGTTCTCTAAGAAACAAAATAGTGTAGCTCAATCCACAACCGAAGCTGAATATATTACTTTCGAAAGTTGTTGTGCTCAAGTATTGTGGATTAAACAACATATGAGTGACTATGGAATAGAAATGAATCAAGTTCCTATCAAATGTGATAATACTAGTGCCATCAATCTTACCAAAAATCCCATACAACACTCTAGAACTAAGCATATTGAAATAAGACATCATTTTATCAGAGATCATGTCCAAAAAGGTGATATTGTTCTAGAATATATAGATACCTTGCACCAACTAGCTGATATCTTCACCAAACCCTTGGACAAGGAGCAATTTTGCACACTTAGAGGTGAACTAGGTCTTATGAATGCTCCTCGAATTAAATTGATTTTGAATGAATGGTTTAAATTGGTTGTGATGAATGCAAGTCATAAATTTAGAAAATGTATTGATCACTTACTGTTCATGACCTTAACTTAGCACATTTTTACTAGTTCTTAGGATGAATTGTTGAAATATGTGTGTTTGATCATGTTAATTCCTTATCCTTCAGCCTCATCAACAAAAACTCACCTCTCATGTTTAAGACATTCTGAAAATCATGCCAAAATAGTTTTCAATGATTTTTTGCATGCTTTAAATGATTTTCTGCATATTTTTGGCATTTTCAAGTCACATATCATGTTTTCCAAATTACTCAAACTTGATTTTGATTTTAAAATAGTGAAAATGCACAAATTAGTCTGTTTTCAAATCATTTTTCTACATCAAAACAAAGGCAGATGACTGAGGGGTCAATTCTTCCAAAAATAGGATTGATTTCTAGGTCTTTCAGGCCAAAATTCTGGGTTTCTGCTATGAGGGATCAATCCCATAGTTCCCAAATGGTTTGGGAAACTCTCGGCCAGGAAGGGATCGATCCCTTCCTATAAGGGATCGATACCCTCAGGCCAGAAATCAAATCTTGCTCTTTAAAATCATCGGCCCCCTCTTTTCTTTGACACTATTCACCTTCCCTTCAACAGAAACATCCTTCCTCCATTTTCTTTTCACCAAAACTTCAAGATCCAACTCATTTCTCCACCAAATCACTTCATTTCTTCACCATTCTGCATCTTTTCTCCATCTCTTTCACTTCTCCTCATCCTTTCACATTAAAATCTCATCGTTCTTGACTTCCTCTCTTTCCCCTTGAGTTCATCACTATTCACACCCAATATTTCAATTGTAAGTGTTTCTTCCTAATTTTCATCAATTTTTCTTGCATTTCTCATTTATTTCATCATATCTTGTTAACCCATTTCCAATTTCTGAATAAATTTTCATTCCATCTTGTTCTTCATTTCACATAAAACCTATGTTTTTGTCTAACTTCTAGTGTTCATAACTTAAAATCCTTTTAATATTTCAGCATCATTCCTTCATCAAAGTTGTTGCTTGTATATTGCTCTGTGACTCTGTGTTATTGGTTAGCCTTCCATTCCCCCATCCACTCTTCCATACTCTACCCAACTTGTGCTCACCACCTGCTCGACAAAATACCTTAGAGACCTTCACTCTATCATAATGGCTCCTAAAATGAAACACGCTGCTCAGAAACGGAAAGCCCCTGCTTCTTCCTCCTCTTCTGTTCCAACAGCTTTCAATCGCTGCTTTCACAATGCGGAAGAGAAAACTAGTTTTCACACCAAATTTGCCAACATGTGCATCAAACATTGGCGCCCGATTGATTTTGGATTCCTTGAATCAATCGGATTTCCATACTTAGCCAAATTCGATGGTTTTCGCTGGACAAACTTTCTGAAAATTAACACTCCAGTGCCTTGCAACATTGTTCGAGCATTTTTCTCCAACGCCAAACTAATCATGAGTCCCAATGATCCATGTGAAGTTATAGGAATTCAATCATTCATCATGGGAAAGCATATTGAAGTCACTGAACAATCACTCTCCCATGCTTTCGGCATTCTCGAAGGAGGCCTTACTTATGAAACTGCCGAGGTTCCTTTAGAGTTCGTCATTCATGATGAGCGTGCTAGTGATCTTCCAGTCTTTGCACGTCTCTTACACATCATCATCTCATGGAATCTCCATCCACTTGGCACAAAATATTCTCAAGTCCGTAGGCTCAACAGGTTTTGGCTACATCATATACATTCACCTGATGGTTATCAACCTGATCTTCTTCACTTCATTCTTCAAGATTGGGTGAAAATCGTTCGAGGTAAAGTCAAGTCTATTGTTTATCCTCAACCATTGGCTTACTATCTACTCGACCAAGGCGTAGACTGCTCGTGTGAAGTTGGTGCCCTTTCTGAATCAAATACCACCATCAATCTCACCACCATGCATAACCTTGGGTGGTATTCCCGTCAGCGAGGTGATACTGTACTTTGGGAAAAGAGCCATGGTCAGCCTGCATTTCCCGAGCAAGACAGCTAAGAGGAACCTCCTGTCGAACCGTCTTCCTCCGCACCATTAGGATCCACCTCGGCTTCTCATGACCAGATCATGCTCACGCTTCAAAATTTCCAGCAGACCTTCACTCAGCATTTTGATCAGCTCGATGCTCGTCTTGACAATATGGAGGAAACATAGGTTGCCTTATTCGATGAAGTCTAAGACATTGCATGTAGCAAGAGGACTTCGTTGAGCAGTATCACTTGACATTCCCTAGGCGTCGTTGACTTGAGTCTCTTTGCTTGTCATGATTTTCTGATTTCAGACTTTATACCTATTAGATTGTTGTGACATTTCCTAGTTGTGTTTGTGATGTTTTAAACTTCTCTTAGTTGTATGTGCTGGATCTTAGACCTTTATTTCTCTATGGAATGGCTTATAATTATGTTTATGACATTGACTTGATCTATGTTTCTATTTATGCCATTGGAATGGTTTATGCTTCTGCCCTTGTTGCTTTAAATTGACTTATGCCTCGGATAATTTTTTCCATGATATATATTTTTATAAGGGGGGAGTATCTTTATAATCTTTGCTATGACAAAAAGGGGGAGAATTAATATGATAAATTTTTTATAGCTTTTCATGCTTTAATTGAGGGGGAGCAATTATAGTTTTTCATGCTTAACTTGAGGGGGAGCAAATCTGAAGGGGGAGTAGCATTTTTCAAAAATATAAGCAATCTCATTTTTCAAACATATAAGCAAATTTACCTTAAGTTTTGTCATATCAAAAAGGGGGAGATTGTTAGCTTTAAATTGACATGTATTTTGAAATGACAAAACTCAAGTAAGCTTGAAGCATTTTTCTACAATGTAAATTTGCTCAAAATGAACTCAATGATGGAAAATACTTTAAACAAATTTTTGGAATGTGATTTCAATTGAAAAAGTCAAGAAATACTCTTATAAACGTGTTAGAAGGTTTTGAATTGACTTAGAATCACAAAAGCCATCAAATTGTCTCAATTTGCAACAAAAGAAGTACAGGAAATTATGAGGGATCGATCCCTAGGTGGCAGAAAGTTTAGAACGCCTCTTGGAAAGCCTTATGGAAATTTTGGATCGATCCCATATGGTAAGGGATCGATCCCTTTTCACGTAAATAGTGTCCAATGGCTAGTTTCTAAGGGTTTCAACGAGAAATTTTGCATTAAATGCTTCAACAACAGTTCCAAGCATTTGGTGGACTATAAATAGAGGCATTTATGAAGTTTGAAGGTAGAACAAGCACTCAGAAACTCTCAAAGCTTCAAGAAAGAAATCCAAGCTAAAAAATTCATTCCTTGTATTCCATTTGTGATGTTTCACCTTGTTCATCACCCACTTACACAAATTTCTGATATTCGAGGGGGGTGTGCTAGCCTTATAAGGTTGTTCTTGTAAGAGTGAGGGCAGCATTACAAGTGGATAGACTTAGAAGGTTATTTCTAAGCCTTCAAGAAAAACTGTAAGAGGTATCACCATACCTTGAAGTGATTTGTAAGCATTCACAAAGAAGAGTGGAATCAATCCCTTGACAAGAGGATCAAGGAGAGAGGACGTAGGCAAGAGATTGGTCGAACCTCTATAAAATCTATGTTTGCTTCTCTTACCCTTCCTTATTTACTGCATTTATTTCACTATTGCTTTATTTATTTTAATTGTGCGTTAAGCTTTTAGAAAAACCAAAAATTAGTAGAAAAACTGATTCACCCCCCTCTTGGTAGAGCCAACATAACCTAATAAAATATGAAATTAGCCGATAGAGAAAAGCCTAGGAATTTGATTTCACTAATACATTGCAATTTTATGTCTTCAATCCTAAAAATCTCAATTCAATTCTATAGTTCATTCTTCCTAATATATGATTACTCTGTTTGATGACAGCTATAATCAAGTATTTTTAAGCATTAAATTATCTATGATGTTTAGCATAACCAATGACTAAAAATCCATTAACAATAGAAGAACATCTAACAAGAACCAAATAAATATTCTAGCTTGATGTATGCATCAAATATTTATTTAATCATTCAAGAGAGCTATACATGGCTTAGCATATGATGTGTACCCTTACCATGTCTCAAAGAATCAGTTAATTTATATTAAAGGTGGTCAATCAATAACACAAATCAAAAGATTTAATTAATCACAATGAATGATACTAGAATTTCAGAATTGATCAATTAATCATAAAGACATAAAATATGCAAGTAGGCTCAATCAAATTCCTAATAAATAAATTAGTTCATGTTTAATCTAGCAAAACAAAATATTAAATTAATATAAGTCATGCTCTAATTAAACAATAAACCAATTCAAAATATAAATCTAAGAATACAAATAAAACAAAGTTAAAATAATAAATTAATAGCCCTTGGAAGCTAACTTTAATGTGCACATGGACAGCAAAGGCACGTGCATATTAAATTTTTGCTATTCTTCAATAGCTTGTGAAGCTTCAGTGTTTCACGTCCTAACATCAAATAGCAAAGCCACAATTCAATTCTGTTATGCAGTAACTACACGTGTTCTGCCTTCCTTTACAACACCTCTACTCCAGCCCTTCACTACAGCCTCGTATTCCAGCAATTTTCTTCAACTCAATACCACAGCAGCTCAAGGTTCCAACAGCATCACCGATTGGTAGCTTCGAAGCTCGATTTTGTGCAACAGGTTTCGATTGGCTCTTCAAGCTTCAACAGCCCATGCCGGACACCACAACTGTCCACGTCCCAGCCACACGTAGCAAAGCTTTCACCGCCGAAGACAGCCACAAAATCATTGCAACTCCTTTTAGTTTCAAAGAATTTCTCTACAAAAATAGGAAAAAACGCAGCAAAAGAGAATACCAACAAAACAAACTCAAGACCAATACCCCTTTTCTGCCCAGCAAACAACTCTGCAAAATATGAAAACACAACAAAGAAGATACCACAAAATAGTTCCAAAAACAGTACTCCTTTACTGCCGCCCCTTGTCCCCTTTTATAATTTTTCTTTTAAAATTTCTAAGGTTTCTTCTTAATCAAGAATAAATCTCAGCCCTCTATTCTGTTTTAATCATGTGGTCCCAAAGGTACTTAAAGAAAATCAAGATTTATTATATCTTTAGAAAGTCAAACAATATATTTCAAAATTTACTCCAATCACATAATTTATTGTTTGATTTCATGCCATAACTTTTGAAATTAATTCCAAAGTCACTTTCTCTAAATTAATTCACAAAATAAATTTAACAATTAACTTTACACAAGAATATAGCATAAATGTGGTAATAAATAATATAAATAATATAACAAATATATTATTATCAAATACCCCAAAACCTACATTTTTGCTAGTCCTCGAGCAAAATTAAAAGAAAATGCACTTGTTTGTGACCTTTAAGAACAAAAGTGAGAACTCAAGGACACCCAAAATTATTCACTCAAATTTATGTAAATTCAATTCCTCTTGATTTTCACATATTGCCTCAAGTATACCTCACATCTATGATTAAAGTAATTGTTCAAAATACAACTCAATAATCTCATAATTCAAATGTTAATTAACTCAAATCATGATATCAGATATGTGTGTGTGATTAGCCAAACTCAAATTCTTTGTCAATACTCAATTGAAATTATGCAACTCATGAATAAATGATGAGATCTCAATAAATTTATATATATATATATATATGTATATATATATCATGCACTCCATAGGCTTGCTCTACTTACATCTCTCTACTAATGTAGACAATAAAATCAACTTAGATCAATAGGTCTTTATTAGCTTATAATGTTTGGCCAAGGTATTGGTTAACAAAAAGAGAGAAGGTAAAAATCAAAACAAGAGAGCTAACAATGCTTAGCACATACTAAATTTCTCTCTCTCTTTTTTTTTCAGTTCCTTTTTTTTTAACTCCAAATATTTATCTCCATAACCTACAAACCTATCTTTTTCATATATTTGTTTGTGGATGACAATTTCCATGCCACATTTTAAACTCCTTTTTTTTTACATCACAATGGAGTTAAGGCATGATCCGCACAATTCTTTTTCTTTTTTGGAACCTCTTCCTTTATTGGCTTGAAAATATTCCTTGAATCACATCCCCTCAATGATACATATGTGCATTAAAGCTCTTTTTAAGGCTACATTCATTGTTTTTCAGGCTAATTTGGGTAAGGTCAATGAGGTTACAAGAAAATTCGAATGGTGGCTATTCATATGCTTTTGCATATGCCATTCTTTCAACAAGGCTCAATGGGGTATACTAGTGAATAACATGTAACATGGTAGGCTTGAAAGGCTCAAACATTCCAAGGAATGCCTAAATCATCTCTAAGTCCAACAATTGCCTATGATTTCGCCTCAAGTATAATAAAACAAGTTCTAGAGTGTCATGCATGATCACTAATTTCACAAGTTAATAATCATTCACTAAGTATCAACAATTCATAAGAGTATAGCTTTATGTGCTCAATTGTTCATCAATCATGAACTGAATAAAATTAACACCAAATTATTTAATTATCTAAGTATGCATTTCCACAATCCCTTAATATAGTAAAATTCTCTCATATTCATCATAGGCTAGTGAAAAAGCATAGTGAAAAAGAAAAACATAAATCCAAGTAAAATTTTTTTAAATTTTATTGTATTTTAAAAAAAATTTATTTTTATTTTTTAAAAATAATAAACTAAACAGACATAACTAACTACACCCCTAAACCTAAATCAAACTTTGTCCCCAAAGTTGAAAAACAAAGAATAATAAAAGAGTAGGAATGTGCACACTAAAAAATAAAAATAAAAATAAAAATAAAAAGAACGAAAAATCATACCTAGTTGGGTTGCCTCCCAACAAGCGCTTTATTTAACATCTAGGCAAGATGGAATGCTAGGTCTAAGGCTTCTCCAAATCAATAAAATCCACTATCTGGCCTTTTGGAGTGTCTTCCAAGTAAGGCTTCAATCTATGCCCATTCACCTTAAAACTAGCTCTTGTTCTCATGTTCTCAATCTCAACTACACCATAAGGAAACACTCTCCGCACCAAAAATGGTCCATACCACCTTGACTGTAACTTTCCTAGAAAGAGACACAAACGTGAATCATAAAGTAAAACTTTCATACCTTGTTTGAACTCTTTCCGAAGAATAGATTTATCATGGTAGAGCTTTGTTCTCTCCTTGTAAATCTTTTGCCTCATAAGCTTCATTTCAAATCTCATCCAACTCATTCGATTGGAGCTTCCCAACTCTACCAGCCAATTTGTCATCTGTTTTATCTTGCACAAAATTAGAGTCAACAACTGAGTCTATAACATCAACTGAGAAACAATAATTAGAATCTGTAGGTAATCTAAGAGAATTAAAAATAGAAAATTCCACAATCTCATCTAAGACTGTCATGGTTAATTTCCCATTTTGAACATTAATGATTGTCTTTGTTGTAGCCATGAATGGATGTCCAAGCAAAATAGGTAGCTCTCTATGTCCAGAACTACAAAATCAACAGGAATGATTAGTTTACCAATTTGAACCAAAATATCCTCCACAATGCCTCTAGGATATCTAATTGAACGATCAAAAAGTTGTAGAGACATTGTGGTAGGTTTTAGCTCTCCTAAACCTAACTACAAGTAAACAGAATAAGGCATTAAATTGATGCTTGCACCCAAATCCAACATAGCCCTTTCTTTCTTTGAACCTCCTACAGTAATGTCGATATCAAAACTCCCTGGATCTTTCAATTTGAGTGGAAAGTTCTTTTGAAGCACAACACTTACCATTTCTGAAACCGTTACCTTTTCATTTGGCTCATACTTACGCTTGTGAGTATTCAATTCCTCTAAGAACTTTGCATAAGCTGGCATGTTCCTAATCATATCAAGCAAAGGTAAGTTCACATTAACCTAAGACAAAATATCATAAATTTCAGAAAATGACTTATCCAATTTGCTTTTCTTGAGTCTGCTTAGAAATGGAATAGGAAGAACATAGGGGTGTTGAGCCTTGTGTAACTTAGGAGTTTCACAAGATGGATTGGACTCCTCACTTTGACTCAACTCCTCAATATCCTTCTTTTTGCCACCACTTGGACTTTTATCTTGTCGCTTCTCCTTGGCAACCTCATCACCTGCAGGTAAGGTTAAACTTTCATAAGAATCATCATTCATTTTATTGTCAAATACCTTACCATTTCTCAGAATAGTAATAGATTTGGCTTGCTTAGGTTGGCTTGGAAATTTTCCAGGAACATGGCCTTGCAATGCCTCAGCAATTTGTTTAACTTAGACCTCCAATTTTCTTTGAGAAGCCTCTAGTTTTTGGAATCACTGTTCATTGCTCTGTTGATTACTTTAGCAAACTTCTATAAAGTTTTGCTAAGTATCTTCTAAAGATGGCTTTCGTTGTTAGAAAGAAGAACTTGCTTGATTCTGGTTCAGGTTGTTACCCCATGAAAAATTGAGGTGACTTCTTTAACCCGGGTTGTAAGTATTTGAAAAAGGATCATTCCTCACCTGTGGGTCATGAGAGTTCATCATATTGGTTTGCTCAACAAATTCTGGGAATTTTTCACTAGAAGGATAAACATTAGTAACATGACCATAAATCCCACAAATTCCATATACCTTATTGGACTGGCATTCTTTGACCCATCATCATAACACACATGGACTTCATTTGCTTGGTTAATTCTGACACCTGCATTGCCAACTCAGTGTTAGTGTTAATCTCATAAAGACCTCTAGATTTACCTCTAACACTTTTTTGTTGCGAATTAGCTCCAAGCATCTCATAAAGCTCGTAGGTCTCTTGTGCAGTCTTTTCTCCCATGGCACCTCCAGCAGCATTATCAACCATAGCTTGACAAGCTTGAGTTAATCCATCATAAAAAAAATTGATTTTGCATTTCTAATGGGTACCGATGATGTGGACATTGAATCAAAAGCACTTTAAAACGTTCCCAAGCTTCATGGAATACCTTACCATCTGCTTGTGTGAATGTTGCAATCTTACCCCTCAATTCAGTGGTTTTGGTATGGGAGTAAAATTTACCTATGAACTTATTGTACACTGCATCCCATGTGGTAAGTGAGGCTGGGGTTAAAGACATGAACCATGTCTTTGCCGCATCCTTCAAGGTATAGGGAAAACATCTCATTTGTAATTAGTCCTCAGTTAATCCCTGCAAAGGACAAGTTAGAATAGTTGCATAAAAATCACAAATGAATGTTAAAGGATCTTCAATAGTGAAAAGAAGGAAGCATATAAAAATGAATATTTTTAAGCTCATAGTTTCTGGCTGCAGCATTGAGAACAATGCATGATGGTGATGTTCCCACAGTAGGACGTGCAAACTCCTTCATAGGACGATTTTGAACTTAATTTTGAACTTGATTCCCAACTTGTAACTCCATGTTGGTTCCAACTAGTTCCTCTTCATGTGCCTTTGCTTTCCTACTGATTTTGTCAATTTGATCGTTGATGGGCACTATCTCTTGACCAAGTGATCGTCGACCTTGCATCCACTACCTAAAGAAAGAAAGAAAAAGAAAAAAAATTAAATAAATTTAGTAAGCTAAAAAGAAAAATAATAAAAGAAAAACATACATAGTTAAATAAAACTGAATAAACCTAAGACAAATCCTCGACCACGGCGCCAAAAACTTGATGAACAAAAAGTTATATTCTTGCAAGTGCACGAATCAAGATAGTATAGTGTGCAAATACAAGAGTCGATCCTACAGAGATTTGCTAAATTTTTTCAATTAAAATTTAACTACTTATACTCTAAAAAATTATAAAAGTCAAGTAAAGAAATTACCTAAGTATCTAATTAATTATTAAATTATCTAATTAAATTAACTAACGTAATAAAATCAAGAAATTAACCAATAGAGAAAAGCCTAGGAATTTGATTTCGCCAATACATTGCAATTTTATGTCTTCAATCTTAAAAATCTCAATTCAATTCTAGGATTCATTCTTCCTGATAAATGATTACTCTGTTTGATGGTAGCTATAATCAAGTATTTTTAAGCATTAAATTATCTATGATGTGTAGCGTAACCAATGACTAAAATTCCATTAAGAACAGAAGAACATCTAACAAGAACCAAATAAATATTCTAGCTTGATGTATGCATCAAATATTTATTTAATCATTTAAGAGAGCTATACATAGCTTAGCATATGATGTGTACCCTTACCATGTCTCAAACAATCAATTAATTTATATTAAAGGTGGCCAATCAATAACACAAATCAAAAGTTTAATTAATCACAATGAATAATACTAGAATTTAAGAATTGATCAATTAATCATAGAGACATAAAATATGCAAGTAGGCTCAGTCAAATTCCTAGTAAATAAATTAGTTCATGTTTAATCTAGTAAAACAAAATATTAAATTAATCTAAGTCATGCTCTAATTAAACAATAAACCAATTCAAAATATAAATCTAAGAATACAAATAGAACAAAGTTAAACTAATAAATTAATAGCCCCTGGAAGCTAACTTTAATGTGCACACGGACAGCGAAGGCACGTGTATATTAAATTTTTGCTATTCTTCAATAGCTTGTGAAGCTCCTGTGTTTCACGCCCCAACATCAAATAGCAAAGCCACAGTTCAATTCTATTTTGCAGCAACTACACGTGTTCTGCCTTCCTTTACAACACCTTTGCTCCAGCCTTTCACTACAGCCACGTATTCCAGCAATTTTCTTTAACTCAATACCACAGCAACTTAAGGTTCCAATAGCTTCACCGATTGGCAGCTTCAAGGCTCGGTTTTGTGCAACAGGTTTCGTTTGGCTATGTGAGATCCTCAATTTCCATGTATTCCTCCATGTATGTAAAGTATTCTAAGCTAATATGATTAAATGAACATGAAGTTTAATGTGTGAATGATGTATGCATGAGGTGTAGAAGAAACAATGAAGTTGAATGTCAATAAGTCGAATGAAGCATATTGATATCAGAAAATTAATTAAGGTATGAGACAAGAAATAAAACTAGAATTTTGATTGGTTAATTAAATACATGTGGCTTATGTTTGAATGGAAGAGGAATTAAATGGTCAAAGGTCAAGGGAAGGAAGCATGGCTGAGATGGAGGATGAGATAAGAAGTAATTAATGCATCTTGCATGACTCATCACCCTCAGTATCATCACCAACGTCAGCCTCTATCTTCCAGCTCTCCCTCTCGTGCCATCTCCAATCTTCCAAGTTTCCATTCCAAGCTCCTTGCTAAACCCCCTCATCCTTCCACTAATTCATTAAGTTCGTAGAACGAAAAATGATCCCTGTCACTAGACTAAGAGATAGCCGAAGTTTGGTAGATTGATTCCAATTATCGGAGGAGATCTCAAAGTTTGAGATTTTGGTCTCTAGTGTGTTGGATTATGCCGTTAGAACCATTCATTAGATGATTGACTTTGGCATTTTTTATGTATCATGACATTTTATTTATCATAGTTCATTATTATATTTGTCTTATAACTGCGTAATATAATCTTATATGATAATGTCCTTAGAATAGTAATAACACACTATTCTTAAAATATCCCTAGTCAAGTATTATTGTGAATAAGGATAACAATGATACGATAAGATTAGTATGTGGTTGACTGATGACCATTGTCATGGATATAAGATATCAAGTCATCACATAGGTACATGTTAGAAAACTATGTACTGGATCGACCCTTCATGAGAACGCTACATGGATTGTTATATGAGTGTCATAAGCGATTCTCATAGTGATGATGGTGTATGTGATCCTTTGACTTGAGATCATCAGAGATCCCAACATAGAGAATTGCATACTTTAATGCTGCTAGATGTCATTCGTAACAGGATGGACTATAAAGGTAGTAATTGGGTATGCCTTGATTTATGTAGAGGGATGTTGAGTGATCAAGATAGGATTTATCCCTCTTATATAACAAGAGTGATGTCTTGGGCCCTTTGATTGAGTGAGACTAAGAAATGCATGGCCGTGCTCGAATAAGTCAATATGAGATATTGATTTTATTTATTTAATTAGTCTACTCAGGAATCAAGAAACGCTGATTAGACTATACAAGTGTGACACATTCCATGACTTGTGTCTAATCGAGACATCAAAGGATAAAGGGATTAGACTACACGGTAACATCTATCACGAGTAAGGTTATGTCGAGTCATTGACATTCTCGTTACATGGGTAGCAATGATGTGTTGCTAGATACCGCTCATTGCCTGTGACAATTTTGTCATTGCCATTGTTTTGAGAACCTATTGGGTCGCACACTTAGAACGGATCAATGAGGAGCTTAATTAATCCTATTCTGAATTGGATTAAGGATATATCTAATCCTATTCTGAATTGGATTAAGGATATATCTAATCCTATTCTAAGTAGTATTAGAGTTCTGTTTGGCAGTAAATTTTAGGGTAAAAAATTTACTGCCTATAAAAAGGAAGTTTTTCTAAAACAGAGCCGCACCTTTTTAAAACAGAAACAAAAAAAAACATTCCTTTTAATTGAAGCTAGCAGTTCGGTTATAAGGAATCAAAACGCTCTTCAAGGCTTCTGATCGTGAGACGTTCAAGAGTCGTGAGATCCGTTCATGTGGATACCATAGAGGCAGGAACGAAAAGTTGCTGCTTGTGACTCGACCAACGACAGAAAATTCAGAGAAAACGTTAGGTAAAATCTCGAAACCCTAATCAGGAAACTCTCCGAATCGATCTTGGTGGAGGCCGAATGATTTAAATTCCGCTGCGTGTTGTTTCAGTTTCCTTCACTGGTATCCGAGCCAGATTCGGAGTCCCTGATTTGTTTTGATAAAAGCATGATCTCTGGTTACTTTCTGTTTATGATTACATGCAATCGGTTTAATGAGATTAATACGGATTAGAATGTATATGATATATTCAGAGGCTAGAAATCGAATTGTTGAAATTATATATATGATATATTTATCAATTTCGATTCAACTTATATGTGAGACATAATCTGTGATGCGAATTATTAATGGCGGTTTCTGTTCTGCATAAACGTTATGGAAGAAACAGAATAATGTCGAAAGTGTATAAAGATTGAAACACTTTCAGATAAGAGTTCTGATGCGACTAAAATTATAATCAGTATGAGATATTGGCTGGAACATCCTGATGAGATTAGGACACTTCCGGATAAGGGGCGTTAGCAATGTCAATACTGTTGACCTCTTTTTTTTTTTCGGGGCTCCGCCCCCAAACCCCCGCAAGGGGCGCTGTCCCTTGACCCCGCCCGCTGACCGGCCAGCGGGACTGCCGCCCCTGGGAACCTTACAGTCAGGGTTATAATTCTTTTCAAATGTGCCTCATTAATAAAACTAAAAGTTGAAATTGCATTACACTTGTTTATATAACACGGTGGTTGTTGTTTGAGCATGGTGCATAGTTATAACCCTAGCCCAATATGATTGTATTTTCGTGGTTGTAAATTTTAATAAATACGACCTGCGTGTCGTGCCTTGTTCTTGAAAATCTAGTTGTACATTCTTTTCTCATCTTACTCCCCTCGAATGTAACTCGAGGTTTCTCTTAAACTATGTAATTGGAGCTGACAACCATGCAAAGGATGACCAAAGAGGCACTTGGAGAAGATGCTATTACCCTTAGGTTAACCCTTAGGGTTTCTCATTGGCTTGGGAAATCCATTTAGTTTGGGCTATAACTATGTCACGTTTATTTTATTGCTTAATTGCATGAGATGCATGGTTTATTTTGTACGTTTATGATATGAAAATCATATGATAATTTTAGAAAAGTAAAATTGGTGAGATCTTATTCAATAAACTAAGAAAATCTCTCAAATTAAATTAAGTCAATAAAAGATGCCTACCAATGAATAGCACTCGTCAAGACTAGAATCGATTTTGTTGTGTTTGCCAAAGCAAAATATCATATCTATCTTAGTAAGACGCGATGGGATAATAGTGATATCCAAAGGCTATAAATTGGGTTGACTTAACTAAATTTCCTCAATAGGATTGGGAATTTAGAGGCATAAAGTTGGGCTTCCATTCATGAGATGAATTAGAACAAGTGTTGTTCACCCAACTATCCAAGAGTTACATGAGATGTAATTGGTAAGTGTTGCCTACCTAAATAGCCAAATCTTGGGCGATTAGCCAAAGCTAACTCTAGATAAGGTGAAATATGGATCTTGGCCCACTAGAGAAATTATGTGATAATTTTTCCGAATTAATAGTGAGGGTTGTTGATTCGATAAAAATAGTGGGAGCATCATTTAATAAATATTTAATTAAATGAATGCATTCATGATACTTATATTTTGCATATTTCTGTTGTAGATTATCATGGCATCAAACACAAATAACACACTTTCACTGCGATCTGTCCTTGAGAAGGACAAGTTGAATGGGACAAACTTCCTGGATTGGTACAGGAACCTGAGGATAGTCCTCAAGCAAGAAAAGAAGTTGTATGTCCTTGAGATTCCCTTACCTGAAGAACCACCCTCTAATGCTCCAAGGGCAGAAAGAGATGCTTATAAGAAGCATCAAGATGATGCATTGGATGTTAGTTGCCTTATGCTTGCCTCTGTGAATCCTGAGCTTCAAAAGCAACATGAGGAAATGGATGCGTTCGATATGATCGAGCATCTCAAGCAACTCTATCAAGAGGAAGCTAGGCAAGAAAGATACAATGTCTCTAAGGCATTGTTTCAGTGTAGGATGGCAGAGGGGACTCCCGTTGGTACTCATGTGCTCAAGATGATTGGGTACACTGAAAACCTTGAAAGATTGGGATTTCCTTTGGGCCAAGAGTTGGCCACTGATGTGATTCTGCAATCGTTGCCAGACAGCTACAGTCAGTTTGTTGTTAATTACAACATGAATGAAATTGACAAGACTCTGCCACAGTTACTTAGCATGTTGAAAACAGCTGAATCTAACATGAAAAAGGCCAAGCCCAAAGATGTCTTAATAGTTAAGAAAGCTAAGGGCAGGGCTAATGCAAAGGGCAAGAAAAAGGGTAATAAAGCCAATGGCAAGTTCAAGCCCAATGATACTGCACTGAAACCTAAAGGTGGGGTTGCCAAAGAAGGGAAATGCTTCCATTGCGGTGAGACCGGACATTGGAAGAGGAACTGCAACAAATACCTGGAAGAGCTAAAGAAGAAGAGAGGAAGTGAGACTTCCACTTCAGGTATTTATGTTATAGAAGTTAATCTATCTATTTCTTCATCATGGGTATTAGATACTGGATGTGGTTCTCACATTTGTGTAAATGTGCAGGAACTCAAAAGGAGTAGATCGTTGACTAAGGGCGAGGTCGACCTACGTGTGGGAAATGGAGCAAGGGTTGCTGCATTAGCTGTAGGAACTTATATTTTGACATTGCCCACAGGGCTTGTTTTAGAATTAGATGATTGTTATTATGTGCCTTCCATCACTAAAAACATTATTTCTATTTCTTGTTTGGACAAGAAGGGTTTTTCATTTATAATAAAGGACAACTGTTGCTCCATTTATTTAAATGATATCTTTTATGGTAGTACACAACTAATTAATGGTCTTTACATTCTAAATCTTGATATGCCTATTTATAACATAAATGCTAAAAGGATTAAATCTAATGATCAAAATCCAACATATCTCTGGCATTGTCGCTTGGGACACATAAATGAGAATCGCATTTCCAAACTCCATAAAGATGGAATTTTGGACTCATTTGATTTTGAATCGTATGAGACATGTGAATCTTGTTTGATGGGTAAGATGACTAAAGCCCCTTTCAAAGGACATAGTGAAAGGGCAAGTGATTTATTGGGCTTAGTACATACAGATGTATGTGGACCTTTAAACACACAGGCCAGAGGTGGGTTTATGTACTTTATTACATTTACTGATGATTTCAGTAGATATGGCTATGTGTATCTTATGAGACACAAGTCAGAATCTTTTGAAAAGTTCAAAGAATTCAAGAATGAAGTACAAAACCAACTTGGCAAGAGCATTAAGGCACTTCGATCAGATCGAGGTGGTGAATACTTAAGCCAAGAATTGCTTGACTATCTTAAAGAGTGTGGGATTGTCTCACAACTCACTCCTCCAGGTACACCACAATGGAATGGTGTATCTGAAAGGAGAAACCGAACTTTATTAGATATGGTTCGATCAATGATGAGTCATACAGATCTTCCAGAATCCTTTTGGGGACATGCATTAGAAACAGCTGCTTTTACACTGAACCGTGTTCCATCTAAATCGGTTCCAAAGACACCATATGAGATATGGACTGGTAAACGTCCCAGTATGTCTTTTATGAAGATTTGGGGTTGTGAGGCTTATGTAAGACGTCAAGTCTCTAACAAACTTGCACCTAAATCTGATAAGTGCTATTTTGTGGGATATCCTAAACTAACTAAAGGATATTATTTTTACAATCCCACTGAGCGCAAAGTGCTTGTAGCTCGAACAGGTGTCTTTCTAGAAAGAGAATTCATTTCTAGAAGAACTAGTGGGAGAAAAGTAGAACTTGAAGAAATTCAAGAGATACAAGATAGCGCACCCGATGTTGAGATGGAGCCTGAGCAAGCACCACAAGTTGTTGTGGAACCAGCACCACAAGTTGTTGTGGAACCAGAACCACAAGCTGTTGTGGAGCAACCGCCTGCTCAAGAGACACAAGCCTTGCGTAGATCAGTTAGAACACATCGTGAGCCACAGAAATATGGATTTCTAATGACTTAGAACGGTGATGTATTGCTCATGGACCAAGATGAGCCTACTACCTATCAAGAGGCTATTACAGGGCCAGACTTTGAGAAATGGCTTGAAGCCATGAGATCTGAGATGGAATCCATGTTTGCCAACCAAGTTTGGACCTTGGTTGACTTACCCGAAAGGGTAAAACCTATAGGGTGTAAATGGGTTTTTAAGAAGAAAACCGACATGGAAGGAAATGTTCATACCTATAAAGGGCGATTGGTTGCTAAATGTTTTAAACAAATTCATTGTATTGACTATGATGAAACTTTTTCACCAGTCGCGATGATCAAATCCATTAGGATCTTGCTTGCAATAGCTGCATACCATGATTATGAAATCTGGCAAATGGACGTCAAGACTGCTTTTCTTAATGGAAAGCTACTCGAGGATGTGTACATGACACAACCTGAGGGTTTTGTTGATCCAAAAAATGCTGGAAAGGTTTGTAAGCTGCAACGTTCTATTTATGGACTAAAGCAAGCTTCTCGAAGTTGGAATCTTCGTTTTGATGATGCAATCAAAGAGTTTGGTTTCATCAAGAACGAAGATGAACCTTGTGTCTACAAGAAGGTCAGTGGGAGCACTATTGTCTTCCTGGTGTTGTATGTAGATGACATACTACTCATTGGGAATGACATCCCTACCCTTCAGTCTGTAAAGACTTGGTTAGGGAATTGCTTTTCAATGAAGGACTTGGGCGAAGCTTCCTATATACTGGGTATAAAGATCTATAGAGATAGATCAAGGAAATTAATTGGCCTAAGTCAAAGTGCATACATAGATAAAGTGCTAAAGAGGTTTAGCATGCAGGATTCCAAGAAAGGATTCTTGCCTCTGACACATGGCATTACTCTCTCAAAAGAACAGTGTCCTACAACACAAGAAGAGAGAGAACGTATGAGTAAAGTTCCATATGCATCTACTATTGGATCCATTATGTATGCCATGTTATGCACATGTCCCGATGTCTCGTATGCCTTGAGCATGACGAGTAGATATCAAGTTGATCCTGGTGAACGTCACTGGATCACTGTCAATGAGAAAGACTAAGGATACATTCTTGATATATGGAGGTGAGGAAGAGCTCATTGTAACAGGTTACACTGATGCTAGCTTCCAAACTGATAAAGATGACTATAGATCGCAGTCTGGTTATGTGTTTTGCCTTAATGGTGGTGCTGTGAGCTGGAAGAGTTCAAAGCAGGCGACAGTGGCCGATTCTACAACAGAGGCTGAGTATATAGCTGCCTCTGAAGCTGCTAAGGAGGCTGTTTGGATCAGGAAGTTCATTACTGAGCTTGAAGTTGTTCCTAGCATTGTAGATCCGATTGAGCTCTATTGTGACAACAATGGAGCCATCGCACAAGCTAAGGAACCTAGATCTCACCAACGATCCAAACATATACTACAGCGCTTCCATCTCATTCGAGATATCATCGAGAGAGGAGATGTGAGGATATGCAAAGTACCAACTGACGATAACATCGCCGACCCACTGACGAAGCCTTTGACGCAGCAGTGACATGATCGTCACACTAGGTCACTAGGTATTAGATACATGAGTGAATGGTCTTAGTGCAAGTGGGAGATTATTGGATTATGCCCTTAGAACCATTCATTAGATGATTGACTTTGGCATTTTTTATGTATCATGACATTTTATTTATCATAGTTCATTATTATATTTGTCTTATAACTGCGTAATATAATCTTATATGATAATGTCCTTAGAATAGTAATAACACACTATTCTTAAAATATCCCTAGTCAAGTATTATTGTGAATAAGGATAACAATGATACGATAAGACTAGTATGTGGTTGACTGATGACCATTGTCATGGATATAAGATATCAAGTCATCACATAGGTACATGTTAGAGAACTATGTACTGGATCGACCCTCCATGAGAACGCTACATGGATTGTTATATGAGTGTCATAAGCGATTCTCATAGTGATGATGGTGTATGTGATCCTTTGACTTGAGATCATCAGAGATCCCAACATAGAGAATTGCATACTTTAATGCTGCTAGATGTCATTCGTAACAGGATGGACTATAAAGGTAGTAATTGGGTATGCCTTGATCTATGTAGAGGGATGTTGAGTGATCAAGATAGGATTTATCCCTCTTATATAACAAGAGTGATGTCTTGGGCCCTTTGATAGAGTGAGACTAAGAAATGCATGGCCGTGCTCGAATAAGTCAATATGAGATATTGATTTTATTTGTTTAATTAGTCTACTCAGGAATCAAGAAACGCTGATTAGACTATACAAGTGTGACACATTCCATGACTTGTGTCTAATCGAGACATCAAAGGATAAAGGGATTAGATTACACGGTAACATCTATCACGAGTAAGGTTATGTCGAGTCATTGACATTCTCGTTACATGGGTAGCAATGATGTGTTGCTAGATACCGCTCATTGCCTGTGACAATTTTGTCATTGCCATTGTTTTGAGAACCTATTGGGTCGCACACTTAGAACGGATCAATGAGGAGCTTAATTAATCCTATTCTGAATTGGATTAAGGATATATCTAATCCTATTCTGAATTGGATTAAGGATATATCTAATCCTATTCTAAGTAGTATTAGAGTTCTGTTTGGCAGTAAATTTTAGGGTAAAAAATTTACTGCCTATAAAAAGGAAGTTTTTCTAAAACAGAGCCGCACCTTTTTAAAACAGAAACAAAAAAAACATTCCTTTTAATCGAAGTTAGCAGTTCGGTTATAAGGAATCAAAACGCTCTTCAAGGCTTCTGATCATGAGACGTTCAAGAGTCGTGAGATCCGTTCGTGTGGATACCATAGAGGCAGGAACGAAAAGTTGCTGCTTGTGACTCGACCAACGACAGAAAATTCAGAGAAAACGTTAGGTAAAATCTCGAAACCCTAATCAGGCAACTCTCCGAATCGATCTTGGTGGAGGTCGAATGATTTAAATTCTGCTGCATGTTGTTTCGGTTTCCTTCATAGTGAAGGTAAGAGAAGAAGATGATTTAGTCAATTTGGTTTATGGTTTAGAGTTGTTTGGAGTTAGTATGATATATGTATGATAATGGTTTAAAGGTTTAAATTGATTTGATGTTACAGCTTTGAAGAAGTGAAAAGCTAGGGTTACGCGCCAAGTGATTTCGCGTTTCCGAAGGAATTGAGGTAAGGAATTTATGTAACGGACGTAAGGCGGCTATGTCTGCATGTTTTATAATGTTTTTATGTGGTTTGGAAAGAAACATCAGCTGGTTTTGTATAGGAAAAGATGCATTTTTGGACTTGTCTCCTAGTACCAATTAGGCTAGGGGCAGCCGACTACCATAAAGGGAAGTCGACTGCCTAGAGACAACCAAAACGCCGTTTTCCGAAAACCGATGCAAACCAGTCGACTGCTATGTAAGCCAGTTGACTGCTATTTTCCCAGAAGCATTCTGTTTCAAACTAGTCGACTGCTATATGGGACAGTCGACTGCTATTTGACAAATTGCATTCTGTTTCAAAAACAGTCGACTGCCCTATATGACCAGTCGACTGCTATTTCTTAAGAAGCATTCTGTTTGAAAACCAGTCGACTGCTATATGTACCAGTCGACTGCCCCCATGTATTTTCAAAGATGAAATTATCGAAATTTTAAATGAAATTAATTTCGATAAAAGAAATTATGAAGCAGCAGCCGACTGCCCTATAAGACCAGTCGACTGCCCTATAAGACCAGTCGACTGCCCTGTATGCAAAGATGTTTTCAAAGCTTATTTAATTTAAACACAAAGGTGTTTTCTGAAAAGTATATTCTAACTGTTTTGAGGCTATGGACTGCGTAATGATTATGCATTTCTGATGGCTAAGAGACTCTGATCAAATCCTCAATAATATGTATGTTAAATGAGGAACCCTAGTCCGGTCCTCAAGACCATCAGTGACACCTGACTAGTGTTCACTATGGTATTATTAAGGCAGGAGAGAATCCCTGACCTCTACATGGTATACCAATGTACTAATGCATGATTAGAGTCATATGAGTCATATGAATGGGAATGAACGGTTCATATGACGACTCAATCGCTTAAACATTGTACATAGTCTCCATCTATTTCAAAGTACAAGATGTATGTATGAAGAAGTATATGATGTATGTTTTGAAGTATGATGTTTTAAAGAAAGTATGTTTGCCATGTCATTTTAAATGAATATGCATGGTTGCAAACAATGCATGAAAGAAGTTTATGATGCATGCTTTATAATGCTTTACATGACATTATAGAGCCAAGTAGGAAGAAAATGCATATAGAGGCATAGTACGTTCTTTTACATACTTTTCTTACTGAGCGTAAACTCACCCTTTTACGACTATTTTCCTACAGACTACTTGAAGTGAACCACGCTCCGACTAGAGGAGCTTGTGCTTGAAGAATCAAAGTGTACCTTCTCGATACGCTTCCCAATTAGCATAGAAGGTATACTTATATGTTCATATGTAAAGTTAAATTGTAATTCAGCTACAGTACAGTACAAGTAGAATTTATGTATATAAGATGTCGGGGATGTAAGTTAAGATGATGTATGAGATCCTGTGGAAATGGAATGATATTTATATATATCATTTTATGTTTATGGAAATTGAATAAAATTTCATAAGCTATTAAATGATTAGCTTAAGATTAAGGGAAGAACGACACTGGATAAACTAAATCTAAATAAAGAAGGAAAAGATAAGTGATAAGATGAAGTGACGGGGACGTCACAGGCTATTCAAGCTTCAACGGCCCATGCCGCACGCCACAACTATCCACGTCCTAGCCACCATGTAGCAAAGCTTTCACCGTCGAAGACAGCCACAAAATCGCTGCAACTCCTTTTAGTTGCAAAGAATTTCTCTGCAAAAATAAGAAAACACACAGCAAAAGAGAATACCAACAAAACAAACTCAAGACCGATACCCCTTTTCAGCCTAGCAAACAACTCTGCAAAATATGAAAACACAACAAAGAAGACACCACAAAATAGTTCCAAAACAGTATTCCTTTGCTGCCGCCCCTTGTCCCCTTCTATAATTTTTCTTTTAAAATTTCTAGGGTTTCTTCTTAATCAAGAATAAATCTCAGCCCTCTATTCTGTTTTAATCATGTGGTCCCAAAGGTCCTTAAAGAAAATCAAGATTTATTATATCTTTAGAAAGTCAAACAATATATTTCAAAATTTACTCCAATCATATAATTTATTGTTTGATTTTATAACATAACTTCCGAAATTAATTCCAAAGTCCCTTTCTCTAAATTAATTCATAAAATAAATTTAACAAATAATTTTACACAAGAATATAGCATAAATGTGATAATAAATAATATAAATGATATAACAAATATATTATTATCAATACATATTTTAAGGATTGTTGTGAGGGCCCGAAGTGCCTTACGGGTCATTCATCACCTCACTCATCCGTACTGTCCGCTCTAGGTTCTAGAGGTGGGCCCCGTCACGCAGACGTGGCACTTAGCCCCTCACGGATTTCTTTTGCGTCCGCCGTGACTCGAACCCCTTACCACTTGTAAGTGTTGAGACATGACTAACCATTGGACCTAGTCTAATGGTTAGTCGTTACTCGACACTTACAAGTGGTAAGGGGTTCGAGTAGCGCCGGACGCGAATTGGGATAAGTTTCCCGATAAATCCGTGAGGGGCTAAGTGCCACGTCTGTGTGACGGGGGCCACCTCTAGAACCCAGAGTGGACAATACGGATGAGTAAGGGAGGCCAGACAGGGCCCTTACAATAAAACGTGCGTTTTATTGTGAGGGCCCGAAGTGCCTTACGGGTCATTCATCACCTCACTCATCCGTACTGTTTGCTCTGGGTTCTAGAGGTGGCCCCCGTCACGCAGATGTGGCACTTAGCCCCTCACGGATTTCTTTCGCGTCCGCCGTGACTAGAACCCCTTACCACTTGTAAGTGTCGAGACACGACTAACCATTGGAGGTCCAATGGTTAGTCGTGTCTCGACACTTACAAGTGGTAAGGGGTTCGAGTCACGACGAACGCGAAAGAAATCCGTGAGGGGCTAAGTGCCACGTCTGCGTGACGGGGGCCACCTCTAGAACCCAGAGCAGACAGTACGGATGAGTGAGGTGATGAATGACCCGTAAGGCACTTCGGGCCCTCACAATTGTATATAAAATGTATATATATATATATATTATGTATGTATATTATGTATATTTAATGAAAAGGTATATATATGTAATAATAATAAAATAAAATAATAATAATTTTAAAAAAAAGAGAAAAGGGAATTGAGAACGCTAAACCCGATCCCCTTTCTTTTCTCTGTATACAAACAGAGGAGAGTGGGCAAGGCTACCGATTGGAGCAGAGAAGGAGAACCAATCAGTCTTTGCCAGCCAAGAAGGGAGAGGAAGGGCCGGCGATGGTGAAGGAGAAAGGAGAGAAGTAGATTGGAAAGGAAAGAAAAGAAAGAAGAAAAGAGAAGGAAGAGGAAAGGGGAAAGGAGAGACCGGCCTACACCGCCCGATGTGCACGTTATTTGCCCTTACGAAAATTTTGGACATTTTTGTCGTTAAAATTCTGTGAATTTTATAACTATCCAATTTAACTCCAAAATATTTTATTTCAACACTAAATATTATATTGGACGTAATTTAATGAATGATTGTGGTTTTATTAAAGTCTGGTTGATCATAAGAGTGAAATTACAAAAATACCCCTACTAGGACAATCGCATAAATTTTTTATTCTACCATCGATTTAATTTATCTGTTGACATAGCCTTGGACTTATTTATATTTAGTTTATCATATTTCAGTCAGTTGGTCAAAAGTTAATTTAGTTTGACCGTTATTCACGAAAGTTCAATCAGGCTATATCCTTAATCGTCATTTTCTAAATTGTTTTCTCACTTCCCAAAAATAATCTAAATAAAGGATTTTGGGTTCCAGATTCTTACCATAAGCTTATTGGGCTCTCTTTATAATATATGTCCAGTCTCACGTCCATTCGTACACTATAGGGCTTGTGGGACCCACCTAACTTGCGAAATACATAGGAATTGAACAATGGTGAGTGATGAGTGTCGTCAATCACCAAAAATAAAATTCCCTAACTCTACTATGTAGATAGCGGAGCAAGGGTCAATCCCACAGAGACTGAATTATTTAAGTTAATTATTAAATTAAAAATCTAATCTTAGGGTTTAGGGAAAGAAGAAATTTGGGGGTTTTGTAGACTATTCTAAAATAAAAAAAACAAGAATTATTAAATATAAAAAACAAATAGCAAAAAGATTCAGTTACGAGGCATTTAATTATTCTTGGATTTAGATGTTGATCATTGACTATTTAAGATCATTGTCAATTAAGTAGTCAACCGTAGTGTAATTCCCCAGCGTCCAATTACACCTATCTTTCCTTACGGTGTTGTTAATTAAAGGCTCAACGTCTTAATTAATCTCTAACTATCAAAATTTACCTATGCTCAGCGCTATAGATTAAGTTTTAATAGCAGCATTAATATCTAGAAAGATTTGAGTCAACATTAAGTAACAAACTCACTCAGCGCGGTTTATTTAACTTAAACCTTAATTCTCCTAGATCCCTAGTGATTAACTCCACAAGCAATTACAGACTTATGTTTTCAATCTGGCGATATATTATTTAATTTAACTAAATAGTGTGCACCCTATCAAATTAAACAAACAATCATTATAATGTGCTAAGAGAATCTTGGATACTTAATCAACAATTATATAATAGGTTCAAGAATCTCACAACATGCTTTTCCCAAGAATAATAAATTTACCTCATAACTGAATAAGAAAACTACTCACTAGACATATTCAAGATCATAAAATTCAAGTTATATATTATACAGATTACAAATATCATGCAAGAAACAATCAAAGAAGTAATCTTTAATAATATAAAATCAGAATTACTAATCAAGATTATAACTAGCAAGCAAGAACACACAAACAATATTAATTTAAATAAAGAAAACAAAATCAGAATTAAACATAATAAAGAAATAAGCAAAATAATAAAAATAAAATTTCTATTAAATCTACTCTAAAACTAAACAAGAGAGAAGAGGGGGAAGAGAGGGATGTGAGGGATGTGAGGGATGTTGTTTATGAGAGCCTTGTGCTCTTTATATAGGCCTAAGGAAGAGTTTAAAAGACTTTCCTAAGCAATGTGAGATTCAGATAAAAGTTTACTTGGGAAACAAGTAATTTGACTAGTCAAACTCTTACCTTTATCTCATCATCTTTTTACAATTATTTTTTAAGTAAAATTCCTAAGGCCTATTTTTATTAATTAATTACAGATCTAAGACAAAATAAAATTAATAAATTATCTTATCTCAACAAAATTTGGTATTTAACTTGCTTTGTTGGAATTTCTTCTCAATCTCATTTTTCTGTCCAGAATTTCGTACTGATTTTATCCAGATGTTTGACCCACCAAATGAACTCCGATTTTTGTGATCTTGTGCATTCTGGAAACCTTGAGAAGTCCTCTACAACTTCCATGAAGGCTACTTCTTGAGATCAGGTCGTTAAATTGGTCAAAAACGTCAATCTTTCAAGCTGGACAGAAAATACTGCACTTTGCTCTTTTTAGCTTCTTTTTATTCCAACTTTGATATTTAATACGTAAAACATAAAATAAACATTAGTAAGCTCTTTTAGGCATAAAATATCAATAAAGCAAATATATTAGCACATATAAAATTCATAAAATATCATCATATCAGTGAGTAGTCCTACATGTAAAACAGTACTAGAATACAGGGTTCTCACATCAAGTATGGTTACAAAGGATTGTATTGGGTTCACTTGCATGTTTCATACTAGAACTAAACTATTAGCCCATTATTAAAACATAAAGTTGTCACTAATATTAGTCCACTATAAAATTTTTCTAACATAATAAAAAAAATAGCAAAGAATGGACCTTAAAAATGGGAACAGAGAGCAAACAACCAGAAATGGAAGGTTGTTTAGATCAAATGAGGTAAGTGAATCTCTTTATGCAAATACTAAATGAGTTAAGTGAAAAATCTCATTTAAATCTACAAAACAAGTGATAATAATAATAATAATAATAATAATAATAATAATAATAATAATAATAATAATATAGCAGAAAATAAACCCTAGACAAGAAAAATAGTATTTAAAAAAACTTTGTAATGATGAGAAAAAACATTATGTTATCAAGAAAACATTTGCTTTCTTTGTTCTGCGTTCCTGCCATTAGTACCAACAACTTATCTACAGAAATGTTTTTTGTCGGTAATCCAACGGTAGTTCTTCGGTTAATATGTTAGAATTTTATGTTTTTAAGAAACTGATTATTATGTCAGTTCGTAGGCAATCCATCCTTATTCCGTCGGTAAATTTTCATTGGAAAAATCCTATTTTTCACTAGTGATATATGTGTTTGGGTACAATTTGTGTAATCTTAAAAATCTCTAAAGAAGGTGAATGATTACAATCAATTAGCTCAAAGAATATGCAATAATTTTTAGCATAATAATTTGTTGGAAGATTTTGATGTTAATCATTTTTAGCTTCTTGAGGTTTCGAATGCTTTCTTTTATATCCCCTTTATGAAATATGGTTGTTGGTGTGGTAATTGCTTTCCTTCCCAGTACAACACATAGAAAACTAGTTGTTATTTCTTGCTAGATGCGAGGATATCAATACCTTACCTTGGGTATCAATATCTTGTCAAGAAATTTTGCAATTCAAAACATGAGGTATCGGTACCTGCGCTCGAGGGTATCAATACCAAAATAAGGGATTTATTTTTGTTCAATGATAATTATAGGAGTATTGATACGTTGGTTTTAAGCGCTAAAATTTAAATTACGGTATCAATACTTTTATCATGAATATCAATAGGCATGTAATCAAATCGAATCAAGATGATTCAACATCAGACTCGAGTTCAATTCGACTTGAAAACTCGAGACTTGAACCTCGGCTTAAGCTCAATTGAGCTTGACTTTTGAAGCTCAAGTTGACTGAATACTCTAGCCATTCAAACTAGATTCGATAAGCTTGATTTGTTAATTTTTAATTATATATTATAAAGATAAAATGATAATTGAATAATAAAATATTAAAAAATATATATTAAAAAAAAGCTTGATAAAACTCACGAGTCACTTGAATCGAGTATAAAAAAGCTCAAACTTGAATCGTGTAAAAAACTCAAACTCGACTCGACTTGTTACTCGGTTAGCTCGACTTTAACTCTAAAATGAACAAGTCAAACTCAAGTAATCATCGAATCGAGCTCAAGTAACTCACGAGTAGCTTAACTCGTTTACCCCTAAATATCTATACCTTAATTATGGAACACAACTTTAACAATTTAATCATGCATTCAATTTTTCCATGGCAATTTTAATATCACCAAACATGCATTAAAAGTATTAATCATTCAAGAAATGGCATAACGGATTAAATTATTAATACTTATTTATGCTACTGATTAATTGAAAATCAAGATCAGCTGAAAATTTTAAGTGCCGAATAAGCTGACCTATTCGTACACAAATTATCTTAGCTAGATACTATTTACATCCCATTGACCATTCAAAGAGTAAACCACTTCTTAATATAGGATGGATTGACAGTACCAGTTAAACAATCCCTTTGCTACATTCCTGGAAATTTAGTGAAATCAGTTACTCACACTAGGTGTCGTAGAGCTGCCGCTAACCCATTTTATCATGACAGAATCTGGAGATTGAGGCAGCGGTCCACTCTTCAACAACCCAACCTCGTCCGCTGAAATATCCATCTCTTCGGCCCTTTCTTTATTGTAATCCTCATTTTGTATACTCATAAGAGCCTCTAACACTTCTGCCATAGTCGGCCTCATGTCTTTCTCATTTTGCAGGCACTGGAAGGCCACCTCTGCCACTCCAGTTATCATTTTCCTGACCTTGTAGTCTGATTCAAACCCAAGAGATGGATCTACAAGCTCATGCAATGCTCGATTTTGAATCTTATTTATAGCCATATTTGACAAGTTGATCTCATGCCGGTGCCTTGTGATGTCAACAGCTGGCTTGGATGATATTAGCTCAATCAATACAACCCCAAAGCTAAAGACGTCACTCTTGTCAGTAAGCTGGTAGCACTGGTGATATTCTGGATCGACATAACCTGGAGTCCCTTGTGGAGCAGTGGAAACATGGGTAACATCCTTTGGAAAGAGACGAGACAGTCCAAAATCTGCAACCTTGACAGTAAAATTGTTGTCAAGGAGAATATTGTTGGTTTTCACATCACGGTGGATAGTACCAGAAGCATGGAGATATCTCAATGCATTTGCGGTCTCTATGGCTATCTCTAAGCGAATGGACCAAGAGAGAGCGCCGGGTTTAGCACGTTCACCATGAAGGTGGTCAGCAACAGTACCGTTGGGAACATATTCATATACAAGCAAAAGCTCCCTGCTGTGGCGCGAAGTGCATCCGTAAAGGGATACAAGATTATGATGACGCAATCGAGTTAGGATCTCAACTTCATTCATGAATTGCTCAACTCTCCTGCAATTGTTTTCATATAAGCGTTTAACAGCAACGGCACGCCCATCTCGAAGTTTGCCTAGTTAAGAAAGATGAGAACAATAAACTTTCAAGAAATGGATGACTCGAGCTAAAGATGTTGAATATAAAGTTCTTTTTTTTTTGTCTTACCATAGTATACAGTTCCAAAACCACCATCACCGAGTTCCCTATCAGAATCAAAATTGTTGGTAGCTTCTTCAAGTTCGTTGTAGGTGAAAAGATGGATACCAGGAAAGCTATTACCCTTTTCAGGATCCAACATGAAAGAGCGGTCAGAAGAACTCTTGCCCGATACAAAAGATGATTTTAAAAACACCTTTCCACCGCGACGGCGCAGAAACCAATAGAATACGATGGCCGAGAGTATTATGCCTCCAGCACCCGCACCAAAACCTGCGTAGTTTGACGTTGAAATTTTTCTATCATATTGGTGAAAAAGAAAGCAATACACTGCCTGTAGAGAAGAATGGAACAGAGGAGGATCAGGGGATAATATTACCGATTGCCAGCTTTCTTCCCAAGTTAAAATGATTCCCTGTAATAGAAAATTTTGAGAGAAATAAATGTTAGAAACCATAAATAGAAAGAAACAGGTAAAATCTATGGGGTAAATTTGAACATATTTGTCTGCTACATGCTTCTTTGATTCCATTCACATTGTACCTTCAAGGAACGACATCTACATCATCAACATGGACGACTACATAGAGACATGTAGTGAATCAAGTAGGACAAAATACTCTACAATAAATATATAGTGATAAGGTGGCAAAATCAGTGAAAACGTGATGAATCCTCAACCTAGTTTATCTTAGATGTGACTTGTGAGCACCATTCTTATAGAATGAAACAGTCTCTAGATCTCTATATATTTTGTCAGTCCATATTCATAACAGGAAAAGATAATTGCAGGTCCCTTTCCATACCAATTTCCTTAGATGCATGAAGAAAAAAACTGAAGGATAGTGTATCCAGAAGTTAACTTTTCTTTCTTAAGGGATCTTTCCAGATCTGTGTCTAGACTCAGGTAGCATTACAATGTTATTGCTTACTAACCATCTAGAAAGCTTAAACTATAACGAACAAGATGTTTATGTCATTCTTATCAAGACTTCAGTGAGGAAATGAAAAGGTCTTGCAACAGATTAGGAGCAGAGCAAGGAAAATTAGAATATGACAAATGGGATGAATAATCCAGCAAAGCTCTTAAAACTTCTAAGAAATATGCAATCCCATAGAGGGTCAATTTCGGCATTTTATATCATGTTTTATATTCCAAACTTCAGCCATGAAACAAGAAATAGAAGAAAAACATGTAACAGTCCAAAGAAAGGAGATTCTTATTTTGTCCCAAAAATTAAAAGAGTCCTATAAAAGTTGTTTAAAGGGGTACTCTTTAATGTAATACTCTCACAGACCTGCCTACTAATTAGTGCAAGATAACTGAGAAATGAAGTTATTACTATGTTCTTAGTTCTAAGCAAACTTGATTAGAAAAGCTGAAACAAAGAACCAAGAACGACTAAAATATGAAGCAATAATGGGAGGAAGCATTAATATTTGATAGACTTAAAATGAATGACCTATGGAATTATGTCATTGCAGGTCTTGGGATGAGTTCCATCCGAGCAAAAACAAACGAATTCATTAGTATTACCGAAACCACGGCGTCCTCCACTTCTCTTGCAATAGCTGCAACTATGTGCAGTCCAGTTCAAAATGAAACCCATCCTCAAAACTTCAGTGTAATTCATGTTTAACAAACTAACGAAATTAACATCATCGTTTATTTCTCAAAAGATGGAGAAAGGAAGCTTTTGGTAACATTGATGTGAAGGTAGCCCATCTTGAAGCTGACCTGGAGGAATTCGATTGGAAGAGCAGTAGGGGGGAATTAACACCGAATGAATTGGAATCAAGAAAGAAAGTTGTTAGTGCCTTATGGTCAGCTATCAAGCTTCGAGAGTCAGTCTGGAGACAGAAATCAAGAATTCAGTGGTTAAAGGAGGGTGATAAAAACACTAAATTCTTCCAAAGCTATGCTCGTTTGAGATATAGAAGAAATGCAATCAATGGAATTATGGTGAATGGTGAATGGATTTCAGATCCTAATTTGGTGAAGGCAGCTATTTTCAACCATTTCAAATTTCATTTTTCAGCAGACCAATGGATGCGACAATTAAAACTTAATGTTGACTTTAAAAAGTTGTCAAGTGTAGATACTGAGTTTTTGGAAAAACCGTTCTCTATGGATGAACTTAAAGATGCTATATGGAGTACAGAGGGTTCTAAAGCACCGGGGCCTGACGGGTTGAATTTTTCTTTCCTAAAGAAGGCATGGGGTTTCATGAAAGATGATCTATTTGAGTTTCTTACAGATTTTTACAACTCTGGCTAATTGGAGAATGGGCTAAATGCCTCCTTCCTTGCATTAATTCCAAAGATTGAAAACCCGGTTAGTTTATCTGACTTCCGTCCAATCAGCCTCATTAATTCTGTCTACAAGATCCTGGCTAAAATTCTTGCAAACCGATTAAAAGCTATCATTGGCAGTGTAGTTAGTGATACACAATCAGCTTTCATTAGGGGAAGGCAAATTATTGATGGTATTCTCCTTGCAAACGAAGTCATTGACTCTCTAAGGAAGAACAAGAAAAACTCCAAAGGGGTGATCCTTAAGCTGGACTTCGAAAAAGCGTTTGATTGTATCAAATGGGATTTTCTCGATTATGTCTTGGAGAAAATGGATTTCGGTGTTAAATGGAGATGTTGGATTAGAGAGTGTCAAACCACAGCTAGAGTGGCAGTATTAGTCAATGGCTCTCCTACAAATGATTTTCCTATGTTCAGGGGCTTGCATCAAGGGGATCCACTCTCCCCTATTCTCTTCATTTTGGCTACTGAGGTTTTACACTTGATGCTGAAACAGGCAGAAGAATTGAATCTGATAAAAGGAGTTTCTTGGTCAAATCCCCAAATCTCAATAACGCATCTTCAATTTGCTGATGATACCATACTCTTCCTGGATGCAAATATTGAGGTTTTCCACAATGTCTTTGCTGTGTTAAAATGCTTTGAATTGTTTTCAGGTTTGAAAATAAATTTCAACAAATCATGCATCTTTTCGGTGGGTGCTGATGAAGATCTTATGCATGATATTTCTCAAATCTGTGGCTGCAAAATTGGCTCTTTCCCATTTAGGTATCTCGGCTTTCAAATCGGAATTAATCCCTCTCGTTTGTCTTTGTGGAAGCCTATCATTGACAGTGTTCAAAACAAACTAGCCATGTGGAAGTGCAGGTTCTTGTCCTTTGGTGGCAGAGTAGCTTTGATAAACTCTGTCCTGTCCTCGTTGCCCATCTTCTTTATGTCTCTTTACAAAATTCCAAAAGGAGTTTTAAAAGAAATTGACAAGTTGAGGAGAAGGTTCCTTTGGGGTGGACGTGATGGCAAATCTAAAATAGCCAAGGTTAATTGGAGTGTTGCCTGTCAACCTAAACATCTTGAGGGTCTTGGGATCGTGGATTTGGAAACAAAGAACACAGCTCTTTTATCAAAATGGTGGTGGAGATTTGCAAAGGAGGAGGATTCATTATGGAAGAAAGTGGTGGTAGCAAAGTATGGTAAAGGTATTCATAGTTGGTTGCCATCTTCTGTGAAGAGAAATTCAATGTCTGCTGTTTGGAAAGAGGTGATTAATCTTGCTTGTGATAGAAAGGTCAAAAAATTTATTGGTGTAGATGGTTGCAAATGGTGCATTGGAAATGGGAAAGAAATTTTGTTTTGGTATGATAGATGGTTTTGTGAGAACTCCTTTAGATTTCTTTTCCCAAGGCTTTTTCTTCTGGCAAGGGATAGATTTGCTCGAGTCTCTGATTATTATGTTGATGGTCTGTTCAATCATAATTGCTGGGAAAGTTTTTTCTCTCGACCATTACTTGATAGAGAAATTTCCAGCCTTCAATCCTTAATATCATCCCTTGAGCCACTTAGACTGGATTTATCAAAAAAAGACATTATAATCTGGGATTATGATCAGCATGGCCTGTTTACAGTAAAGAAAATGTCAAACCTACTTGTTCAACATTTAGCAGTTCTCCCTCCTGAAGCTACCCTTGTCTGGAAACTTAAAATCCCCCCTAATATTCAAAGTCTTCTTTGGCTTATTGTTTTAGGCCGGCTTCCTACAAAAGCTTTTATCAAAAGTAGAGGAATCCCTCTGACTCAAAACCAAAGCCTTTGCCCCTGGTGCTCTTTGTTCGAAGAAGATTTGAATCATCTCTTTTTTGAATGTGAATGGATGTGGAAATTCTGGTATTCTTTCTTTGACTGGTGGAATTTATCATGGTGTAACCCTGCATCTTGGCCCCTATTCTTGGTTCAATGTTTAGGAGTCCCTCTCTCGGGCTCTTTAAAAACATGGTGGATTTCTTCTTTTGCAGCTGCAGTCTGGTCAATTTGGCTAATGAGAAATGATGTTGTTTTCAACAATAAAGCGCTAAACACTGGAGAACTTATTTTCATCGTGAAATTGCGTGCCTTGTTCTGGATTAAGGCAATCAAAGACGTTGTTATTATTTCTGAAGGTTCATGGTGGACAAATCCCATTCTTTGTGCATCAACCAATTCTCCTTCTTGTAATAGAACATTCACCCAGTGGCTTCCCCCACCAATTGGTTATTTCAAATTCAACGTGGATGGCTCAGCAAGGGGAAAACCTGGTCCGGGTGGCTGTGGGGGTATCCTTAGAGACTCAAATGCATCTATCCTGGCTATATTCTTAGGTCCTTTGGGTGTGGTAGATTCTAACGTGGCAGAATTACAGGCTATCAAAGTGGCTCTCGATTTATTTGTCAAATCTGATAGATTTGCAGGTAGCAGGTTAATTATTGAATCCGATTCAATGATCGCCCTTCACTGGTGTAGGAACAAGGATAGCAGACCATGGAAACTTTGGCTTTTGTTTGTTGAAATTGACCTCCTCTTAAGCAGATGCGACGTCTCCTGGAGCAAGATCTTGAGGGGGGCTAATGGCTTAGCTGATTCCTTGGCAAAGGCAGGCGTTGAAAGACTAAACTGGCTTAAAGTGTGGTGGTGACAGCTCCTATTTTTTTTTTTTTGTTATATCAATAGGTGGCTGTGATGAATATGTCTCTTTTGCAGTTTTTTTGCAGTTACTTGCCAGTGTAATCCTGACTATCTCTTTAAATGAAATTCTTGACTTTTCAAAAAAAAAACATCATCGTTTATGTACACCGGCACATCAACTGAAGACTGGCATGACTCCACCGAGTAGTTATTCGCCAAAGCTTCCTTGTGAAAAACAGCAAAGGAATGGGAGGAGGCACTGCTAGCACAACTTACTGGATATGTATAATAGTCCGGTTGCTCCTCACAGTTATATAAAAAGGAAAGATTGACATTATCAAGACTAAGACTAAATGGAGTTCGATCAAGCCTAACATTTTGTCGAGGAGTTGGACAATCATCTTCACAAACAACAGCATTGACCACGCGCAACGAATTGTCGTCGTAAAATATGTCTTTGATGATGTAACTATCTTCAGAAATTTTGAGTATAGGGTTTCCCTCTTTGCAGATGATCTCGAAGTTTGGATAACCACAAAAGAAGTTCTGTTCTCCAAAAATCCAGAAAGGGCGGCTTATATTTGGACCATTACCGCAGCTTCGAGGCAGACAGGCTTCAAAGTCCGAGTCCGTGGACTGGGTTTCAGTTGCTAAGGTGGTCAAAAAGATGACAATTATACAGTGAATTGATCTGAAATTTAGCAGGTTTTGTGGATCCATTTGAGGAGGAAGCAATAAGGGATTGCATGGAATAGAGGAGAAGAAAGGTAATGAAATGGGAAGAAGCAGTCGGAGAAATTGTAATTGAGTTGGTTTATTTCCTTCTTGAGTTCATGTTACTTTAGCTATAATTTGTTTATTGATAGTGATTGGAGTTTGAAAAGGAGAAGAAAGACAAAACAATATTTCAAGCAAAAGCAAAGACGTTGTTTCTTCTACAGCTTCCTACCTAGTTTGACCAGTCCATATTCAAATCTATGCTGCAGTTTGCTTGATCTCATGCATCCATTTTGGAAAACCTAATGGGCCAGTAAGGCAATAAACATTTGTCAAAGATTGGGTGGCTCCTAACCTCTAGAATTCGAATTCTTCAATGGAATGCAACTTAGGTTTAAAACCACAATCAAATTAAGACATTCTTGACTAAAAAATCTATAATTGTTTAAACCCGAGAAATTATTTGTATCTACCCCTGACAATTTTGATAGACCATTTGCCTTTCAGACCAGACAGTAACCCTATGCAACGAAAGATGTTGCAATAGTCTCTCCTCTTGATTTCAAATTCTTTGAATAATCATGAATACTAATAGTAATATAGAAATAAATTAGCCTAGGTTCTAATAAGCGGTGGTCTGGCCAACAACTAAACAAAGCAGGTACAAGGACATGGAAACTATTCAAGGGGGTCAATTGCTTTAACTCTTTCTATTTGGACTTTTTTTCACAAAAGAATCTCCATTCAATGATAACGATGATTCTGGATTCCTAGACCGAAATCCTGGATTAGAAGGACACCAGCATCGCTCGTAATGGTAATGTCATAATGATACGAATTGAAGTATTTGAATAGCCTAAATGCCCTTTGTTGTTGGCTGAAAGGAAAGTCTCATTGACGTGAATAAAAACAGTACTCTATACCTAACCAACACTCTATGGGCACCAAAGGGAAAAGGCATGAGATAATTTAATAGGTGGGGTGGGGCACATCTTATAAACAAAGAATTTGGTGTTTAAACAGGAGAGAAAAGAAAGATCACTTTTGCCAAACGACCCAAACCTTAAAATTGCATTTGAAGGTCGTAATGATGTCCAAGCATAGGTAGAATCACATATTTCAGATTTGTTACTTAATGTAAAGAGGTAATGAGTAGGGGAATATAAACAAAAAGGAGGAATCGCAAGAATTGGGTCGAAAGAGAATTGGATGAGTTCGTTGACCGCAATATGCGGCTCGATCAAGATAATCAGGCCAGAAGGGATACGAAATATTTCCAAGGCTTCCAAAGTCAAATCGACTGCATGAACTAAACTGGAAATAATCGTTGGCGTAAGATATATACTTGCAAAAAATTTAGGAGGAATAAGATGGAGGTGACTGCGAAGAGAGAGCTCGAAAGGAAGAAGGGAAGTTCATGAAACAAGTGAATAGTTTCAAGTGAAATGGTTTATGTATTTGCTATTACGGAAGCGAAGGAGACTAACTAATTTTCGAGTGCTATCGCTTTCAAAGAAACAGGCCTTTGGCTTGGAGTTAATGGGACTGTTATGACACCTGGAAATTTCCGAGATGCGGAGGAAAGAAAGCAAGATAGGTAGGCTGCTGACCTTTGACTTTCTGAAAGATTTCAATTGTCTGACGTACTGTGACCGATTGGTTTAGACGAGGCTGCCAGAGACTAACGTGGGGTTTCAATTTTCTGACCATTTCATTGTTAGCCAAAAATCATTAATCACTTGAAAAATCCACCGAGGGAATTCACGAAATTCACTACATTTCCCCACTTTGGTTTTCCACCACTTTGACTTTGAATAATTTTTGGAGGAAGAGTGAAAAGGAATAAGAATGAAAAAAAATAGTTAATCCAATTATTATACTATAAATTAAGAAAGTAAAATAGTTATTAAATATAATTATTAGATGAATAATTTGTTTTTTCTTTAATTAATAGAGAGCTACAAGAATAAAAAAAATTCAAACTTACACTTAATTTTCTAAAAGAAAAAACAACTATTAAGTAAAGTCTTGATTGTTAAAAATGTTTCATTCTTTCTATCAACACAACAAAAGCGAAAAAAATAATATTCTCCAAAAATTTATGATAGATTCTAAAAATGATCTGATTTATTCTAACAGATATTTTTCACTAGTTTTGGACGAGGATCAAAGTCTCAAACATATATAATTTGGACCAGGATCAAAGTTTCAACAGATAAAATTACCTAAGTCTAAACGCTAGTTAATTAATTCTAATTCATCTCTATGTATGTATGTATGTCAACAACAAACATAAACAAGACAAGCAAATCTGACCATTGATAAGAAAATAATGCAGGGATAGGATAAGTTTAATCCTCTTCTTACTAAGTCTCGAAATTCTAAAAGTAAATCATAAAAAAAATAAAGATATCGAACGTAACCGCCGTGTAAGTGTGAAACAAATCAAGAGAGAGAATTACTTAATCTCTACCATGATGATTCATCGGTGTAATGATCTAACATGATGGTGAATCAATGACAGTAATCAGAACTAAGTCTTATTGCTAGCCTATTTTCTTTTTCTTTTTCCCTTTTTATGAAACTAAATTAATCAACCTATTTCTTTATTATAAAACATTTATTTATTCCAATTTTCTTTTTTTTTTTTTGGTTGCTGCTGCTAGACCTATGGCATCTGAGACAGGTATATTATCACAAATTCTGCATCATTTATGGTAGGACTTGGGAGCAATGACAAAGATATATCTAACCTTACGCATGCTCAATGGCCTTAAGTATGTAAGCTTTAGGAGTAAGAGAGGTTGTTATTAGTGGATAGTTTGAATGTCAATTTACCTTGGTTTTGTTTAGTTTAAGCGGAAAAATGCTCGTTTATATTAAAAATAAATGTTTTGTTCTACTTTCAAAACTTGCAAAACAAGAAAAGAAGAACGCGCTTAGACCCTAAGGGTAAGGCTGGCTTGAATATGTCTGTTGGCATTTTTCCAGCTCCTGCTCTGGTTGACATATTCAAAGGAGACTGGAAAATTAAATGAGACTGCATTAATATACACTGTTTCTTGGAGGCTCTTTCAAGAATAAGAATGGACTCAATAAGATCAGGTATCACAAAAAAAATAATTAGCATTCTCTGCTATCCTATATCATTGGACAGTGTGATTAAGTTTAAAATGTCATGAAGTTAGCAGATTTTGGCAATCAAATTGATGTGAATTGAATAACTAATTAACTTGAGGTTTTTTTTCTAAGGGTTATAAAGGGGGCAGGAGGGGGGGTTCAATTGGGAGCTGGGGCCTCGTATCAAGATTTGAACAACAATATGTTGCATATAAGCCTGATGAATAGTGAGGTTTAAGTGATTATGCATACCTTTGCAGATAGGATATTCAGATGAACTCAAGTTTGCACATTTCCCTGGGAGGCTGTTGCATTTTTGACAGAAAATTGCTCCAAAATTATACACCACATCAAATCCCAGTGTCCAATGAACATCATCCAACTGCGGTCTTTCAGTCTGCTTCTGGAGTTCAGTAAAAGCGCTCTGATTAACCGGAACTTGGATAGCGGTTTCACAATCCCTCTCATATGAATCATCCGCATAGAAAGATATCTTATCAGAGGAGCATCTAAATATATTTTGATGTTGTATTGAAGGGCTGCAATCGTAAAAAAAAGTAAGGTAATGGTTTGTTTGAGGATAGCTTAAGAAAGGATACCGCAGAGTTACATTGATGAGATTTGGACGACAAATCTGTTCCCACAAATCGTTTCTTGCAAGAGTCATTGTATAAGTAGGGCGATTGAAGTAAATCAGTCGGAATTCATGCCCATCAATTTCTATAACAGGCTTCCCATCCTTACATTTGGTCAACTTGAAGTATTCATGGCGACAGAGTTCAGGACGATCGTCCGTCCAAAACGGAAACGTAAGGTTCTTTATGTCACCACAGTCAAAAGGACTAAGAAGACACTGCACAAGATTTTCATCATCTTGGCTGTATGAAATTGGGAGGAGGAACAAGCTGATAAAGAAGAAGGTGAAGACGGAGATGGAAGGGGTTGAAAGGATCAGTTGCGAATACATTTTTGACGTTCTGAAAGAGAAGAATTGGCATACGGGATAAACAATGAACTTATTTAGAATGTTAAATAAAGTCGACCATTCTCTTTGACCAAGAAAGGCAAATTAGCGTGTTAGAATTTTCCATGAAAGAGAAAGGAAGAGATAGGGATGGTTGTCAACTTTGACCTGGTTCAAGCCCTAAAATAAAAGCACCATTCGCTCTGCCTCCTTTTCTAAGATGGGAAATTGGAAGCTACATCGAAATGTCATGTGTTGAGAAATTAGTATAATGGAGATTTTCTATTACCGTCATGCTATATATTAATCGACTAAAAAAAGACGAGAAGAGCTTTCAACTGGGTTATGCGAGTCTAATAGGTTTGGTGTGAGAATAAAACCTATCTACATTATACCAAAGCAGTCGAGCAGAAATTCAAAAGATTATAGGAACTAAGATCCAGAGGGATGTCTCCTTCACAAGCAGTGAACACACCATCATGTGCAGTGCATCATGCTTGAATTGATTAATCCTACTTTGGACTCGGAGTATAAGTTAGAAATTCTAGCCCCAATTCCACCCACAAAAAAAAAAAGATTCTAGCCCCAGAATACCAAATTGCAGAGTATAAGATTAAAAAACCATTATATCTAATAGCCATTATTTTGAATGACTTGTCTGTTACTCTCTATATTAATTATGTTTCTCTAAATAGTTGATTAGAAATAATGGGAAAAAAATTTTAGAAAGAAATCTTAAGAAATATTGAAAGAATGAGCATGCGTACCAGAAGCCAGACAGGAATTAGGATATTCCACCAGAATTCCTACATGCCATACATGGAATGATGTCCTTGTGATAAATTACATCAAACCCTTTATTCCAAGCATCGGCTATAGTGTTATTTCTGGACCAGAGTTCATCAACTTCGCTTTGATAAACCGGAAGTGTAATACTGATGTTACAATCTGTGAGTTCAGAGCGGTGAATTCTCAACAAAGATTCATCCAGGTAATCGGCATAGTTATTGTCATTGGATGTGTTGCAAATAAATATGTTGTTGCCTGTTTACAATAATAAATTTGTATATCGTAGGAATCTCGATTTTCGTATCCATGTATTTGTCAAGAATTCTGCAAACAAAGAAGAAATCAAAGAGATATAAAGATTTTTTTTTTTGCGCGCGTACTCTGATACTTAAGTTAGAAAGTTGAGTAGAATATTAGCCAAAAAATTAGTGATTAATTAATTTTTAATGATGATTTTTACCTGTTTTTTATAAAGATAACTGGCTTGGGCTGTAATTTCCTCTTCTCGGCTTATTTGATTACGGCCTAGGCGTGCATCCGGGTCCAATGAATTTGGGCCAAATCTCATAGGCTTCAGAGTGGACTTCCAGCGCATGTAACGAAAACTGATCTCTCACATTGTCTCCCGCACGGGAGAGTGTAGAAAAGGCCTTTTGCATGGGAGAGTTGCTTTTTCACTTGTCACTCTCCCAGCATGGGAGAGTACCTGGTGCACACTCCCGCGCGGGAGAGTGCAATGTGCACTTTTCCTTTTTTTTTTTTTAAATCAATATATAATATAAATATATATATATATATATATTCATATAATAATGTTATTATTATTACTATAATTGTTATCATAATTACTATTATTATTTTTCATTAATTTTTATTTTTTATTTTCTAATTAATGTGTGCCTATATCAATTGCTCCCTAATTCTTTGTGAAAAACCTTAGTTTTTTTTACAGAGAACTCTTTTAATAGCCACACATTTACTTTGCACATATTTAAATTTGTCTTGAGTAATAAATATTTCCTCGTGCATTTTTTGCTCCAAATTCTCGAGTCTCATGTGCGTCACTTACGTCTCGAATTTTTTGTATAAAACCTATGCACTTTCTCGTCTTTTATGCGCGTGGCTTATGTCACGCATTTTTCGCTTTAAGCCCGCACTCCTTTGTATTCACGCATGACTTACATCGTGCATTTTTCGCTTCAAGTCTATGCATAGCCTACTTCGAGACTTTTCGCTTCAGGCCTTTTTCTTCTTGTGCATAGCTTACCTTATGCATTTTTCTCTTCAAGCCCTTGCACTTTTTATCTTCATGCATAACTTACATTGCGCACTTTTCATTTCAAGTATATGCGTAGCCTACATCACACACTTTTTGCTTTAGGCCTTTTTCTTCATGTGCGTGGTTTACATCACGCATTTTTCACTTGAAGCCGTTGCACTTTTTATCTTTATGCATGACTTACATCGTGCACCTTTTGCTTCAAGTACATGCATAGCCTATGTAAGAATCACAATTTTATAAGTATACGAATAATATAGATTAAGCAAATAATGAAAAAGACACTTAATCGAAAAATTTCGGTTTCAGATGACTATAGTTTGAATTTTCGTACAAGTTAGCTGGTGGGCCCCACAAGAGTGCGCACCTAGCTAAAGACATCTGAATTATCATATGTTGATGATTTATGGTCTCAAGTAAGTCAAGTTAAAGCTTTTACAGCTATTTGAGCTTAATTCGTAATTTTAGTGAAAAGACCGAAAAAGGCTAAATTGGGCCATAAATCCTATAAAGCATTATCATAGCCAACCAACATATTTATTTTGTCATATATGAATAGAACATGTGTGGAATTTATTTAATTCCCACCTACCATGCAAAAGTAACTCATGAGAAAATTTCAATAATTTCCCATGAGAAAATTTCAATAATTTCCCATGAGAAAATTCCAATTATTTCCAGCCCTTTTCTCAGCTATTTAAAAGCCAAGACAGAAAGAAAGAAAGAAAGAAAAACAAAACATGAGAGATTGGAAGAAAAGAGAAAAACCCGTAATTCACTGTACAAGCTGATTTTGTTGCCATTTTCATCGTATTTCCAGTCAGTTTTAGCCTTTCCTCCCTTCATGAAAGTTGTTCCAAATCCTCTCCTCTAAAACATATCCGAAATTCATCTCAAACGGAGTTCGTTTGGATGATGAAAAGGTTGCTGGAAGTCAGATCTGTCAAGCTGCCCTGTTTTGACAAGATTGAGAGAATCACTTTGTAGGACAGAATCGATCAGGAAGATGGTCTTTTCTTGAAACAGCCAAGAAGGATCAATTGAAGATATACCGCTTCTCTACCACATATCCGAAAATCAGCTCAAGTGGACCACGTTTGATAAGGGAAATCTATTCTGGAAATTTCTGTTGCACAAGTGTTAACAACGCAGTTTGGTTGTGTATAGTATGCAGATTGCCAAACTTGAACAAACAAGCTTAGTCTTTGCTTTCAATAAGTTGCTATGCAAGTTACGAGTAGTAGCTTACAGGGTAAGTGCCCTACATGAGCTACACGTAATGATTTATAAAATAAATGAAAGGTTTATAAAGTAAAAGAATTGATTTGGATGTGAATTTTGAGATGTGTTGCTGTTGAGAATACAAATTGTTTTTCCTTTGCAGGCTGGGTAATGACATGTTCTAACCCCATCTTGTTGCCGAAATTTTGAAAAATTATTAAAAGTTGGATGTAGATCTCTATGTCTGCATTATGTTACTGCATATTTATGCATAATTGATTTTATGAGAGTTAAGCTTACACGAAGTTTATATGAAACATATGAAAGCTTTTACATCCCATTTACATCATGGTTTGAAGTATGTGAATGATATGACTTTATAGCATGTTCATATGAGTTTTTTGGATTAAGCATGCTTTGCTTGTACATCCTATTGATATGAGACTTCAAAACATGAGATGATTTCTAGTTACAGACTTTTATGGCATCCCATTGTACTTTGAGACTAATAGAGCACTATGGAACATGCCCGAGTAGTTGATACTCTTATATGGGCAATATGTGGCTTGTTCGACATTGTCGTTGATAGGTTCCAATTCTGGCTGATCACTAAAATTGGAGATGACGAGGATTTATGGCCATAAGCAACATCCTAGTTCCAGGGTAACGAGAACTGCTTGCTGATAGCTACAGTAGGCTAAGACTTTATTAGTTGAATTACTAGGTTTACCTAACAAGAAATGTTTTATGAACATGATATATGAGATTACATTATATGTGATTGAACTTTACGAAACATTGTTTTTATGATAACTACATGGTTTGACAAAATCGACTTTGCATCGTTTTACGTGCATTGCATCGGTTTTACCATAAAGGCATGGTGGTATTGAGTTACATGAAATATAAAGTTTAAATGAGTTAATGATATGCGATTTTATATGCGATTTTATATGAAACACGTGTTGCATGCATTAGTGGTGCTATATCCTGTTTGTTACTATCTCTGCCCTTATGTAGTGGCTTACTGAGCTTTTCCCCAAAAGCATACCCCTTCATTCTCCTCCACAGGTTAAGCTGAGATAGCAACATTTGATAAGAGCCGTTCCTCGTTTTTGACGTTTCAAGCTGGACTTCAGACCTCAGTTCATAGCTCGGTATATTTGTTTACTATTCCTATGTACTTGGAATTTGATAATTTTGTATAGTAATGTAGTGTGAGATGTGATACGTATAAATATCTGATTACTTTCAAACAAACAAAAAATCGAGTTAAAACGGGATATAAACGAGTGTTGATTGATTGTTGATGTAAATAGTATTTTGCGTTGTGGTTTGAATTATAATACATGGGGTTTTTCGTAGTTGAACGGAATGCTGCCAAAATTTAGTCTTGAGTAATTTTAAGTTGTGAAATGAACTGGGACCTAAGAAAATCAACCTTGAACTGTGATAAGGTTAATAGTAAATCGAAATTGAAAGAATAAGACTACTCGCTACACAAACTGTAGTTAAAGAAAAAGGAAAGAGTTAGCCCCAAAATCCCTTCTTCCGCTAATTCGTTATTGAAAATGTCTTGTATTTTCAGGGTATGACAGCCTGCATTGCACACTTTTTGCTTCAAGCCTTTTTCTTTATGTGCGTGGCTTACCTCGTGTATTTTTCGCTTCAAGCCCTTGCACTTTTTATCTTTATGCGTGAGTTACATCGCACACTTTTCGCTTCAAGTACATGTGTGCCTACCTTTTTCTTCATATGCGTGGCTTACCTTGCACATTTTTTGCTTCAAGCCCTTGCACTTTTTATCTTCATGCATGACTTACATCTTGCACTTTTTGATTCAAGTACATGCATAGCCTACATTGTGCACTTTTTGCTTCCGACTTGTCAAGGTTTTTGTATTCCTGTTGCAAGATATGCAATCACGATAAAATAAATTATATGCATCAAGAATTGTTAATTTATTGCCTACTACCAATAACAAGTGATAATTTGGAATACAAAAACAAAATGTTCAAAATAACATGTCTGATATTAATGGAAACTTTAAAATATAAACATCTCAAATTTTCCTTATCCATTTTTATATCTAAAGGCAATCTTGGTATGAGTTTCTTTCTTTTGAGTCCTTTTTGTTGGTGGTGGACGAGATATAACAAGTCCTTCCTCTTTTCTGGTCTCCTCTAACTTGCCCTACTCCATTAGGTGTGGGGAATTTCTTTAGCAAATAACGTGGAGAGATCACAGCCCTCATGTTGTTCACCAAAAGTTGTCCAAGAATTACTTTGTAGGCTATGGAGCTTGACTTCACAATCATGAATAGCACCTGTCGGGTCACATCTTTAGGACCTTCTCCTAAGGTGACACGTAATTGTACGGACTTGGCTACATCCACCTTCTCTCTTACAAAGCCATATAATGGTGTCTTGACAAGTTTTAATCTATCTTCACTGATGTTCATCGTCTCAAAATAGTTCCAATAGATGAGGTTCACCGAGCTACCATTACCCACAAGAATTTGACTAATAAGGTGTTTGGCCACTACTACAGATATTACCATTAAATCATCGTGAGGAGTGATCACATCTACTTTGTTGGAACGGGTGAATATGATTGGCTCTTTGTCCTTTTTTTCTTCCATCACTAAGTTAATTTGATATATGCCTGGCAAGCATAAGCATTTCATGATGACGATGAACTTCCAGTTATGGAATCTCCTCGCAAGACAACATTTATGGCTAGGCTTATCACATCCCAAGTACACAGTATTATACACTTTTTTCACTTTTTCACAACACATGAATAGGTTGGGCTGTCTGTGATATCTCATTTTCCACATTTAATTCACTGAAATACAATATCCGTAGTTCAATATAATTAACAGAAATAAATATTTACAAATTGTATTCTTAATCCATACTTACATCCCTTAATTTAATATAACACTGTAGTACTGTAATTCAGAAGTCCGAACATATAAAATAAAATATATATACCTCCGAGATCTATAAATGCTGCTTCGGGGTGCTCAGCATGTAGCCTCTAATCCTCGGATGATATACTCAACCGGTCACTGAAATTAATCTGGAGAGATAAAATATTGGAGTGAGCAAAACCAAGGCTCAGTAAGAGATTTGTATGCAAACCTTGATACCTCGAAGACTATATGCAGTAAAATCTTTAAATTCATATTTATAACTGGTACACTACCAAGGAAGTGATACTATAGTCTGTCGGGAAATCCAGATGGAGCATGGAAGGTATTTTGAAATACCTGTCTTATCCCGAAAACCCAGAGCGACTATAGGGAGTAGGAATTTGTTTAAATATAAAGTTCATTAAATATTGATTGCATATAAAATGGCATATGATTAATTAAAACCATTTAGTAAATCATATGAACCACACTAGAAATTTATTTTGATTTCCACCTTTGAAATAAATCATTTTAAACACATGTAGCAGTAAAATACATTCTTCACATATTTCACAAATCAGTGATAAAGCATCACTATAACAGTATATTTTCATATTTCTCATCAAATCCAAACACGTGGAATAATAGTAAAGACCAGGCAACACCCTAATGATATCATGCTATAAGTCCCGTAGGGAATAATAGGGTACACGTGAGATCCCTTTGGGACAGTAAATCATCATAAAGATCTATGGCCATAGTCTATAGGTGTCATCGATCATACACTAAGCAGTGACAACCAAGACACTGAAGATTGCTCAATCTCAACAGCTTCACATATCACATATTACATGTCACATATCAGCATGATATGGGGCTCAGTATATGTGAAATCTCATTACCTTTATGGAATTTAGTAAAATTAATAACTTCTTTCAGAAAATCCATAAAAGTATAAATCACAATATCTCATACGGTGAAAACAATTTATAAAATAATCATACAGTAGAAATAAAATTTCATAACTGTTCTCTTTCACCGTAGAACACATACACATGTGTTTCCATGCTTTCTTTTCAAAACATGAAATTCAAAGTTATTGGAAATCAATTCCAATATTTTCATGATTTATGAAAAAAATAAATATTTTATTTTTCAAATTTAATAATTCTAGCAACACATTTTTCACCATAAACACGTGTAAAGACATTTTAGTCTCAAAACAGTATTTACACAGTGATAAAACCTTTATGGAAATCATTACACGTGATAATAATTTATTTATTCCATAAAGGAGAATCGTAAATAAAATAGTGAATATCATATTGAAAATAATTATAAAATAATCACTATTCACCATTTCACTTCACCGATCACACATTTCACTGTGAAACATATGGAATGAATTTTCAGTAGTGACACCTTCACCGAAATCGGTGTCAAGAATATTTAATAAATATTTTTCGGTATAATAACCATTTATGAAAAATATTTAATTTATCCCTTTCGAGGCTATGAGAAATATCAATAATGCACCAAAATATTTTTTAACACTTTTAGAAATATTTTGAATAAATTTCGACAGTATAATGACTGCCCGAGTCCTAAGCTTCCTACACTTGTAAACACAGTTCACCAATCAAAAAACCATAGATTTCATGTAATTTGGGCAAACCAATATTCCATAATTCGTATAAAATTCATAGCACGTAAATCATACATTCGGATATCCCTACAAATCTACACACGCGTCTCTTACCTGTGTATTGAGATCGCGCTATCTCGTGCACCACACAAACGTCGAACTTCCGACTGCAATTTAATTCTACCAAATCATTAGCTTAATTATCCTTAAATTTTAAGCTATGATTTATAAAAATTATAGATGTAAATAAATCCTCATAGCTAAAAATGGTTACTCTTAATGCCATTCTTTCTTCCTTTTCCATTATGACCGAATGACCTTTATCTAATTAAATTTATTATTTCATTTTTTTAGTCAATGTACTATATAAATGTGCTGTCTTTTTTCTTAAAATTTTTCATCATTTAAAAAATAAAATAAAATATTTTATTTCTTCCATTTCCTCTACAATCGACAGCCCCTATACATATATTTGAATATATTTATCTTTTGTGATTTTAATTTCTTCTCTATTAGCCCTTATTGTTGACCACTTTTCACTTGGGCATTTATCATCAATTCAGTCCATTTCTTTTTTTCTTTTCACGGCAGCAATATCCTCTTTTTCTTTCTTATTGCCGCGCTTCACAGCCCTCTTATTTGACTTTCATGCCATCTCCATTAAATTGGTCAACAACAATTCATCAACCTAAATTTTCCATTCGGTTTCTAGCCCTCATGTCTGTTCTGTTCAGCCATTTAAACACCATTTTTACTTCCTAAATTTTATGACTAACCGACAAAATGGTTCCGTCTCTTAAATTTTCTTTCTATATTAATTTTTGGTTTTCAAGTCAGCCACGCCACACACACATCAACATAGCTTTAGTCTTTATTTTCTGTTGTCTACGCCACATATACAGCCCAGCTTTTCAGTTTGTCAATCCTATTTCTTCAAGAGTTTATTTCACAAACGATATCCAACAATACACTAACAATTTTTTCTTCAAAACAAAAATTATCCACATCCTCAACTCTTTCAATTCAGCCATACACAACATACAAAGGCAGAAACTAAGATTGGTGTTTACCTGTATGGGAGGCGTTACTGACAGAAGCAAAACAGATTTGTTTTGCTAATTCCTTGCACGTTTTGACTGATGTTTGGAGATGTTTAGAAAGCCTTTTAAGTAAGGAAAAGCTTTTATCAAAGGCTTGATTGATTAAATGAAGAAAAGAAGGGTCTTTAGCATCAAAGAAGTCAGAGAACACTTCGAAGATTAGAGAAATCGGGAAGAAACGAGACAAAGTGCAGCTTCATGAGGCGGTGCAGTTTTGCTGAATAAAAAGCTGAATTGTGGTGTGTTGTGTCCTTCCAATTGGTACAAATTATATTTTCCTCTAAAAATTTCAGCCACCACTCAAAGTATTCAAAATATCCTTATAAAAATTGAAATATTACTAAGTTGTGCCACTGCACAGTATACTTTCTGTCTAGCTCATTTTTCATTTCTTTTATTTATTTCTTAAGCCAATTTAAATCAAAATTTGATCAACTTTGATCAACCCTTGAAAAAAACCAACTTTGCCCTTGTACAACTTTGAAATTTCCAATTCTATTCCACCCTCATTTCGACATTTATAAAAATATTCAAAATTACTTTATTTATTTATTTAAAATTTACAAATTCGTACATGTACAATATAAAATAACGAGTTTTCACAGAGCTTGTATGTGAGGACCCCAATTTTCTTATATTTGATATAAGTCATGGAGTGTATGAGTTTAAAAAGAAAATATTAATTGTTAAAATATTTAAATAAAGGATTTGTTCAATAAGGTTCAGAGAGGTACTCGGTGAGGATCCCACCAGAACTTTCTCTATCCAGATCACAGTAAGACTTTAGAATGATGATATTTGAGGTGAAATATGAATATAGTAAGAATCTATACCTCAAAATCACCTCGTTTGAGTGTATTTTGAAAAACGAGAACAAATAAAAAAAATGACGATCGTATCCATACCCCGGAAAGATTTTTCTGAATAACAATCAAACTAAATTGACTTTGGACCAACAGATTGACATAGGATGATCCTCACGTAAAGAAGTTTTACGTGGATCCAGCCCATGAACTAAATTACGCAAATTAAGAGAAAAGCTTCGATAAGGGGTAGTTTGGTAATTTACTACCCATGACGGATCAAACCCCCCTGAGAGTCCAAAAAAATTATCATGTTTGACCCAAATATATAGAAAATAATAAAAATAAAGTATTAAATCTGAATTTTAAATTATTAAATTAATATTATGACATAAATAGAAATAATGAGATTGATAAGGGTATTATGATAATTTAACATGAGAGTTGGTCAATTGGTCAAAACTTGACCAAAATTTCTTAAATTAATTAAATTTAATTAATAGTAAAATTAAAATCTGAAAATTATGTAAAATAAGATATTTTGAGGGGCATAAGTGTAATTAAATGATTTTAAAGGGGGTAAACAAATTAATAGCACATAATAGATTTTTGGACATTAAAATTTTATTAAATAGAGTTAAAAATCTGTGTTTTTATCCGGCTAGAACCGACTTCTCCCCTGTTCTTTTCTGCTGCACGATCAGTCCACCATTCCTAAGGATTCCTCATGTTTTCTCCCATCTTGCCCATAAGTTCACCATGTTCCATTACCTAAGCACCCATCCTCCCTCACCAAACTTGTTTTTCACCTTAAGATTGAGGGTGGGGAAGGGAAAGGAAAGGAAAGGAAAGTAAAACAAAGGAAGGTTGTAAACCTTTCCTTTGTTTGGGAAGATTTTTTAGCAAGGGAAAGGAAAGAGAGGGGGAGTGAGCACCCCTTGCTTTCCCTTGAGTTACTCAGTTTTTTAAAACCCCAATTTGGGGTAAAGGGGAAGGAAAGGAAACTTGAAAAAAATTTTAACATGTAGAATATCAAATTTAACCTTATTATCTTATAAAATTTAAAACAAAAAGGGTTATAATTGGAAAAAAAGCATTACAATAAATCATTTCCTTTCCTTTCCATTGTTTAACCAAACAAAGATTGTTAGGATTACTTTCCTTTCCTTTCCTTTATTAATTTTAGCTATCCAAACAAGGGGTACATGTACCCTTTCCTTTCCTCTCCTTTCCTCTAGTTTACATTCTTTTCCTTTCCATTCCTTTCCTTTACTAATGTTTATCCAAACATAGTGTAAGATGATAATGACTTAAGATTTATTGTAAGACTAAGCCTATGTTTGGATTGAGGGTGGGGAAGGGAAAGGAAAGGAAAGGAAAGTAAAACAAAGGAAGGTTGTAAACCTTTCCTTTGTTTGGGAAGATTTTTTAGTAAGGGAAAGGAAAGAGAGGGGGAGTGAGCACCCCTTGCTTTCCCTTGAGTTACTCAGTTTTTTAAAACCCCAATTTGGGGTAAAGGGGAAGGAAAGGAAACTTGAAAAAAATTTTAACATGTAGAATATCAAATTTAGCCTTATTATCTTATAAAATTTAAAACAAAAAGGGTTATAATTGGAAAAAAAGCATTACAATAAATCATTTCCTTTCCTTTCCATTGTTTAACCAAACAAAGATTGTTAGGATTACTTTCCTTTCCTTTCCTTTATTAATTTTAGCTATCCAAACAAGGGGTACATGTACCCTTTCCTTTCCTCTCCTTTCCTCTAGTTTACATTCTTTTCCTTTCCATTCCTTTCCTTTACTAATGTTTATCCAAACATAGTGTAAAGATAATTTCATAATATTGATGAGTGAATTAAAAAAAATATAATTTAATTGTAATATATTGTGATAAATGATAGAAAATAAAATAAAACTTAGTATTGAAATAAATAAAATAGAAGATAGGAGATTAAGAAGAAACTCATTAAAAGTTAAAGTATGGGATTTAACTATAGATTTAAATTGTAGATATGTGTTGATATTTAATAAGAACTAAAGTAAACTACTATGGGAAGTGACAATAGAAGCAATAGTATAATTATTAGAATAGAAAATATGAAATTATTGATAAGAATTAGAATTAAGTGTCGTAACGACTTTAGGCCCTAGACCTAACCGCTAGACATAATTTCAATGGAGTCGCCACCAATCATTTTTAGCCTAGGTGTGATTGGTCACCTATTCTCATTTAAGGATAAGGATTGATCTTCTTTTCAGATTTAGGGTTCGGGGGTCGATTACGTGTGAGGAAGGTGTTAGCACCCTCACAACGCCCATTCTAGAATGGTACCTAATTAATCTTGTGCTATCTTAAGACGATTTTGTTTGAATAATCTTAATTCGTCGTATTTTTTTATTTTATTCCAAATAATTAAATATTGGTAAATTTTCTAAGAAACTCTCCATCATTCTGGCGGAATTTCTTGAAAATTTATCCTCACCTCAAGAGTTTTCAAGTAGTACCATTTGACTTGCTTGAAGATTCCATCGTCGGATCAAAATTTTCTCAACTTATTTTAAACTAATATTTATTTTCATTTTATTTATCTCTTTTATTATTTTGTTTAATTTTATTTAATTCGAGAAATAAATTTAGATTATTAATATCGAAAACTCTCTTAGTCTTCCATCATTCTGGCGAGACTTTGAGAAAAATTCTTACCTAAAGAATTCCAAATGACAACCATTTGTGACTCTTTGGACTCTTATCATTGGAATAATTTTTTATTAATTATTATTATACATTATTAATCCTATATCCATCTATTATTATTTATTTTTATTTTTATTGTTATAAACGTTTTATAATTTACCTTTTATTATTACTATTTTAAAATATTGAGAACATTTCTTAAATCTTCCAACATACCGGCAAAATTTAAGAAAAATTCTCTCACCTGGAAATTTCCAAATGTCAACCATTTGTGACTCTTTGGAATTTCATCGTAGGAGTTATTTTTATGTATTCCTCATTCTCTTTTATTATTTAAATTATTATTATCATTATTATTATTTCGAAAAAATAAATATCTATTATTGAAAATTTTACCTAAATCTTCCATCATTCTGGCAAGATTTAAGAAAATTTTCTCACCTAGAGATTTCCAAATATCAACCATTTGTGACTCTTTAGAATCTCATCATCGAAAATTCTTTTATATTTTTGTTTATTTATTTAAAATGTATATTTTTATTTATATATTTTATTTTAACACTTATATTTGCATTTATCTACATATTAATTTATTTATTTTAACACTCACATTTTTATCTATTTTTATATTTATTCACTTTTTTTATATTTATTTTTATTATTTTTCTTTATATTAGGAGATTTTGATATCGGAATAAAATTACTTAAATGTCCCAATACGCTGGTGACATTAAGGATTTTATTTCGATCCTAAGGATTATCAAAGAATCACTACTTGTGAATTCTAAGAAATCCCATCATTGGAAATTCTCATTACTACTTTTTTTTTAAGATAAAAACAATATATATATATAAATAAAATAAGTGAACAACATAAATGTGTACAGGATGGCTTAGATAACGTGTACTAAGTGGGAAAATAAACAATTAAAAAAAATGCACAGAATGATTGCTACTATATGCATGTAAGCAAATAATAATATAATAAAATAATAACAACCATACCTTTATCCACTATTTGTTCTTTCCTTCTAATTATTCTTTTTCCTTCCCACGTCCTCTCTTCCTTCTCTCTATCATATTGAAACTATGCCGTTTTAGCTTTCTTTCTTGCCTTAACTCCTTTTCCTTCTTTCTCTCTTCAAACCGACCTTGCAGCAGGAACTAGGGAGGGTCGGCTTGCAGGCAACAGCTCGTAAGGAGGACTAAAGATGTGGCTCGATCATGCAGCTGGCGGTGTCAGTAGCATGAAGAGGGCGATGTGCAGGCAGTGGAGATGGTTAATAGCGACAATGGCGTGTGGTGCAACAGAGCATGTACAGGTACACGATGAAACAACAAAGGCGGAAGAACAGCCGGAATATGTGGCAGCGGCAAGGAGCAGGTGCAAGGATGCTCAGCAATTGGCAAAAGGAGAGATGTCTGCTGCACTGGCTGGTTCGATGGGCTTATAGCAGCAACCAGCAACTTGTAAAGGTGGTACTTAGCAGAAACGAAACCAGACGAGTACGGGCAGACCAAAGGCGTGAAACAGGGATGCCGACGGTACAGTGAAGCAGGATTGGTTCGGCTTACGGGCAGCAGGGCTATTGGCTCGGCTCTGTTTGATAGTGGTAATGAGATGATGAGCAGTTTCAGGTAAGCCAAGGTGGTACAGTAGTAAGCTTGGGGAAGGCCACGGGTTGTGATGACGATGAAGCAGTAGCACAAGGGTGGTGAGCTTGACTTTGTCAAAGTGCTGGACAGAGGTGGTGATAATGAAGGGATTAAAGAGGCTCAATGAAGTTGACGAGGAGATGTGGTGGCGTGGACGTTGAGGAAGCAAGAGGTGGCGGGTTGGCGCAGGAAAGGGATCGGTGCAGTAAGGAGCTTGTTGTTGTGGTGATCACCGGCTGCTATGGATGACGGTGCAGTCAAGAAGACCCCTTTTTTTTCCAAAATTTCTAGGGTTTTTTCTTCCAGGTCCCTTTTCTAGGGTTTTCTTTCTTTTTTTATAGCCATTTCTAGCCTCAAACTTTTATGGAAACAAATCAAATATTTATAATTGATCCCATGATCATGGGATTTTTCATTTACTTGTTTGACTTTCCCTCTTTTTTTTAATTTATTTCCATTTCATTTTTTTTATTTTTGGTAATAAATTTTCAGATTTTATTTCACTTTGATTATTTCCTTTATTATTATTATCTTTCTTATGGCAACAAATCATTGAAGTCAACTCTCTTTTATTTTATGATTTGTTTCTTTTATTTATTTTTTATTATTTTTTTTATTTTTTTGATTTTTTTGATTTTTTTTATTTAAAAATTGTTCGGACAAAATTAGATGTCTACAGCTGCCCCTCTTTGCGCTTTGCTGTGAAACAGTAATTGTGCAAAGACATAGACAACCATTTTGTCCCAATGCAAGACCTATCAATGATTTTTTTTTTGTAAAATATGATATTTCCTAGTCTTCTCTCTCATAAGACTAAGGAATAAATGCCAAATGAAGTTTCCTAATCTTCTTCTCCTATAAAGATTGAGGAATGAATGCAAAATGAATTTTCCTAGCCTCTTCTATCATGAAACTAAGGAAATGAATGCATAATGGGATTTTCTAGTCTTTTCTATCATAAGACTAAAGAATGAAATTTCCTAATCTTAAGATTAAGGAATGCAACAACATGAATTCTCCTAGTCTTTCCTATCATAAGACTATAGAATGAGATTTCCTAATCCTTTCTATCACAAGATTAAGGAATGGGAAGTGAAATTTCCTAGTCTCTCCTATCATAAGACTAAGGAATGCAAACATGAATTTTTCAAATCTTTTCTATCATAAGATTAAGGAATGCAACGTGAAATTCCTAGTCTCTCCTATCATAAGACTAAGGAATGCAAACATGAGTTTTCCTAATCCTTTCTATCATAAGACTAAGGATTGTGAAATGAAATTCCTAGTCTTTCCTATCATAAGACTAAGGAATGCAAGATGAAATTTTCCTAGTCTCTCCTATCATAAGACTAAGGAATGCAAACATGAATTTTCCTAATCTTTCCTATCACAAGATTAAGGACTGTGAAGTGAAATTCCTAGTCTCTCTTACCATAAGACTAAGGAGTGCAAAATAATCATGAAATAAAAGCTCCTCTTAACAGAGGCATTGAGACTTTTGAAACAAAAACTCCTCTCAACAGAGGCAATGAGACTTTGAAAAATAGAGCTCCTCTCAACAGAGGCAATGAGACTTTGAAAAATAGAGCTCCTCTCAACAGAGGCAATGATACTTTGAAAAAATAAATAAAGCTCCTCTCAACAGAGGCAATGAAACTTTTGACACAAAAAACTCCTCTCAACAGAGGCAATGAAACTTTGAAAAAATAAAGCTCCTCTCAACAGAGGCAATGAGACTTTGAAAAATAGAGCTCCTCTCAACAGAGGCAATGCGACTTTGACAAAATAAAGCTCCTCTCAACAGAGGCAATGAGACTTTGAAAAATAGAGCTCCTCTCAACAGAGGCAATGATACTTTGAAAAAATAAATAAAGCTCCTCTCAACAGAGGCAATGAAACTTTTGACACAAAAAACTCCTCTCAACAGAGGCAATGAAACTTTGAAAAAATAAAGCTCCTCTCAACAGAGGCAATGAGACTTTGAAAAATAGAGCTCCTCTCAACAGAGGCAATGCGACTTTGACAAAATAAAGCTCCTCTCAACAGAGGCAATGAGACTTTGAAAGAATAAAGCTCCTCTCAACAGAGGCAATGAGACTTTGAAAAATAAAGCTTTCATTTCAGAATGCCAGTTAACATGGGTTTGACTGGGCTTAACTTTCATTTTGATGGCAACAATATTAGGCTTCATCCTCCTTTATGGTGCCAGCTGAACTGGACTTTCCTCTCATCTAAGGTTTTTCAAAAAGTTTTTTTCTCATCATCTTCTCATCATTTTTCAAATTACCATCTCTTATACTTTCTCTTTTCCTCAAAATTTTTCATCATTCAGAATTTCTTATCCCAATGTCTTAAATATTTCAATGTCAAAATGCACTATTGAAATGTCATGCATGTCATGAATATAATGAATGCCATGAATACCATAGATGCTATGAATGTTATGTACATGTCAATGTCATGCCCCCTGAATTATTCCATGAATGTATGTAAATGCAATCTCAATTGTGGTAACAAGATTCTCAAGCTCATCTCATTTTCCTCCAGTTCCACATATCTGCTGGATTCTTCTTATTCAAATCTTCTATCTTCGCTGCTCATCCCACCTTCTATTGAGTCTTGGTCCAATTATGCTTTAAGACCTGCCGTCATGCTTTCAGATTTATATCTTCATCATTTCTTATTTTTGTTTCTTTCTCTCTTTTAGTAATGCAAGATTTCTCAAAAGAATATTTTTTTTTTTCAAAAATTTACCCAAAAAAGGTTACCAACATTTATTTATTGCCCTTCCAACTCGACCACCAATGTAATGCACTCATACCTCTTCTCAATTTATTATAGGGATGGAATGAATTTAAAATAATCATGAGAGATATGGGTATTCATTCTTAGAAAAGGAACGTGAAATCAAGAAAAATCAATGGGCCAGTTTGTTTGGAATAGGGTTTTCAGTATCTATTTAATAAACATTCTGACAATTTCAATCAAGTCAATCTAAAATTCTTCTCCGAAAGCCCACTCATATTGATATGCTCTTTCATGTAGTGTCTACCAATCTTGTCCTCTGTATCAAAACTGTTGGTGATGACCTTCCTCCTAAGCCGCCCTTTTAGGTTTTCAACTTAGGTGCCCCCTTATTTGATTCAAACTGCCCTTTTCGAGTTTTCAATTTGAATCCTCCTTTTTTTTTTCTCTTTTTTTTCTTTTTTTTTTCTTTCTTTTTTTTTCTTTTTTCATATATTTTTTTTATTTTTTTTTCTTTTCATCTTCAACTTCATTGGCTTTGACAAACTTCAACCTTCAGTGCTCAATCCAAATTCAACCCATAATAGGCGTTCTTGATTTCGATCCAAGATATCTTCCAAAGCTCATGGGTTTCTTCATTCAACTTGATCTACTTCCTTCAAAGGATCATTATCTCATTATACAAGTATGTTTTCATTCAACACATGATTCTTCAATTCAAGCATTTACATTTGATCAAAATGGGCTTTTAAAGGTACGTAATGTGGCTCAGGTGAGGGTTTACAAGAAAAGGATAAAATAGGCCCAAAATGTGTTTCAAGGTTTACAAACCAAAGGATCACTTTCTTATGAAGTAAATCATTTAGGCATTTTGCCCCTTTCTAATTCACTCATTTCTTTTCTTGCTTCTCTTTTTTTTTTTGGGTTTTCTTTTTGAATTCAAACCCTTTTCTTTTCTTTTTTTTTTTTCACAAAAATGGGCTATTTCTTTTTGTTGCCCCCAAAATTTCTTTATTTCATCTTCCTTGCCCCCAGTGTGGAGGGTGATCCTTGGTGGGTTATATTACCAAAAAACATAATAGGCTCAAAGGGGTAATCAAAGGATAATTTTACTCCCGCTTGAAGGATAGTGAAAGAAGGCCATTTATCATTTCAAATGCAAATATTCTCCTTGAAGATCATTTACTGAACAAATACAAACTTGTTAGAAATTTTTTTATAAGAGATTCACCTTTTCTTATACCATCAAATTTGGGTGAAAATTGTGAACAAATTTTCTTCTTTCTTACTTGGACACCTTGGTAGATTGATAATCCATAAGCAAAAGTGGTTCTTTCAAATTTGAATCCCAGATTTATTGACATCATTATCATCATGTTCATTATTTGGATACTTGTGAATGAAAGATATGGTGAGTATGTGAGAAATGGCAAATGAATAGAATGAGAAAATGACAGTGCATCACACTAGTCGCTTTATTGAAAGGGAAATAAATAAAAGTTAGCCCATACATAAAACTTTATTTCGTGCTTATGGGCTTAAGCACTTTAAAAAAAATATCTTGCATTACTAAAAAAATTCTGATAAATCTCCAAACTTGCATGGCTTAAACTCCTTTCACCTCAAAAGAATCATCCCTCATTTCCATGGTTGGGCAATGGATTCGCATTCACAGTCGGTTCCCCCTTTGTTTCAAAGTGCAATATGCCGGCTTTTATCAAACCTTGCACCCTATACTTTAAAGCAGTGCAATTCTCCAAGGAGTGACCCGGATTCCCAAAATGATACTCACATCGAGCATTCTCATTATACCATTTTGGATATGGAGGCTTGAGAGGTTCCGCATAAACTGGGGCAATGAGTTGCTCTTTGATTAGTTTTGGGTACAACTCGGTATAGGTTATGGGAATTGGATCAAGGGGAGCTTTTTGTTGTTTTGGCCATGCCCCCCTAGGATTGCTTTCTTGTTTGTTGGATTGGGCAACTGATTGGGTATTTGGTGCAGGTGTTTGAGAGTGAAAGTTAGGCTGAGCATTAATTTGCGGATATGACTGGTAAGGGTATTGAACAGGATAATATGGTTGTGGCATGGGATAAGAATGTCGTGGAGTATATCGTCCATGTTGCCCCCCATTTATAACAGCATGGGCATCCTCTTCCCTCCTTCTATTGGCTCCTCCTTTCTTCTCAGTATTGTTAGGAACTTCAATCTTGCCACGCTTGATCGCATTCTCAATGATCTCCCCGGATAACACCATATCAGCAAAATTCTTGGTGGCATTGCCTATCATCCTATCATAATATGGAGCCTTTAAAGTGTTCACAAATAGGATGGTGAGCTCCTTTTCTGAAAGAGGAGGTTGCACTTCTGCAGCTACATCGCGCCACCTTTGCGCATATTGCTTGAAGCTTTCATTGGCTTTCATCTCCATGTTTTGAACTGATAAACGGTCAGGGGCCATATCAGCAACATGTCGATATTGGGTCGTGAACGCTCTTGCTAAGTCATTCCATGTGGTAATCCGGGTTTTGTCTAATTGATTGTACCACTTGGCAGCAGATCCAGTGAGACTTTCTTGAAAAATGTGAATAAGGAGCTTATCATCTTGAGCAAAAGTAGCCATCTTTCGACAATACATAATAAGATGAGACCTAGGGCAAGAAGTTCCATTGTATTTCTCAAACTCTGGTGCTTTGAACTTGGGTGGAATAATCAAGTCTGACACCAAGCACAACCCAGTAGCATCCATGGAACCATAAAAGTCTAAGCCTTCAATAGCTCGAATCCTTTCTTCCAACATATTAATCTTTTGTTGTGACTTCGCCTCATCTTTCTCTTCTACTTGTTTGGCTTTCAACTTCTCAATTTCCCTTGGGTCATCTAAGTCAGGCACCTCAATGGGATAAGTAGATTTTGCGCCTTGGGAAGGATGGGTGGGCCCTTGGAATTGAGCTTGTCCAAACACTTGGGGTATAGCAGCGTAAGCAGGTGGATATCTTCTTTCTTGAGATGTTTGACTTGGAAATGGACCAAATCCAGGAGGATAGATAGGATCTTCCATACTGTGTTGTTGAACCCCTTCTTGGACTGCAGCTTCCTCTACTACTCCTTTGCCCTTGCTTAGATTTTTCAATAATTCTGCAATTTGGGCCAGTTGCCCCCTCATTTCCTCTTGAGCTTTTTCCATTTTCTCCATGCGCGTGCTTGATTCTTCTTCCATGATCTTAGCTCGATAACGAGTGTTGTGTGAATGAACTTTTGGTCGAGCTATCTTCAAATCTTTTATTACCACAATTAAGAATTTATCATTTCACATGTGGTGATGCTTAAAAAATGAATGAAGATGAATCAATGAACAAAATGCTACATGTGTTTGGAAAAATAATGCATGGAAATGTTTTGCTAAAGAACCTATGATTCCCCATTAGTGTCTCACATGTCAAACAAAAGCAAACATACATGATCAAAGATATGTCCTGAGCAATAGGTATTTTCTATGGGTTAACATGACTTTATCCAAAGTTGGCACTCTTAAGTTTACTATATGTTTGGTTTGGAGTTCTAGAGGACAAGAGGTTCTCAAATTGTTCCTTACTGACGTCCACACTAGACTAGTAAGGCACCCCAATCCTCACCCATGACAGGCTACAAACGGAAAGGGTTCAATTTGAGTGGGAGTATTTCGCTAGCCATTGCGGAGGTTATCACCTCACGAGAGCGTAGGTACTATACTCCCTCCTAAAAGGGACAAGCTCGGGTATAGAGCTTATGTCATGATATGCATGTGATGGTGTGTGTGATAATTTTTTTTTTTTTACATGCCATTCAACAAACATAATAATATCAATCAAATCAAAGTTATTCAAACAAAACCTAGCATAGCATCAAGATTAATTATTGGCTTGATCCTCTAAGTCCCCAGCGGAGTCGCCAAGCTGTCGTAACGACTTTAGGCCTTAGACCTAACCGCTAGACATAATTTCAATGGAGTCGCCACCAATCATTTTTAGCCTAAGTGTGATTGGTCACCTATCCTCATTTAAGGATAAGGATTGATCTTCTTTTCAGATTTAGGGTTTGGGGGTCGATTACGTGTGAGGAAGGTGTTAGCACCCTCACAACGCCCATTCTAGAATGGTACCTAATTAATCTTGTGCTATCTTAAGACGGTTTTGTTTGAATAATCTTAATTCGTCGTATTTTTTTATTTTATTCCAAATAATTAAATATTGGTAAATTTTCTAAGAAACTCTCCATCATTCTGGCGGAATTTCTTGAAAATTTATCCTCACCTCAAGAGTTTTCAAGTAGTACCATTTGACTTGCTTGAAGATTCCATTGTCGGATCAAAATTTTCTCAACTTATTTTAAACTAATATTTATTTTCATTTTATTTATCTCTTTTATTATTTTGTTTAATTTTATTTAATTCGAGAAATAAATTTAGATTATTAATATCGAAAACTCTCTTAGTCTTCCATCATTCTGGCGAGACTTTGAGAAAAATTCTTACCTAAAGAATTCCAAATGACAACCATTTGTGACTCTTTGGACTCTTATCATTGGAATAATTTTTTATTAATTATTATTATACATTATTAATCCTATATCCATCTATTATTATTTATTTTTATTTTTATTGTTATAAACGTTTTATAATTTACCTTTTATTATTACTATTTTAAAATATTGAGAACATTTCTTAAATCTTCCAACATACCGGCAAAATTTAAGAAAAATTCTCTCACCTGGAAATTTCCAAATGTCAACCATTTGTGACTCTTTGGAATTTCATCGTAGGAGTTATTTTTATGTATTCCTCATTCTCTTTTATTATTTAAATTATTATTATCATTATTATTATTTCGAAAAAATAAATATCTATTATTGAAAATTTTACCTAAATCTTCCATCATTCTGGCAAGATTTAAGAAAATTTTCTCACCTAGAGATTTCCAAATATCAACCATTTGTGACTCTTTAGAATCTCATCATCGGAAATTCTTTTATATTTTTGTTTATTTATTTAAAATGTATATTTTTATTTATATATTTTATTTTAACACTTATATTTGCATTTATCTACATATTAATTTATTTATTTTAACACTCACATTTTTATCTATTTTTATATTTATTCACTTTTTTTATATTTATTTTTATTATTTTTCTTTATATTAGGAGATTTTGATATCGGAATAAAATTACTTAAATGTCCCAATACGCTGGTGACATTAAGGATTTTATTTCGATCCTAAGGATTATCAAAGAATCACTACTTGTGAATTCTAAGAAATCCCATCATTGGAAATTCTCATTACTACTTTTTTTTTAAGATAAAAACAATATATATATATAAATAAAATAAGTGAACAACATAAATGTGTACAGGATGGCTTAGATAACGTGTACTAAGTGGGAAAATAAACAATTAAAAAAAATGCACAGAATGATTGCTACTATATGCATGTAAGCAAATAATAATATAATAAAATAATAACAACCATACCTTTATCCACTATTTGTTCTTTCCTTCTAATTATTCTTTTTCCTTCCCACGTCCTCTCTTCCTTCTCTCTATCATATTGAAACTATGCCGTTTTAGCTTTCTTTCTTGCCTTAACTCCTTTTCCTTCTTTCTCTCTTCAAACCGACCTTGCAGCAGGAACTAGGGAGGGTCGGCTTGCAGGCAACAGCTCGTAAGGAGGACTAAAGATGTGGCTCGATCATGCAGCTGGCGGTGTCAGTAGCATGAAGAGGGCGATGTGCAGGCAGTGGAGATGGTTAACAGCGACAATGGTGTGTGGTGCAACAGAGCATGTACAGGTACACGATGAAACAACAAAGGCGGAAGAACAGCCGGAATATGTGGCAGCGGCAAGGAGCAGGTGCAAGGATGCTCAGCAATTGGCAAAAGGAGAGATGTCTGCTGCACTGGCTGGTTCGATGGGCTTATAGCAGCAACCAGCAACTTGTAAAGGTGGTACTTAGCAGAAACGAAACCAGACGAGTACGGGCAGACCAAAGGCGTGAAACAGGGATGCCGACGGTACAGTGAAGCAGGATTGGTTCGGCTTACGGGCAGCAGGGCTATTGGCTCGGCTCTGTTTGATAGTGGTAATGAGATGATGAGCAGTTTCAGGTAAGCCAAGGTGGTACAGTAGTAAGCTTGGGGAAGGCCACGGGTTGTGATGACGATGAAGCAGTAGCACAAGGGTGGTGAGCTTGACTTTGTCAAAGTGCTGGACAGAGGTGGTGATAATGAAGGGATTAAAGAGGCTCAATGAAGTTGACGAGGAGATGTGGTGGCGTGGACGTTGAGGAAGCAAGAGGTGGCGGGTTGGCGCAGGAAAGGGATCGGTGCAGTAAGGAGCTTGTTGTTGTGGTGATCACCGGCTGCTATGGATGACGGTGCAGTCAAGAAGACCCCTTTTTTTTCCAAAATTTCTAGGGTTTTTTCTTCCAGGTCCCTTTTCTAGGGTTTTCTTTCTTTTTTTATAGCCATTTCTAGCCTCAAACTTTTATGGAAACAAATCAAATATTTATAATTGATCCCATGATCATGGGATTTTTCATTTACTTGTTTGACTTTCCCTCTTTTTTTAAATTTATTTCCATTTCATTTTTTTTATTTTTGGTAATAAATTTTCAGATTTTATTTCACTTTGATTATTTCCTTTATTATTATTATCTTTCTTATGGCAACAAATCATTGAAGTCAACTCTCTTTTATTTTATGATTTGTTTCTTTTATTTATTTTTTATTATTTTTTATTTGATTTTTTTTGATTTTTTTTTATTTAAAAATTGTTCGGACAAAATTAGATGTCTACATTAAGAAAAGATTTCAATAAAAGTATACTCATGCTAAGATAATTAATAGGAAATTAAATAAATTGATTATTGAAATTAATAAAATGAAAAATAAGAATCAAAAGAAAACTATTATAATGAAGTTAAACTTAGAGAAGATTTGTAACTTAAGAATAATCATATGGTAGCATTGGGTAAGAAATAAATGAAATAAAGTAATTATTGAAATTGATAAGCTAGCAAATAATAATAGAAATGAATGAAGATTACTTGCAAGATTGGAATTGGGAATAATAAATATAATGCAAGAATGAAATATTTGATTACATTAAATAATTAAAGATAATAGAAATTTAATAAAATTAAAATTAGAAAATAAGTCAATTCAATTTTAATTATATTTAGACATTTAACAAGAAATAAAATGAATCTATCATAAAAGGTGATAAAATAGAAAATAAAGATTTATTAAATGAATAAATAATTATTAGAATTAAAAATATGAATATTTGGTAAAATTAGAATTGAAAGATAATAAGTGAAATTCAAAAATAGTAAATTGGCCAAAATAAAATTATAAAACATTGGTGAAATGAATTAGAAGAAAACAATATGATTTAATTGCACCTATATAGTGATAATTAATAGAACATAAAATAGAGTAATTATTGGACTTAATAAAATAGAAAATAGGAACTTATAAAATATTCATTGTAGTTAGATATGGAATTTTAAATATCAATTGAAACTACTGATGACATAAAAATTAAAGAAAGAATAGGATTTAAATATTTTAGTATTTAGTAGAAAATAAAATAAATTAATTATTGGGAATAATACATAGACAATAGAAATGCATGAAATGCTTATTAGAATCATAATATAGAATTTTGAATATAATTTAGAATTATTGTGCAGTGTGAAGTACGAGAAATAAGGAGACGTAAGTGGCAATATCAGATTTTATATCGCAAGGAGATAGAGGTAAGGAACATATATGGAAGTTGCATAGGAATAAATTATATGAATTGAATTACATGATTTGAACCACATGAAATGTTTTATATGAATTGAATTACATGAAAAGATTCACACGAATCATATTACATGAAATGATTTACACAAATTGCATTACATGAAAGGATTTACATAAATTGATTTACAAGAAATGAGTTACCTGAATTGTTTTACATGAATGCTTTACATGATTTGAAATTTCATGAAATGTGTTACATGAATTGAATTTTTAGAAACGATTTACGTGAATTGATTTATATGACACTATATACGAGTATATGAAGTGATTTTATGAGATTGATATCTCTCTGATGATCGTGCATACGAGACAGTGATGATTAGGGTGGGAGATGTCCCAGACCTTCCCTTTACATGATATGATTGTAGGAGTTACGGTCAAACCCCACAAGTTTACGTAGTGAGCACCTGACCAGTGCGAATTATAAGTGATTGACAGTGGCGATTGTTATGAGGTCCCTATAAGGATACAAGATTGTGCATGAATCTCTGGGAGATTATTTTCTATCAGTTTGTGATATTTGACAAATGATCGAATCATTGAATGATTTGATTGACGAGCATAGTACATGATTTGATTAAAAAGTGATGAAAGAAGTGATACAAGTTTTATAGTATATGTTTTCTCGATATACAAGCATTTATCTTATCTAATGCTTTAAATGAGTTGCTTTACTGCACTGTATACTGAATTGATTTATATAAACTGTTTACATAAAGCATTACTGCATAAAATGATTTTTAATATTTTAATATTCATATTTGAATTATTTTTATAATGCGCACTTTTATATATGTTTCTTACTGAGCTTTCCTCAAAGCTCACCCCCTTTACTTATCATCCTATATAGCCCACCAATATATACAACAACAGCTGTGACAGGCAAGTTGAAGAAAATTCTTAGAAGTTCAAAGTACTCAATGGCCAAGTGTAAGTAGAATTTTATATTTTTATATTTAGACTTATAAATGCACAACAGATGTATTTATGATGGGATGTAAATACTATAATTGAGAAATTTAGGAAAGTACTTGAATAGTGAGACATAGATTACTTTAAATTATTGTAAACAGATTTATAAATATTATTTAATAGATTTTATTCTAATTTTTAATTATTATCTATGGTTTAATTTATTTAATGGTATAAAGATATAATTGAGAATGAAAATTTTATATTGAACCTTGAGGTAGGCGGTCGCCCAACACTCACTCACTCTGTGATAACCGTAAATTTTTCCCTTTATTGGAAATTAGAAATATTGAAAATAAATATTGGAGAAATTAAATCAGAGGAGATAAATAAAATTTTGCGAGAATGGAATATGGGTGAAAATCCCGAGAAGTGAGGAAGTGAAAGAATTGGGAAATTCGTATAAAGGAAATTAAATTGGAAGTGAAAATAAAAATAATGGAGAAAGAAAAAATGAATTTGGATAAATTAAAATCCAAATTTAATAAAGAAAATGAGAAATAAAAATAAATATGTGAATATAATTACAAATTATATAAATGTATTTTATATAAATACATATGTATTTAAAAATACTATATAGTATATTTTAATATACGTTGGTATATATATAGAAATATATACTATTTCATGAATTTAAATAATACATATGTATATAAACATAATATTTCATGTATATATAAATATATACATATATATACATACATATATAGAAAATGTAAATGTTATTTATTCTAAAGTATATAAATATAAATATAAATATAAATATATATATATACTAGATATATATTTTGTAATCTACAATATATATAATCTATATATAATATATATTGTATTACAATATATAAAAAATAATATTATATGTGTAATATATGGTAAATATTATGTGTATAAATTATATGATATAGTATATAGTATATAATAAAACATATACTAAATATAGAAAGAGGATAAAAACCAAAGGAGGAAAGTAAACAGAAAACAAAAGGAAGGATCAGGGGAAGGAATCCCGACCCTCCCAGCCACAACCATCGGTGGCGGAGATGCCACCGCCGGAGAGAAAAAGGTGCAGACGACGTCGCCGGCAAAAGAAGAGAGGGAGGAAGCTGTCGGCGGCCGAAGAAAAGAAGGAAACAGAGGCAGAAAACGAAGGAAAACCGGGAAGGAAAAGGAAAATGCCGACGGCGGTGCCGGCCAAATCGGTGGCCGCCACTGCCACCGAAGCACCGTCGGAGGGAGAGGAACACGATGGAGGTCACCCGACACGCAATGGCCGGCGAAGGAAGGCCGGCGAAGAGGAAGAAGAAACCGATGCAAAACAGCCTCGATTCGCCGCCGTGCCGCCGATCCAGGGCAAACAGAGGGCACCGGCAAGTTCGTCGTGCTGCCGGCCAACTGAGGGACGCCTGAACCGCCGGAGAACCGGCCGCCGGCGAGGAAAGGAGCTGGATCGGTAACCGAGAAAGGAAGAAGAAAAAAGAAAAGAAAAAAGGAAAAAGAAAAAGAAAAAGAAAAAGAAAAGAAAGAAAGAAAAGAAAAAGAGGAAAAAGGAAGAAAAAGGAAGAAAAAGAGGAAAAAAGAGAATTTCAGGAATTCGAAAAATTCCCGAAAATTCGACAACCTGAGATTTTTCAAAGTTCGGTAAGAAATCTTCCTGAGATTTAATTTTCAGAAAAATTAAATAAATTATGAAAAATTCTAAAAAAATTAGAATTTTAATTCCAGAAATTATTTTCAGCAATCGGGATAAGGAATCGGGAGAAATGGAGTGCGAGCGCGATCGATAAAAGGAAGTCGTCGACCCGGAAAAAGGTAAGGGATGCATGTGCAGCACTGTAAGGATACTCAGTCTGCATATTTTAAATTGAAATATTTTATGCGAATATTTTATGAAAATTATTATGATGCATGATTTGCTGAAAATAATTTGGGAAGAAGTACTGGCTGAAAGATTTAAAACTGTATTTTTCCGTGCAGGAAGTTAGTAAATCGGCAGCCGTTCTGCTGCCGAAAATTTTAGAAAAACTTTATAAAATCATATTAAGTGATTTTATTTCCGAATTTCGATAGTAAATCATGAAACATGAGGAAATTACTAAATTTCATAAAACATGAATATAATGAGATGGAATTTTAAAATATTCATGTATTCAAGAATGGTGACAACGAAATCACCAAAAATTCTCGAAATAGATTAATTACACGAAATATGAGACGAAAGATGAAGTGAAATATAGTGAATATTTTTATGAATATTTTTATAAATATTTTTATAAATATTCACTAAAGGATTTTAACCCTTATGGTTTTAAATTATGGAATTTTATATTTATATAAATTCCCTATAAGTTTATTTTATGATGAAAAACTACGGTTTTGAGATTGGCTGACATTCCTATCATGCTGATGCATGATATGTGATATGTTTAGTCCCGGTCGATGCCTAATCAGTGATCCATCGAGGACAATATAGGTTATGGTCATAAATTTGACCGGTGTATTTCCTTACCCTCCGAGGTTCATAGTATGATAAGATTTATGTCTATCTTAGACTCCATAAATGATAGGTGACATATTAAAAAGGAAAGTGTTTTACATGATATGGAATATGTCAAACGGAAAATGTGATATATAATTGCGTGACATGTGAAAAGAACATGTTTTATATGATATGAGAAGAAAATCAATTGATTTATAGCATTTTTACAAAATGCTCATTCCAGCACTGATTATAGTACTGTGAGATGATTTTCATAAGACATGGGATACGAACATGTAATATGCTTTCAAAAAGGAAGAATTGATAAATCTACTATTCTTACTATGATTTAAATGGAATACTAGATTATGAGTACTACACGAGTTCTGAAGAGATAGTGAAAAGTATATGGCATAAAGGCCAAACCGAGCAAAGACTCGAGTTCCGAACCGTGGGAGCCACCTCTAGAGTCCTTCGGGAACTAAGTGCTACACGAGTTTCGATGTGTTAATAAGAAATTTCTGTACCGTGGGAGCCACCTCTAGAGTCCTTCGGGAACTAAGTGCTACACGAGTTTCGATGTGTTAATAAGAAATTTCTGTACTGTGGGAGCCACCTCTAAAGTCCTTCGGGAACTAAGTGCTACACGTGTTCTGATGTGGTAGTAAAGGCCAAACCGAGCAAAGACTCGATGATTGTACCGTGGGAGCCACCTCTAGAGTCCTTCGGGAACTAAGTGCTACACGTGTTTTGATATATTAGTAAGAAATTTCTGTACCGTGGGAGCCACCTGTAGAGTCCTTCGGGAACTAAGTGCTACACGTGTTCTAATATGTTAGTAAGAAATTTCTGTACCGTGTGAGCCACCTCTAGAGTCCTTCGGGAACTAAGTGCTACACGAGTTCTGATGTGTTAGTAATCAATCTAAGTTCTGATGAGGATGCGACAAATGTCGAAGGATGAAATAGATCTTGTGCATATGACATATGATGTGTGTGATATATCGGATTATGTTTATATATGCCACTTAAACATGTGCTAGTTGAATGTTCGTCTCTTTCACACTTAATCATACTGATTAAAAAAGAATGATGCCTTGTGAACTTAAGAATGGAATGAAAGTATGAACAAGTTTGAGACGTCTGTGTGCATACGAAATGAGTTTTAAAGAAAAATAATAATGATTTAAGTAATATTCTTTTCAAAGAATATATGAATATTAGTTATTTTATTTAAACCCTTTATTTCATAAAAGCATTATTATGAAAAGAATATGAAAAGGTTATGAAGATTAAAAAGAAAAAAAAAGGATTTATTAATTCAAAACGAAATGAAAATTTCTCTCTACAGTTGCTTCTAGGTTCCGTAACAAGTATGGTATTCTAAAATACCTACCTTATTCTATTCGGATCCCTAGCCGACTGTAGTATCTTTCCTACATGCAAGCTTAGAGCCCATAGGAAAATTGAAAAAGATTTTCAGCATATAGAAAGCTGAGTATCAAGTGAGGCATATAATTCTCTTACTGAGTCGTGGTTTTGCTCACCCCTTAATTTTAAACATTTCAGGTTTTTGACGATTGTGAGTTCAGTGAATTGTGGATCCTGGCTGTATGCGAAGGACAATGTGGCAGACTGACTAATTATTTGAGGTATGATCATTTATTCTCTGTATTTAGACACGTCAACAGTACTACTTATCTGATTAGTTACGATAGGGGATGTATATAATATAAACAATATTATGTAAAATTGTTTAACAGTCAGTACAAGTGAAGTATCGCAGACAGCCCAATCGGTTAAGTTGTGTATAAGAAGATGAAAAATGTGGTCACGGGTCGTGACACACTCACTCAATGTATTGTCCGCTTTGGGCGATCGTCGCCCTCACGACTGTATTCCCCTTGGGACGCGTCAATCCACGTTCGAACCCAGGACCTTTTCAAGTATCTGGGTTCTATAACACTCATACCATTTGGACTGTAACGGTCTGAATATACAGTAAATTCCTCAATTTACACATAATAATGGTTGGGCCGTTTGTGATGCCTTAATCAGTTGAACAGTAACCAAAATGAACAATGAATTTTATTTAACTTATAAGTTCAAAATATGATTATTATAATTTTTCCTTATCATATTTACATCCCTTGTATTCTACTAAAACAAAAGTAGTACTGTATAAAATTTCTGAATATATAAAAGAGAATCAAATACCTCCAAGATCGTAAATCTGCTGAATCAGGTAACCGAAATCGCGGTCGAAAGCTTTGGATGGTATGTCTCTTATCCAAATACAATAACCTATGGAGTGGAAATAAAGGGGTGAACAACAACGTGCTCAGTAAAGGAGTCGTATGCAAGCTTGATATAATGAAAACTATATGCTGGAAAATATTTATTTTCCTAACGGTTCACTAAGTACAATAAAGGGGAAGGGATACTATAGTCGGTCGAGAATCCAAATGTAGCATGAAAGGTATTTTGAAATACCGGTCTTGTCTCGTAAACCCAAAGCGACTATAGGGAGTAATTCTATAAATTGTTATATTAAACAATTTAATGATACTTTTGATAAAGATAAATGGTAATAAAACCACTTAATTTCATCACTTCAGTAGTATTTTAAATACGTGACAGTACAGTAATAAAACAATATACAATCTTTTCAGCATAATTAGTAGATAAACAGTTTCGATAGTTATTTCAAATTTAGAAATAATATCATATATATTTTCTTTTTAATAGACAGTGTATTTCAGTACAGTTCAATAAATCGAAAGCAGAAATTTACAGTTCAGTAACCAGTAATTTCAGTGTAGTACAGTAAACAGTATTCAGTAAAACACAGCTCAGTAATCACTTAACAGTAGGTTGAGACTACGCAACACCCTAAATAACTCATACTATAATTATCCCCAAAGGGAAATAGTAACAGTATACAGTTAGATCTATAGCCATAATCTATAGGGTGTCCACAGAGTACACTTGCCAGGTGATTCCAGGACTACTGATGACTTGACGGGTCAAACAGCCACGTGACAGTACAGTAATAGTGAGCATGGAGTTGGGGCCTAAGTCTCAAAATCATTTAATTTCATATGAAATACCTTTAAGGAGTTTAAATAAAAATTATCCTTTAATTAAATAAATATTCCAAAAAGGTAATAAATTCACTTATAATAATACAGTGAAACAGTCGATAAATATTCATGTTTTTAGTGCGAAATCTCATAAATATTCTTTTTAAATGTAAAACATTTTGAAGAATATATTTTTATTCTCACTTTAATAAATATTCATAACATGAATATTTAATTTAACATTTTTTATTGAAAATCCAAATTATGGAAAGTTGATGGAGATAAATTCCAAAATTCACAATTCATTCAAATTATGCATTCAAAATATTTCATGCTATTTTAGAATATTTTGATAACTTTTTGGCAACATAACAATTGCATTTTCCTAACCTCCTGCACTTAAAATACAATATATAAAACCAGCCGCATACCACAATTTGCATGATTTTCAAACATTTCATCATTCCAATAATTTTATAAAATCATACTTGACAAATCATGCAATTCACTCTATCCTTACAACTCACACACTTCTCCCTTACGTGTCTAACGATACCGACTCATTTGGTGGCACCAACCGTAAACCGTAAATCTCGGCTGCAAAATAATTTTACCAAAAATTATCATTAATTTTCCCCTTAATTTTAAGCTATTGACTTTCATAAAATGCAGCCATTTAATTATACTGCTTATGACTAACCAGTATAAATTATATCGGTAGTAAACCTTAACTTTCCTGTTTTAGCTCTGTTTTCAAATCCGATTTCACCAGTCTTTTTCTCTTAATTTTACAGTCATTTTCCATGTTCAAATCATAAAATACAGCATGATGATAGCCCCAAAAAGCCCTTGGTTGAAACCCCCCTTAAACACACTTTCATGGATTTTCAACTATTGCATCAATCTAAACATTCTAAGCTTTCAATCCATGTTTAATCACTCATTTCCTACCATTTGCTTGTAAGAAAATGCATGGTTTTCTTAGGTTCACAAACACACCAAAACCCATATAAATGGAAAATTTTTATTGAGCCAAAATTCATCAAGTCCAATGGTAGGAATGAATTCTATACCTTTGATTTAACTAGGATACAATTTTAGAATTAAACAAATCATCAAAAATTTGGGGTTTCCATACCTTGGCCTCATCCTTCTTGGCCTTTTTTCTCATTGTGCTCTTCCTTTTTTGATGAGATTTTGGTGTCTATGGAAAGAGGAGATGATGTAGGATAATTTCCTAGAAGCTACCTTGGTGATAAAAGTTAAGTTTGGTGGTTGTTTTGTTGAATTTTCCTACCTTTACTTTCTCTCTTTTTTTTTTCTCTTCTCCTTTCTTTCTTTCTTGGTGTCATGAAACCAATTGAAGAAGACAACAAATAGTGGCTATGGAGAAAGGAAGAGTGTATATATAACCTATATAGAGAATAAAAGTTAGCATGAGTTGTTGTATTTTGACATTAAGCATAAGTTGTTGTATTTTGACTTTAATCATTGTTCTTACATTTTGACTTCTTGTGGCTGACCATCCCTTGTTGACTCTTAAAAATTCTTTCTAGAAGGATGACAATTTACGTTTTGCCACTGGTTATTTAATTTCGAAAAATTTCATCATTAAGCTTCCGTAGTAGTAAAAACAGTGTAATTGGCCTCCAAAAATTCTGATTCTTGCACCAATCCATCACATTTAATGTATTTTGATGATTGGGAGTGGTTTTGTTGACACGCGGTGCATCAATAATGAGAAATTATGGTTTTATCCCTAATGAACCGCCACCAAAAATTTTCAATTAAATCACTATTTTAATTAATCTCTTGGCACTACGTTATTCTACTTTTCATGTAGAATCTCATCGTATTTTCATTTCATCCCAACTCATTTTAGTTTGGGCATAATTTACAAAAATGCTCTCGGGACGTATCTGTAATTTTCCAATTTGTTTTCCAAAATTCACAAATAATTCCAAATAATATAAAAATTATTTCTATGCCTCCAAATCATCATTTTATATTTATTTCACTCACAATATACTTTATCATCAATCTCGAGTCTATCAAAACCATAAAATTAATGTGGGGCCCACATTTTAAATTCACTTAAAATCATAAAATAAATGATACTTCACTATATAAGTAATTACAAAATTAGTGTACAGTATAGTGGAAATAGGTCTCACATTTCCTCCACCTTAGGAAATTTGGTCCCCAAATTTCATCTATCTAGATCGATCATTGAAACAGCTCTGGATACTTTTCATGCATTAAGCTCGCTAACTCCCAAGTAGCCTCTTTTTCAGTGTGATACTGCCAGATCACTTTTATCAACGGAATAGTCTTAGACCTCAGCACTTTATCCTTCGTATCCAATATTCATACCGGTCTCTCAACGTAACTTATGTCCTCTCTAATCTCCAATGGCTCATATCGAATTACGTGAGAAGGATCGGGGTGGTATCTTCTCAACATTGAGACATGGAACACATTATCACTTTTGACAAGTCTGGTGGTAGTGCTAATCTGTATGCCACATCTCCAATGCGATCTAAGATGTCGAACGACCCAATATATCGAGGACTTAGCTTTCTTTTCTTACCGAACCTTATTATACCTTTAGATGGTGAGATCTTAAAAACACATAATCACTCGTTGAAATTCTAGTGGTCAGCGTCCAGTATCTACATAGCTCTTCTGCCGACTCTGAGCCATCTTTAGTCTCTCACAAATCACCTGTACATCTCAGGAAGCCTGCTCGACCAAGTCGGGAGCTAATAACTTAAAGTCTCCCACTTCTTCCCATGCTATCAGGGATCTACATTGTCTGCAATATAATGCCTCATAAGGTGCCATGCCGATGCTCACATGATAGCTGTTATTATAAGCAAATTCTGCTAGAGGTAAATGATCATCCCAGGAGCCTCTAAAATCTAGTGCGCACGCTCTGAACATATCCTCGAGTGTCTGTATTGTATGCTCATACCGTCCGTCAGTTTGTAGATGAAAAGTGGCGTTAAAATTCAACTGGGATCCCATGGCCTCCTGAAATCTCTCCCAGAAATGAGTTGTGAACCGAGAATCCCTATCAAAAGTGGTACTTGCTGGAACACCATGCAACCTCACTATCTCCCTGACATATAAATCCGCTAAGGCACTAATGAATCAGTGGATTTCATGGCCAAGAAATGAGCAGACTTTGTCAATCTATCGAGTATCACCTAGATAGCATTGTACCCCTTTCGGGTCCGTGGTAAACCCATAATAAAGTCCATAGTCACGTGCTCCCATTTCCGAGTAGGAATTTGTAAGGGTCGTAACATACCTGCAGGTTTCTGAAGCTCAATCTTAATCTGCTGGCATGTAAGACATCTCGCAACATATTCAGTGATGTCTTTCTTCATCTTAGGCCACCAATATACCCTCCGTAAATTTTGGTACATCTTGCACTACCCAGATGCAGAGTGTACCTAGAGGTATATGCCTCTGATAAGATCAAATCTCTCAACTGTGGATCACTGTGAACACAGATTCTGCCCCTGAACCTTAATATAGCATCGGTGCCAATCTCGAAATCCGACTGTACTCCTATCTGTATCTGATTGGCAACCCCGATGCAATAATCATCCCTCCTCTGAGCTTCTCTGATCCGATCTATCAAATCCGTCTCTATTCTAAAGCTAGCCATGAACCCACATCTATAAGAGGAAATCACATGCAGACTGAGGCTTGAAAACCGCTCTATAAGATTGTGTTCCCTAACTATCATATATGCGACCATGCCAGTTTGTTTGCGGCTCAGTGCATCTGCCACTACATTAGCTTTTCTCGGGTGATACAAAATCTTGCAGTCATTATCTTTTAACAGCTCCATCCATCGTCACTGTCTTATGTTTAGCTCTCGTTGCGAGAAAAGATATTTCAGACTTTTATGGTCTGTATATACCTGAAATTTCTCCCCGTATAAATAATGCCGCCAAATCTTCAGTGCAAAGACTACTGCGGCTAACTCTAAATCATGTGTCAGGTAATTCCTCTCATGATCCTTCAACTGTCGAGAACCATAAGCAGTAAGCCGATCATTCTACATGAGTACACATCCCCATCCTTGTGCGGAAGCATCAATATAAACAGTAAATCCACTAAATCAGCTGGGAAGTGCTAATACGAGGGCAGTAGTCAATCTCTGCTTTAATTTTTGAAAACTGCGCTCACATGTATCAGTCCACTCGAACTTCACATCCTTACGTGTGAATCGTGTCAAAGGAGCAGTTAGTCTGGAAAATCCCTCCACAAACCGACGGTAAGATCTGACTAGATCCAAAAAGCTCCGTATCTCTGTAACAGTCTTAGGCCTCTCCCACTGTACAACGGCCTCTATCTTGGACGGATCAATAGACACCCCATCTTTCGACACAATGTGTCCCAAAAAGATAATATGATCCAGCCAGAAGTCACACTTACTGAATTTCGCATATAACCTCCTATCCCTGAAGGTCTACAAAACTATATACAAATACTGCTTGTGGTCCTCCAGAGACTTAGAATAGACTAAAATATCATTGATGAATACTATAACAAACTGATCCAAATATGGCTTGAATACCTTGTTCATCAAGCTCATAAACGCTGCAGGGGCATTTGTCAGACCAAAAGGCATCACCAGGAACTCATAATGTCCGTATCGAGTCCGGAATGCTGTCTTATGAACATCTGACTCTCGAATCTTCAACTGATGATAGCCTGACTGAAGATCTATCTTAGAGAATACATGAGCAACCCCAAGCTGATCAAATAAATCGTCGATCCTGGGCAGGGGATATTTATTCTTAATGGTAGCCCTATTCAACATCTTGTAGTCGATACACAATCGTAGACTACCATCCTTCTTCCGGACAAATAGCACTGGAGCACCCCATGGTGACACACTAAGACGTATGAATCCCCTATCCAATAGCTCTTGGAGCTGTTTCTTAAGCTCCTCTAACTCCGTTAGTGCCATCCGATATGGGGGTCTAGAAATCAACTCCGTACCGAGTGCCAAATCGATCGTAAAATCCTTCTCTTGATCCGATGGTAACCCTGGTAACTCCTCTTGAAATACGTCTGGGAAGTCCCTGACCATAGGAATCTCATGCAGCTCTGGATGTTTCCCTTTTACATCCTCCACACAAGCAATAAAACCTTCACATACATTCACACGAAATCACACAATTCAATACACATATCATTCAGTATACATATATCCACATCACTTTCATTAATTTACAAATAACTTTACAATGTAATTTCAGGTTGAGAGAAGGTAATAAACTTAGTATAATAGTCCAAACTAACATGATTTACAGCTAACCAATCCATGCCTAGGATTACATCAAAATCATACATATTTAACAAAATCAGGTCAGCTATTGTTTCCTTCTCTCCTACAGTCACTTTATAGTTCTTATATACAATATCCGTCATCTGGGATTCTTTAAACGTGGTATTAACTTGTAAAGTATACCCTAGTGACTCCTGTTCTACTGGGTTCCTGTTAGCACATGTAGGTGATAAAAATGAATGGGTAGAACCCAGATAAAATAAAACAAGTATCAGAATATCAAAGATATATACTTTACATTTAATCACATCAATAGAAGCGTCGGCAGTCTCCTGATCCAAAGTGTACACCTGTCCTTGTGTCACAGCCTTTTTCCCTTTTTTTGCTGCTGTAAATCGCCTTGACTGTGAGGGTGTAGCTTTCTCTGACTCACTTGGAGCTGCCGGTGCTAGAGCAAGTAGAGCAATAGAAGGAATAGTGGAAGCAGCGAACTCTCTAAACATCGGGCAATCTCTAACCATATGCCCCATCTGTCCACATTTGAAGCTTACCTTAGTTAGTAAATAGCAAGGACGTGAATCGTGCAACCTACCACAATGTCTACATATGATAACAGTACTCCTCTAAGTAGAGGTGGGGCCAGTAATAGGGGTTGAAGCTACTGATCTCGTAAGTCGCCCCTCAGAAATCTGGATACTCGAAGACTTAGCCTTCTTAGGCTGCTTCCTCCCTGATCTGTCCTTATAAGCTCTCTTAGCCTTGCCCTTTCTTTTCCTTTTACTCTTACCACTGACATCTGTGTGGTATTGCTCAAAGTCCCTCTCACATAACAGCGCCCGTCGTACAGCCTCATCATATGTGCGAATATCGAACGGGGCTAGCTTAGATCTGATAGAGGGCCTCAAACCTGCCTTAAACCTCTCTATCTTATGTTTCGTCCACTCGGGTTTAAGGGTCAAATCTGCTCAGTATGGTGAATCTAGCCTCATACTCATCAATCAACAGACTCCCCTGAACCAAATCTAGGAACTCCTCTGAAACTTACTTTCATTGGTGTCAGGGATGAATGCCTCCACAAATATATCCCAAGTCATCATCTGATGCTGAGCAAGCAATACTATTTGTGTAGCCTTCCACCAGTGTTCTGCGTCATCCGTCAACTGAAACACTGCTAGACCTATCATCTCGATCTCCTTACACCTCATATACCTAAATAACTTCTTAACTGCGTTAACCCACTCTTCCACCACCAACGGATCCCTAGTACCTTTAAACTTCGGTGGATCCAACTTCTGAAATGATCGCACCATAGTAACATCACAATATGACTCCATATCCCTGGTCAGCTGAACTAGTGGCTGTGGTAGAACTACTTGTGGCTGAGGTGTTGGTGGTGGAATAGGCTTTGGCTCGGGCACTACTGGTGTCAGCTGAGGTGGGGGTGGTGCTACTGCTGGAGCTGCGGGAGTTGCTGCTCTATCTCTCTCCGCCTTATTTGTAGCTTTATCTACCTAATACATAGCCATAAAGTCGGCTAACATCCTTTTCATCCTCGTCAGATGACTATTAAGGCTCTTCGGCAGCTGTAGGTGAGCAGGTCCTGGGGCGAGCTTCGGTGCTGGCTCTGCCTTACCTCTATCTTTGCCCTTAACTGAGCGCGTTACCCTCCTTCCACTCATATCTGCACCACAAATATAATTTATTTCACTTTCCATTAGTAATTCTATTATATATACAGATTATACAGTGCTACAAGGTATGTTTACTATTCACTTTTATCTTAAGGCACCATCAAACATCTGGCCAACCTTGCTATGATACCATTAAAACTATAACAATTTGAATATACAATAAATTCCTCAATTTACACATAAATAATAGTTGGGTCGTCTGTGATCCTTTAATCATTTGAATAGTAACCGAAATGAACAATGAATTTTATTTAACTTACAAGTTCGAAATATGATAATTATAATTTTTCCTTATCATATTTACATCCCTTGTATTCTACTAAACTGAAAGTAGTACTGTACAAAATTTCTGAATATATAAAAGAGAATCAAATACCTCCAATATCATAAATCTGCTGACTCGAGTAACCGAAATCCCAGTCGATAACTCTGGATGGTATGTCTCTTATCCAAATACAGTAACCTGTGGAGTGGAAATAAGGGGGTGAATGACAATGTGCTCAGTAAAGAAGTCGTATGCAAGCTTGATATAATAAAACCTATATGCTGAAAAATATTTATTTTCCTAACGGTTCACTAAGTACAGTAAAAGGGAAGGGATACTATAGTCGGCCGGGAATCCAAATGTAGCTTGGAAGATATTTTGAAATACCGGTCTTGTCCCGAAAACCCAAAGCGACTATAGGGAGTAATTTTATAAATTGTTATATTAAACAATTTAATGATATTTTTGATAAAGATAAATGGTAATAAAACCACTTAATTTCATCGCTTTAGTAGTATTTTAAAATATGTGACAGTACAGTAATGAAACAGTATACAGTCCTTTCAGCGTAATCAGTAGATAAACAGTTTCGGTAGTTATTTCAAATTTAGAAATAATATCATAAATATTTTCTTTTTAATAGACAGTGTATTTCAGTACAGTTCAGTAAATCGAAAGTAGAAATTTACAGTTCAGTAACCAGTAATTTCAATGTAGTACAGTAAATAGTATTCAGTAAAACACAGCTAAGTAATCACTTAACAGTAGACTGAGACTAGGCAACACCCTAATTAACTCATGCTATAATTATCCCTGAAGGGAAACAGTAACAGTATATAGTTAGATCTATGGCCATAGTCTATAGGACGTCCAAAGAGTACACTTGCCAGTGACCCCGAGATTGCTGATAACTTGGTGGGTCAAACAGCTACATGACAGTACAGTAACAGTGAGCATGGACTTGAGGCCTAAGTCTCAAAATCATTTAATTCCATATGAAATACCTTTAAGGAGTTTAAATAAAAATTATCCTTTAATTAAATAAATATTCCAAAGGTTATAAATTCACTTATAATAATACAGTGAAAACAATCGATAAATATTCATGTTTTTAGTAAGAAATCTCATAAATATTCTTTTTAAATGTAAAACATTTTAAAGAATATTATTTTAATCTCACTTTAATAAATATCCGTAACATGAATATTTAATTTAACATTTTTTATTAAAAATCCAAATTATGGAAAGTTGATGGAGATAAATTCAAAAATTCATAATTCATTCAAATTATGCATTTAAAATATTTCATGCTATTTTAAAATATTTTGATAACTTTTCAGCAGCATAACAGCTACGTTTTCCTAACCTCCTGCATTTAAAATACAATATATAAAACCAGCCGAATACCACAATTTGCATGATTTTAAGCATTTCATCATTCCAATAATTTTATAAAATCATACTTAAAAAATCATGCAATTCACTATATCCTTACAACTCACACACTTCTCCCTTACTTATCTAGCGATATCGACTTGTTTGGTGGCACCAACTGTAAACCGTAAATCTCGATTGCAAAAATAATTTTACCAAAAATTATCATTAATTTTCCCCTTAATTCTAAGCTATTGACTTTCATAAAATGCAGCCATTAATTATACTTCTTATGACTAACCAGTATAAATTATACCGGTAGTAAACCTTAACTTTCCTGTTTTAGCTCTGTTTTCAAATCCGATTTCACCAATCTTCTTCTATTAATTTCTATGGTCATTTTCCATGTTCATCATAAAATATAGCATGATGATAGCCCCAATAAGCCCTTGGCTGAAACCCCCCTTAAACACACTTTCATGGATTTTCAACTATTTCATCAATCTAAACATTCTATGCTTTCAATCCATGTTTACTCTTTTATTTCCTACCATTTTGCTTGTAAGAAAATGCATGGTTTTCTTAGGTTCACAAACACACCAAAACCCATATAAATGGCAAATTTTTATTGAGCCAAAATTCATCAAATCTAATGGTAGGAATGAATTCTATACCTTCGATTTAACTAGGATTCAATTTTAGAATTAAACAAATCATCAAAAATTTGGGGTTTCCATACCTTGGCCGAATCCTTCTTGGCCTCTTTTCTCCTTGTGCTCTTCCTCTTTTGACGAGATTTTGGTGTCTATGGAAAGAGGAGATGATGTAGGATAATTTCCTAGAAGCTACCTTAGTGATAAAAGTTAAGTTTGGTGGTTGTTTTGTTGAATTTTCCTATCTTTTCTTTCTCTCTTTTTTCTTTTTTTTTCTTTTCTCCTTTCTTTCTTTCTTGGTGTCGTGAAACCAATTGAAGAAGACAACAAATAGTGGCTATGGAGAAAGGAAGCGTGTATATATAACCTATATAGAGAATAAAAGTTAGCATGAGTTGTTGTATTTTGACATTAAGCATAAGTTGTTGTATTTTGACTTTAAGCATTGTTGTTACATTTTGACTTTAAGCTTCGTTGTTACATTTTGTCTTCTTGTGGCCCTCCATCCCTTTTTGACTCTTAAAAATTGCTTCTAGAAGGATAGCAATTTACCGTTTTGCCACTGGTTATTTAATTTCGGACAATTTCGTCATTAAGTTTCCGTAGTCGTAAATATCGTGTAATTGGCCTCCAAAAATTCTGATTCCAGCACCAATACATCACATTTAATGTATTTTTATGATTAGAAGTGGTTTCGTTGACACGCGGTGCACCGATAATGAGAAATTACGATTTTATCCCTAAGGGACTGCCAGTAAAATCTTCTAATTAAATCACTATTTTAATTAATCTCTTGGCACTACATTATTCTAATATTCATGTAGAATCTCATGGTATTTTTATTTCATCCCAACTCAATTTAGTTTGGGCGTAATTTACGAAAATGCCCTCGGGACGTATCCGTCATTTCTAATTTGTTTTCCAAAATTCACAAAATAATTTCAAATAACATACAAATTATTTCGATGTCTCCAAATCATTATTTTATATTTATTTCACTAACAATATACTTTATCATCAATATTGAGTCCATCAAAACCATAAAATTAATGCGTGGCCTACATTTTAAATTCACTTAAAATCATAAAGTAAATGATACTTCACTATACAAGTAATTACAAAATTAGTGTAAATTATAGTGGAAATAGGTCTCACACACTGTAGGTTCATTGTCTTCTTATGGGTCCCTCTAATTATCCCTTATTTCATCATTCCTCCTCCTATCTGCTCCCCTTCTCTTCTGTTATTGTCGTATTGCCTATTATGCGGCAAACTATCTCTCCGATTGCGTGGAAAATAGCGGGCTCACCCATTCTTCCAAAGTTATCTGTCTATTTTCCCTTCTCAGGCCAATTTCTCAAGTTGATTTATTAGCTCCTTACATTTCTCAATCAAGTGTCCATTTGTAGAATGAAAATCACAATAGGAATTTGTGTCTCTTCCCATACTTCTTGTTGTCTTTTTAGGGAATTGTAGCAGTCTTGTCCTTTCTATAGCTGTAAGAATTGAGGCCCTAGGATCATTAAGTCAAGTGCAATTATCATATCTCAACTTTGGAGCCTTGTTGGACTTGTCTGTGCTTTTGTCAATAGATTCTCTCTCTCGTTTCCTTCCTCTTTCGAGAACATGAGTCAGTACCATCTTCAACACTTCCTCCTCAGTGATGTATTTCTTAGCTCTGGTGAACAACTTCGAAAATATTGTTAGCTAATTTAGAGAGAGTGACCTTGTAGCTTCTCAAACTTAGTCCCTTACAACATTGTTGCTACTGCATCATCGACCTACAAGTTGTGAATCTCTAAGGTGGCATTGTGGAATCTATCGACGTAACTTTTTAATGATTCCTTATTACCTTGCTTCAAGTAAGCAAGTATGTTGCCTCTTTCTTCATCTAACTATTGATCGCAAACGCCTTCAAAAATTCAGTACGCAACTGGTCGAATGAAGAAATGGATCAAACTATTGAACCACTTCATTGCATGACCAGTTAAAGTAAGTGAAAATGCCCTACACATAATTTCATCCTCCAAGCAGTAGAGGAGCATCAACGACTTATAATTCTGCATGTGATCATACGAGTCAGTCTTTCACGTGTATCTTGTCATTTTAGGCATATTAAACTTGCGAGGCAAAGGCCTTTCCATAATTGAGGCATTAAATGGAACCTGTCCTCTCTAACTGTCCTCAATCGTAATGAGTTTCTTCTCTTCTAGGCTCTTTTCAATCATCTTCTTAACATTATCTATATCTTGATGTAACGTCTAGAATTATAAAATTCCAAACTAACTTTTTCCTTTTTACTTCTATCTTTCTTATTCATTAATTCGATATCAAACGGTTTGTGTTCAGTGTCAATGTAAGTTCGATTTTATAATTCTCATTACTAGTAAATCTTTAAATCATTAAATTTATTAAACCATAAGTAATAAATAAGAAATCATAATAAAACTATAACATAATATTTATAATTCTATTTATATTTGTTCAATATAATTACATTTTACTAATTCATATACATTCATTTAATTTAACATTTCACTATTTACATCCCATAATAAGTACGTCTACTGTGCATACACTTGTCTGAACATAAATATAAACTTTAATATGTACTTGTTGACTTGATATTATAAAACTTTTACGATCTTCATCACAAACCTACTGTTGCCACGTACACTAGATAGCTATCTATGATGGTGAGTAAAGGGGTAAGCTTTGGGGAAAGCTCAGTAAGAAACGTATATAAAAGCGCGTACTATATGTAGTTGAGTAAAAATAACTTATTTTACTATTTATGAAAAAAGTATTAAAAATAAAATTAAAATACATAAAATATTTATTTCCTAATGGTACACTAAGGAACAATATAGGAAGGATACTATAGTTGGCTAGGTAATCGGGTAGAGTATGGGAGGTACTTTGAAGTACTTGTCGTGTTTCCGTCTTTAGATGCTATACGGAGTAAGCAGTTGATGATAACATCATTAATCAATATAAAACATTTAATGATTTATTCAATGCAAGTTCAAATAAGTAATCGGTGCAAAGCATTTAAAAATTGATGCAATGTAATTTCAATTCATATATCATTATAAATTATTTAATAATTTATGCAATGCAATTTCAAATCAATATCTATATATAAAATAATTATTTAAACAATTTTATAAAGCAATTTCAGTAAAATTTTCAGTAGATAAAACAGTAACATTTCAAATCATGTTATAAGCAATACTTTTTGTATTCTCAACTAGTGCAGTAAACAATTCATTTAAAACTATAACTTTCATTCATTCGATTTCAATCTTTTCTTTCTTTCTGTCAAATCAATAAATCAGTAATCAAATCATTCACAATCAGTTCAGTGGAGACAATCACATCCAATAGAACCACACACGAAACTATATCCCTAGAGGAACCTGTATAGGAATCAAGCGTATCCATGTGGGGCCAAGCATCCAACCTAAGCCGTTCCTACCTATAACAATGGTCATTGTTGTAAGATCTACAGTGTACACTCGTCAGTGACAACTGTGATCAAGAGGGGAACGTACTGGAGACTTCGCAATGGTTTCCCAACCCTAATCATCATATCATTTGTATGCATGATCACTAAGGAGCAACTGTTTCAAAACATTTCATATATCCATATAATTCAATTGTAGAAATCATTTTAAATAGCAATTATCTTCAGCCAATCCATAATCATGAAAAATTACAATTTATGCAATTTAAACATTTCATGTAAATCATTCAATGTAATTCATTCAATGTAAATCATTTCATGTAATTCAATTCATGTAAATCCATTTATGTCATTCAATGCATGTAATGTTAGTATATCTCCTTATTATGGAAATAAATATTTGGTTGACCAATTCCGGATATGGTCCATAATTTCACATTGAATCTCAACTCAATATTTGGCTATTAAAATGCGATTTTTTGATGGTTAAAACGTGATTTTATTGCCATAATTAGCATGCTCTCGTTAGTAATAAAAGAGGGCTCCTTCCGGTCCACAAGTACGTTAATCTCAGAAAAACATACCATCTAGTGAGGTTTTTGAGTGCTTGGAAGACTCGAAGAAGGTGTAGAATCCTGTCATCAGATTCCGAAATCGCTCCAACAGCTAAGTTACAGAGTGCAATGGCTGGAGGTTAGATCTTGTCGTTTCCGCTTTTATTTGTTTAACATGTTTCATATTGTGTAGAAGCATTTTAGGCTTGTTTAATAAACTTACATTTGGCATCAAAGCCGTAGTTTAACATCTGTCTTGCTAGAGATCTGTAGAAAGAAGCCATAAAAACCCATATTTTGAAACTTTAAGTCTTGGATTTCTTGAAACCCATTCTGTTTTCATGTGATTTTGGCTCAAATATTTTAGATCTATTGTTGTAAAGCTCTAGGGATGAAAAATACATGAAAAACGGGATTGTTTGAAGGAGTTTGTGCCGGATCGGATCAAAAGACCCAAAAATCTGCAAAATGCCCGTTCGGGCGAAGAAGAAGCAGCGGGCGCGTGAGATCCACGCGCCCGATGGTGTGAATAGGCACGTGGATCTCACGCGCCAGATGGGGAAATACAGGCGCATGAGATCCGTGCACCCAATAGTGAAAATGCGAGCGCGTGGATATCACGCGCCCACTCCTTTGCACAGTGCAACCGCACTGTTCAAAAAAAAAGGGAACATTTTGGGCCATCCGGTTTTGGGCCACTGTTTGGGTTTTCTTTGGTTAGTTTTGGTTCATTTATTTTGGGCCTTTTGGTTAATTATTTGGACATATAGATTAAATAAAAGGCCATTTGATTTATTTATTTTAGGCCTTAAGGATTTATTTAATTTAAGTAATTGAAATTAGGCCAAATAATTATATTTTGGAGAGTTTTGTATCAAATTTTCAATTCTGTAATTTTTATAATTTTATGAATAATTAGATTATTTTCACAAAATTAATATAATCATGAAAACTTCTCATTATTTGGATTTTATGGGGATTTTTCATAAATTTGAAATTTTTATAAATGCTATAATTTTAAATTGAATAATTTTGTGAAATTTATCATAAAATTATGATTAAATTATGAAAATTTGATTTTAAATGTGCATATGTGCTTATTTTGAATATGTATAATTTTGTTATTTTTATACTAAAATCACATGTAGCTAAGTTATTCATATTATTTGGAGTTAAAGTTGCCTTGTGATAATTGCAATTTTTAAAATATGAATAAACTTAGAATTTTACCAATATGTCTCAGTGATTTATAATTTATTTAATTAGGACTTAGCCACATCAACCTTAATTAAGTAAAATTATTTTTGTAAAATCACATAATGATATTGACATAAATTGTAATTAGTTATAAGGTTATGGTAAATTTTATCCCACAGAAATTTTTAATTATAATTTTATAACTAATTAGGATAAAATATCAAATTAGTTTCTTAATTTACCCACAGGAATTAGAAAATGATATAATTTGATAGTTTTATCATTATGATATGACTCTATTAGAATTAGAACTTTAGCCCACAGGCAAGTTTTATGTCTAAGATTCATTAATAAAATATGTTTACATTGGTAGACATAATTAAGTTTGCCTCAAAAAATTATAGATACATAAGCATGATTATTTTCTATATGCAATGTTTCCTCAGGCTAGTATTAACCTAGAAGTTCCCGAGCTAGACGGAGAGAACTACAAGGTTTCGAAGGAGAGAGTTCTCCTCCAATTAGGGTGCATGGATGTAGACTATGCTATAAGGAAAGAAGAGCCCGTATTGACTGAGACGAGCACTCCTGCTCAAGTAGCTTTACATGAACGTTGGGAGCGATCCAATCGCCTTAGTGTCATGTATATTAAGACAAAGATATCTGCTGGGATACGTGGTTTAGTCGAACAGCATACCAACGTTAGGACCTTACTAAAGGCCATAGATGATCAGTTTGTCACTTCAGACAAAGCGTTGGCCAGCACCCTAATAATGAAGTTCTCATCGATGAGGCTCACGAATGTCAAAGGAGTGCGCGAGCACATAATGGCCATGAGAGATATAACGGCCCAACTCAAGAAGCTAGAGGTGGAGATGTCTGAGTCTTTTCTTGTGCACTACATATTGAACACTCTACCAAAGCAGTACGAACCATTCAAGATATCCTATAACACACATAAGGATAAGTGGACCATCAATGAATTGATGACCATGTGTGTTCAAGAGGAGGGAAGGCTGCTTATGGAATCAGGTGAAAGTGCATTTTTTACAAGCCAAGGAAAGACCAAGGATCGAGCCAAGAACAAGGGAAAAGGGAAAATTCCTGCCCAAGCTGACATTAAGAAAGAGTCCAAGTGTTTCTTCTGTAAAAAGAAGGGACACATGAAGAAGGACTGTGCCAAGCTTCAGCAGTGGCTCATTAAGAAAGGTAATCCACTCTCATATGTTTGTTTTGAATCAAATATGGTTGAGGTTAATCATAACACATGGTGGATTGATTCTAGATCTACAATTCCAATTTCGACTTCCTTACAGGGTATGACAAACCTAAGGAAGCCAGTGTGAAATGAGGAGAGCATCTATTCAGGAAACAAGATGCGCTCGCGTGTTGAAGGCGTTGGAACATGCACTTTAGTTCTTAGGAGTGGTTTTGTTTTGCAATTGGAAAAGACCTTTTATATTCCTAGTTTCTCGAGAAATTTAATCTTTGTTTTTAGGCTGGTACCTTATGGATATTCCTTTCAATTTTCAAATAAATCAGTATTGATATATTTTAAGTCTGATATTGTTGGGAATGGTACCTTATGTGATGGTCTTTTCTCTATTGATTTGCAAAATGACACTGCTCATAACGCCTTGCATGTTCAAACTGGCACTAAAAGATGTGTTATGAATGAGGACTCCTCCATGTTATGGCACCGGAGGTTAGGTCATATCTCCATAAATAGAATTAAGAGATTGGTAGATGACGGAATACTTAGTACTCTCGATTTTACTGATTTCGACACTTGTGTAGATTGCATTAAGGGTAAGCAAACCAACAAGTCTAAGAAAGGTGCCAATAGGAGTTCAACCGTATTAGAGATCATACATTCTGACATATGTTGTCCAGACATTGATGCATATGGTCAGAAATACTTCATCACCTTTATTGATGATTACTCGAGGTTTATGTATCTCTACATGCTTCATAACAAGAATGAAGCATTAGACGCCTTTAAAGTTTTTAAGGCTGAAGTAGAGAAACAATGTGGAAAACCCATAAAGATAGTAAGAACTGATAGAGGTGGAGAGTATTACGATAGATACACTGAAGATGGACAAGCACCTGGACCATTTGCGAAATTCCTTCAAGAAAATGGGATTGTTGCCCAATATACCATGCCTGGTTCACCGGATCAGAATGGTGTTGCAGAAAGAAGGAACCGAACTTTGATGGAAATGGTGCGTAGTATGCTTAGCAACACGAAGTTGCCTAAGTCCTTATGGATTGAAGCTCTTAAAACGACAGCGTATATATTGAACCGGGTTCCGACCAAGGCTGTTCCAAAGACGCCTTTTGAATTATTCAAAGGTTGGAAACTGAGTTTGCGTCATATACGTGTTTGGGGATGTCCTTCTGAGATAAGAGTTTACAACCTAAAGGAAAAGAAACTGGATCCTAAGACCATAAGTGGGTATTTCATTGGATATGCCGAACGGTCTAAAGGCTACAGATTCTATTGTCCATCTCATAGCACTAGAATTGTGGAATCAAGGAACGCCAAGTTTCTTGAAAAAGACTTAGTTAGTGGGAGCGATCAATCTCAAGACCTAGTTTCTGTGAGAGATCAACCCTCTACCTCGAGTCAAGCATTGGTTATCATGAACAATGTCCCTTCAGTACAACTGGACATTGAACAACCAATCGTTGAAGATCCACAAGTAGCTGATAACTTACCAGTAGACGAGGCTCCTCTGGATACACCAAAATTGAGTGAGCAACCAGTTGAACAACATGATCCTTCGGAGAATGTTGAACCAACATTAAGAAGGTCTACTAGGGAAAGGAAATCAGCTATTCCTAGTGATTATATTGTGTATCTACAAGAGTATGATTTCAATATTGGGCCCGTTAATGATCCAGAGACATTTTCACAAGCCATGAACATCAAAGAATCAAAACTTTGGTTCGATGCTATGAAGAATGAGATGGATTCGATGGCATCTAATGGAGTATGGGATCTTGTCGAGTTGCCTAATGGGGCCAGGGCTATAGGCTGTAAATGGGTCTTTAAGACCAAGACTGACTCATTAGGCAACATTGAGCGTTATAAGGCAAGACTCGTAGCCAAAGGATTCACTCAAAAGGAGAGAATCGATTACAAGGAGACCTTCTCTCCAGTATCTAAGAAAGATTCTCTCCTCATCATAATGGTGCTTGTTGCACATTTTGACTTAGAGTTGCAACAAATGGATATGAAAACGACATTTCTCAATGGTGATCTAGAGGAAGAGGTTTACATGAAACAACCTGAAGGTTTTTCCTCTAGTAATGGTGAGCATTTGGTCTGTAAGCTGAAGAAATCCATATATGGGTTGAAACAAGCTTCCCGCCAATGTATCTAAAATTCCATGAAGTCATCTCTTCATTTGATTTTGTTGAGAACATCATGGATCAATGTATATACCAGAAGGTCAGTGGGAGCAAGATTTGTTTCCTTGTGCTATATGTGGATGATATTCTGCTTGCAACCAATGATAAGGGGATGCTACGTGAGGTGAAACAATTTCTTTTTGAGAACTTTGATATGAAGGATATGGGTGATTCATCTTATGTCATTGGCATTAAGATCCATAGAGACAGACATAGAGGTATATTAGGTCTGTCACAAGAAGCCTATATTAATAAAGTCTTGGAAAGATTCAGAATGAATGATTGTTCACCAAGCCCAACTCCCATTGTGAAGGGTGACAGGTCCAATTTGAACCAGTGCTCGAAAAATGATCTTGAGCGGGAACAGATGAAGAACATTCCATACGCCTTAGCTGTTGGAAGCATTATGTATGCACAGGTCTGTACTAGGCCTGATATTGCTTTTGCTATGGGAGTGTTGGGTAGATACCAAAGTGACCCGGGGATGGACCACTGGAGAGCTGCAAAGAAGGTGCTTAGATATTTTCAAGGCACTAAGGATTACATGCTTATGTATAGACGGACTTATGAGTTGGAAGTGATTGGCTACTCAGACTCAGACTTTGCTGGCTGTGTTGATACCCGAAAATCAACATCCGGTTACATCTTCATGCTTGCCAGTGGAGCTGTTTCATGGAAGAGTGCTAAGCAGACATTGACTACCACTTCTACTATGGAGGCCGAGTTCGTTTCCTGTTTTGAGGCTACCTCACATGGTGTATGGCTTAAGAGTTTCATTGGTGGGCTTAGAGTTGTTGACTCCATATCTAAGCCATTGAGGATATATTGTGACAATTCAGCTGCGGTATTTATGGCTAAGAACAATAAGAGTGGAAGTCGAAGTAAGCATATCGACATTAAGTACTTAGCCATTAGAGAACGTGTTAGAGATAAAAGAGTGGTCATTGAACACGTTAGCACTGAATTGATGTTAGCTGATCCTTTGACTAAGGACATGCCACCGTTTAAATTTAAGGATCATGTAGAGAGAATGGGACTTGGTCCCACATTTTGATTGTAATTGAAACTCTTATTAATACTATGATGTTTCTCATTTGATTTGTATACACTAAAGTTTTATTTGAGAAATATCCTTGTTGTTTGGACCGAGAATAAACATAAGGTTTATTCATTAAGTAAAAATGGGTTGATTTAGAAACATTTTACATAGTAATACATGGAAGATAATACTCACCACTTGAGGAACTGTCGCCATGATTCATGTGATTTTTTTCTTCTATAAGTGAAATATATGGACCAAGTGGGAGAATGTTAGTATATCTCCTTATTATGGAAATAAATATTTGGTTGACCAATTTCGGATATGGTCCATAATTTCACACTGAATCTCAACTCAATATTTGGCTATTAAAACACGATTTTGTGATGGTTAAAACGTGATTTTATTGCCATAATTAGCATGCTCTCGTTAGTAATAAAAGAGGGCTCCTTCCGGTCCCCAAGTACGTTAATCTCAGAAAAACACACCATCTAGTGAGGTTTTTGAGTGCTTGGAAGACTCGAAGAAGGTGTAGAATCCTGTCGTCAGATTCCGAAATCACTTCAACAGCTAAGTTACAGAGTGCAATGGCTGGAGGTTAGATCTTGTCTCTTCCGCTTTTATTTGTTTAACATGTTTCATATTGTGTAGAAGCGTGTTAGGCTTGTTTAATAAACTTACATGTAAATCATTTCATTTAAATCAATTCATGTAAAACATTGCATGTAATGCAATATCTAGACTTGTAGGAATTAAAGATAAATTCTATTTCTTGTATTCGAAAAATTGGGCAGGAAATGATTTAAACGAGATTTTCGAAAATTTTCAATTACAAGTAAAACATATCATAAGTGACTGCTATACATGTTCCTTCCCTAATTTTTCGAAAACAAGAAATAGAATTTATATTTAATTCCTACAAGTCTAATTATTACATTACATGAAATGTTTTACATAAATTGATTTAAATGAAATGATTTACATGCATTGAATTACATAAATGAATTTACATGAAATGATTTACATTAAATGATTAACACAAAATGTTTAAATTGCATAAATTGTAATTTTTCATGATTATGAATTGACTGAAGATAATTGCTATTTGAAATAATTTCTACAGTTGAATTATATGGATATATGAAATGGTTTTGAGATAGTTGCTTTAATTATTTATTCTTGAGCTCTGAAAACAGATTGATTTCTAACTCGAAAGGAGTTTGCTTGGTTTGCAACTCTTTTCCCTTTATCACGGGTAGAGAGTACTGGTCGCCTTCTCTTTTAGTCCCACCTATCTTTCGCCCCTTCCACATTAGGATTCCAAGTTGAGTCTGCTTCCGAGTAAGAAATCTTGACATAACTAGCACCGGTGGCTCGATGTGTGTCTTCATCTGGGTATATCATCTTAGCATCTCCCACACTAGTTTGCCATGCACTAGTCTACAATGCGCCAGTTTTCCCTAAATCAATTTGCCCCGTGCCGGTCTCTCTCAAACCAGTCTGCCGCGTGCCGATCTCTCCTAGACCAGTTTGGCTCAAATCTCCCTCAAACTAGTTTGGCACACAGTCACCCCTAGCCCAGTCTGCCATGTGCCGGTCTCCCCCAGTTCTTTGTGAAAAACCTTAAGGAGCAATTGATATGGGCCACACGTTAATTAGAAAATAAAAAATAATAATTAATGAAAAATAATAATAGTAATTATAATAACAACTATAGTAATAATAATAACATTATTATATGAATATATATTTATATTATATATTGATTAAAAGAAAAAAAGAAAAGTGCACGTTGCAGTCTCCCATGCGCGGGAGAGTGCATTAGGCACTCTCCTACGCGAGAGTGTACGCCAGATACTCTCCCGCATGAGGAGAGTGTGCAAAGGCATCTCTTGCACTGGAAGAGTGACAAGCGAAAAAATGACTCTCTCGGGCGAGAGACAGTTTCTACACTCTCCCGTGTGGGAGACAGTGCGAGAGATCAGTTTTTGTTACATGGGCTGGAAGCCCACTCCGAAGCCTACGAGATTCGGCCCAAATCATTGGACCTAGACACGTGCCTAGACCATAATCAAATAAATCTAGAAGGACAAAAAAACAACTACAACCCATGCTAGCTATCTTTATAAAGTAACAGATTAAATGATTATTAAAAATTAATTAATCATTATTTTTATTACTGAGACTCTGCTCAACTTTCTGACTTAAGTAGTACGCACACAAGGAAAAATCCTTGCATCTCTCTGATTTTTTCTTTTTTTTTGCAAATTTTTTGGCAGACACAAAAATTGAGATTCTTATGACATACAAATTTATTGTTGTAAACAGGCAATAACAAAATCTATTCTGGGAAGGTATTTCATATTCAAAAGCGTAGCCGTAGAATATATTGAGATTTTAAACTATTGCAGCAAAATCAAAGAGGTTGTGGTTTAAAGAGATGTTATGGAATCGTTAAGGATAGGGATCCTCCCAGAAATCTACAGGTGCAATGCTCATCGAACCAGGTTGACTAAGGTTTAATACACAAAATCTCTGAGAATTAATATTTATAACAGGGAGTTGATTTTCTTCACAAATGAGCTGGAATCCTTCCTGCTCGCAGTATCTTGGGCGTACACTACCCCAAAAAGGGTATTAAATGCCATGTATGGTACCACAATTAAACGTTTCATTGCATTCCACGAACTGGTCATCGTCATCAGAATAAACAATGGGAAGCACAATTAAGATGAAGATGGAGATGATGTAGATAGACTGTACCAGAGGTGAGAAGAAGATATGGATATTCATTTACGGAAGATGAGACACAGGAAAAAAATGGAAAGATAGAGGTTCAATTATTGATATGAAAAAAAATGGTAAAACATCATTTTAAAAGAGATGAATAAATCAGCACCTGCGTTCTGTGTATTGCTTCCTGATCAGGGCTGCCTATTTTGACCAACTAACGCACTTGAGGATGGAATTTTGATTGAGAAAGAGACGGCTCCTGATTAGTCCTTACATTTTATTATTGTAAGTTGGAGAAATCTTGGTTGAAATTCAAAGGTGGATGATAGCTTATGGGTGGCTACAGCTATAGGAGAGAGAGTAACAAGGACAAAGTCGCAAACAACGAAAACATTTGAGCTAGCCAATAGTAAATGATACGAAGATGACAGCTCGTTATCATATGCATGCAATTAAGGGTATAGCCTCCTATTAGATTTGGTAATTTATGTTTATAATATAATTTATATTTATGTCATGTAAAATCAAATTTGTATAATGTAAAATACAAAAAACTTTTTATCAAAATTTGTGTTTGTACAGAAAACATAAAATATTATTTTTAACATTTATTATATTTATATATAATTTTTACTTAATTTTAGCCCATATTACATTCGTATTTTTTATTGATATTGTTTTTGTATTTGTGATAATCCTAAAGTACGTTATTATTCGTAAATGTACTAAAGTAAATAATTACTTATTTAAACGTTATTTTTGAAATTTTTGACAGATTGTTGATGTTGAGGATCCTCAAGATATTTTGTTGAGGTTTGGTGGAATTTGGACTTTAGGGTAAAAAGATAATTTTTGCTGTCTAAAAATATTATTTGAAGGTCAAATTATGATAAAATAATTGTTGAAAAATATTGGTGATATTTAATTCGAGAAAAATCATGAGAAAACCTAAATTTAGTAATGAAGTGTGTAATAAGAAAATAATTGCTATTATTTCTAAAATCTGGAGATTTAGTAAATTAAATAATTAAGGGTTTATTATAATTAAAAAAAGTTAACCTTTCCTTGTGCATTGTTGGCCGCTATTCATCATTCTCTCCTTTTACTCGCCAGCCATTAAAGACTTAGAGAGGAGTTGGGTATAGGCTCGATTAAGGAAGCAAAACTTAAGAGAAATTCACAAAATTTTTATTGAAATTAAGAGAAGAGAACGAGGGAAAGATAAATTGGAATTTGCATGTGAGGTTTTACGGCTTTGTAAATTGGAGCCCGGGGGAGGGGGGGGGGGGGGGGGGGGGGGCGGGGGGGGGGGGGGGGGTTGGGGAGAGAGGGGAGAGGGAGTCTAGCTCTCGATTTGATGTTCAAGGTAAGGAAATGGAACCATTCTTATGTTTTTAACTTGTGTTTGGGTTGACTTTTGGAAATTTTATAATGCTTGTAGTTGATGGTAAGGGAAAAGGAGGAATTCTTGAAGAATTGAAGTGAATATTTGCTAAAGTTGTGAATTGAGGTAAGAAAGATGTTATTTGAAGTGTGAACCTACCTGTATTATGAGGTTTTGGTGATGCATGTTGAAGAAATGAGTTAAGGATTGAATTTGGTTAAGTTTGAAAGTGCAGTTTCGAAAAAGAACTGGAAATTTTCAAGAAGCAGTTGACAGCCTTAAAAAGCAGCGGATTGCCTAGACGCATAAGAGAGCTAATTCTAGGTTTCCAATTGTAACATCCGAAATTATAGAATTCCGAACAAACTTTTTCTTTTAAAACACTTATTCACTTACGATCTTTTGGTTTTCATTCAATGTCAATGTAAGCACACTCCATTTTTTTTTTCAACTCACTATACCATCAAATGAATAAATAAATCATAAATGGAATGTATCTACAATTAAATATTTATCCATACAATTTACATCCCACTATAAAATTTACATTCTTTTCCATAAATACATTTGCTGTGCAATTAAACGTCTGAATATAAATATATACCTATGTGTTTGTTACTTTAAACTCCTAATAATTTCCTCAACAAGTCTGGAAGCATGGGTAGGCATGTACACTAAAAAGTTATTTGGGAGAGAGGGGAGTAAGGGAGGTGAGCTTTGGGAAAAGCTCAGTAAGAAACATATATAAAAGTACTAAAAACATAGTGAAAATGCTTTAGAAATCATATTGTAAGTTATTTCAATATATAACCCATTTATAATTTATATTTGAAAACACTATAGTAAACAGTAAATCATTTTCTGTAATAAAATCCGCTTATTGTCAGTAAACAGGTTAGTAAATAGTACGATAGCAATTTAGTATTAGTACTTAGTTTGGTATCCTTAAACACTTGAATATCACTAAACAATGAAGTACAATACTTATTTTTAATCTTATCATAAATTTTTCAATAAGAAAACATTTATAAACCATATTTAAAACCTTGCAGTGATTAGATTTATAGTAGTGAGTAGTTTACTATTGATAAACAGTTTAGTCATAAACAGTACGGTAAACGGTTCCATGATTAGTAAACAATTCAATAACAGTAAACAATTTAGTAACAATAAACCGTTCCATAACCGTAAATAGTTCAGTAACAGTAAATAGTTCAATACCAGCAATAGTACAGTAAAATCGTACAGTAAACAGTAACAGTAAGTAAAGACCAGACATCACCCAAAGTATATTATGCTATAACAGTAGTCCCCAAAAGGAGTAACAGTAACAGTAAACACATGGGACATATGGACATAGTCTATAAGTGTCTTCAGAGTGCACTTGCCAGGTGAACCTGGGACTGCTGATGACTTGGTTGGTCAATCAGCCACAGTAACAGTAACACATGAACACATGAGCATGATACGGGGCCTAACGGTCTCAAAACAGTTTAATCACATTTTAAACTTCATAAAGGAAATCATTTAATTTCGATAATAAATGATAATAAAATCACATAAATAGTTTGTAAATTGTATAATTTCCATAATGGTAATCACTTCACGACACATGTATGAAAGTATATAATTGGTATAAAAATATATTCCCAGTTCCAAAATAAATATCTATAAAATATTTAAAATTCAACTTTCACTTCTGAAAATATTCCATTTTAATATAGATGGGTAAAAAGAACATGCTGGTACTCTTTCACATGAAAAATCCAATAACATAATTATTTAAATATTGTTTTTCAGTATATAAATTGTGTATAAACAGTAAATCTGAAGCCATTGTAGTAATATTTTAATCTCAATGAACAATTATGTTCCAAACCAGGGTATTTCATAATTCAAGAGTAACCATGCAATTTAAAAACACATTTGGTTTTGTGAATAAATTATATTTCCCACTTTTTGGAAAATTGATGGGAAACGGTTAAAAATTAAATATTTTCGAAAATTCCAAAGGTACGTAAAATATTTATAGGTAACTCCTATATATGTTCATTATCTCAAGTCTACACAATATCTTTGCGTTCCTACTATCGCTTGCGTAATCCTATATCTCGGAATTTCTACTCTGCACAATAATATCACCTTATATTATATTTTACATCACCATACCACAATGATAATAAATATTCTATAATTTCTATTTTATATGTATCATTCTCCACACTTGGTCTATTTTATTTCCTATTAATTACCTCAATATCATTATAATTAATTCATATCCTTTTCCAACTCCAATAGCACCAATAATTCATTACCTTTAATTTATTTTTCCTTACTCAATAAATTATGGAAATTCAATAAATCATAAAATTTTCAAATTTCTTCCATTAACTAAAAATTCATTCTTTTCTTCACACCTAATTCCACCAACAATTCCATTATCATTATATTTGATTTATTCATTTTCATACTATAAAATTCACATTGAAATCTCATTGTCTCACTTAAACTTCATTCCTCTTCATAATCCTAATTTATTGTCTTTACAATTTACTTCACTAATAACTTTATTAATATTGATTACTTCATTCCTTCTCTAATAAACATCAAAATTAAACATGATTAATTTGTAAAACATACTTGATCAAGTATATCTTCATGCCTCAAAACTCATTCTTTTTCAAATTCACATTTCACAAATAATCCTATTATCCTTTATTTATTTTTTTTAATTTTTTGGCATATTAATTTACTATAAAAATCCCTTGTACAATTACTTGGTTGATTGTACCATTTTTTGCCATCTCTTTCTTTTCTAATTCCAATATTATAGACACTTTATTCACTTCATGTAATTCATTTCATGCATTCATCCAACATCCACCACACATCTAAAATTTCACTCTTACTCACATTTTCCTTATTATGGCCAAATTTCATTATTGAATTTTTATTTATCATCTTCCAAATTATATTTAAAGTTTTATACTTTAATCGAAATGAATCTTTTCTACAATCCCTTATCTTCCTTTATAACTTCAAAAATCGATTTATTTTGCTTTCTATTATATAGCATAACACAATTACCTTTTAAATCATTTCCTTTCCTCTAAATTAAACCTCATTCATTGTTTACATTAATTTCATAATTAACATTTAATAAAAATATCACTTATATTTGCTCTTTTTCTTTCATAACCGTAAGCCCATATTCCTTCATTTTTAGGATTTTTTTTCCTTTCCTATTTTCTTTCAGGTTCGGTAGCCATAATTTATTCCTTCAATAGCCATGACCAAGAGTCCTTAAGAGATTCACTTTGTGATTTTCATCTCTTCAATCAACTCAAATCTTAGGTACCCTTTTTACTTATTTAGAATTATTATCATATAGCCTATATTCACCTAAAATTTACACCATCATCGTTTTGCCTTGTTTTCGAACAGCAGTTCCACGCCAATTACATGTTTTGTCAACAATCAAGGTTCTTCAATTTATCACCAAAATCAAGTTTTATACTATTTCATTCATCATGTTCTTCAATTTCTATGCATCAAACATTAAAATACCCATAAATTCCCCATTTTCCTCCCTCAGCCGAACTTGTTCCATCAACTCAAATCTTAGGTACCCTTTTCACTCGTTTAGAATTATTATCATATATAGCCTATATTCACCCAAAATTTACACCACCATCGTTCTGCCTTGTTTTCGAACAGCAGTTCCATGCCAATTACATGTTTTGTCAACAATCAAGGTTCTTCAATTTATCACCAAAATCAAGTTTTATACTATTCCATTCATCATGTTCTTCAATCTCTATCCATCAAACATTAGAATACCCATAAATTCCCCATTTTCCTCCCTCAACCAAACATCCTTTTTTCTGCCAAGATTTAATTTTATTTCAATTCAAGGCTTCCAATATACTTCTCATGCATGATATATCATTCAAGAACATAGCTAAAACCAAAAGAAACATCAACCCATGATTTCTTACCTTTAACGTCACTGTTACTAAAATTTTCCAGCTTCCAATTACTGAGATTGGACCAATAAATCCCAAGTTTAAAGAGCTCACATAATAAGGAATAAGTTTTATTCAAGAGGTTTAGTGATTTGGTATTGATTTAGTGAGGTTCTATATTATAGAGAAAACTTGGCATGAAGGAAAATGAGAGGAAGAAGATGCTACAGGGAATGTAAACTTCTAGCAGGAACAAAGAAGGAATAGGTCAGTTATAAGCTAAACATGGTTTCTTTTATTTCTATTCTAGCCAATAGAATGTGACACCTCATTAAATAATCCAATTCTCCACATAATTTCTCAAGTTTATACTTTTACCACAAGATTTTTATTTTTTAAAATTTATAGATTTTTAAATTTTTATTTAATTAAATTTAATTTATTTAAGTCAATATTTGGTCAATCTTTGACCAATTTGACCAACCCCATGTTAAATGACCATAATACCCTTATACTACTCCATTATTTCTAATTATGTCCAATCATTGAGTTAATATTTTTAAATTCAATTTAATATTTAATATTTTTATTATTTCTCATGTATTTAGATTAAACATAGTCAATTATTGACTTGTAAAGGGGTTTGACCCTTCACAATTTGTGAAATTACTGATTTACCCGTAATTGTAAAATCGCATAAATTTCTTTTTTTTTTTTTACGCTTAATCACTTTTATCGATCCACATGATCTAAAACCTTATTACATATGAAATTATTCACCTTAAATATCATCATTCTAGGGTCTCACTTCAATTTGGACAGAGAAAGTCTTGGTGGGGCCCGCACCGAGTACCTTCCTAACCTTATCGAATAGACCCATCCTTTAAATATTTTAACAACAAATTTCTCCATTTAAATTCTTACACTTAATAACTTACTTAAAATATAAGAAATTCAGGGCTCTCAACAATTTAAGGAAGTTGACTACCATGAAGACCAATCGACTGCTCTGAACCGAAAAGCATTCTAACTTCAAACCAATTGATTGCCCAATCCACCAGTCAACGTCTTTGAACTCAAAACCATTCTGTTTAAAAACCAGCTGACTACCTTGGGACCAATCCAATGCTTTTTACACAAAGCATTTTGCTTGAAAACTAGTTGACTGCCTCTTCTGAATTTTAAAAGAAAATGAAATTTAAATTTTGAATTTTGAAAATTAAGAAAAGCCAGGGCAGTTGGCTGCCTAATAGAGTAGTCAACCTATGATAGCCGTAAATTTTTCATTTATTGGAAATTATTAATATTCACTTCTCATCATCCTTTCACACCAAATCTTCATCAATTTTAACTTCCTTTCATCTCCCTTGTGTTCATCACTATTCACCCAACATTTCAATTGTAAGTGTTCTTCACTCATTTTCATCAATTTTTCTTGCATATCTTGATTATTTCATCATATCTTGTTAACCCATTTCAAGTTTCTGCATCAATTTTCATTATACTATATTTTTCATTTCACATAAAACCTATGTTTTTTATCTAACTTCTAGTGTTCATAACTTAGAATCCTTTGAATATTTCAGCATCATTTCTTCATCAAACTTATTGCTTGCATATTGATCTGTGGTATTGTGTTGTTGGATAGGCTTACATTTCCCCATACACTCACCCATCATCACCCAAACTTGTGCTCACCAACTGTTCGGCTAAATTCCTCTTCGAATTTTCCTTCATTTTTTGACCTCAATCTTCAATCCAAATGGCTCCTAAAATCAAACATGCCTCCACAAGGAAAAGAACTCGTCCTTCTTCCTCCTCCTCTTTCGTTCCAACCACTTTCAATCAATGCTTTCGAAATGCGGAAGAGAAGAACTGTTACAATACCCAATTTGCCAATATGCATATTAAACATTGTCGTCCAATTGATTTCAATTTCTTGGAATCAATTAACTTTCCTTACTTGGCCAAATTTGAAGCCTTTCATTAGACACACTTTCTCAAAATCAACACTCCGGTTCCTCTCAACATCATTCTCCAAATGACCCATGCAAGGTGGTGGGAATTCGATCTTTAGTTATGGGTAGAGATGTTGAAATCACCAAAAATTCCCTTACGTGTGCCTTTCGCATTCCAGAACATGGTCTTATGCACAAAAATGCCAATGTCTCATTAGAATTTAATGTAGTCAATGACCGTGCGGGTGACCTCCCCGTCTTCGCACGACTTCTTCACATTATAATCTCTTCGAATGTTCACCCACTCGGCACCAAATACTCTCAACTTAGGCGACTTGATCGCTTCTGGCTCCACCAAATTCATTCCCCTGACAGTGACAGACCAAACCTTGTTCATTTCATTCTCTAAGATTGGGTGAAGATTGTACGTGGCAAAGTTCAAACGATTGTCTTCCCACACCCACTTGCTTTTTACCTACTCGAACATGGCATCGATTGTTCGTGTGAGGCTGGTGTCCTTCTCGAACCAAGTACCACCATCAACCTGGCTACACTACATAATCTTGGATGGTATTCTCGTCAGCAAGGTGATATTGTAGTATGGGAAAAGGCTCATGGTGCTCCTGCATCTCCCGAGCATGCTAATGAAGAGGATGCTCTTGCTCCTGAAGAGGAAGCCTCTGCTTCTTCCTCCGTACCATCGGGGTCTGCATCTAATGACCAGATTATGCTCATGCTTCAACACCTCCAGCAGACCTTCACTCAGCGTTTTGATCAGCTCAATGATCAATTTGGTCAACTCAATGTTAGTCTCAACAATGTGGAAGAGACACAGGCTGCTTTGTACGATGAAGTCCAAGATATCTGTATGCAGCAAGAGGACTTCATGGACCAATATCACAAGACGTTTCCTAGGCGTTGATTGTGATTGTTGTGAGGGATGAGCATTTAGCTTATTATGATCTTCTACTATGACTGGTGTTTATGATGTTTTTAGCCTTATGTTTATAACATTTTCTAGTACGTTTATGATGTTTTAGTCTTATGTTTATCAATATGACTGGTGTGTTTTGATGTTAGACTCTTTGCAATCTTTGTTTCTATGGCATGCCTTATGATTTATATATATATATATATATATATATATAAATATGACCTTGGTTTGATCTATATTTCCATCGGCTTGGTTTATCACTTTGCTTAGTCTTTTTCTCCATTGTTGCTTTAAATTGACTTATCCATCTGACCATTTCTCTTTATGTCATCATATTTGCTTTAATTCTTGATATGACAAAAAGGGGGAGAATTCATGGGGTAAATTTTTCATGCATAAATTGAGGGGGAGCAAAGCAAAATGATTTTCAAGCAAAATATTTCTCCATGTATAAATTGAGGGGGAGCCAAGCAAAATGATTTTCATGATGTCAAAATAATAAGCAAATCTATCTTAAGCAAATTTACCTTAAGTTTTGTCATATCAAAAAGGGGGAGATTGTTAGCTTTAAATTGACAAGTATTTTGAAATGCCAAAACTCAAGTAAGATTAAAAATGATTTTTCTACAAAGTAAATTTACTTTAAATGAACTCAATGATAGAAAATATTTTAAACAAAGTTTTGGATTGTGATTTCAATTGAAAAAGTCGGTAAATACACTTAGAAAAGTGATAGAAGGTTTTGAACTGACAAAGAATCACAAAAAGCCATAAACTGTCTCAGATTACAACCAAAGAAGTGCAGGAAAGCATCTTGGAGAAAAGGGATCGATCCCTACTGTAGAAGGATTGATCCCAAAATAGCAGAAAGTTTAGAAGGCATCCTAGAACAGGTTGGAAAGCATTTTGGAGAAAAGGAATCGATCCATTTGGTAAAGGGATTGATCCCTTTGCACGAAACCTGACTCCAACGACTAGTTTTTGAGGGTTTCAACGGGAGGATTTGCATTAAATGCTTCACCAACCGTTCCAATCGTTTGGTGGGATATAAATAGAGGCATTTATTAAGTTTGGAGGTAGAAGAAGCACTCAGAAAATCCTCAAGCTTCAAGAGAGAAAATCCAATCTGAAAATTCTTATTGTGTAACTCCATTTGTGAGATTTCTTGTTGTTCATCACCCATTTACTGAAAGTTCTGTTATTCAAAGGGGTGAGCTATCCTTGTAAGGTTTGCTATTGTAGAGTGTGGGTAGTATTACAAGGGGAGAGGTTTAGAAGGTGATTTCTAAGTCCTCAAGAAACATTGTAAGAGGTCTCACCACACCTTGAAGTGGTGTGTAAAGATTCTCAGGGAAGAGCTGAATCAAAACCTTGACAAGAGGATCAAGGAGAGAGGACGTAGGCAAGAGATTGGCACGAACCTCTATAAATTTGTGTTTGCTTCTCTTTCCCTTACTCTTTTTACTGCACTTATTTCATTGTTGTTTCATTAGTATTAATTGTGCATTAAGAAGTAGAAAAATCAAAAGTAAGTAGAAAAACCAATTCACCCCCCTCTCGGTAGAGCCAACATAGCTAATTATGGATGAGGTATGAAATTTAGCCCTAAACTAGTTTGTTTGTGCATTTTTTAGAAGCGTGCAAACAAATTAGAAAATTACAATTTAGTCCATAGGTCGGTAGAATTTTCATAAATAATGGACAAACGAAGATGACTTTGAATCATTATTGGTGTTAGAAAATTTCTCATAAAATGGGGTTCTTGACCATGTGGACTGATGGAAAATCTTCGTAAAAATGGAAATCTACGCTATTTTATGGTTAGGGGTATTTTAGTAATTTCATCCAAACGGACAGTCGAATTTCAACAGAAGCCTAACCAGAAGTTAGAGCAAGTTAATTATATATTTTTCATGATGAAATAAAATATTTTGGAAGTTAGACTGATAGTTTAAACCGAAGTTGAACCGAAAGGGGCGAAATCAAAAGTTTACTTAAACCTAAGGGCAAAATCGTAATTTACACCATTAAATATTGTTTTTAGATGAAATCTCCAGCTTTTTCTTCCTCTTTCTCAATAGCAACCAGCAACCACCTCCTCTCCTCCAGTGTTATACCTCTAAGAGAGAGAAAGCTTGAAAACACCATTAAAACTCCATCAAAATAAAAAACACTCTACACCAAACTTGTTCTCCTCATCATTCTTTATCATCCTACACCAAAATCATCACCTAATTAAGCCAAAATTAGGGGGTAGAAATTCTTGAAGAATTCAGTCAAGAGAGGTAAGCATGGAATTGTTGGATTTTTCATGATTTCCTTAATTTCTACTACTTGATTGATATGTTTAGATGAATGTTTAAGCTTGAATCAAGCTAGAACTAAGAGAATGGCAATCTTAGGGTTTGGGTCAAGGATGATGGTGCATGAAGGTGATGTAATTTGATGAGAAAAATACTAGAAATTATGTTAAGTGAGAAATTAACTTGAAAATGGGAGAAAACAAAATTTTTGGAAGATTTTGGTCAATAAAGGGGAAGGTTATCCATGACCGATTTTGATGCAATTACGGTGTTAAAATGATATACATAATTTTAGGAGACTATAGGAAAAAACAGAACTGAAATCGAAGTTGTGTAGGAGAAGTTACAGTTTTAGCACTAGTGTAAAAGAGACTGAAATGGAAGTGATTTTCGACAATGTGATAATTATGGAAAATTAATAAATTATTTTAGGATGGAAATGTAGTGGTTGGACAATGCTAAATTATTTTATATGTGGTGTTCTGCAACTCGGAAGTCTAATACGGACATTGGTGCTAACGATCGAAACGACTGCGAACTAAGAGGTAAGGGATGAGTGTAGAAGAGGTAGGGATTCTATGATGCATGTTTTAATTTAATGTGCATCTTTTGAAATTAAAATGTTGAATTTGGTGTTGAAATCTATGTTGAAATGGGAACTGTTGCTGGTTTAAAAACTTTGTCTTAATTGCAGGATTGTTTGGTTAAACACAGTCGTTATACTATTGAAATTTTCAAGAATTTTATATATAATTATCTTTTAGTATTCCTAAATGTTAAAAATGAAAGAATCGTTAAGTTAATTTCTTGAATTTATAAGAAAATTCATATTTTTATTAAATACCGAAAAACAATATTTAAATATTCATGTAATGAATTTTATGCATATGAAGGTACTGGCATGTTTTATTTATTGTTCTACAGATAAATAGAACGTTTTTAGAACTGGATGTAATAGTATGAATATTTTATGAATTTTAATTTCTGAACTATTTATATTTCTTGAAAGTATATTTATGGATTGATTGAAGATAACTGTTATTAAATATATCTCCGCAAACTACTATGAATTGTTTTAAATATTGTTTTGAGACTATTGGCCTCATAGCATGCTTACGAGCACATGCATTTACTGTTACTGTTACTATAGCTGAGTGATCTTGATCCCATCATTCAATGTCCTCAAGTGACACTTGGCCTATGTTCATCTGCGGACGACCTTAGACTATGACCATATGTCCCTTTGCATGAGTCTATTGGGTGATGCCTTGTCTCCCCGTTTTTATCTAGGGTGGCAAATTCCTAGACATCCCAAGCCCTCCCAGAAAAAAAAGAAGATATATATGTTATGGATTTTAAGATATGAAATCCTTATGATGGTTGAATATGTTATTAGAATACATTTACTATTACTGAATGATTTTTTCTATAGTTTGCGGAGAAATGTTTTACATTGTTTATTTGAAAATTTAAAGTTACTGTTAAACATTGTTTATTATGGTTTACTGAACGACACACGATTAGTAAATTGCTAGAAAATTTATTATAATCCCTATAGCCGCATCTAGGGATCGGGACACAACAAGCACTTCAAAGTACCTCCTATATTCTATCTGGTTTCCTATCCGGCTATAGTATCCTTCCCTAAATGTCCTATAGTGAACTGTTAGGACTTAAATGATTTTTATACATATAGGATACATAGAATCAGTTCTTATATATGACTCTCTTATTGGGCATTAGTAGAGGTGACAAAAATTGGCTCGAGCTCGAAAACTCCCCCGACCAAACCGGGACTAGCCCGAATTGACCAAAAAAGTCAAATGCCCGTACCTGAAAAAGCCCGTAACCAAAAAAGCTTGAAACCGAAAAAACCCGAAACCGAAAAAGCCGAAGCCAAAAAAACCCAAACTCGACATAACTCGAGCTCGATACGAACCGAGACCGAGACCGATCCGACCCGAAACCCGTAAAAAACCGAATTTATAACCCGAAAAAACCCAAATTATAATTATATAATTATTATTTAAAAATAAATAAATAATTGATACACTTTTTTAATTAAAAATTTTAAAATTTTTAAAACAATTATTATTTATTATACAATTTTATCAATTATGTATTACCAGCAAAATAAATATTGAATCTTTTTAATTAAATTAATTTAAAACATCATAATATATGATATCAAATAATCTTTAATATTATACTTATTGCATTTACAATAATACATATATTATTAATTTAACATTTGATTTTATTATAAAAATCATTTTAACATTTTATTATTTTTATTTTATAATAAAATTTTAATTTTAATACAATACTAAATCAAATATATAAAAAATTATATAATTTCAATATTTGTTTGAAACTTTGAATTTGATATTTTGTGCAACACATTAAAAATATTTTTAATAAAATTAAATTTAAACTATATTTTCTTAAAGTTTCAAGTATAAAAAATATTAAATTTAGATTAAAAAAAAACCTAATCTTAAAATTAAAATTCAAGTTTTTAAGATTAGAAAAAGTTAAGTAATTAAATTAAACAATACAAGTACATTTTTTTTAATAAGCTTGAGCATCATTAAAAGAAAAAATTATAAATCAAGCTAGTGGTAATTTTATTTTTAGCCTTAAAACAAAAGATATTAATAATTCAAGCTATTGGTAATTAATTATTTATTATATTATAATAATCTTATACATGAATAAACCAATTTGGTATCTTATAATAATGATTTATATATTATATTATAATAATCTTTTAAGAATAAATTATGTAATCTCTTAGTGTGTAAGTATTATTTTGATAGAATTAAGTATTTATTAAAAATAATTTATTTATTATCTATTAAATGTAAAATTAAAGTGTAGATAAAAATAATAATTCTAATAGTAAATTAATGTTTAATTTAATAATATATTAGAGTAGTATTACTGTGTAAGTGGTAATTTTAATAAAATTTGTTTTTATAGTTTATTAATATTATTATTAATTATATTTAAATAACTCGCATTATATTAATTAATTTAGTAATATCTACTATTTAAAATTTTAGTTAGATATTCGATCAATTGGTGTATATCTAATATTATTATGTTAATGTGAACATGAAAAAATTAGTACTCAATTGGTGTATAACCATATATGATATGATTATATCAAATGTTATTATTTATAATATAATGTCAATTGGTGTATATAACTTGTTTAATTTGACGTTCTAAATTTTTAATGAGATATTTGATTAATTAATATATATGAGTACGATTATATTTAATATAATAATGTTATATTATGATTTATGTACAAACCAAAAACAAAATAAATATAAAATTGAGGTAATTAATTGACCAATTATTCATAATATTAAGTTTTTTTTTAATATATACTATAATCTTATTCAACATTATAATTGAACAATTAGTTAACTAGTTATGCGGTTAGATTTAATTTAATTACTAATTATGTTGATATTTAAAAGACAAAATAAATGTAAAAAAATTCTTAAAAACTTAAAATTTTATTAAAAATATAATATAATTATTAAAAAAGCTAATAAAACAAAGTAAAAAAAAAGAAATTTATTGAACTAAGAGTGTCTAAATTCCAATGGTCCAATGTTGACCTAAAAAAATACAATAACCTAATAAGTTATTGTTAAGAATATAAAGCTATTTATATAAATGTTTAATTATTTAGTGTGATTTATTTATAATTTGCTAATTATTTATTTGTATAGCTAATACTTTTGGATTTTTACTTTCTTTTGGTTTTACTATATATATTTGGCTCACTTAAAAAATAAATTTTTATATAATTATTAATATATAATTATATATTTTATAACACATGTGAATATCACAGGAAATTAAAAATAAATTAAAATGTAAAAATTTATATTTATATAAGTTTTTTTTATAAATTTTGACTTTAATTTAGCATTTCTATTATATTTTTATTTAACTATATAAAATTAAATTAATTATTGCATTTAAAATTATAAAAATATTTATAATTTATAAAATTTTAAAATAATTTGACTAAGCCCGCTAAGCCCGCCCGATTAAAACCGGATCGAACCCGAAACCAGACCGAAACCGAAAATAATCGAAACCGAAAAAACCCGAAATCGAAAAAACTCGAGACCGAAAAAATCCGAAACCGAGAAAACCTGAAACCGAAAAAACCTAAACCTGAATATAACCCGCCCGAGCCCACCCGTTTGCCACCTCTAGGCATTAGCTCTTTCTCCTTCCAGATTATTTCCAGTGAACTCTCTCAGCATTTGAGCTGGAGGACTATCATTTTGGTATCCCTTGGTAGACGTGAGATCTCTGTAGAGGTATATGGTTTTATATTTATATGTTCGAACTCTATGTACAGTACTTTTATTATATGTTGTAGACATGGGATGTAAATTCAAAAGAAAATATGATATGGAATTTTATGAGATGAATATATATATATATATATATATATAGTTATGTTAAATGAAAATAAATTGTTCCTGGGATGCAAATTGAAAATAAATATGAACTTTAAATTAAATTATTAGTGATGGCACTATAGATAGCCCAATCGACTGTATGTAAAGTGTAAATTAATATGGAAAATTGGTATTTTGGGACCGTGACATGGTGGTTGCTCTATAAATACTAGTTCACTAAAATAACCATGAAGAAATGCGTTTTGACATCCAATTGGCTTATGTCCCAATTGTTGGCTAATGCAACACTCAAAACCACCCATATGGTAGTTGGCTTTACAACTGGAGAGAAAGTTTCCAAATAATCAATACCTGGAATTTGATTGAAGCCTTTGGCTACAAGGCGAGCCTTAAGTCACTCGAGTGTTCCATAGGCATGAAGTTTAGTTTTGAAGACCCATTTGCACCCAATAACATTCATTTCAGGTGTTCGAGGAATTAGTTCCTAAGTATCAATGTGATGAAGAGCATCGATTTCTTGCTGCATAGCTCCATGCCAACTTGAATGTTTTAAAGTTGAATGAATAGTTTTTAGTTCAATAGGGACATTAATGGCCAAGAACAAGTATTTGGGATTTGATTTAGTAATACCAGACTTGGAACGAGTTATCATGTGATGGTAATTAGTGGATTGAGGTAGATTAGTTGGTTCAAGAGCATGTGGTGTTAAGATAGCTTCATGACCAGTTTTGTTATTTCTAATAAAAGTGGAAGCATAATCATTAGAGATAGTAATGTTAGTTATAGGACTTGCATGGGTTAGGTCTACGTGGATATCATTTTCCAAATGGTTACGAGGTGGTGTGAGGTTTTCTTTGGACATTTGGGAAATAGCATCCAAGGTTAGTGGTGAGGTTTCTACTAATGGCATGTGGTTTGGTGGATCAGTGAAGGCTATATTATTGACTTGGTCAAGATTAGGTGATGGATGCTCAATGGTTTGTGGTGAGTCAAGATCTTTAATGTTGTGTGTTTCACTTTCTAAGGATGATGCAGAGATTAAAGTAGATAACTTTCCTGGAAACCATTCATTGAAAACAATAAGATCAAGGTTTGTATTAGGAATAGCATAAAAGTGTTCAGGTTTTTGAAAAGGAAATATTTCTTCATCAAAAATACACGTCGTGAAATATATATACAATTTGTAGGAGGATACAAACATCTATAACCCATGTATCGATGGCTATACCCTAAAAAAACACATAGTAATGATCGAGGATCAAGTTAGGATTTGCATAAGCACGAAGATAAGGAAAACACCTGCAACCAAAGACTCGTAAAGATGCATAGTCTGGTATCTTATCAAATAATTTTTCATACGGAGATTTCATGCTCAATACACTTGTAGGTAATTTATTAATTAGCCAAACAGTAATACTAAAGGCTTCAACCCAAAATCTTTTAGGTACGTTTCCATGACATAACATATTCAAGC